>JAPDNY010000006.1:42578096-43219555 GCA_029375565.1 Gekko gecko
ACATGACCACTTGTGTCAGGCAGTACTCCCAAGCTGCATACCTGGCTTTTCAAGAGGAGCATAACCCCACTCAAGACAGGGGAGATCTGAAGTCCCTAGTCTGCTTTTCTACCAACCCAGAGAATATCTTGCCAGGATTACATTTCAGGTTGTTCAGCCCATTACTGACTCTAAGCACCTGCTCAAAACATCAACAGCATCCTCCGAATTAGGTGGAAAAGAAAGGCAGAGCTGGGTATCATCCACATATTAGTGACATCCAGATGAACTTTTCCAATGGCTTCATATACATATTAAATAGCACGGGGGATAAAATGGAATCCTGCGACACCCCACAGGTTAACAGCCTTGGGGCAGAGCAGGAATCCCTCAACAATTTCTTCTGAGACTGACTTCCAGATAGGACTTGAACCACCATAATACAGTGTAGAGATGGGCATTAACCAGCTCATGAGCGAAAATTCAGCACAAACTTGGGCGAGTTTGTTGCTCAGGAACTGATGTTCAGGGAGATACCTTCCCTGAACATATACTAGACTTTTGGCAGACCTGCTCAGCTATTCGGTTTAAATGGCCTTTCGGTTTTGCTACCCCCTTTAAAGCAGTGGGGAGCAAAACTGAATGGTTAAATGGCTGCCAGCCATTTAAACCTAACAGTTGAGAGGTACAGGGTCCGATGCTCAGCTGTTCATGGGCGATCTCTGCCCCCTTTCTCCCAGCTGTGGTGGGTTGTAGGCAGGAGAAAGGAAGTCCTTGCCCCAGCCATGGCAAGCCGCAGCCATGAGAAAGCAGGAACTGAACTTGCCAGACTGCTTCAGGCGGGGCCTGTTTGGGTCAGTTCAGTTTGGGGTTTGGTTTGTGGCCTGCACTGAACCCCAAACCACCCTTTTTAGGTTCATGCTCATCTCTAATATCGTGCCCGTTAGTCCCAGTGCTTTTATCTGCCCCCCCATCTTCAGATATATTTAGTATTTATTTACTTCATTTATATCCTGCCTTTCTCTACAACAGGGACTCAAAGCAGCTTAGATCATTCTCCTCAATCTTATCTTCACAACTACCCTGTGAAGTAGGTTCAGCTCAGTGTGTGTGACTGGCCCAAAGTGATGCAGTGTGCTTCCACAGTAGCTTGAGGATTTGAACTTGGATCTCCCAGATCCCATTCTGAAACTCTAATCACTGCACCTCACTCACTTTCATGGGGTGGCTCCTGTTGAACAATAGCAAGCAGCAGGTGAGTCGCACAAGACAAGAACCCAGTGGATGCTGGAAAGGCCCCTTCCCCCTGCCTTTTTTTTTTTTTTTTTTACAGAAACCAAGACTTGGCAATACTGTTGGGGTTGCCTAGCAACAGTAACTGAGGGCCTCCGTTTCTTAAAGCTACAGGCACTCATTTTATTATTTGGAGGGTTAGCCTCTCCCCTAATGCATTTGTTAAAAAGATTTCAGGTTTTTATGCAAACATGGGGCTTTCCTTGGGTTTGTAGAAAGAGCTGTCTTGTCTGTTCATAGATCCAGTCCATGGAGTTAATATCCACAGATCTGGCCATATTGAGAATTCAATAGATAACTGCTGTCTTCACTGTAAATATATACAACACATTTTCAGGGGTATTTTCATTGCTTCAATATGAATATATTTGGCAATATTTATTCTCATTATAGCATAATACAGTATTGAGGAATTCAGTGTTATCAAAGTTTTAAAGTTTCACTTAGTATCCAAATATTCTGGCAGTCCTATTATGACTATTTTTGTCTAAAGTTTCTTCTGTTAACCACAAAATTGGTTTTCTAATTTCATTCTTTCTTATCTCTCAGATGGCAGAAATTAATCTATGTGTGCTATGACAGCATATTGATCATGGTACAAACACAAGCATTGACGCCCAGAGGAAAAGTCCGATCCTGACAGCTACAATGGAATTAGGCTTTCAGTAACAAAAAGTGGAGAGATTAAAACCAAATGATAATCACCATAATGTCACAATCCTATGCATTCTGCTTGAAAGTAAGCAGCACTGTACTCACTTGGGACTTACTTTGAGTAAAGTTGCATAGGATGAGATTACAAACTAATTCATTTATTGTCTGAGTCCTTAGATTCTGTTCTGAAAAGTAATACCAAACAGAAAATCACAACATCTGCTAGTTTAGTCTGTGTCGGTTCAATATAAATAGAAGAGACACGCTGCTTACCTACCTCTACCTGATTCTTACTCAGACCTAGCCCCTACTTGTCATAAAAGTGTCAATGTACTTGCTTACGTGGCTTTAAATCACTGAAACACATTCCAAAATATCTCTGCTGGCTAGATTGTTGGATCTAGTTACCAAAAGCAGGTTGACATATGACAGTTTGACTTTTGTGACATTTGGCCAAACCTGTTAATTCTGTAGAATAAACATGACAGCAACTCTCCTCCAGCTGGGGGAAAGTTTACTTACATGGCTTTCTGTCTGGTCCTTTAGAAAAACACTGTAAAAGTTGTGATTTCACAAGTAATGAAGTTAGGGTATGTTCTAACAACATGGGGAATTTCAGATTACCCTTTTTAAGCCGTTATTGTACCATCTTGGAGTAAACCGGTACAGGGGCCGGCCATTTCATACAGCTTTTCCCCTACCGGTAAGAAGCCATCTCTGAAGCAGTTTGGCATTTCAGACTGCGCAGCTTTGTTTCCCCGCCCTTTTTTGCTCGTGCGGGCAATCTCTGCCTTTTTTTTAAATGCTCGTTTTAGAGCGCTATAACACAACACCAAAACAGCGCAATAGCGACCCAATTTGAATGCCTGGACTCCACTGAGATACATGAGATGGCTACATCTGCCACCAGGAAACAAGGCATTCCAATGGGGTCGCTATTGTGTTCTCTTGGTGTTGTGTTATAGCGCCATAGCACTCTAAAAGGAAATTAAAAAAAAAGATGGAGAAGGGCAGGAAAACCTCATCACTGGAGGAAGCACTATGGGGGCATTTTACACAGCACCCTGTAGCGCTTCAGGAACAGTATAAGAAACTGAAGACCGCTTGGAAGCAATTTGCAGGTAAAACGGCTCAGGAACGCTTCCCTAACGGGACAGGAGCGTTTGTGTCTAAAAGGCTCAATATATTCCTTTAGGGAACCATTACTAAACCGGTTCTTTCTGAAATGTCAGTACAGAAACTGTTAGTGAACAGTTCCTGAAAGGAAACATATCGGCTGTCTGAAATTCCCAACATATGTCTGACATCATTTTGGTGTGTATATGCTAAGCTTAAAGCAAGGGAGGAGGGAAGCTGACAAAATCCAGTGCTTAATTTCTGCAAGGAAAAGTTCTGTTACACAAATCTGCCTAAAAGCAGATTATTTATTAATTCATATATGCACTGCATTGGTTTTAAAAGCAGATTCCAGGACTGAGCCTTGTTACAAATTAAGAACAGATTGGCTCCTGTTAACTAATGAATGTAAAAACATCCATCTTGGGTTCTGGAAAGAGCACTTTCTATCAGAGCTCTCTCAGCCCCCCCCACCTCACAGAGTGTCTGTTGTGGGGAGGGGAAGGGAAAGGAGTTTGTAAGCCGCTCTGAGACTCCTTCGGGTAGTGAAGGGTGGGGTATAAATCCAATCTCCTTCTTCTTCTAAATGTGTTCTTCAGCTGGTACTTCTGACATAAAACTTCTCTCCACCCCAAATATTTACTGTACGCTCCCCATGAAAAATCCTTCTTACATACATAAAAATGGTATAAATAAGCTGAAGCCTATGCAGTGTTATAGTTATAAGGTTAGACTAGAGCAAGGGAGACCCACATTCAGTTCTCATGCAGTCACAAAACTCACTGGAGTTTTGTAAGCAGTCACTCTTAATGGGCCCAACCTAGCTTCACAAGGGAAGAATGATGTAAGCCATCCTGAGCTTCTTGGAGGGAGGGTAGAGTAAAAATGTGACAAACTGCAGCTTTCCTTGCTGACGTGATAGTTTTCCATATGTGGAGGGTTTCTTTTTCCTATGAGAAAGCATTTCACAAACTATACACAGCCTTCATGGTATAGCAAGGAGTGCTGGGCTAGGATTTGGGAAACCTATGTTCAAATCCCCACTCTGCCTTGAAATCCACTGGGTGACTCAGTCAGCCTTGAGTCAGCCTAGCCTACCTCACAGGTTCGGTGTGAGTGTAAAATAGAGGAGGGAAAACTAATTTGCACTGTCCCAAATCTCGGAGAAAGGTCAATTTAAAAGTGTGCTAGTTTTCCCATACGGAAGCTCTCCGATCCCCCCCCCCCCCGGTGTTAAAGTATTTCAAAATGCAAGACGCATCCCCCACAAGCCTTCAGAAGTACAATTCAGGAAAAGTTTTATAATTGGGCCCCGAGGCAACTTGTCACTGACCCACGCGCGAGTTCTTTAACTCCAAACCACTACGCTGAGGGAAAAACCGGGGGGGGGGGGGCAGAATAGGAACACGCTCTTCTTTCCCCCTTACCTGGTATTCGATCTCCAGGGAGGCCTCGTTATGCATGGGCTGGAAAAAGCACTCCTTCCGGCCGGCGGGCAGAGTGAAAGTAAAGTCGCTGTCCAGAGAGGAAATAAAGCCCGGGGCTCCAGGCAGCAGCACAAATAACAACGAGAAGGAGAGCAGCAGACGCCGCCAGAGCTCTATCCCCATCCCCTCGGCGCCCCCAAGGCCCAGGGAGCGGGGAATTCCGGAGGAGGCAAGTCCCACCATAGACACACACCGCCTCTTCCACGCCACCTTCACCCTACTCGCCACCTGTGGGCAAAGAACGGGTTACTACCCACAATGCACAGCGCCCGAGGGAGAGTACTACTACTTCTGTCACTGGAAGGGTGGGAGGAGCGTGGTAAAGACTAGTCGGTCTCTTTCTGTAGTTATCGGAAGCGTCTCAAGTCTGTAGGTTTTCAAGGCATTGTGGGAAATATAGTTCGCATTTGTGAAAATATGTGCTGGCCTATGACCGTAACAAATATTTTATTCATTCGTTAAAATAGCACTGAAGAAAGGGAGGGCGACTTGCCAAAAAGAAAACTACAACTCCCGAGAGTCTAATGGAGAGCAACTGAGCGCTTCTTTTATACGTCTTCCCTCGCGTACTGCACCCTCCTAGCCCGCGCGATTCGAATGTACGAGTGACGGGTCGCTCTAAGGGACAAGTTTGTAAAGCGAAGTCAGAGTGGTTATTCGATAGACGCTTTTTCAGCCTGTAGTTGCTTCTTCTTCTCTGAGTAAGGAGAGGTGAGTTCAGGTCCCACGTCTCTGGTACTAATACAGTAATTAAGGGTGCGCGCGCAAAATGTCAATACCAGGGCAGACTGGGGGGTTAGGGTTCCCCCCCTCATAATCTGGCGCTCTTTTAATCCACCGTACAGCGTGCCCATGGGGGAGGGGAGAGAAAAAGATGCAGTGTTGCTAAGCAACGTAAAGCTCTCCAGGCTGGAACCCGCGCGACTGAGGCGGTTCCTTGGACCTGTGAGAGGGGTGGATGGAGCTGCGATGGAAGGCTGAGCCGTGAGGTAGGTGAGGGAGAAACAGCAAGGCAGGAGTTGCTTTCAGAGAGAAATCCTAAACAAGCACTCCAAATGGAAGGAGGCTGACGAGACAGTGTAAAAAAACAGGGCTAGAACTACGAAAGGTTCAGGCGGGAATTGTACAGACAACTCCAGAGATCGATGGAGCAGATACTGGGAGGAACACGAGATCGTCTGCTCTGACCTGGATGGCCAAGGCTAGTTCAGTCTCCTTAGTTAAGCAGGGTGGGCCCAGGTTAGTGTCTTGGATGGGAAACCACCAAGGAATTCCAGAATTGCTACACGGAGGCAAGCAGTGGCAAACCAGCTTTGTCAATATCTTGCCTTGAAACCTCAAAGGGGTTGCTGTAAATCAGCTGGCATTTAACAGCACTTTACACACACACACATACACAAGACACCTGTTTTGGAGGGCTCTCGTGTCCAACCTGTAGCCCTGATATTGTGCTTCACTTTCCAGGTTGTATGAGCCTTTTACAATTTTCAAAATGTGTACCACCATACATAACTTTAAATAATAAAACATCCCTTTAATTCCACAGCACTCAGCCATAAATAAGCATGCCAAGGCTCTAGCCATGCATGATTGTATCATTCAGTCTTTCCTAATGCAGAGATAGTTGCCCTCATAGGAGGCTCTCTGTTGTATCTCTACATAAATTAATGGTCTGAATATGCCTTCTAATCATGAGACTCAGAACAGTGACTCATGCAGAAACATAGGCAATGGCCATTGTTAAAGATAAACCAGTTGGGATGAAGTGTGCCTTCAATTTTAATTCAGAAATTCTGATTAATTCTAGTCTGAGAAACATTGGGGTAAACACTCAAGGGGTAAATCAGAGACCAAATCAAAAATCAATGCCTTGGTAATAACTTGATGCCTCTTTTTCATTTCAGGCAAAGCAATTGCTTAAAGAATAATGTGTACTTACAATGCCATCACTTGGTGATGCATTGCTGTCTAACAACATGGAAAGGGGGAGGCCAAGGGACTTGAGCCTAAGATGGGTAGCCTATGGTAGCCTTACTGAAAAATACAGCAATCCTTACGTGGGTCAAAATCATTATCCAAGGGAGTTGACAGAAACAGCCTGTTTTTTAAAAATGTAGATTGAAATTGTTTTTATCTATGAATTATGAATGTGAAAATAGGTCTGAGTTTTTCCTTATGTCTAGTTCCTGTTTTGAAGTGCTTTCTGATGTATAAATGTTCACTTTGGAAATTTTGGAGCATTGGGTGTAAGTCTGTAAAATAACAAAACAACAGAAGAAACAGAACTGGTATTCACACATATACTAATTAGATTATGTACTTTTGGAACAGCTCTGAGAGGAGTATTTCATGAATGACAAAGATAAGGGGATCTGATGTAACAGTGGCAGATATGACTGCTGTGGCTTTAAACCCTGTGTAGAAGAAGGTTTAGGTTGTTATGCCACAGGTTGAGGAAAAGATGTCACCAGCTCATACTGTCTTTTTGATGCCTTTTTAAAGATACAGGTTCTCTGTTCGATATTGTATCTGGTTATCCAAGGCAATGGCCAAGTGCACTGTTTCCAGGACTGGTTGCAGTTGGTAAATCAACCTAAGCTGGGAAAAGGCAACGCTGGCTACCTGTTTTGCAAGCAGCGGGACAGGGCCCAAACTTTGAACCTACTCCTTCAAGGGGAGTACAGCTCCATCAAGAACAGCTGTAATCTTTCTCCTGGTTTGGTTCCATTACCAGTAGTACTTCTGTTTCGTCCGGAGTAAACTTCAGTTTGTTCACCTGCTCTGTAAGGTGGGAAGACAATGCTTGTCTGAACATTCTTTACCAGAGAATCATTACCTGTCCCATTGCTTGATAATGTCAAGCCTTGGGGAGAATGTGCATCCCCTTAAAGTACACTGAATTAGAAGGCAAATGGAACCAAAAAGTTAGGACTCTCTTGTTACAGAGGAGGAGTATGTCCATACATTATCAGCAATTTTGTAGAAAAATATACATCCTTCTAATTTATTGGCACAATAAACTATAGTAAATATTCTGAAACTAATCATATTTGTAGTGTTGTACCACTTGCTGTTTAGGTTAGGGATTAATTTAGAAATTAACACAAATATTTTTTCTAGAATTGAGTTGTTATTGGATGAGTAAAATGAGGGTTTTTTGGAACTATTTCTAGTGCTTTCTTTTAATGTGCTTCCCTGCTCATTGACTATTTCACTTGCAAAATAAATGCAATTATATATAAAAGTTTTGTGCTATGAAAAATGAAAATTTAATTTAGATTTAAAATATGGGACTGTTTTCAAGAAGAGCAAGGAACAGCTTCATATGGTATGAATAGGGTGATAAATGAAACACAAAACCAGTTTAACAGAACTGTTTTTATATTACATTAGCAGAAGTAATATCAATATTCACTGAGGGTACCCTCATTCTCCCTAAGGTCCCCTTCCCCACACTATTTTCCTTTTGCTCCCTTGGTAACCCCCATGACTTCACACAATACTTCTGCTTTCTTCTTTCCAACCAACCTACCTATATCTGCTTTGCTTTATTCCCTCTGTCTAGCAATCTCTCTCCTTTTTTGCCTTCTACCTACCTTTCTCTTTTTCTACAACCTTTCATCCTTTTCTGCTTCCTTCCTTCCCTCCCTTTTTCAGCCTTCCCCTTCCACCTTAGGCTAACAGAAATCAAGGGCTGGAAAGCTCAGCAATATTGTTATGGCTGCCTATCACCCCACCAAATGGCCATCGAGATCTCAGACTGTAGTCTCAGTAGGCATTCATCTCTTAAAGATACAGATATTAATTCCATTATCTGAGAGAAGGGTTAACCTCCCCAAAGTATTTTATTTTTTAAATTGCAAGTTTCCCCACAAACTGAAAGAATAGATTCACTGGTATGGTAGGCCAGGAACCTGTATCAATTTAGCAGAATGAACTATTGGCTACACACAGTAGAGCTTCTTTGTTCTATGTGTGCTGGCAAAGTTACACAGAGCCACTTATCAGCTTCAGAACTAATAAAGAGTTCTTTATTTAGTGAACTCCATTCTAGGTAGGATAGATTAGAGACAGGGATAGAATCTATGCTAGCTACCTGGATGTATGCAGTTGGAGGTTGCATCCATGGTGCAAAGATAGTGTGAACGGAAGGAAAGAAGGAAGCAATTCCCTGAGAGTATCAGTCTACACATCTTCCCTTCTCAATGTTATCCATGGTTTTAAAACATACACACACTAAAGCAAATCATTTCTAAATGAGAGATTATGATTATTGTTCGATGCTGGTTTGCAAACCATAGTTTGAGGAAACCTAGTTCATACTTATTATAATTCATTTGGGAAGAGGGTGGGTATTATTCAAGAGAGGGGAAAATTGAAATCACATACCAAAAGCAATGGCTTGAAGGAAGCCAGCATCATAAGCTGAAAGGAAAAAGTTTTACATTATAAGCATCTGTGTATTTAACAAGCAATCTTATTCAATTAGCGGATACAGTGATGTTAATATTGTTTTGTTAGTTTTTTTTATATTAGACAAATGTATATCTATGGAATCTAACTTTTCGGTGTGCCATGAGGATGAGGAAGACTTGCTTGCAAGTGTTATGGCTTTAAGGAGCCAGCTAAGGAAAACAGAGAGAAATTTAGAAGACTTGGGAGAAGAGCTTTTCAGGTATGTGTATACCCAAAAGTAGAACTTCATTTTATTTACTAACATATTTGCAGTAACCACTTGTATCCTAATTTTAATGTAATTTGCTGGATGAATTGTTTGTTTCAAAGTTTAGGAGAAGTTAGTGCTTATATCTATTTTTTACTTTGTTTTCTTTAGTTCTAGTTCATGTGATGATTCAGACCAAAGTATACATGAGAGAGAACTTGATGCTTTAACAATGGAAGACCTTGTTTATTCTACCAAGTTAAAAAATTCTTCAGCTCGTAATGCTGTTAGCAGAATATCTTTACATAAAAGAAATTCTCCAAGGAAACCCAGGAGCAAAGTAATTATTCAGCAATTTATGAACACTTGTTTATTCTTTATTAATGTTTGTATATTACATTCTTGTGGAATTGGGCTTATAGGTCTGATAAATGCTGAGTTCACTTTGATTTTAGTCACAACTCTCATACTTTGCCTTCTAGTCTTATTCAGTATCTTTTGATAAAAGCATGGAAGAAGAAAATGAACAATTAAGGGACAAATTAAATGTTCTCAGGGAACAAAACACGTTATTGACTTCCCAGAACCACCAGCTAATGAACCAGATGGAAGCTATAAAATTTGAACTGAACCAATCAAAAGCAAAAGTAAGCATTTTTCTAGGATATATTTGTTTTAGGACAATAGCCAAAGATGAGACTACTCTAAAACATTCTTATTTACTGTGGCTGAATCTTTTAAATATGTATTACTAGATTTGTTGGTAATTGAACAATTTGTTAGTAGTTTGTTAGTACTTACTAGTAACTCTCTCATAAATATATTATATTCTGATATAAACTTATGGAACTCAGTTAAGCAAAAATCATATTTCAGAAAAAGAAAACATTTGGGTGGGTTCCATCATGATTTGTGACACAATTTATGCTTGAGAGGGCACTGCAGCCAGACCTAAGTGTGTGATGAGTACCTGTGTGGGACATGTGTCTGTCTAATTTGCAGAGTATGTTTCAAGTTTACACTTAAATCTAAGTATACATCTGAAAACATAATGTGTGAAGCAGCCCTAATGTCACCTTTTTTACAACTTTATTATAGGGTATGACAAAGTCTTTGGCTTGGATCTTTTGAAACATTAGCACAATGATGCTTATTACATGGTTCTTTCTCTTCTATCTCTTGAGACCTCCGAAATGCTAATACTGGGGTTTGTGAGGCTCACATTAACAAAAAGCCATGTGGCCTAGGAAAACTGCAGTGAGCATCAGCCAATTAGTTAGGCCTGCACTTCATGTTATGTTGTATTGTATGGCTATAGTGAGAAGGAAGCACAAATAGTTAAAGTGTGCGCCATTATGATATGTTAAGAATAACTGAACAGGGCTGATTGAATAGTCAAACAACATGAAGCTTTTTTGGGGGTAATGTATCAAAGAGTGTGCATGAAAAAGAAATAGTCTGTAAGGGAGGCCAGTGATTTGAGTAACTATGGTTTTGGTTCAGCACAAGTTCTTCCTGATTTCCTCCTCCTTTCAGTCCTTTTCAACCTTAGGAAAATTTATTTCCAGGGTTGCAGGACTTGCATTAAAGAATTACTCACTCCTGGCTCTTTCGTAAGCAGAGCTACACTAATGGAAGAGAAAGAAGAGTGGCTATTTTAACCCCAACAATAGGGTTGCTAGGTATGGGTTGGAAAATACCTGGAGATTTTGGGGGTGGATCCAGAAGAGGGCGGGGTTTGGGGAGGGCAGGGGCCTCAGCATAGTACAGTGCCATAGAGTCCACCATTCACAGCATGTCCTCCAGGGGAACTGATCTCTGTCAGCTGGAGATCAGTTGTAAAAGCGGGAGATCTCCAGGCCCCACCTGGAGGCTGGCAACCCTACCCAACAAACAGATTTCTAATGGATTCTTCCTACGTATTTGTATTTCAGATATCTTTTTTTGAATCTACTTTGGGTACGCACTCCGTTAGCATTCCGATGCTAGAAGACCAGATAGCAAGCTTAGAAGCAGAAGTTCAAGCTCAGGATAATGTTTTGAAGTAATTCACTTTATGCTTTTTACTCTTCTCTCTTATTCACATGATTAGTTTATATTTGAATTTCTGGAAGGAAATGCCTACTTAGTAGTGTTGGTTCATATGTACCCTTTATCATGGGGAGAAAACAGTGGGTTGGATCTGGCCAGGTGTTTCATTAAATCTTCCCAAATTTACCTTACTACAGCCCCCATCCCATATGGCTTTTTTCCGTGCAGGGTCCCATGATTCCCAACATAGCCTTTTTAGGTGGTCAAAGGGGATCCCCTCTTTTTTTACTTGCAAAAAATTGGTTGGATTCCACCCATTAAGTAAAAGGGCTATATTATGTTAATTTAAATGTCATTTAGCATGCTTGATATGTCTTGTAAAGACTGGACTGCTTAGTTAAATCATCACTTCATATGGTTGGTGAGATGGAGAGAACCCTCGGCTTGCGCTTCGCTGTAATGAGTGAACAGCCCACAGTGAGTTACTGTTGTTTTTCAGATGGGGCAATTTAAAAGCCTTATTGATTTCAATGTTACTTAAAATCTTATATGAAACACATCTAGATGTAAGGCCATTGTTTCAGTGGAACTTACTTCCAACCCAGCATGGATTGGATCCTAGTGTTAAGCAGGGCGCTTTTTTCCTTCTTTTTTTTTTGAAAAAGAGGTGCCAGAACTCGCAAAAGGGAAATAAAGTTTTCAATCTGTATACTGAAAACTCAGGAACTTTAAAACATTTTTAAAAGAATTTTGTCCAAGAGGATCTGGAACTCTGTTCCAGCATGTTCCCCCAGAAAAAAATCCTGGTGTTAAGCATATATATGCTATGCATTTTAGTCTGTTTTCATCAGTAATCCCTCAGTATTTTGAATTTGGATTTTCAGGGGTTATATGGTATATCAAGCTGATCATTTGTCTCAAACGTCTTAGGTCAGGGTTACCCAACATGGTGTCCATTGGCACCATGGTGCCTGCTGACACAGTTCCTGTTGCCCATCAAATGCTTTCAGAAAGTGGGTGTGGCCAGGTGAGGCTTTTGCCCAGCTAAGCTTCTGATTAACTACTGGAGATTTGATTGGCTGTGCAGATTGTTAAAAACACTGCTTTGGCAGCCTCTGGCACCACACCATATGGATATACACTGTGTCACTGAACATAAGCTATGGTAGCCATTTTGTGGCTGGTACTGTGTCCTATGGCAGCTATTTTGTGACTGAGCCCATCACACTGTGTCAGAATTCCAAAAGTGCTCACAGGCTCAAAAAAAGTTGGGGACCCCAGTCCTAGGTGATGAGAAGAAACAAAATCTACATTAATTGTCATGCTTAGCTTGGGTATCTTGGTTAAAAAGTATGTAATATCTGTTGCTTATACTTTCTGTAATTTAAAATTATTTTTATAGAGAGAGAGAAGAGAAGTTAGCGCAAAGCCATGGTATAGTAATGGAACAAGAATATGCTTTGCAGAAGTTCAAGGAGGAATATAAAAAAATGAAAGACGATTTACTTGAATGGAGCAAATATGGAAAGAGGTGACAAATTACACACATTCAGTTTTTATTCTGGAAAATTGATAGTACTTCTCTTGCTGTAGAATAGTTGTTGTGAGATGCCTTGCTTTATGTATTGTTAAACAACAAATGTGATTTCAGAAGTGATCTAGATTATTAGAGAGTATTCAGCAGTCTTGCTATCAAACTGAGGATGTAAACATTTCTGTTGATTTTTGCCCAGATAAAAAAGGCTTGAAAATTAGCAAAAATAAATTAGCGTTGCTGTGATGGTCACATGTATGACATCCTATCCTGTATATAATATTATTATATATATAAAAGCTAGCCATGCTGGTGATGATGTACCTACTCCCCCAATGGCCACTGGGGAAACTGCCTTGGTGTCCTATTGGCCCATCCCACCAGCTTCTCCATTCTTACACCCCCACTTTTGAAGCGCTGCACCTTGGGAGTTGTAGTTCTCAGATGGCCTTACTGCAACCATAGCAAAGGGAATTAGAACTACAACTCCCAAGTTGGGAGTCCCAAGAGGCTGTGGGACTTTAGCAGGGAGTCATTTAAACTGTTAATCAGTTACAGTGTTAAAGAGGAAGCAGCTTTGGAATTGAAAGGGGTTGGAGGGAAAGGGCAGGCCTGGACATCTCTATGGCTGAGTTCAGACTGGCAGTTTGAAGCAGGAGCCAGTCATGGCAAAAAAGCCCCGGAACAAACTGTTCCAGTTTTTCCCGGTCACACTGTGTCGACTGATGTGGGAGCATACTGGGAGGAGGTGCGCGGGAGCGTTCAGACTGCTGGCCCGGAGGCGCGGCTGTAAACGGCTTTTTCCTGATAATTCGGCTGTGTGTGCGTATAAGCACATATGCGCTCATGCATATCGGCAATTTGGGGAGGATCCCATTGTGTTGGCACTGCATTGGGCGGTAGAGCGGAGCACAGCCAATCATATCGTTGCTGCCTTATGCGCAACGCGGGTTGCTCCCGGCTTTTAAAGGTTGCCGTTCACACTTCCCAAAAGCGGAATGAAGCAGGATAAATGGGCTCTCAGGGATTTGCTACCGCTTTTACCAGGTATCTTTTAAACACGGGAGTGAAGTGGAACAGCACAGGTTGACTACGGGTGGGGAACACCAGGCAGATGTGCCTGTGCGAATGCCCCCTTTAATCCACTTGTGAAACGGGGCTATAGCAGGGCAAATTGCCAGTCTGAACTCAGCCTATGAATTACAATTGATCTCCAGACTACAGAGATCAGTCCCCATGGAGAAAATGGTTGCTTTGGAGAGTGAGCTCTATAGCATTATACCTCACTGAAGTCCTTCAACAAACCTGGCCCTCCCCTTAGTATTTCCAGCCTCCAAGTGGCACCTGGACATCTCCGAGACCAGTTCTGGAGAAAATGGCTGCTTTGGCCAGTGAACTCCATGGCATTATACCCTGCTAAGTTTCCTCCCCACCCCAAACCTTGCCCTCCCCAGGCTCTATACCTCAGGTCTACAGGTATTTCCCAACCCAGAGTTGGCAACCCTGTAACTGGCTACGGAACTGCTTTCCAGACCCTTGAAACCCAGAAAACATGGCATGTGGCTCTCCTCCCATACTACCCACTTGGGGCAGCAAAATTACTTGAGACCAGTGTTCCCTCTAAGCTGAGTTAGTGTGAGCTAGCTCACAGTTTTTTAGCCTCTGGCTCACACATTTTTGTCTTAGTTCAGGAAGGATGGCTCCAGAGCAAAGTAATTTATGCAGTAGCCAAATCGCTCGCTCACAACTTTAATGCCAGTAGCTCACAAAGTAGAATTTTTGCTCACAAGACTCCACAGCTTAGAGGGTGAGCTGCATTGAGACAGCCCTGCACTATAGTTAAACAGAAGGAAATAAACATAGCTCACCTCCCTTTATTTTCCTCTTCCATTCACTGCCCCACCAGTCACAGCTGGGACACTCACCTGGAGCCTCTTTCTAGAGCTTGTTGTATTTCTTCCCACAAGGGGTCTTACTCCTAGTATATATTAAACCTTAGACACAGTATTTTAGACCTTACTCTGGTAAAATGTGTGCTAGTGCTTTGTGTGATACAATATGAGCTCTGAGCTTGAAGATTTTTATCTTCAAAACTCTGATCAGATGTTTATTCTCTTTACTCCTCTTCAGGGAGAGCCTGAGAGATGGCTGTTGGCTGTATTGGAGGGGGCTTAGCATTCTGAGCTTGCACTTAATCTTTCCTCAGGAGCAACTCTGAGAGGAAATTAGATCTGTACCTTCACACTAACTGCTGGTTCCATTTACATATTTTTTTCAGTCATAAAAGAGCAAACAGAACTAGATCATGACCACTGTGCTTTAGCTGCTGTTATATATGAGAATAGCAAGAAGTGCACAGATTTCCTGTGCAAAGCGTGGGTTTCCTGTTCAGCTTCCCCCTCTTTTTATGTGCATGTGTGCTTCACCATTACTTGCATAGGATAGGAGTAATATTCCTGATCAGGAAATTAATGGGAGACATTTGCTTCTGTAGGTACTCCTAATCAGGCTGCCTCTCAGTGTTGTGGAGGAATTAATAGCTACTTATGTTTCAGATTTAGCCTTAGGAGTTTGAATTGTTAATTACTTTGAAAGCTGTATAAAGACATAAAATGAACACTGGCCAGTTTATTGTTAAGCTCTCTTTCAGTAAAGGGTATTTTTTATGTGTTCTCCACTCATATTAGAGGATATCAGTGTGCTATGTGCTTTATATGGAATATTCTATTGTCATTATGAAGGAAATTTAAAACAAAGGTTATTCATTATCTTTAATATATTGGCAGAGTGTAGATATGCAGTAAAATGGAGCACAAGCTTTTTAAAGAATGAAGTCGATTTATTAAGAACAAAACAAACTTTGTAAGAAAGAGAAGTCTAACTGTCTGAAGAGATCTCAGCAGGAGCAGGAAAACCCCAATTGAGCCAATCAGGAGACACGGAGGAGACTATCTGAAAATAGTAGGAAGTCCCTGATCTTACTATGCTAACTACTTGTCCCCTCTGCTGGCCCATGTAGGATGTTCTTGTCATTTTCTTTATTTATATTTACTTATTGGATTTCTACCCCGCCCTTCCCGCCAAGGCAGTCTCAGGGTAGCTTACATAAAAAATGTTAAAAACAGAATAAAATCATATCTATGCACAATAGACCAGATTCCAACGTATTGTTCATATGTATCTTTATACATATACATTTGGGGGGAAGTGTGCTGTTCACTTACTGTTTGTATTTAAAGATATTTGTGTGTGTGTTATGAAAAGAATAATCTAATACCATTACTGTCCTTGGCCAGTTTAAATCTGAGGTACCTCTTTCATTTAAAGAGCTGAACAGCAAAGAAATGAAGCTCTATATAATGCTGAGGAGCTTACAAGAACTTTTCAAAAGTACAAAGAAAAAATAACAGAAAAACTGGAAAAGGTAGGATTTGATATTTAAGTGGAATTTCAAGTATAACTGGTATCTTTGAATTCATCGTTTAGTACTAAAATTAAGGTTGCTACTGGCTAGCCCTGTTTTTGTACATTTCATTGTAGCCTATCCCAATGGTGGGAAATTACCAGGAGAAAGACTCAGGCTGTGTTTCTGGCATTGCCAAGCATGTGATGTCTTCACAACAGCAACTTCCAGGTGGTACTCTGGTATTTGGGCAAAACCTCTATGGTAAAACTGGCTTCTACCATAGAGTTTTTGCCCAAGTACCAGAGTACCACCTGGAAGTTGCTGGTGTTATGACATCACTTCCTGAGCAATGCAAGTGACATGCCTGGGCCTTCCTCTTTCTACTGGTAAGTTCCCCCACTGGTCAGCAGATTGGTGACTGGGGGAGGCAGGGCCTGGCAGGGTACCCCTGCCTCCATTAGGGGGTCTGGCAACCCTATATCCCACGTAGATCAACTTTATTGCATGAACAACTAAACTTACTAAATCTGCATTTGCCAGACTGCTGTTAATGGCACAAGAGCAGGGCTAGAAAGGTGATAACCCTAGCTAAAATTATTCATTCAGTTACATTGATATGAAAGACTGTCTTTGCACCTTTTATAAATAGTTGAATGTAGTTGTACATCCTTTATGTTTATGGGAGAAACCTCTGTCTAAAGTGAATTTCTAATTGGTACACAAAAGTAATTTCACAGATGAAACCAGACCATTTCAGACTTGGCACGTTCAAGACTAGTTTCATTGTATAAAGATTCAAGAAGGCATAAGGTTGCTCATGTACACACTGTGGAGACATTGTGTCACACTGATTCAAATGTGATATTCTCTTTCCTATACTCCTTTCTAATACATTCCAAGAGGATGCTGGCACTGAGATTAATCAGGACTCTGTCATCCAGCACACACACATGCTCCTCAGACCTCTTTTGATAACTGCCATTCCTTGTAATAGGAGGGGATGGGATATTGTATGGTGGGAACAAAAGGACTGAACACCTTTTTTCCAGCAATAGGGATTTTCCACTCTCATTTTGTTATGCTTTGTTGCATCAGTACACAAGAAGACAGCATGGGCTTGTTCACAGCAGGGCTGGAACTTTAATTTATTTCTGTAGTTATTTCTAGCAGTTAATTGTAGAAAAGCAATGCCTTCTTTTTGTTCAGGTTCAGGATGAAGAACAAATTTTAGAAAGCAAGCTAATCAACTGTGTAAAAGAAAAGGAAAAGTTGCAGGCACAATGTGATACCTATAGAAGTGAGCTTGAAAACATGAAAGAACAAATGAGGTAAAATGTTTGTGTTATAACTTACTTCTTTGTATAGAAAAACTGCTCTGAGATTATTTTTACAGTTGTTTTGAAATTTGGGCCATGAATTCCTGTGACCTTGGGTTGCTAATTGATTCACATTATAGTGTGACCAGGTCCATACACACTGTACTTTAGCTGCTCAGTCATCTATAGTGAGATTGCTTTTCAGGCATACATTGTTATTCACTGCCTCACAAAAGTCAACTGACGGTACGATGGAGCAATCAGATGGCTGCTTTTTCCTAAAGACAGATTTAAACTGTGTATTAACCTTCTATACAGCTTGGGGTCTTTTTGTTTTGTTTTGTTAATGTTGTGGAACTAATGTAGTTCCAAAATGCATTCAGATTTTGTGCTAGTATTTAATCCTCTTGATTTAGTGAAATAGTTTATAAAAGTATTGGGGGGGGGGTTGTGTGCATGATTTTAATAAACTTTTCTGTTATCAGCCAAGAAATGATTGGATAAAGGTGACATGTTTCATACTTGTTTCATGGATAATCTTCTTGTTGGTCAGAGCAAGAGTGAGAGTAAGAATGTGACTGCAATCTTAAGCAGAGTTGCACCCTTTTAAATCATTGGAGGTCAGTGGTCTTAGAAGGTTACAGCTCTGTTTAGGATTGCATTCTCAATAAAGTAGTAAGCTGTTATTGCATAGATTCCTTATAATGGGTACCTATGGGTGTGAGCTTTTTTTGTTTTTGTTTGTAATTTGTTTAGAAAATTAGCTGAAGAGAATTGTTTGGGAAAAGAGAACCTAAAGAGCATTGAAGCCAAAACATCTGAACTTGAAACGCTTCTAACACATTCTCAGAAGAAGATTGTTGTGCTGGAAAGTAGACTTCAAGAGCAAAATGCATTAGCTGAAGCCAAAAATACACTAATAAAAGAAAACGCTGACTTAAAAGTTTTCATTGCACAGCAAAATGATCATCTTAAGTCATGTCATCAAGAAATTGAAAATTTAAAAACTGAAAAGACTATTTTAGAAAGTGCTGCTTTCAAGTACTCCCAAAGTTCCCTTGAAGAGGTACAGGAAACGTCTCTAAAATATTTGCACTCTTGGCAGATTAAATGTACAATGTATTGACCATTGCTGAGTAACTAGCACTCTGGGCTAAAATAAATTGTATAGTAATCCCTTTATACCTTTAATGGAGCTTGTGCTGGAACTGCTCTCAATAAATGTTGCCTTTTAGTAACCAGTTTCAAACATAAAATTCTTTTTTAAAACAATCATTGCAGTATTACAAATATACAACTTAAAGCTTGTTGGAATAAGAACTACTTAATTAATAGTCTTGACTATTTATTCATTGCCATTATCCAAATGAAGGCACAATTATACAATTCTAATGTTCCTTCTTCCAGAACTTCTGGCTGTTAGAAAAATACGCTTTTTAATATGACCCATCTCTTAGCTGAACAAGTTCGGACAATTCTGATAGTTTTACAATACCCCTGACTTTTTAAAAACTAAAATTTGGTTGTAAGATGTTTAATATTTTTGCTAGTAGCAATCTTTGCTAGTAGTATCTTTGCTAGTAGCAATTTTGGAGATGTAATCATGTCAAGAATCATCCTTATACAGACTTTTGGACTATATGCATTAACTAGTCCCAGTGATACTACTTTGCCATCTAAAGAGATGATAATTCCTGTAATATGATGAGTGTCTGTACCATTGAACATTGCCAAACCAAAAATGTAAGATCAGCCTTCTTTTCTCTGCATTTCAAACATATACATTGATTTATGTGATGCATTTTACTTATATGGGGGTTAAATAGCAATTTTAGGTGACCTTATAAAAAATCTCTCTTATATTGCTGTAACAGCAGGAGAGGAGAAAATAGTTTGCCATTCTTTTTCAGTAATGGCTTCACCAATCATATGTTGCCATTTCTGTACAAAATTACATTTCATTATTTCTGAAACTGAAGGCAAGCAGTCATTTATGGCTGACATAAGTCCCTTCTGTACTTTCTTACTCTACACTATATCCTCAAGTTTTGTCAAACATGAATTTATTTGGTTTGCCATTATACATAGGTATTTGAAAAAACTGAAACCGTTTTGTTTCATTTTTCTGTCATTTCCAAATATGGTAGACAATTCCCATTAAGGGTTACACCCAGTAGCCTAGCACTGTTTGTTTTAACTGAGTCTAACCATGGATGCGCGATTTTAAAGTGTGCATTAAATATGAAGGACTGCAATAATGAACCACCTGGACTTAAATCCTTCTAAAAGATGTCCAGGCTCCAGATATCAATTACTGCCCCAATTATTGGGTTATACACAGTGTCTCCTTATAACTTATTTAGAAGCATACCATGAAATATCAGGCAATGGAATTCTTGGTCTAACTTAAACTAAGTTTCTTCTTGACTTGCACATATTCTTTTAGGAATGGTCTTTAATATTGCTGTATGATAGTAATTTGCTGTATTTAGATGCACCAACCCACCTTCTAATTTTCCTCTTTGTAAACGTTTTAAGGTTACCCTTGTTTTTTATTAGCCAATATACATTTTGTAAATTATTTTTGCCATGAATTTAGTATTTGTCTTGTCGGTTTTATAGGTATGTTTTCAAAAAGAAAACAAATCTGGGAATAATAAATTTTAAAGTTGTTATTTTTCAAACATTATAAAATTCTTACGTAGAAATGCTTTTCAAGAAGGAGTGGGTATGCAGCCATGTTTTACAGGTTATATATGCTGGGAAGCAGTTGGACACTGACCAGTCTGAAGAAAGTAACCCATTTTCTTCTGCCAGATATTCACAGTGGGGGTTACTCGTGATGCTTTAAACAACTTTAGCTGGCCTTAGTGAAAAAATTCCCCTCCCTCCTTGTTTGCTTAGCTTTGTGTTCTGCATCATACCATAGAGATTTTAATTACTAATATTTTGTATTGGTGTAAGTGCAGAAGCTAGTCATCAGATAATCAAATAAGAAATACCACGATGCAAAAAAAGCCTCTTATGCGTGCAGAGGGATTGCATACACATAGTGTTTCTTTCACCTTTTTGCTACAGCAGATCTTGCACACCACATTGTATGCTGCTTTTGAATTCCAAGGTTCTCCATTATTGAAAATCAGTTTACAATAGTATGATGGGGAGGAGGGGCTGGTGTTCCAAAAAAGAATGAGAATCTCCACTGGTTGCATTAACTTTTTTTTTTCCCCCTTAACCTGCAGTTTGAATCAGATCATGGTGAATGTCATTCTAAAGAAGCATCATGTGCTGCTTGCTGTGATATAAGTAGATCCCTGATAGAAGAGTTAAGGTATTGTTTTCAAGCCACTATATGTTATGTAATTGTATTTTGAGCAACCAAAAAACATCTTTGTCACCCAGTTTTTTCCTTGTAGATTAAAATTGCAAATGAAGGATGCAGAGATTCAGAGAATCATGGTCAATAAGATAGCTCAAGACTGCTTTGATGAAAGTGAAGGACAAGAATGCAGTGGATTGCACAGCCTGGAAACTGAGCAAGCAAAACTTACTGGAGATCAAACAGGTACAGAGGCTAAAATGCAGCATACCCTACATTTATAGCAAAGATAGCCAAAAGGACACCAGTGGCAATGCAGACTGCTCTTTGAAAGATGCCTTTACGCAGCTTTCATTTCTAAGTTTACAGTCAGTAAATTTAGAAATTTGTGCTTCTTTTGTGAAGTGAGAAAATGCCAGCAATTGGAACTGATCAGTAATAAGTTTGAAAAGGAGAAGCAGAAATTAGTGAAACGTCTAAAAGAGTTGCATGCCAAGCTGGAAAAATCTGAAGAAGAGAATTCGTCTTTAAAGGCTGACATGACCCAGCGAACTAGTCAGTTTCAAGCAATACAGGAAGAACTATTGGAGAAAGCTACAAAATTTACGAACATGGAACGTGAAGTAAGTGGAAATAAAAAAGCCTGTGATCCCAGGTGTTAACTAGTTTATTTGACTAACTGCATAAATATAACTTCTGAAAGGCCACACAAGTGTTTTTTAGAGCAGATGCTGATCCCACTCCTATGGTGGTGGGCCTTAAAGGTTACATCAATATGGTGGGATGAACAAGTGGACAAGAAGCCCTGTGCTGTAAGATCAAAGGGCACTGCAGCCATTCCAAAAACCTGTCCACTATAAATTTTACTTTTTTCAGTAATTCATCCAGAGATCCAGCCCCTGCCCCCATTTTTTTTGCATTGCATTGAGGTTGGCTGTTCCATCTATCCACAAATTATTTAGATCTTATTCAGGTAGTTGAACAATACAATACCCAAAGTGTATTTGTGCTTTTGGGGCATCTTTCCAAATGTTCTAAACTAGAGCAGTGGCATTATATCCTGTCCTCCATATAATGGTTTGGCGGGGGGAGAAGTAATCAGTTCTCCAAGCAGGATAGCTGTCTGCTCACTATTTTAGATAAAAAGAAATCAGAGAAATTGTGTTAAATTACTAGGGAAAGGAGGAGGGCTTGAAAATGTTTGCCCCTTTTTTCCATCCTTTTGTGGAAAGGTTATATTGACAGTCATGCTAGCTATTCACTTTCAGCAAATAAGTTAAACATTTTGAACAAGAGAAGCTTTATTGCTTACTGACTTCACTGGCACTATCCAGCTGGTTCTATTGATATGTTTGTAGCCATGTTCAATAAGGGAGGGTGGCTGCCTTTATTCATTCCAAAAATGCCCTCATCCTTTTTTTCTCCTGGATTCAAATTATACATATAATATTGTTTATAGGCAGCAAGGAAATCTTCTAAAATTTCAGCTCTTGGAAAACAGTTGGAAGAAAAAACAACTGCATATACAAATGCTGCCTTAAGAAATACTGAACTGGAACAGAACCTAATGGTAAAAATCTTGCTATCTGTGTACAGCATTCGGGGTGTATTCCTAATTGTGATGTTAACTTTGTTATGCTAACAAGTTTTGGCATTTTGAAAGGTCTTCTCTTAAAATTTTTGCATACAATTTAGTACAATATAAATCTGCATTCCAAAGATTAGCATTTTATTTGTCCTCTTTCAGCTTCTAGATAGTTAGGAAATTGTATTAAAAGAGAATGTCTACAGTGAAGATCCATAATTTTTTTTCCTACCAGACATCAGTGTATACATTTCAAACATGTGGTTCTTTCCTAGGAAGTACGTTCTCAGCTTCACGACTTGGAAAGAAACATTGCTGAGGAACGTGAGCAGTTCATTAGAACTCTGGAAGAAACAAAGCTGATTCATCTTGAGCAACACAAAGAAATGGAAAAACAGATTGAATTAGTAAGATTATGTTTTGCATTATATTGTTTCTGTTATGGATATTAACACTGATTATTTTTGTTTGGTGCCAGTTTGGTGCCAGTTTGAGCCAGTTTGGTATAGTGGTTAAGTGTGCGGACTCTAATCTGGGAGAACTGGAGCCACCTTGAGCCCGCTTGCGGGGAGGGTGGGGTATGAATAGAATAAAATAAATAAATAAACCGGGTTTGATTCCCCATTCCTCCACATGCAGCCAGCTGGGTGACCTTGGGCAAGCCATAGTTCTGGCACAGCTGTTCTTGAAAAAGAGCAGTTCCTGTCAGAGCTCTCTCAGCCCCACCTACCTCACAGGGTGTCTGTTGTGGGAAGGGGAAGGGAAAAGAGTTTGTAAGCTGCTCTGAGACTCCCTTGGGTAGTGAAAGGCGGGGTATAAATACAATCTCCTCCTCCTCTTCTACTGTAATGTTGTTCTGTATTTAAAGCCATGCTGGTTAAGAGTGGGGGGGGCACAAATGACTTAAATAAATAACAAATAAGCAGCAATTCTGAAGTTCTTATTCCAGTGCTGAGTGGAAAAGTAACAGAGTACTTATCAATCTTGCACTGGCTGCTTCTTGTGGTCTTTTAAAGATGCATATTGATGTAATATTAATTTCCTGTGCCTAAAACACTGCTGTGCAGGGAGAGCATTAGAGGTGGTAATAGAAGGGTTAGCAGTGAACAGTGAGGTGATAACATTTGTGGGGGGGATACAATTTAGACTATCAGGAGGGGGACACACAAAAGTCATGGGAGGCAGAAATCCTTTTGCCCACAGATACACTGCACTGGATCCAAGCCAGTGTTTGAAAGGTTGGTTAACTACCATTCATCTTTTCTCTGGTTCTAAGAAGAATCCAAACAAAGTTAGATTCCCAAACAGAACTTTGCCTGTCTTTAAAGTGTTGAACACTAGATTTAGGGAGAGGTCTGCTAGCATTGATCTTTGGTTAGGAAAGTTCACTGTGTTGTGGCATTTGCAATCACTGTGTTCTCATACTTTTTTGAAGGGGTAAATGTTTTTATTCTAAAACTTCTTACCCACCTCTGAAATGTAAAATACTGTTAGTGACATTGCTCTAATTGATACCATATGTGTTGTCGGTGATAAATAATGCTGACAAAGTTATCTGCCATGCTCAAACAAATATATGCAAGCTATGGTGCAGGGAAATAAAGAATTCTTTTTACATAGCTTCAGACTCAACTGGAAACGAAAAACCAGCAACTCCAGGAGCAAGAGAAGACAGTGTCCATTTTACACCATGAGATTATATGTAAGCAACGTCAGCTTGAATCACTGGACCGACAACTAGTAGACAGCAAAGAGGTAGCACTATTTCTTTCTTGTCACACTGTTTGCTGAGAAGTTTTCCCCCATTATTTTAAGTTTGTTTTTAGGGTCATGTTTGGTTGCTAGTGGAATTGCTGAAGGTGAATCAGTGCCCTCCTGGGAGCAACTTCTCATGATTTCTTTGGGGATGAAGAACCTGACTTCTGTTAACCAGGACTGTACATATGGGGGAGGGGTTATAGCTTAGTGATAGCACATGTGCTTTGCTGCATAGGGCCCAGGTCGAGCCCTTATCATTTTTAATTAAAACAATCTCAGGGACAAAGACTGTCAAAGGCCTCTGTAGAGCAGACAGGACTGAGCTAGACACACTATTATTGGCAGCTTCATATGTCCTGATCTGGCATTTTCACATGCCTCTTTGTAACGGCTGGGGAAGTGGTTCTCCCACAACTGCTCAAAACAACCTCACAGCATTCCAGATCACCTTAAACACAAACCTTTCCAATTATATCTATCTATTTATCTAGTACTGCTCGTACAGCTATCACCTTGAGCAGACGTTAGAACCACAAAAATATTTTAAAAGTATATTTGATTATTGTGCCTGTGAATTTTATCACTGAGAGGGTGACACAATCATTTGTATCTGATAGTAGCCAACCTTTCCCATTGCATTACAAGCCACCGTGGGTGTGGGTGCACACTCTGAAATAGAATAGTACTAATAGTGCCAAGAACAGCCCACAGTGCAAAATAACAGTAATTTCAATTAAAACAATCTCAGGGACCAAGACTGGCAATGGCCTCTGCTTAGGACACTAGAACAGACAGCACTGAACTAGTAATAAACAGGATGACTTCCTGGCAGCTGTAACTGTTTTTTTTTCCCCAGGCACAGTAGCAATATGAGAATGGGGTTGGGGGACCATACAAGTCATTCAGGAAATTGCTGTGAGGAATAAATACACCTGGACTGTGGGTTGGATCTAGTAATAGGTTTCCACTAATAGTCCTTTGCTGAGTCCCTCCTCCTACTGCAGATTCATCCCCTTTGCTGTTCCTGGGGAAGGGTCCCTTTTTGGGATTCCTTTGGGTTGCAGGGAGACGGGAGGCAAGAAAGTCCCATTCTTCTGACTGATCTTCAGCTGCTGTTTGGATCCCAGCCAATGTTTAGAAGAGCGCTTAGAGACACCCCTCCACCTATGTCCCAGTGGGCTAACTGTGAACTGCTTGGTTGGGGCTTTGGCTGGGTAACAGTAATCAGCAAGTAACACAGACTGGCAAGGAATAAAACCATGTGAACAATGGAAAGCTTAAAGGCAGACATTTGAACAAAGAGAAGGAAAGGCCCTTGAAGAAACAAGAACATGATTGTGCTGATGTAGGGTTTTCAGACATTTTTAAATTAAACTTACGTGCTTGCTGTGTTCTTATACCACTTTTACAACAAAGAGCTGAGGGAGCTTACAGAGTTCCCCTTCTTATCCTTGGTAATACTGATGTGAGGTAGGTTTGACTGAGATGGTGACTAGCTCATGGTCACTCAGTTTGCTTCATGGCTGAGTGAAGACTGGAGCCCAGATCGCCCCAGTCCTAGTCCAACAGTTTCACACGTACACCACACAAACCACTGCAAGCACTACACCACTTTTGGTCTTAACTAAGATCAGGTACTTCTGAGTAGAATACCCAGAGTTTTCTTTTACATAAAAACAGAAAAATATTCAACAGTTTGATGGTAGTCAGCCCTACGCAGGATGGTGCCAGAAAAAGTAGAACTTTTTTTTCCTTGATTGTTTAAGCAGTAAACTATAAAACCTGAGCAACAAAATCAAAAAATTTCCTCTTTAAATCCTGATGCAAACAGGCAATGGAAAAGCAGAGCATCAAGAACAATGAAACTCTTAAGACGTTACAGGGCCAGCTAACTGAGGAAACAGTAAAGGTAAATAGCATTTTTACAGTTTCTCATTACTTGCAGGATCTTTATGGGTTTTTAAAATCATATCTGGACAAAATATGAAGTTGATTACAATGGAAGGGCTTATTACTATCAATCTTTCTGGTTCTTTTCATTTTGAAAGAGGAGAAATGGAGAATGAATCCCTGAAATGGTTTTTCTTTACATGACAAGGTTATAAACATGAGCTATTTAAATTTGTAAAGAAAAATATTTTGTATTTCTAAGTATTACGTATATTTGAGATGGATTATTATTTGACTCTGCAGTATAAATTGTTATAATTTATATGAAGTTGGATTGGTTCAGCGGAGAATTTCCACTGACAGAAAGTGGGGCTGATTTTCAGCGATATTTCCCCCATGCTGTTCTGAGGGGGAAGTATCTTGTCCCCCAGGAGCAACACTGGGGTGGGGGGGTATTCTGGGAACTGAGGAACATGTACGCCACTATTGAAATTCCCTTTCTTCAGCAAACATTTTCTGATTTTTGCAACGATTATAACCACTCATTTAAAGAAGGTGCTAGTCCAAGTCTTTCACCAAGATCAAGCAGGCTTTCTCCCAAAGAGGCGGATCAAAAATAATATAAGGACTATCCTTAACACATTAGAATATTATGAATTACATCCAGAGAGACAACTGGCGTTACTTTTCCTAAACACGTAGAAGGCCTTCGACAATGTAGCTTGGGAATTCCTAAGGCAGAAATTGGAGATTTGGGAAGGTGGTAACAATTTTATGGCAATGATTCTGGCTATTGACAAGGAACAATTTGTAAAGATGATAGTCAATGGAGATTTAACACAAAATATTGCCATCCAGAAAGGTACGAGACAAGGCTGCCCTCTATCACCCCTGCTATTTATCTTTGTATTGGAAACGCTAAATGATATAGTAAGAGAGAATATGGAGATAAGAGGGCTAAAAATAAGAAGAGAGGAGTTCAAACTGCAAGCCTTCGCCGATGATCTAGTATTTATAATGGAAGAACCATTGATATCCATTCCACAATTATTAAACGTAATACAAGATTATGGATTAGTAGCAGGATTGAAAGTAAATTTTAAAAAGACCAAGATTTTGACAAAAAATTGTACTCACGAAATAATAAGATTCAAGTACAGACTAATATAGAAGTGATACATAAAATTAAATATTTAGGTATAACCTTGACAAATAGAAGTAATATGTTGCTTGAAAATAACTATAAAAATTACTAGAAGACCTTAAAAAAGATCTACTTAAATGGCAAGATTTGCAACTATTGTTAATGGGCAAAATTTCCACGATAAAAATGAACATTTTACCCTGTTTTCTATTTCTTGCACAGAATATACCAATATTAAAAATTATAAATGTCTTTTAGAATTGGACAAGATGATAAGGAAATTTTATGGTACCCCAAAAAAGCGCGGATCAAATGGAAACTACTTCAGCAAACATTTTCTGAGGGATTTAATTCATAGTGTCATCAGTGGTATCTGATGAAGGGAAGTTTGACTCTTGAAAGCTTTTTTTTTTTGCCTTCAAGTCACTGCTGACTTATGGTGACCCCAGAGGGTTTTCAAGGCAAGAGATATTCAGAGGTGGTTTCTGCCATCGCCCGCCTCTGGGTGCGGTCAGACGGCGTGCTGGGAGCAGTTTAAATTGCTCCAGTCCCAATGCGGGTTTTTTTTAACCTGGAGAATCGCGATCGTGCTCACCTCCGTGTTCTGGATCGCTGTGCAGCCACATCACTCCCCACTGTCCACACGTGGAAGCGTGCGTAAGTGGGGGGGTTTTCCCTCTCAGTTTGGGCATCTGTAGAATTAAAATTTTCACACGTGTGCAGAACAGCGATTTCCACTTCAACCCAACTGCTGTAACACATCTCTAAACTTTAAAGGAACACTTCCCTTTAAACTTTACCCTGAAACTGGCCTCTGTGAGATCCCAAACTCGTCTAACCCACAAAACTAGGCACCATTTAAACATTGTTTTTAACAATATGGGAGCGGAGTCTGCCTGTGTGCATACCACCGACGCTAAAATAAAATGGCGGGCGGAGAGCGGAAGCCTCAGGCTTCCGAGCCGAAGTGGCTCAACACTGCAGGAGTGATCAGACATCAGTAAAGTGCAGCTAGAACCGGAGAATCAGGAAAACATCACTTGGGGATCTGGTAACAAAATACTCTGTTTTAAAGGGGGTTTGAGCTGGAAAGCGACAGCTGGAGACAGTGCGCTTGGAGACGGTGCGCAGATGTTGGGCGTGTGAATGTGGATATAAAATCCGTTACTGAAGCTTGCCGAAAGCAGACTAAGCGGCCCGTCTGAATGCACCCTCTGTTTCACAACCCTGGTATTCCTTGGTGGTTTTCCATCCAGGTACTGACCAGGGCTAACCCTGCTTAGTTTCCATGATCTGATGACACTGAGGTAGCCTGGGCTATCCAGATCAGGGCTCTCGAAAGCTTATACCCTGGAAATCTTTTTGGTCTTTAAGGTGCTCCTAGACTTGTATCTTGCTTTTCTATTGCAAACCAACATGGCTACCCCACCTGAAACTATCACTGTACATGGCACTTTAGACATGCAAAGAGGACAGGTCCTGTCCTTTAAAAAGCCTAAATTTTAATTGTGTGGGAAAGACAGCAAAGGAAGGGGTGGGAAGAGAATAATTGTGTGGGAAAGACAGCAGAGGAAGAGGTGGGAAGAGAATAAAAGGAGAAGCAATAGGTGTGAATGTGAGCAAATGCAGTTATTCCTATTTAAGACTTAGATGTAGTTCAGATGCTACAAACTACAATTTTTTCACAGTCATGAACCAGGCTGATTACCCAGGCTTGCATTCTTTTGCACAGTGCAATGGGATTGAAAACTCAACTGTGTTCAGTTAGTTATGAAGTCCAGACATGGTTGCCCTAACAAACTAAGTTTTGTTTTATTAAGGATCCAAGATCCTAGGAAAGAAACCTCTATATGTTGTTATGTCTGAATGTGGCTGCCTTGACTAATTATAATTAGTTGAAGGCTCTTTTGTGTATATTGTATAAAGGGAGAAAGGGAGGGAGCATGCAAATCTGTTAATTAACTAAGTTCATGCCTGTCACAAACAAATTCCATTTATTCATGAAGCTTGGGATAAGGATTAAATGGCTAAGCAGTAGAGTTTGGGGAAAAGGTAGATTTGAGGAGGGATTAGAAAGGAAAGAGGTGAGAAAGAAAGCACCATCTGTATGATCTGTGAGAGTTCCAGATATCGTCACCTGATGCTTTTAGATAAAAGTTCCAAAAGGAGCAAATAAA
The DNA here is from genome assembly GCA_029375565.1 of Gekko gecko. Taxonomy (NCBI): domain Eukaryota; kingdom Metazoa; phylum Chordata; class Lepidosauria; order Squamata; family Gekkonidae; genus Gekko; species Gekko gecko. The sequence continues at coordinate 42,607,449 of JAPDNY010000006.1, forward strand.
TCCAGAAAGATGTGGTTGAGTAGTGAGGAGATAAATAAAAATAATCTACAAATAGGAAACAGTCAGCATTTCAATACAGTGTTCTTTCTCCTTTAAATGTCTATGGTAGTAAGTGTGCTTTGACTGGGATGCGTTTTTCCAAGCCCCTGAGACACTCCGATGTAAAGGTGCTGCTGATAGCCTGACTTCTGTGCAGCCATTGGACATTAGCTCTATTTGTCCATCCCTGGTAATAGACCATTGATGAGGCTGTTCAGGGCCTTTTTGGTAGAATAAATCCACTAGGAACTCATTAGCATAATAGGCCACACCCAACATCAGGAACTCATAAGCATATTAGGCAACACCCCCGATAGCACAGCTCATTAGCATATTAAGCTACACCCCCATGTTGCCAGACGTGTGGTCATCCAGCCACACCCACCTTTTGCTTCTTATTCTGTTTACCTTGTTTGTTGTCAAAACCCAGGGCTTTTTTTGTAGCAGGAACTCCTTTCCATGTTAGGCCACATACCCCTAATGTAGCCAATCCTAATGAATTTCTGCTGTTGGGTGTAACCTATTATGCTAATAAGTTCCTGCTGGGCATGACCAACTCGGGAGCCAGCTGGAACTCCATTCCTGTGCGTTCCTGCCCAAAAATAGCTCTGAGGCTGTTTATTCAGGTGATTTCCACTGTCACAAGGGAGAGAAGGGATGATCTTGTCCACTTTTTCACTGCAGCCCTGTCTTCCATGGTTTTTTGTCCACATGAATCCCAGAGTCCCCATCACTGCCTTTTCAGGAGCCTCTTTCCTCTTGCACTAGATGAAAAGTTGCTGGTTTCAACCCAATATGTTGACTTCGTACCTGCAAAGCAGAAGATTTGATTATATGTGTAATGTATATAATCAAATGTGTTTGTTGGAGAGCAACTACACTAACCTTTCCTCATTTTAAATTATTCTTCTATCTAATTAGATCAGACAGCTACAGACAGCACTAGATATCTGTCAGGAAGAGCTAGCATTGTATTTGAGTCGACTAGAAGAAAATAAAGAGTCGTTTGAGAAACAGCTGAAGAAGAAATCTGAAGAGGTAAACTGGATGTTTTTGAGCATTTTACTTTTTGTGTGATGTGGTTAGTATGGGTCTTCCTGTTTGGTGGAGTTGGAATATGTGTCCATAAAGAAGCAAATCTTGTCATGGGAAGAATTAGCATAGTAGGATATTTTACTGAAAGGAATTGTAAAAAAAAAAAGCACAGACTTTTGATGATGTATTAACACAGTAGGTCTGAGATCTTAAGTGTGGCTTAGGATGTTAAGTGTGCCACCCAATAGTATGTAAAAATCTTGGGATGTACTCTGATATTCAAACTATAAAAGATCTTCAATCACTGGTTTATTTAAAGCTGGGACAGAACTTCAAACATAAACCATATTGTGTGTACTTGAATTTTAACTTGTACTGAACTTCTGTGATGGCAGCTACAATTTATTAGTGGTTTAGTAGTAGCTGCTCTGAAGATCATGTACACTGAGAACAAATTGTTATTGCCACATCATAACCATGTGCTGATACGTATCAGGTACAACGGCTGCAAAAAGAAATCAAGATTAAAAATGACAACCTTCAAGCAACCAGTGAACAAAATCTCCTTCTACAGCAGGCACTACAGCAGCAGCAGCAAATGTTGCATCAGGAAACTATTAGAAATGGTGATCTAGAAGACAGCCAAGCTAGACTTCAAAAGCAGGTGCATTTTTTATGACAAATGTTAAAATTATTTGTAAAAGATACCTGGGGTTTGTGTTACAGAAGATTACTTGGTTGCCCTCATTCTTCCATGGCCAGGGACAGGAGGTGGCACTTGGGGAAAGGGTTTCACAGCGTTATCCTTTGGTATGCAGCATCCCTCAAGGGCATTCTTCCCCCCCATATTGTTTAACATCTACATTTTGATGATACGCAGCTATATCTGTTGATAGGCAGCCAGCTGGTCCAGGGGTCTGGATGCTGTGACTGGTTGGTTAAAGCAGAGGTCCTGTACTTGAGCTGCGGGGATATGGGGTTGGGGATCCGGCTCCCAATTCTTGATGGGATGTTATTGACACCTGTGCCAATGGTGAGGAGTCTGGGTGTGATCCTGGATGCCTCGCTCTCTATGGAGGCCCAGGTCACATTGGTTGCCAGGTCAGCATTTTCCCATCTTCAGCAGGCCAGGCAACTAGTTCCCTATCTTTCTCCCCATGACTTAGCTACAGTAATCCATGCAACAGTCACCTCCAGGCTGGATTACTGTAACTCACTTTATGCAGGGCTACCCTTGAGACTGACCTGGAAATTTCAGCTGGTACAGAATGTGATAGCGCAGGTTCTTACAGGGACTTCATCAGGAGCACATATGCAACCTCTGCTGCACCAGCTGCACTGGCTTCTGATGAATACCAGATCAAGGTTCTGGTTTTGACCTTTAAAGCCCTATGCAGACTGGGACCAACATATCTGTCAATATGTCCCTCGAAGGGCCCGACGCTCTTCAGATCAGCACCTACTGGTGATCCCTGGCCCAAAAGAAGTCTGCCTGGCCTCAACCAGAGCCACAGCTTTTTCAGCTCTGGTGCCAGCTGGGCTGAACACTCTCCCAAGTGAGATCTGGGCCTTGCAGGACTTAATACAATTCTGCAGGGCCTGTAAAACGGAGATGTTTCACCAGGTCCAGGGCTATTTTGGGGCAGGAACGCACAGAAATGGAGTTCCGGCTGGCTCCCAAGTTGGCCACTCCCAGCAGGAACTCATTAGCATAATAGGCCACACCCAACAGCAGAAACTCATTAGGATTGGCCACATTGGGTGTGTGTGGCCTAGCATGCAAAGGAGTTCCTGCTACAAAAAAAAGCCCTGGGTTTTGACAAGAAACAAGGTAAACAAAATAAGAAGCAAAAGGTGGGTGTGGCTGGGTGACCGCGCTTCTGGTAACATGAGGGTGTGGCCTAATATGCTAATGAGTTTCTGCTGTTGGGTGTGGCCTATTATGCTAATGAGTTCCTGCTGGGCTTTTTCTACAAAAAAAGCCCTGACCAGGTCTGTGGTTAAGGCGGCAGTAAACCATCTACAGTGGCCTCCCCTGCCCTGTTCCATCTACTGTGGCTGATTACGGCACACATAGGTAGGATTGGGACTCATCAACTGTGCTACAGATCGCCATCTATTGGTAGTACTAAATGAGTACCTGATGTTTGTAAGTTTTAACAACTGTATCCTGTTTTTATGTTCTACTTGTATTAGTTGTTTATATTTGTTGTACCCTGCTCTGAGCCTGCTGTGCAAGGAAGAGTGGGCTAGAAATTGAATAAAATAACTAAATAAAAATGATTAGCTGACCCTAATCCTAAAAAAACCCACTAGCTGTGATGCAAAGGACGGCTGTAAGAACACTGAGGGCTTGGAATTTTTGACACTGTGTCATAAACTTTTTGCGAAAGACAGCTTAGTTTCAAATGTGGTTATTGTAAGAGGCCATTAGAAAAGCACATCCTAAACACCTATTGGACACACAAAACTATATCTCTACCTATGTGAAGTTCTTCAAGTACCATACAAAACGTGTAAAACTATAGGAACGGTACTTGCTTCGTGGTGCAGCTAATTTGAATACAATTAAGGAACTGAGTCCCCCTGTGGTTCCAGTGGTTCTTCTGGAGTGTGCTTGTAGCATAGAATGCAGTTCCATTTAGACCAAAGAACATGGGCTTGGGTTAGAGGTGCCAGCCTATAGTTCTCCAAGCCATTAATTCTAGTGCAGTCTCATTAAATGTCATGAAACTTCGCAACACTAACTGATTTCTGGTGTGATGCTTCACGGTTCCATGGGTTTGTTGCTGTTTTAACAAGTGAATTAAATGCTCAGTGTCTGTATTTAAAATTATATTTTAAAGTAATATGTCATTCTGTAGCATTTTAGTTTTTAGTTAACCAAATACATTTTCATAGAAGTATCTTTTTAGACATATATGTTTGAATTCTGGGTATAGCTTTTTAAAACAGTAATTGTGAAACGTGAGAAACTGCATACCTTCCAGTGTATTTACTAGCTGAAGGCTGCAATCTTATGAGGAGTAAGCCCCATTTGACTATGTGAGTAACCATGCTTAAGAGACTGGATTTCATGGCATGTTGAATCTGTTTTTAATAAAATCTTTTAAAATAGTTATTAAAACTAGAACAAGAGCTCCAAAAGCAAAAGGAAGATTCAAAAGAAGAGTTGAGAAGAGCAAATGAGAAACTCCATTTATCCTCTGAGGAAAATGATTTGAAAAGACAAAAAGTGACAGAACTTACCAGCACAATCAGGTATGTACAGAATATTTTTCTATGGATATGTTCTTTAACAATGGGAAGTTTATTATACAATCAACAGACTTTTAAGATGCATGCATTATGACAAAACAAAGCAATTATTAAAATTAGATTAACACAAGTTATTACACCATCCAGGACCATTGCCACTTCTTCTGTAATGTGTAATTTCTCCTCAGCAAGAAGCAAGGTAACTAAGCCGTTCTGCTGAACAGCCTGGTACCATAGCCAAAAATGGAGCAATTACATCGTCTCTAACTCCCTTATAACAATTTCAAGAGAGTGGCACATGGGATACAATCTCTGTCACCCCTGCACCACAGATACTTAGCCAGTTGTTTAAATGGATATGCTTATTGCACATTATGATGGACGCCTGCTGCTTCTTTTTCTGTGAGGCAGATTTTCCCGCCAAAATGCTAAATAGCTGTTCTCCATTCTGTCTGAGCAGCCCCTTGGTAGTGTGTGGTAATAAACAGTTTATGATTTTCTGAGTGTCCCTCCCTGTTATAGAGAACATATTTGGCTTTTGCCCAGGCCAGAGATTTATTGCTGATAAGCAGGAGCCCATTATTTATTATTTAATTTTTTCCCACCATAGAGAACAATGGAGGGAATAGGGGCAACCTGTTTAGGGGCCCATAGAATTGGATCCAAAGTTCTTGAACCTTGGTTGGTATCTTGGGGAGAGGCTCCATCAGCTACCCTGTGAGTCTGGAGCCTCTCCTTCAAACCCCTCCCCTCCAGCCCTCAGAATATACCCTATGTTTTCACCATTGACTTCAATGGCCCATAGGATATAATGGAGCTGAAATTGACATTCGGCTGCCTGAAAGACTCCCCTGACGCCAGCTAGGGGCGGGGCTTGGCTCCTGAGCTCCTGGAGCTGTGCTCCGGTGCGCTCCCCCCAAAAAAAGACCCCTGCTTAAGGTATATAAATATCTTGCACAGTTCTCATGGAAAGCTTAGGTCCAAGGTCTACATATCAAGGCATACATATTCTAGTCATCTGCATCACAAAACCTTAGCTTGACTAATGCCCAAAATTTCCCCAGTTTGTTACACAGTAAAGCAGGGGGAGAAAATCCATCATTGTAATTTTCTATGCTCCTTAAATCTGTATTATGTATTTTTGATTTTTTAAATCGTGATTCTTTTCTTGAACATAGTATTCTCTGAAGACTTAAACTTTTAAGCAAGTTATTTAAGTGTGTGCTTCATTCTAAAGACTTGAATAGCTTGGAAGTGTCTTACTGGTCCAGATCCATTTTTGTTGTTAGACGGACCGATATTTGAGTCGCAGAAGATCAAATGATACATTGTAGATCTATGGGAAATTGTTTTTTTTTGCCAAGGATTATGTTTATTCAGAATCCTGTTATTTCAGTGACTCGATACTTATCAATTCTATGTAGGCAAATCAAAACGGAGATGGATCAGTGCAAAGATGAGTTATTAGATATGGAGAAAGAATTAGTGCACTTGAGACGAGAGAGTCACTCTAAAGCTATGCAGCTGAGCCACTTGGAAATGGCTTTGGATCAGAAACATTCAGAACTGCGTAAAAAGACGCAACAAGGTAGTCCCTTAACAGTGCTTTTTTGTAATGTGAAAGTCCCATTAATTTCAACATAGCTTGTTTGGCAGATGTTTCTTGCAGATTATATTATTTAGCTTTATCACACTATTATAAAAATAGGTTTGCAATTATTCAGCAGTTGTCTGATGTATATGATTACCATATATGCTTGAAGCCTATCTGATATCTTTCATGGTGACAATTGCTTTGCTTAAAACTTCTTGCTTCAGTGTGTGTAGCCTAACTCTGTACTCAAATGTACAGTTGCTCATTCCATAGCTAATCATTGTTCTCTTAGATATAAGTGAAGTATGAGAACCTTTATAAATTACAGTTGCAAAGCAAATTCTAAATGGTGGCCACTAGGCATTTTTTGCTGTGATAGACTAACAGTGCCATTCTAAGCAAAGTTACACTTTCTAACCCATTGGGCTTAGAAAGGTGTAACTACTTAGGATAGCACTCTGAGACTTAAAATGCCAAAGTAGGGTTTGATGCTACAGAATTGAGCCTCTGTTCAGGTGCTCCTGCTCCCCCTTGTGCACTACAGTTACCTCCTTTCCTTCCTGCAATGATATCACCTTGCATCAAGGCCAGTTTCTCCTGGCCTGGTACTGCATAGGAAGTCTTCCCTGTTCCTGCACAGAGATATCAATCAATCAATCATAAGCTTTATTGCATTAGCTCACAGCCTTAGCAATTAACACCATGAGATATCAATAAAAGGGTGAAGTTACCTGTCAAGAACATATACTCTGTGTTTACCTAAGCGCATATTATCTGGATTAGAGGATGTCCTTAGATTATATCCCAAAGTACACCTTGAGTGCATTGCAGTGCAGTAAATGTGATGAACATGATCAGTGGACTCTGGTATTCTAGCATGTCTTCAATAGTCTATGTTGTTGTGTGCTCTGATGTGCATGAAGAAAGAGTGTCTGGGTTTTTTTGCTGACAATTCCTTCTACATTCTGCGTGCATGGAAGTAAAAATACTGGAAGAGAAATTACTTCAGAGTGAGATGCAGCAAAAGGATGCTATACAGAAAAGGGAAGCACTAGAAACTGACTTGGAAAACGCCAATGAGGAACGAAAAGCCACTTTGAGACAGCTAGAGGAACTCCAGGACATGCTGCAAAAAGCACAGATGTCTCTGGAGGAGAAGTATGCTGCTATCCAGGATTTGTCAGAGGAACTAAGGTAAACCTACTCTTACTACCGAACTGGATGGATGTTGCAAACTAGTACATTTGAGTATTCTTTTGTTAAGTTTTTCTTTCAAACTCATGCTGGCATTGACAACTTGTAGAGTGAGTCTACTTATTGAAATACTTTATTTCTTTCTTTATATTCTAGCAGAGGAAAAGCTCATATATTGTAAACCAGGGTAGGTGAGGTGGGGTGGAATCTTAAAAGAAAATTAAAGTCTGAAGCAAACACTTCGGCCTTTTTCTCTCTCACCTATCTCCTTTTGCAGGAAGAGGCAGATGCTGAATGCAAGGCCCCATCCTGACATGCCCCCAGCATGTTTAGGATGGAGATGTCCACCCTCTTGTCTTTCTTTTGTCTCTGTTGGAGGAAAAGCCCTGAACAAGGTGGGGTGAGGGCAGACAGAAAGCCTTCTCTCAGTACTTTCTGCCAACTTCCCACTATGCTGAACTGAAATAATGTCAAAAGTCCCACCAGGAACTTTTATACTTTCTGGGGCATGAAATATAAATAGGTGATACACACGATAGAGACAGTGACTTGAGTTCTTTAGTTGTCACAAATACCGTACACACATAGGACCAAAAAAAATTGGAAGTAGGAACTGTAATGGAGCCAAGCGCACTTCTTACAGGAATCATTTGTTTAACCTTTATACTACAGAGTTCCTTTGGAACATTAGACTCAATAGATGACATGCTGTCTATTTCCTAGTATCATATAGTTTTAGCTGCTGTTCCATATTTAAGACTGCTTAATGAAACCCTGATAAACAGCAGTGATTATTTCCCTCCCAGAAAAATACTGAGATATAAACTTTCTGGCAGACATTTGTTTCATTTAGGGTTACCAACGACCTGAAAAAAAATGTTCTATATGTTTAATAGAGGGTTAATGGGATATTATTTATCAGGTGTTAAATGTTATGTTATTTACCTCTGTGCTGTCAAAAGTTTCAGTTGCCCATTTCTACATGTTAAACCTCTAGTAGACAAAAGGACATTTTTCCTGTTGGCAACATTAGTTTCATCCACACTATTTATCCTCATACTTTAAAACAATCACATGTTAATGTCCAAGAAAGTTCCACTGAGCTGGATGGGGCTTACTCACAAGTAAACCTGCAGAAGATAAAAGCCTTACTCAAGAGTAAGCCAGCCTAAATTCAGTAGGACTTATTTCTGGGCAAACATGGATTATAGAAGTTATAGAAGGATGGAAGTTGGTGATACTCGTCATTTGGATTCCCTGACCAGACCTTGTGCTTTTGTTTTTAAATTATCATTACAGGGAATGCAAGGATGAAATTGAAGATAAAAAGCAAGAACTTATTGACATGGACCAAGCATTGAAAGAAAGGAATTGGGAGTTGAAACAAAGAGCAGCTCAGGTTAGAACTTTACCAGACTGATTTGTTCACTAAGTATAATAAACACGGTATTGATTATTGAGGGCTAAGAAGTAACTGTTCTCAGTGGTGCATAGGTTCATGAGAGATACTAACTTTGTGCTTTGGTTTGATTGCCTTTGCTTTTTGATATCTTGTTTTTAGGTTACACAGTTGGATATGACAATTCGTGAACACAGGGGAGAGATGGAACAAAAAATTATTAGATTAGAAGGAGATTTGGAGAAAGCAGACCTACAGATCAGGGACTGTAATAAACAGGTACTTTAATAATTCAAAATACTCTGACCTTGGTAAGACTGAAGAACAAATGAAGCTGTGTGAAATCAAAAAATGGAAGGAAGAACTGCCACTAACGACATCTCTGTCAGTGCACTTCTGGTAGTAAGCCCTATTGAATAGACTTGAGGAGTTCTGTGTAGATCGCTTAGGGATTGCTTTCTGTATTGCTTTAAGAATAGAAGGGTTAATAATAGCAGTAGAGAACCCAAATGTATTCAGAAATCATGGTTTGTAATGAGAACATACCAGGAAGTCCTTCCTCACCTTCCCTCCTCCCTTAGTTTTAAAGTAAGAAGTCTTCCTTCTTGAAACAAGCCACAACTAGCCTTGATATGTGTACTGGGCACTTTAACAAACTGACATTTTGTTGTTGCCTATAAACCAGGGTTAAGCCGTAGACAAGAAACATACCTCACTTTGTTAGAGCATCCAGTTTAGACAGCATGACAAATTGTGTTTATTCTAAACCAGGAAGTCTTCGATCTCATCACTAGGGGAGGGAGTCCATAAGTATATTCCTAGCACATTCTTAGTACAAACCATACTTTCTTTGTGAAATACAAATGCAGTCCCTATGTGCACATTACCAGCCATACATGTTCAGCAGGAATTATGCTGTAGAGATTTTCTTAGCTTCTAAAATGGCTATTTTCTTAATTTCCCTTGTGCCCTGTACCCCCATTTATAGATTGAGATATTGGAGAACAAACTACATAAGTCAAATGAAGAGCTTCATCAGAAAGAGTTTGACATACTCCAACAAGAGCAGGAGATAATTCAACTTAAAAAAGATGTTGAAAGAAAACAGCAAAGAATAACAGGCATTGAGAAAGTAAGACTTTTATTGCATAAACATTTTTCTACTGTCCATGGCCAGTTTGGTGTAGTGGTTAAGTGCGTGGACTCTAATCTGGGAGAACCGGATTTGATTCCCCATGCCTCCACTTGCAGCTGCTGGGCAAGCCATCGTTCTGTCAGAGCTGTCCTTGAAAAGAACAGTTCTTGAAAGAGCGCTCTCAGCCCCACCTACCTCACAGGGTGTCTGTTGTGGGGAGGGGAAGGGAAAGGAGTTTGTAAGCAGCTCTGAGACTCCGAGTGAAGGGTGGGGTATAAATCCAATCTCCTCTTCCTCCTCCTCCTCCTCTTCTATATGGAAATGCAGAAAAATACTAGTCTGAAGAAAAATCTTAAAAGTATTTAGATGTGTGTTTCTCTTCATCCCAATTCATCCCACAGTTCTCTCTTTAGGAATCTCATTGTTTGCCACAGAAAGAATAAAAGAGTCTTTATATTGCAGAGAAAGGCAGTAAAAGATTTTAAAACATGACTAAGTAAGTGTAATGGATAACAGACCTAAGCTGCTTCTATTCACAGTTTATTCTCTGAGAGCAGCTTGCCTCTGCATTTAAAGGGTGCTTCTATACAACTTCATATTCATGGATCTCATAAGGCTTCCCTCTTTTAGCCAAATCTAAGAAAAATCTTTGATCATGCTGGGAGTAGGAACTCTGGAATGGCTGTGAGTGGTGTCCATGTGGATGTTCTGCCTGCAGCCAATACAAGGAGGAGGGGTGAAGCTAAACTTCGCCTTCACAGCAGCAGAACTAAGCTCTGCACACACACCACCCCTTCTAGCCCCTTTATCCCAGCTGAGCCCTAGTCTTAGTTTTACATTGTGGCTCAAGAGAGAAGGGGAAAGAAAGGTTAAAGGGGCCTCAACAAAATTATTGTTACAGAGGGTGATGGATGGGGTAGAGACAAGGCATGTGGATGCTGTTCCCGTTCACTACTATACAACTTGCTGTTGCACTAGAGGAACATTTTTGCACTCCCATGTAGAAGCATTCCTAATCCTGTATGATAATAGAAAGGGCATTTAAAAGACGACTAATACTGATAACTTCTTAGCTTTGTTAATGTATACTGTTTACTTCTTAGACAGTGAAAGAAGAGGAAAAGTGCATTGCAGGTCAGCACAAAGAAGTACTGGATTTAGGTCAGCAGCTGAGGCTAGAACGTGAACAGATGAAATGCATGCACACAGAACTACTGGAGAGTCGCCGTCAGCTGGCTCAGGTTCAAAGGGATGCAGAGAGGATCTCTCACGAATTAGAAGAAGTGAACCATCTCTCTCAGGAAAAAGTAACCAAAAAATTTCACAGTACTTTTCCATGACCATAATTGGCCCAACCCAGGGTTGCTCACAGGATCTGTTTCTTGCCATATTCAGTAAACATAAAATAAACAAGCAGCAAATTAATAAACATGTGGTAGAATATTTATATAGTTATTTAAAAGTCGTTTGCTACCTGATTATCATCTTGCTGCTTAATTACAGAATATACATTGCACAAAATTGTGGGTCAGCCTCTTCTAGAGCAGAAATAAATATCACCTTTTCTAAATAAAAAATAAGGATCATGAGGGCAAGGTTGGCCATCTATTTACTAACACTGTCCATATCCCAGCAATATCATCCTTTTCCAGTGGAAGGAAGTAAACTGGTCTTAATAGCAAAAGATTTTTGTCTGAGGTTTTCTTTTGTTTGGAAAAGCCCTTAGAAACATTCACTTTGCTTTGGGCAAATTGATGGTTATTCTTTGTGGCACTGTGGTAAAAACTTGCTTGGAGCTTATTGGCCAAATACTGAAATGAAAACCATATTCATTGTCCTTGTTAATTTTTCCTTTTGTGTTGGTTTTCTTTCTTTTTAAAAATAAATCTCTATGGTAAAATGCCATAATAAAAGGACAAGTGATATTCTTTGTTGAATAATCTTTCAGGAAGCTCGTGCAAATTATTTGGCAGAAGAACTGGGGGCAGCTCAGGCCCGGGAAGCTCAATTAGAAGCAAGAATGCAGGCCGAGGTTAAGAGGCTCTCGGCAGAAGTGCACTCACTAAAAGAATTGTATAAGTCAGAGGTAAAAACACAATCACCTTTTATGCATTTATGATCCATTGTTCTGCATAAGAGAACTGAACAACTCATATTTTCTTAGGGCTTTTGGAAGCTGCCCACAGGGGTTTTCTCCTTTTGTTTCTAAGACTGCAGATGAGGAAAAAGTTATTTTAGAGTATAATAAATTAAAATTTATTATAATGAATTAGAATTAATCACGTCTGTTTTCTTGAGACCTTCCCCTGATGTTGCCTCCTGGCTCTGGGATTCAGTTTAGTGCCTCTGAATGTAGAGGTTCCCCTCAGTCACCATGGCTGGTAGCCACTGATAAACCTATTCTCCATGAATCTATCTAATCCCCTTTTAAAGCTGTTTATTCCTGTGGCCATCACTACATCCTCTGGCAGCAAATTCCACATTTTAATCATTATCTATGTAAAGTAGTATTCCCTTTTGTCCATCCTGAACCTTCTGCCCATCAGCTTCATTGGATGCCCTCGAGTTCTATTATTTTGGGAGAGGGAGAAAAATTTCTCTTTCCCAACCCTCTCCACCCCATGTATGATTTTATAAACCTCTATCATGTCCCCCACTTAGTTATCTCTTTTCTAAACTGCAAAGTCCCAGACCCTTCAGACCTTTCTCATAAAGAAGGTGCTCTAAGTCACTAATCATCTTGATTGCCCTCTTCTGCTCTTTGTCCAGCTCTGTGATGTCCTTTTTGAGATGCAGTGACCAGAACTGTTCACAGTACTCCAAATGAGGTTGCACCATAGACCTATACAGGGCATTATAATGTCAGCCGTTTTATGTTCAGTCTCTTTCCTAATAATCCCTAACATAGAGTTTGCCTTTTTCATTGCTGCAGCACACTGGATTGACACTTTCATTGAGTTATCCACTATGATCCCAAGATCTTTTTCCCTTTCAGTCTCAGCAAGTTCAGACCCCATTAGCCTATACTTGAAGTTCAGATTTTTTTGTCCCAGTGTGCATCACTTTACATTCATTTGCCACATTTTCACCCACTCCACCCAATTTGTGGAGATCCTCTTGGAGCTCTTCACAGTCAGCCTTGGTTTTCACCATCCTGACTAATTTTGTGTCATCTGCAAACTTGGCCATTATACTACTCCTAGTTCTAGATAATTTATGAATAAATTAAATAGTACCAGCCCCAATACCAATTTTTGTTGGACCCCACTGCTTACTTCTCTCCATTTATTCCTGCTCTTTGCTTCCCATAATTTAACCGGTTTTTAAGAGAACCCATGACTGCTAAGTTTATTCAGGAGTCTTTGGTGAAGTATCTTATCAAAAGCCTTTTTAAAGTCTAAATATATAATGTCTACCAAGTCACTATTGTCTACATGCTTCTTCAGTTTCTTAAAGCACTCCAAAGCAGGACTTCCCTTTGCAGAAGCTATGCTGGTTTTTCCTCAGCAGGTTTTGTCCCTCTATGTGCCTAGCAATTCTATCTTTGATTACAGTTTCTACTAATTTGCCTGGGACAGAAACTAGGCTGACTGGTCTCTAACTTCCTGGTTCCCTTCTGAATCCCTTTTTAAAAATTGGTGTAACATTTTCTGCTCTCCAGTCTTCTAATACAGTGGATGAATTTAGTGATAGGTTACATATACAGGTTAGTAAATTGACTTTCTTACATTTGAGTTCCCTAAGTACTCTTGGGTGCATGCCATCAGGACCTGGAGACTTATCAGTTTTTTTATTTCCTCAATACATCTAGAACTTCATTTCTTGTCACCTCAGTTTGACTCAGTTCTTTAGACTCCCTTCCTGAAAAGTGGCTGTGTCATGAGTACATGCCTCCCAGTGAACACAGAAGCAAAAAATTAATTGAGCTTCTCTGCTATCTTCCCATCTTCCTTTAGCAATCCCTTTATTCGTTTGTCATCCAAGGGCCCAGCTGCTTCTCTGATGGATTTCCTGCTGCAGATATATTTTTAAAAATGTTTACTGTTTGTCTTGAGGCATTCAGCAACCCATTCCTCAAAATCTCTTTTTGCAAACCTAATTATTGACTTACATTTCTTTTGCCAGAGCCTGTGGCTTTCTAGTTCATTGGGGCAGACAGCCCACTTTTCAAAATAAGCCTTTTTCATTTTATAGCTTCTATGACCTGTGTTGTTAACCATGCAGGCATTCTTTTAGACTTTTATACAATAGTTGAAGCATTGTATGTAGTAAACTTACAAACCAATTGAAAAGAATATCTTTAATATAAGCAATAACTATATTTTTGTGAGAGGTACACTGTTAGCACAACTAAATTATGAAAAATGATACACAATATACAGATTTACAAAAGAGGCTTGCAAGACTACAGGGAGCTGGTAACAAGAATCTCGTTTCTATAATCTTCATCAGATCTTACAGCTTCAAATATCTGTTTATGACTCAGATTTTCAGGAAGTACAATAGAAGGGCAAAATAGTTCCATATTTTGTATAGTTTAGAACTGTAAAAACAGACAAAACTGCATTCATTTGACAAGAGGGAATCACCAGTAGAGTTTCTAATGTGGTAACAGCCTACACAACTTCACAGGTGGTTCAATTCTTTTAGACTTGGCAGTGCCTTTCCTAACCTTTGTAATGCATTCTGGGTTTCATTTAGTGTGATTTTAAATAGCTTCCAAGCATTTTTTAGGGATTTCACTCTTGTGTTTCCCTGTCGGCTTCCTTTTTACCATTCCTCTCATTTTTGTAAAGTTCCCTCTTTTGAAATCAAATGGTACAGTTTTGGACTTTAAGGTAACTTGCCATTGAGCTGAATGCTGAACTTTATAGCACTGTAGTCACTGTTCCCAGTTGATGCAACAACCTCTACGTCTCTCAATAGGTCTTGAGACCCAGTCAGAACCAAGTCCCCCCCCCTTTTCTCTCTTTTTTCTGAACTTAAAACTAATAAAATGTGTTTAAAAAAAAAAAAAAAGAACCAAGTCCAAGATCACTACCCCTGTGGTTGGCTCTGTGAGCAACTGTTCCAATGCATAGTCATTTATGATGTCTAGGAATCTCATTTCTACAGCATGATTCAAGCACATATTTACCCAGTCAATGTGAGGCTAGTTGACATCTGCTTTAGTCAACTGCCTTATTTCCTTCTCTATCTCAAGATCAGCCTCAACGGTTTGTCAGGTGGGCCATAATACACCATCACTTTTAAGTAGCCCTTAAGGCCCAGTATTTCCACCCATATAGTTTCTGTTGGGGAGTTAATTCCCCTGATGTTTTCTGACTTATTTGATTCTATGTCCTCTTTGATGTATGATACAACACCTCCCCCAACCCATTCCTCCCTGCCCTGCTTATAGAGCTTATACCCAAGAATGACTGTATCCCACAGATTTTCTCTATTTTGCCACGTTTCTGAGATACCTACTATATGAAACTTGTCAGTGTGCCAAGCACTCCAGCTCCCCCATCTTGGTTCGGAAACTTCTAGCATTGGCATATAGACGCCTATAATGTGTTTCCTTCTCAATTAGCCCTCGGCCCCTTAGTCACCAAACATGGCCCTCATTCGCCATCCTACCTTCACTCCTAAATTCTATCACGCTGTTATCAATATTGCCCTGAGTGCTTATTCAATCAACCCTTTGGACTGACTTGTCTGAAACCGGAGGCTCCCCAAGCTCCTGTCAGCTTTCTCCCCAGGATTACTTTATTAATTTTAATGTATACCACAGCAGTAAAGGACCATTGCAGAACTAGGAAATAAAACACATGAGGCTAATCTAGGCTTTACAGTCACAGATGTTACCCACATGGGCCATTCATCTCTCTTATCTCTAATCAACTCAGAGCATGTCTCTATTGTTTATTGCCCTGCTCTGGTCATCCATCTTGCCCATTCCTAGCAGTTGGGCAAATGGCTATCTCCTTGCTATGCCTGGGTGTAGTTCTGTCACAACAAGGCCTGCTTTTAATTTTTTTTAATGTAAATACTTTTAATCAGGGCTCTTTTTGTATCAGGAACTTCTTTGCATATTAGGTGACACACGCCTAATGTAGCCAATCCTGCAAGAGCTTACAGAGCTCTTGGAGGATTGGCTACATTAGGGGTGTGTTGCCTAATATGCAAAGGAGTTCCTGCTACAAAAAGAGCCCTGCTTTTAATGTTTGAATGCTTTGTTGTTCACTGCCTTGGGGACTATTTGCCTGGAAAGGCAGCATATAACTGTTCTAAATAAATAAAATAAATACTTCCCCTGCCACTCCATGCATTAAGCTTGCACCAAGGATGGTGCAAGGATTAGCATGTCATCTGGTTCACCTACAAAAGAGCCTTCCCTAGTGTCATAGCATGTCCATGACCTCATCCAAAAGGTATGCCCATATTTGCAATCAGCCAAGTACTAAGCCCCAAGTTTTGTACAGTTTGAATTGACATCTAAGCTCCTCTTGTGTAGTTGGGACACACACCCCTGGTCTCCACCTCTGCCCCTCTTTGTTTCCAAGGCTAGAAAGAATAGTCTTTTATTTATGTTCCCCACCTGTTTGTGTTACAGCTTGGGACAAAATCATTCCTTAAAATATGTTGAGGGGTTTTGCTAAGACTACTTATATCCTGGTATCTGTTTAAGTGCCCCATGTGGCAGATGTTACATGGCCACAGTCCCCCTCCCCCTTAGTTGTACAAGCTACTCTGCTGTCTGGCTCTCCCACCAGTGTTGAATTCTCCACTGGATATCAGGATTGGTAGCTATCACTCTTTCTCTCTTGCAGGCATATCCTTTCACTCCTGGCATCCTTGCTTTCTGTTTTTATGTCTGAGTGATGTTATTTGACCATACACCTGATGCTTGGAATAGCTTTCTTGTTCAGATCTTCTAATCCCCCCACCCACACACATGATATTTGTATAATTTCCCTTTTAATAATCTGTGTTTATGATTTGAATTCAACTTGTGCTCCCTGTAAATTCTGCTAAACCTTCCAAAATTTGCAGTAGGGGTTTATCACCCAGTCAGAAGATCCTTGTTGCTAGAATGTGGGTTATTGCTTCAATTAGGGTATGTTTGTAAGAGTTATTAGATCTGAGAAGATATCTAAGAGTACTTCTCCCTGGAACATTTTGCTTTAGCCAGTGTTACAATTCAATCCAGCAGCTTCTCAGTTAAGAGTAAAGTAAGACGCTGCGGGGGGAGAAGTAGGTTCTCCATACTGACCTAAGTTCAGTTTTGGTGAACATGGGATCCATTGCATGAGTAGGATCATATTCACGCATAAATATTGACAGGTGTATGTTACACAAGCCTGACCTCACATGGTATCTTCTCTTCCCCAAATTATACACAGTTCCCTCTTTCGGCTATAATGGGGACATTTCCTGAATAGCACTACATGCTAAGAATGTCTGCCTTTTTTTACTAAAAGGTTTTAGCTCAATGAGAAATGATCTGTATTTCTAAAAAAAATTAACAGTTACCAAATTAAACATACTAGAACACTGATATTAACATTCAATAATAAATTAATTTTAAGAAGAAATTAACATTTTAGGAAGTTACACAATATTACCAGGCATAAGTTTTGTCTTAAAGACACAATATTTCATTTCTTAAAGTCAATAAAGTTATTCAAACAGAATTCTATAATTTAGATCTGTTTCATGAGGGTATTAACAATAACAAGGTTGTTGGTGCCATGACTACATTTACAGGAGTAAAGAACTTAAGATCAAAGAGAAAATTAATGAGGTTTTGATTATAATTTCTTACTTATCCCTTGGAACCTTTAGAAAATAGTACATGAAACAGAGCGGACAAAATGGCAGCAATCTACAGAGTCCCAGGTATCTAAATCACATCATCTTAATGAGCAACTGAAACAATTGAAGCTGGAGCTAGAAGATGCCCAAGGCACCGTCTGTAATCTGCAACAGCAACTTGAATCTAGAAATATGCTGGTTCAAGCAGCAAATGAAGCCCTGCTTCTCAAAGTAAGTTAGCACAGAAGTACATTACTTGACATGCAAGCTGTGAAGCTAGAACTTAATAAAATGAAACTTTCATCTGACATTTGATGTGATACTCCTGCTTTCCTAATGAAAGGAAGAATCTAAATTAGGTTTATATCCATATTGTTAGCTAAAGGTCCTAACTAGACATTCTAGAAGAACATTGCTGCAACCATTCCATGTCTCACTCATATCCCCAATAAACACACTGAGCACAGTGTGTTGGATTCACATATTTCACTTGCACAGCTGATCTGTCTGACCTCCCTCTGCCTTCTGCAGCCCCCTTTACCCACTCAGAGATCTTATCCTGAAGGTCAGGGGAATTGTGACTCCTCTTAGCATTTACACATGAGAGTTTTGGGTGTTCGAAACCTGCTGTCAGTATTAATGTAGTACTATGTCCACTGAGTTCAGCGAGATTTACTTAAGAGTAAATTATGTAAAGGCTGTAAAACTTAAATCCTTATGCAGTCACATGGACTAAAGTCCCTCAGTGGTGCTTTCTTCTTGCATAAACAAGCAGAGACAACTGGGAGGAGGCTGTAAAGCATCCTTGTGAGGGGGAAAGGCAGGTATACACAAAAGAAATCCAATTTCGCACTGATCTCCTCAGGGTGAGGATGCCTTCCCCTAACTCCAGTTCTCCCTTACGGAGTCACCAACATGCCCAGTGGGAGCCCACCCTCTTTTTCCTGCTCTACAGAGGCTTATTTTTCACTCCACAAGGCAAGGCTTGCTCCATGTCTCTCCCCATAGCCATTGCCCAGGTTCCGGCTGTTGTTTCAGGCGGGACCATCAAGGAAGAGTTTGATGCTGGTGAGGAGCTGAGAAGATGCTATGAGGTTCTGCCTAGCTTTGCTCCTCCTTAGCACCAGCCTCTTTTTGATCCTTGATGAGTGACAGAAGGAGGGAGGGTGACAACAGCAGACAGTGCTCACGCTGACTTGCCCCCGCCATGATTTTTGTTCCCTGAAGTACACTCAGGGTGCCTATTCAGGGATGCCTGCCTCAGTCCTTCACTTTAGTCCCACCAGCCCCACCAAAAATTTTTTTGTCCCACAAGCCACAAAATCCTGGCTACGGAGCTGAAGGGAAGATAGAGACTTGTCAGGGGCTAAAGAGGAATTTTCAGGTAGCATTATGTGGTGTGACTCTTTGATCTCTCCTTCTGTAATGGTTATGGGTTTCTGGCAGGAGGAGAAACTGGGTACCCAAATGAGGTAGGTTTCCTGTGACTGTTTGTCAGCTAGACAGGCCTCACAACACCCAATTCTCCCTTCCCATCCCAACAATATTAGTTTTGCTAATTGTTTTTCATTATTGCCATCTTTTTCCCATAGTAGTTTTCATCAACAGAATATAATTTAATATACATTATTTGTTTTTTCAGGAATCTGAAGTTACACGACTACAAACTAGAATTGCAGGTCATGAAAGAACAGAAGGCATCAAACAATTATCAGTCCTAAAGGAGATAACTCCTCACCTGTGGTCTGATGATAAAGAAGTGAACTTTGCTGAGGTCTCTCATATCTCCTGTGATAAACACAGAAAATTGCGTCGCTCTACAAGTGCTCGTGATCTATATGTAAAAGATGATGATGGGGATTTTTTAAACCTTAAAGAGATACTAGTATTGGACTCTTCGGTGCCTTCTAAAAGCCTAAAAGATACAACTCTTGCTTCACAAAAAAGCCCAAGTGAATCTTCATTTGATCCCTTGGCATATACTTTAGATGAAGACGTGACTTGTGACAGTAATGACTTCCACACTCTTAGTGGAATGCTAAAATATATCAACAAAGAGATGAAGAAGTCTAAAAATTCATCCCTCTGATTTTCACCTGATGCAAATGCAAAGGAGAATCAAGTAGGTGAATTCTGTAATGTGATATTGCTTAGGTAAATGGGACACAATGCACCTAAATAAGTAAGGAGGACTTGTGTCACTTGCGGTATGGTTTCCATTCTGTGGGACAAAGATGGCTGCAAATTAATGGATATCTCTAGGATACAAATTTCAGATGTGTCCAAAGTGCACATCATAGTGAAGTTGGCCTACATTTTAAAGTAATTTAAGAGCATTTCCTTTTGTTCTAAATGTTATGCTTGTTGTATTAGCAGACTAATTGCTTAGACTATATTTAGGACCAGAGTTCTCTCTAAGCTGTTTTAGGGGGTGCTGGTGCACAAAATTTTAGTTCTAGCTCAGGGATTTCAAGCTTCTGCTCACACTAAGGCATTTCCCTCCACTGGAAACAATGGAAGATGGGGGTCCAATCCTGCGGGTCATGTGGTCCAATCTTTTTGAAACTTGGGGGCACCAGTAGCTATACGGCAAATTTGGTGACTCTACCTCAAAAAACAGCCCCACCGGAGCACCAGATTGATTCTCCATTATAGCTTATGGGGCCCATTGACTATAATAGTCCCATAGGCTATAATGGAGCCACAAAAAAATAGATTTTTTTCAGACCCATTATGCTTTTCAGTATGATCTGTAAGCTGCCTTGAGTCACAGGAAATATGGGATATAAATATTTGAAATAAATAAGTAGTTTCGGCAAGTTGATAACATTTAAGCATCTTCCTGTTAGGCTAGGCAGGGTTCTGACAATGATTGTTCCACCTGTTATATTTGATGTGTAATTTGTCATATTTCATTTAAAAAAACAACAAAGTAGATTGCAAGAGTGTCCCCCCCCCCAAGTGCTGGTATGTTTTTGAAGACACAGTCTGAGGCCAATACAGTGGAAAGGAGAGGGTAGACCTGTTCCCTGGAGGCTGCTTCGACCAATATAGTGGAAAGGGGAGGGCAGACCTGTTCTCTGGAGTCCGGTTCTACCAAAGTAATGGAAAAGAGAGGGCAGACCTGTTCTCTGGAGGCCTGGTCTACCTCCATAGAAGACATTTTCCAGGTTATTAACATGCTAATGGAGGAGCTTTCCTTAGGAGGTCCTTTTGTCTATGGATTGTTTCCTGAGGAGATTCTTTTGTGTGTGGAATGGCTATTGAAACTTTAATCTTATCTGTAGTGCTATTGCCAGCTGTCAAGCATTTTGTGTTTTTCAAGACAGGAAACCATGCCCTATTTATTTTTGAACTCTCTTCTTTCCTGTTGAAATTGTGTTTATGTTTATAAAGCCATTGAAATGCATAAACATAAACACAATTTCAACAGGAAAGAAGAGAGCTTAAAAATAAATAGGGCATGTAGTTCCTGGAGAACTACACTAGATAATTGACTCAGACCTACCCCACCTTCCAGGGTAGAAATAAATTACTTGCCTATCAGTTTTCTGTTCACCTTGACACAGACAATACTCCATCTTTCTGTGTTATACCTCTGAGGATGCCAGTCACAGCTACTGGCGAAACGTCAGGTCCTACAATGCCAAGACCACGGCCACACAACCTGGAAAATCTACAGCAACTAAATATTATTATTTACAATTTTGAGGGTTTTCAGCATCCCTTCCAGGCAGCTGAGTCCTATAAAATCCTAGGCATACCTAGAAAGTGGGATGCTGCATGGCCTAGCAGTTGTGTACCATTTCCATTCTGTTGAAACAGATTGGAATAGCTGCTGAAGCTCCTAGCCAGGCCATGTCCAGAGAGGTCCAGCTTATGACTTCTCAGACAGGTTGCAGAGTTGCTGGGCTGTGGAATATTCTGTCTTTGAGATAACTCTGGGGTTTTCTGGGACTCTACTTGTGCTAGAGAAGTTTTAGCAGTGCAATGCAGTGGAACTGTGGACCTTATCCTTACAAAAGCTCTTCTTTTGGAACTATCTGAAGTACTCATTTCCAGATCAGATTGCAGGATTCAGCACAGAGGTTCTCTCTTTCAAAAAAAAAAATTGAGTGGGAGAAACACAACAGAAGATTGCATGCTAACTAGAATTTTGGGCTTGAACAAGTCTTGATAGGAAAATGGGCTTTAACTCACAAATGTATCTATTTCAGGTACAAAGCCTATGAAGACATACTTCAAGCAAGCAGTCAACCACTGATGAATTACTTGGCATAGCATTATGTTCACAAAGACATTTAATAGAGATTTTGTACATAGTAAAGATGCCTGCATTGACTCACTATCCTCTCTATCTTATTTTTCAAGTTCTATTTTTATGATTATTACTTTAAAGTAATTTGTACCGTAATAAAAGTTGTTAATTTACTGTAGAAAAGAAGTCTGAAAGGTCTGTTTTTCTTTTTAATCTACCTGATACTTCCATTTAAAATACTCTTGGTTATTCCAGTCATTGATGATCACTCCTTGTTTTCCAGACATATTAGAATGTGATGGAATGTTAGAAATTAGCTTTTTGAATTACTCAAAAATAGATATAGATATACGGAAGAGAGGGAAAGTGGCTTTTTAAATATAAGATTTGCCCTAATAACATCAAAGCACTTTCTGAAGTCTTACTTGGAAACTTCATAATGCAGCAGTGACAGTATTGACCGGGATCAACTGTTCAGAAACATATCCTGCTGATATTAAAGTCTGTCTTCTGGTTCCCGTTCAAGGCTTCATTCACAATGCTGATTCCCACCTATAAAGCCCTAAACACCTTGAGATCACAGTACTTACAGGATTGTTTCCTTCCATATGAGCTTGATCTTTAAGGCCTTCTTCAGAGGCCCTTCTCCAAGTTTACCTGCATCAAAAATTAGAAAGTAACCTCCCTAAAGAGGATTGCTTGGTCCCTTAAATTTTAGGGTAACTTTTTTCCCACCATAGAGAACAATGGAGGGAATGGGGGCAACCTGTTTGGGGGCCCATAGAATTGGACCCCCTGGTCCAATGTTCCTGAAACTTTGTGGGTATCTTGGGGAGAGGCTCCATCAGCTACCCTGTGAATTTGGAGCCTCTCCCTCAAACCCCCTCCCCTCCAGCCCCCAGAATATACCCTATGTTTTCACCATTGACTTCAATGGCCCATAGGATATAATGGAGCTGAATTGCCACCGAATTTTTCATTCCCTCCTTTCCTTCTCTTTTTCCTCTTTCCCTCCTTCTTCTCTTCTCTTTTTTCCTCCTTTCCCTGTTTCCCTCCTTCTTCCCTCTCTTTCTTTCCCTCCTTCTTTCCTTCTCTTTCTTTCCCTCTTTCCTTCCTCCTTTCCTTCTCTCTACTCTCTCTCTTTCCTTCCCTCTTTCCTCCATCTGTGGCCCAATTCTCATGAAGAGGAGTTTAAACTTTAAACCCCTTCTCTCTTAGCTCCCCCACCCAGACCAGCTGGAAAGGGAAGGGGAGGCTTTGAAGATGCCTCCCCCTTTTGCTTCCCCTTCTGATCACTTCCGTGATGTCAGGGGACATGGCATATGCTAATAGCCTAAAAGCTCATTAGCATACCATATGCTAATGAACTCCTGCAGCTGTTTTTCTACAAAAAGACCCCTGGCTCCCACCAACCTTCAAGCTGCTTCTGAAATGCAGAGAAACTTCTAGGATTGAGCTCTAATACATCATGAGTTGAAGTGTGGAAAACTGAAGAATCAGAGTGCATATGCCTAAGGAAGACTTTGAATCTTGACCTAAAATGAGGGCTACTGCAGTCCATCTAGTACAGGGGTCCTCAAACTACGGCCCGCGGGCCACATGTGGCCCGCCGAGAACATTTATGTGGCCCGCCGAGTGTTTATGCCCGCCCCCCCCGCCCGGAGCCGCCTCCTCCTCAGGGAGCGCAGCAGCAGCGCCCCCGCCCGCCTGCCAGGCTCCTCCTCCCGAGTAGCCCCATTGGGAGAGGCACTGCTGGCTCGCTCACTAGGGTGGCGGGCTCTTAGGGGCGGCAAGTGCCGCCCCCCAAAGCTGCCCCCCCGTGGCCTCTTTCTTCCTCCAGCAGCCCTGGGCGGCAAGAGCGCCCAGGAGCTGAGGGAGGAGGAAGGGGCGAGCAGGCTGGTGGGGGGAGGGGGCGAACGCGGCGGCAGGGCGAGCAGGCTGGTGGGGGGAGGGGGCGAACGTGGCGGTGGGGCGAGCAGGCTGGTGGGGGGGAGGGGGCGAACGCGGCGGCAGGGCGAGCAGGCTGGTGGGGGGGAGGGGGCGAACGCGGCGGTGGGGTGAGCAGGCTGGTGGGGGGAGGGGGCGAACGCGGCGGCGGGGCAAGCAGGCTGGTGGGGGGAGGGGGCGAACGCGGCAGCGGGGCGAGCAGGCTGGTGGGGGGAGGGGGCGAACGCGGCGGCCCTCCAACGGTTTGAGGGACAGTGAACTGGCCCCCTGTTTAAAAAGTTTGAGGACCCCTGATCTAGTAGAACGTTCCATTTCCAAGAGCTCAAATCTCAAGAAGGGCATGAATGTGATAGGCAGCCCTACTTGGTCATCCCTAGCATCTGATGTACTGACACCTTTGTGATGTAATGACATTTCACCCTTCTCACCCCAAATATCAATGTGAAAATTTTCTATTTTGCTTTTGTGAATATTGGGTTTATACTCTGAATGCCAAGGAGAAATTCAAACTTCCTTTACAGATAGTCTGGCTGAGAGAGATAATTCTCCGCACACACCTTTCTCAGTTTGTTCTGAATTCTAGCTGTAGAGTGTGGGGATATAAAGGCATTTGGTATGATAATGAATGCAACCCATGAGAGAGAACAATGGACTGCATCTGCACACATGCAATGGAGACTGAGCCTCAAAGAAGAAGAGTAGGTTGCATTTTATACCCTGCCCTTCACTCAGAGTCTCAGAGCAGCTTACAAACTCCTTTTCCTTCCCCTCCCCACAACAGACACCCCGTGAGGTAGGTGGGGCTGAGAGAGCTCTTTCAAGAACTGCTCTTTCAAGGACAGCTCTGACAGAACTATGGCTTGCCCAAGGTCATCCAGCAGCTGCAAGTGGAGGAGTGGGGAATCAAACCTGGTTCTCCCAGATTAGAGTCCGCGCACTCAACCACTACAACAAATGGCTTTTGTCTCTCCTCTTTACTCACTGGTGAAGTTACTATGAGAGTGATTGGGAGAGTTGTAGGGGAAAGGGCTCCCTTTAAAAGTGGACAGCTATTCTTCTGGAGAAACTTTAAGAACAAAAAGAGACCTATAGAGAGATTTGTGGGGACTCTGAAGAGACACAAGGTCTGGATAGAGGTAACCAGCCAGATAGAGGAAGAAAGCTAAATTTGGATTAATAGTGACTGAACAACAATGGAACCACTGAGTTATTTCTGCCTATCTTATAAACATCTCAGAGATAAGTTATAGTCCAAGGGAGAGAGGAGGCATTTATACCTATTTGATTTGCCCATACTTTGATGTGTGTAATCTTTTGCTATTCAGCTGTATGCTTTTACTTGCTCTGTTCATAGACTGCTTTTATTCTTTAAGTTAAAGCGTAATTTTTCTGAAACCGGAATTACCTGATCTTTGCAACCATGAAAAACCTTAGTTGATAGTATCTTTAAAAGATTTCCAAAATTTTCTCTTTCCTCCATGTTGGCTGAACTGAGTAGGGATTCTGAATCTGGCTGCAGCCTGTCGGACAGTATGCCCATTAATAGCCTGCGGGCAGCAACAAAGAACAAACCCCATTTGTGAAAAGAAATTAGCAGATAAACTGAGAGAGGTTGACTCATTGTGGTCTAGCAACCTAATAGCTGGGCTACCTGAGTAAATCCCTGGTAAAAACAAGGAGCTGAGGGATTGTTTTACCACAGCCTTGTGTGTTCCGCTTGGAGCTATCCTTGAAGCTGTCCAGAAGCTGCACTTAGTGCAGAATGCTGTGACTAAATTGCTGGTTGGAGCCAGCTTAGGACCATGTGACCCTGATACTGAAATAATTACACTGGCTCCTGAGCCCAATTCAAAGTATTGGTTTTGATCTTTAAAGCCCTACATGGTTTGGGACCAGGGTATCTGAAGGACAGTCTTCTCCGACCTATACGTTTCAGCCTTGGGAGTAAGATCACAGGGAGAGGCCTGCCTGACTGCCCCATCAATCAAAGAAGCTCATTTTGTGGGTATCCAAGAGAGGGCCTTTTCAGTGGCAGCCCCGCGATTATGGAACAAGGAGGTGAGTCTGGTCCCCCTCACTTTCAGTCTTTAGTAGGCAGCTGAGGATGGTTTTATTTAGGGCTGCATTTAATTAAAGCAGTCTTACACTGATTTTTAAAATTTGGTGTTATGTATTTTCATGTACTCTCTTTTATGTATTTTATTTACATTGTAAGCTTTCTTGAGCTCCATAGGGAAGAAAGGCAACTAATAAATATTTTAAACAAACCAGTTTCAGGAAGAAAGGCAATAAAGGGGGGGTACATAGAAGCAGCACTAATAGAGGACAACGTCGTATGGATGCTCCAGAAAACAGTGTTGCAGTAAAGAAGCCAGGGCATAATAAAGCAGACTGGAAATAGTCCTGCTTTAGCCATTGTTTCTATAAAAACTAAAGCACAGTCCCTACAAAACTGAAAAAGGCCACTTTTCACACAGTAGTCCTATAGAGAAATTACTACTGTGTGGGAATGTGCATGAAATCTCTTAATCCTGCATACTACATAATTTGCTGTGTATGCATTTGCTAGGAAACCACAACTGGAATTCCTGGCCTGATTTACATGAAATACCCTAACAGTTTGTACTGACTGACCACATGGGGGGTGGGAATTTATGTATCAATACATAGCCCACTGAAAACAATGCAGTATAACACCAGAAACATATTTCAGAAGGTCACGTCTTGGGGGGTGCCCATCATTGCAGGGTGAGACAATTTGGAAATCCTACCCCACCCCTTTCAGAATTCCTCCGCCCCATATTTTCTAAACTGGATTTTGAACATACTGATTTCTCCCCGTTTATCCTCTTGACTCTTCCCTTTTTCGTCAGACCTCTTTAGGATGGTTTGGGTTTAACTTCTTCCCTTTTATTTAATTTTTAGGCAGATCTTAATGCATACCTGGGAAGCTCCAGTACGTATTTACCACCCCCGCATGCTTGCTGCCTATGGGTTGGTCAGCTTTGCTGCTTTTATTATCAGGGGAGGAGAGTGACAGCCACAGGCTGGGGATGTAAGGAACTGTGGGGGCATTTGGAAATCACACCCCCTCCCCACTATAAAATTCTCCCCTCCCCCAAACTCGCCAAAGTATGCACACCGGGTGCGATAAATTCTCCCTAGCCTAGGTGCAAAACTACATCACTCTGGCGCGGGCTTTTGTAAGCCTTTTTATTTTCATACATTCGGCTCAACGAAGGAGAAGTCCTGAGAAGCAGATTTTAAAAAACAAAAAAAACCAACCCACACAAGGTAAGGCAATCATTAATATTTGCCGGCCTGCTGTTAAAAAGAAAACTGGTAGAAAAAGAGTGCGCAATTAGACTCGCTCTGGGCCATTTCAACAGCCAGTCCAAACTTGTACGTATGTAGCCATTAATGAAAACTTCTCAGAAAACCACCAAGGCCCGGGTCCGCGGAGGGGCACGCACAAAGACACCGCCACACACACTGTCAAACGCGCAACCAGACGAGAGAGATGAAACACCACTGCGCAAGCGCAAGTCGCCTACCACTTGGCTCATACACCAAGCGGTTTGGTGGGACCAAGAGGGAAGCCGGACACCGGTGCAAAGATGGGCTCTCTTTCTCTCTCTCGATGAAGTGTCCCAGCTGAACACTTGAAGGGGAAGGGACAAAACCAGCACCAGCGCGGTGGGTCCACTCTCTCCCAGCCCACGCCGAACTGTTCCTTACCGGAAACAGAATTGTGGAGGCCGCAGCGGAGTATTTCCGGCGGAAGTGGCGCGCGCGGCAGCCTGAGTTGCTGGTCCCTCGCGAGCTCTGTCCCAGTCGTTCCCGGGTGCCCGCTGCGCGAGAGGGGGGGGGAGGAGGGGGTGGAGAAACCGTTGCCGGCTCTCGGCGGGCGAGCCGGGGCTCTTCCCTGCGCGGATTCTCGTGCCTCCCCGCTCACCGAGGCGGCGGCGCTGACGGGATGCGTCCGAGAGTGGCCAGCCGCACTTGAAGGATGTGGCGGAGGCGGCGCCGGTGGCTGTTGTAACCCCGGCTGTGGAGGAACTCGGGAGCGCTCCCGTTGATCCGTATCCGGACCCCGGCGGCAGTCGGCCCGCCCTAGGCTCCTTTCCCGCCTCTGCTCTTTCCGCCCTCACTAGCCGGTGTTCGGGCGAAGACGGCTCAGCCGGCCGGAGCGGCCTAGCATGGCTTCTTCGTCCGGGAACGACGATGACCTCACGATCCCCCGAGCGGCGATCAATAAGATGATCAAGGAGACGCTGCCGAATGTGCGGGTGGCGAACGACGCCCGGGAGCTGGTGGTGAACTGCTGCACCGAGTTCATCCACCTCATCTCCTCCGAGGCCAACGAGATCTGCAACAAGTCCGAGAAGAAAACCATCTCGCCCGAGCACGTCATCCAAGGCAAGAGCTCCCCCCGGGGAAGGCACTCCGTGGCTGCTTTCGGACAGGATAATAGCCCATGGGTGCTGTCTACTTTGCCCTCAAAGAACTTATATAGCCGCAGTTTGCAAGAATTTCAGGGTGCTGCACTCAACTCAGTGGGATTTTTCTAGACACTGTTTAAGTGAGAGTAGAGCAGACTAGGTTGCCTGAAGGATTCTGATAAGCTGCAGTCTTCGTGGCTCAGCTAGTGCACTGTACGTTTCATTCTTCCAGGCGTTTCAAAGAAATTTATGTGAGATTCACTGTATAGGCAAAACACTTGTGTGGGGCTTTATGTGGCATGGCATATGTTTTAAATTAGTTTTACTTGTTTTTTGGTTCCCTAGAGTTCAGTATTAGCAAAGCAGAGCTGAGTATGTGTGAAGCTACCTTCCTACTGAGTCACACCATCAGTTCCTCTAGCTCAGTATTATTTATTCTGACAGATAACTCTCCAGAGTCTTTGGCAGAGAAAGGACTTTCTCCGTACCTGTCACCTGAGAGCCTTTCAATTGAAGATGCCAAGGGTTGAACCTGGGACGTTCAGCATGCAAAGTATGTGCTCTGCTATTGAGCAGCTGCCACTCCCTAGCTTAGAGGACAGCTTTGTTGGTATGCTAATGGTTCATGCAAGTGTAAAAAAATACTTGTAAGCAAAATGCCAGACATCTGAAACCTTACCCTGGAAAAGCATAGCAATTGACTGTAAAAGTCAGCTCTGCTGATTGTGAGCATACAGGCAGAAACAGTATCTGGATGTGCTCTTGTACTAAAAGCATCTGTTTAAGAAACTCATCCATATTGGTTGGAATTCCAAAAAAGCTAACTTAAAATTGCTTGCAGATTAGAACCGTTCCTTCTTGCAATAGGAAGCTAAATTGTTCAATGCCTCTTCCAGGGCAGTAAAATGAGGCCATCCACAGACAAGGCAGAGGTTTCTGCATACTGGGGAGATCCCCACAGACATGC
Source organism: Gekko gecko (assembly GCA_029375565.1). NCBI lineage: Eukaryota > Metazoa > Chordata > Lepidosauria > Squamata > Gekkonidae > Gekko > Gekko gecko. The sequence goes on from JAPDNY010000006.1 coordinate 42,636,517, forward strand.
AGGAAAATATTCCTTGGTATTAAAAAGCTAGCCTACTTGGGACTGAGCATGCTCATTACCTCCCATGGTACACAGAAAATGGACCAGTGGAGGGAGGGAGAGAATTGGCCAGTTCAAGACCCCTACAGCATACAAAAAGTTTGTATGTAACCAGGTGTTGTACAGAGAAGAGGTAATAATACCTTTCTTTCGCTTCTGGACTGTCCATGTTGGAGGTTAGAAGGGTAACATCCTTCTCCTCTAGCCTTGAATCTTGTCAGCACAGCTGAAATACCGAACTTGGTAAGCAGGAAGCTATTCATTTACTTCCAGAGTTCAGCTGTGTTGTGCAGATAGATGCTAGGAAAAAGGAGCACTCCCAAATGTTTTCCTTTCCCCCCTTCTCTCCCAATTCACTGCATGTCTCATATTTGTATTTTCATAATAGTGAAATATATTCAGTTTGAAAAATCGTTCATACTTTTTGCTCAAGATGGTATATCATGTGTGTTCATTGAAACAGCATGGAGAAACGTACTACCATATACTTCTGGGGATTGAAAGCAAAGCTGAGTGATGAAACACAGGGTGGTTTCTGATTAAAGATTTAATTAGCTGTGTTGAGACATAGTTAATTATTCCAGTTAATTTTTTTGCACCTGTTCTTTTGCTTTCACTTCCTGTAGTTTGTGGGAAATAGTTTTTTTTTATATTATTATATTTTTACAAAAGTTTTTTCACAAATCAAATCATATTTATCCGAGTAGTGCTTGCCACACAAGCAAAGCAAGTTTGATTAGGTTTTTTTCTTTCCTGTTTCTTTTCAAATTATGATGATCTTGCATGTTTGACAGATCTCAGAGAATGTTTACAATGGTTTCTGCCCTGACCACATTCAGAGCAGCAGCAGTGAAAGTGACTAGAAAGTTGGTTTCGCTCAACTGCTGGTTGATTCTAGTTTCAAGCTCAACTAATGTTAGATTTTTAAATATAGGAAACTTGGTAGTTCTTGCTTCATTCAAAGGGAATTATTATAATGGCATGCCCCTAACTTGGGCAGATGCTATGTTGAGAGCCATTTGTTGCCTATGTGAAAACAATCAAACTTAAGTGTCAAACTGGATATAAAACTGGTATAAATTATGCTGATTCACCAGGTTTAGTTTCTCTATGTTATTCCTTTTGCATGCAGTGGACATAGGAAAGGGCAAGAAGAAATACAGGACACTGATGCCTTCTTTGCTAGAGATCCTGCTTAATCTCTGACTTCAAAGGCTTCAGTGGACTAAAAGTAGCATAAACCTGTTTTGAGGTGTGTAGACTATTTTTTAACAAAAGAAACCTGAAGTTCTCAGGATACTGAAATCATAGAATAGTAGAAATTACATAGTCTTGGCTGTGTTAAGGTACTTACTGTGCTCTCAGTTTGCCTCAGAGCTAAAGGGCCCAAACAGGCACCACATCTAGTAGATTCTCAGGAGGACTCCAAATTGTGCTGGGTTGCATAGGAGAAAAGTAGAATGCAGTACAGTGTAGGTCAGGGGTGTCAAATGTATGGCCCGTGGGCCGGATCAGGCCCATGCAGGGCTGCAATCTGGCCTGAGAGCAGCTGACTCTGCTGCTTCCTGTATCTATCATCACAGCTCCTTCTGGCCATTCTCTCCTAGTTTCTGCTTCATAGGAGAGAAAGAAAACCTTCCCTCGATTGGCTGAGTGCTTTCCCCCTCCCTCCCTCTCTCCCTCTGGGGAGTGCGGGGGAAGGAAAGACCCAAAGAGAGGGGGGGAAATTGTGTCTTGTGAGACTTCTAAGAAGACCAGCAACATTTTATTCCAGGTAGAAGCACACTATTTCTTCAGAGGGAGGGAGCCAGAGGGAGCACCCCAGAAAAAGAGAGTCCTTTGTTTAGGACCCAAAAACATTTTTATTCCAGGTATGGGGGGGGGAGTCCCATGGCACTTAGAGAGACCCCCTCTTTCCATTTCTAACAGATGTGGGGAGAAACCTAACATCACAGCTTGCATTCCTTATTAGTGAAAGGGAGCAAGAGTACAGCAGCACCATAATGACTAACAAAATTTGTGGCAGGGCATGAGCTTTCATGAATCACTGCTCACTTCAGATACAGCTGGAATGTGAGTCCATCTGTCCTTATATCTTGGAGAGTGAAGTTATTTCAGTCGTCAAATGACAATAGCAGGCATTGGCAATGAGAGAAGAAACCTAGGTCTCAATTCAGTCCAGGAGTTTGCATTGTCTTGAGCTTCATGATCAATTGCAATTCAGCAGTCTCTCTTTCTAATCTCCCTTTGAAATTCCTTTGTAAGAGAACTGCTATTCTTAGGTCAGCAACTGAATTCTCTGGAAGGTTAAAATGTCCCCCCATTGGTTTTTGAATGTTGTGGTTTCTAATAGTAGTAGAAAGCGTAAGAGTCCAGTAGCACCTTTAAAGATTAACAAAATTGTGGTTGGGTGCTTTTGTGAGTCACTGCTCACTTCTGCAGACTTCTTTGCATCATCCCAGACTGAATCCTCCTGTACCAAACTGAGACCTAGGTTTCCTGTCCCAGTACAAATGCTGATGTCTCCACACCTCTGTATATCACACCAGTGCTGATATGTCCAAACCTTTGCATATCACTCCAAATCCAATCACACCTGCTATTACCATTTGGCATCTGAAATCGTCTTTATAAAGTTTATATCTCTGGTACCGTGTGTTACATTTTATGGCACACATGGCCCAGCCTGACAAAGTGACATTTATGTCAGATCCAGCCCTCGTAGCAAATGAGTTCAACACCCCTGGGATCTAGTTTAGTTGTATAATCTGCCATCTGCTCATTTGTGACAAGTAACAAATATGTGTTGCTATGGTGGCTCTTGCTCAGATCTCTCTGTAACCGAAGTCTTATGTTCAATGCAGGGCATTGTCTTTAGATCTCTGTCCTTCATTATAGCCTCAAAATACCTAGTCAGATGTGGCGTAAGAAGAGCAGGACTGGCTTTTCCCATGATAGTCTGAGCCTGACATGCAACCTAAGAGGGTATCATGCTTGCCCCAGTCTCCATAGGGCTCCTGAGCTAAAGTAATATGTTAGTAGCAGATGGTGGGGAAAGAAATGTAGGTCAGTGCTACAACTTCATTGTTGACCTGATTAGTGTAAATACTGTTCTGTGCTGCTTTTCAAGACCCAAATTAGGTGGTCAGCTTGGCAAATTCTAAAGAGTTTTGTTGAAGGTAGTGATGATGTCTTGTAATTGTAGATTATGTTTTCTCCACTGTATTTCAGTTTTTACTTCGATTACTTCCATAAAACACAGTTAGCTGCTCACTGGCTAATTTGAGAAATAACTGAGTCACTGCACTTTCAGTTACTCTTAACTGTCAGGGTTGTTTTTGGTTTTTTAACTGTCAGTTTTTATTTTCTGTTTTTGTTTTTTGTATCTGCTGTGCCAGTTTTAAAACAGCAAGACATAAGTTAAGTGGATTTGTAGGGTTGGAGTTTAGTTTTTTCTTTCAGCTACATGATGTAATTTGCTGACATCTCAGGTTTCGCCAAAGAGTTGGGGGGGGTCATGTTACCCAAAATGACACCCTACCATATTAGAATTGTTTATCTGATGTGCTAGTTTTCCATATGAAAAAAGATTTTAACACAAGAGAGCATTCCATCATGTAATGCTAACTCCCCCTGCCACACTCACTGCTATATCTGAGGTAGTGCTGTCTCGTAAAGAGTGAATCATTCCTGATGAATGATTGGATTGTGTCTACATGTAATTTGTGTTTGACTTGGATCTGTTATGTGGCCTTAAGGCTTTTGCTATGATAGCTAACCTTAGGGGCTAGTATTAGTTCTGGACCTGGATTGAAATCCACACTCTGACCTAAAACTTACTGGGTGGGTTACCATGGACCAGTCACATTATTTCAGCTTATCCAGGTGTGTTGTGATGATAAAACAAAGGAATGGAGAGGCACGTATGCTGGTCTTGAGTGCTTCTGCTGTAGAAATCTTTCAGTTTCTAAAATGCATTGTCTCATGACATTTATTAGTAACATGATGTTTATAATCCCTATCAACACAGAACTGCTCAAAATTGTATTATTTTTCAACCATATTAAGTTTCTTCTGTTAGTTCATCTATGAGATACTAATACAGCACATAAAATTAACATAGCAAACTTATTAAATTTGTTTACCAAATATACATTAAATAAGCATACCAAACCAGATCCAAGTCTATTTGCATTTGAAACTTTTTGCAACTTCAAATCATCTGGAAACGCACCTCACTGATTATATAGCTGAACTAAAGATTAGTAAAACTCATTTCCTTTCCTGCATCTATCACTTAAACTAATCTAGATGTAGACAATGAACAGAGGGTAAAAGTAAATCCTGTGTTCTGTATACAAGAATCCTGACAAGTGTAAAGCTCAGACTTGATAAATGTACATTTGTTTAAATGTTTTTTAAAAAATTTAGCCAATACAAAATTGCATTTTGTATGAAAAGTCAAAGCATACCGTCTATGTAATGAGCTCATTAGGTTACTTAAGTGTATTATTTGCTACCATTTGGAGGGGTTGCTAACTACAACACTTTTTTTTATCCCCAGCCTTAGAAAGTTTGGGTTTCGGCTCCTATATTAGTGAAGTGAAAGAAGTCTTACAAGAATGCAAAACAGTAGCACTAAAAAGGAGAAAGGCTAGTTCTCGTTTGGAAAATCTTGGCATTCCTGAAGAAGAACTCTTAAGGCAGCAACAAGAGTTATTTGCAAAAGTAAGTGAAGTTACATATCTAATGTTTCCATAATTAAAAGAGAAAAATCAGTGAAGATGGATCAACCAAAGCATCCCAGACTTTAACATTTCTGTTTTAGAATATCATTCATACAGCCCAGGGGGCAGAACCAGCCCATCCAGGGTACTTATCTGACCCACAAGCAACTGGAAGGAAACTTGTCTGAATGTGGACCACAAGGGCCTATATTAGGGTATTGTACCCCTGCTGTGGTCCCTTCTCCTTCCCCAAACATGGGCCTTCTTCATGATCTTCCCCTAGATCTCCAGGGATTGCCCAACCCAGAGCTGGCAACTATAAGGGTTGAGGAGGGCTGGTTTGGCTCCAAATGCTGCACAGCTAGCTTCCTTGGGGCCTGCCTGCTGCCCTTGGCCAAAGCACTGGGCCGGGATGTGCTGCCTGTCGCCACTGCCTTCTCCTCCTCTGGCCAGAGCGTATTGGGCTCCTGCCTGGGCTGCTGGAAAGATAGCTGGCTGTTCATGTGCAGCAGGCAGAATCTCTTTGGCTCTACCTCCCCAAGCCCAGCCAAACGACTTCCCACTTAAAGGTAGCCCAGGGAGAAGGCGCCTGTGGAAAGCCGCTAGCTGGTTTGCCAAACATGCCTGTTTGTCAAACATGCATGTGAAGAGAGTGACTGGCTGTGCCAGGCGCACTGTGTGCAGCAGCCCAGGCAAGAGAGAAAAGGCCTGCTGAATTGGGTGAGCCAGAGCCTTCTAACCCGCTGACTCAAATGTGTGCGCCCCTCTCCTGCCTTGGCAGCACAGGGAGCATTAAATAAGAGGCCAGACTGAAAAGCCTGCACTCTCCCTGGGCTCCCTGCATGCAGGTGCTGCCTTATGTAATAGTCTGAATGGAAGTGGGGGCGAAGGTCAGGGACAGGAGCAGGCATTCAGAAAAGCTCTCTGGGTTTGCACATGGCAGAGGCAGGCGCTGGATGTGTGCCTGTGTGCTTGCATACAGGATGTAATAGTTTGGATGCATACAGGACGTAATAGTTTGGATGGCTGGATAATGCCATGGATCTGGCAGGAAATAAAAGGCAATTAAAGCAGAGGTGGCATCTCTGGAGAGTGACAGCACTTAAAGATTACTTGTGGTGCTGGGGAGCATCACAGTTCCCCTTGTCGTTCAAGCTTGTTTCTGAATTTGGGACTTTGAAAGAGGGAGGTGTGGGATTGTGTGACTGCCTCCTTCCCCTCCTCTCCCCAAAGCCTGTTGACCATGGCAGTTTCTTTAAGGCAGGGCTTGTTGGGTTCCCCTGGTTGATGCCACTTGGCCACCTATCTTTGGCTGCTGCATCTGCAGCAACACAATGCAGCCCTTTAGGCTCCAGCTCATCCAAAGCTTCTGAAATGTGTTGGTCTTTAAAGAGCCACAAGAGTCTCTGGTTGTTGCACCTTGATTGTCAGGCATAGAGGATATGCATTCAGGTCCACCTGACCCAAAAATATAGCAGAAAAACACCTTGCCGGTATTTTTCGGCTGTATTTCAGCATCCTAAATTTATCTGGAATATTCAGAAATTACTGGCAAACCTATGGGCATCTATGGCCCTAGTCTCCCCCCACCCACCCCCAAGCTATGCAAGATGTCGGGGAGTTATCCATTTCATTCGGGTTTTTAATCGTGCATCTTTGATTGTAATTGTTGTATTTTAATGTTTTATCTTGTTTTATATATTTTATGTATCAGCACTTTGTGCCTTGTTGTGAGCCACCCTGAGCCTGTTCATGGGGAGGGCGGAGTAGAAATGTAAATGATAAATAAATAACCTGGAACAATAGCTGAGGGGCTGGAGCAGATTGCTCCTGCTTCTAAGCTGTTTTGGGATTTTCTTCTGCAGTCCTTTTAAACAGAGGGTGTCTAAAGGGACTGCAGAGGACAGCCCACAAAACAGCCGAGGGTGGGGGCACTCTCCCTGCCAGCTCAGCTGGGGCTCCTTTGGGCTGTTCGACCCAACTGCCAAAGAGAACCCCAGCTGATCCTGTAGGGAGAGCTGCTTCGCGGGGGGCTCTCTTGGGCAGTCCAGTTTAAACTTGGCTGCCCAGCAGAGCCCCAGCTGACTCTGCAGGTAGATGTTGTAAAATAATTATGGATCTTTTCTTATATATGTATTTTATTGGATGTTCTTTTGATGTTCTATTTGATGTCCGTTTCATATTTATAATGGGGAAAAAATTAGAAGTATGCAGAAGCTATGCCCGTCATGTTCTTGACCTTTTCAAGTGGGGAAAAAAAACTTTTAACAGGAAGCAGGATGATGAACTAGATGGACCCTATTGATGGCTCTAGAACTCTTCCTGTGCTTTTGCATCTGTTTGTGCTATAATCACTGAACTTTTGGCTTTGTGTCCTTAGGCTAGACAGCAGCAGGCAGAGCTGGCACAGCAGGAATGGCTACAGATGCAGCAAGCAGCTCAACAAGCACAGCTTGCTGCTGCCTCAGCCAGCGCATCCAACCAGGCAGGATCTTCTCAAGATGAAGATGATGAAGATGACATCTGAGATATTCCAGGCTGAGTTTTGATCCCTGCAAAGAAATAGTTGTCCTACACAACAAAACCAGTGAAACGAATGCTTACCTGTAACTTTGTCTGCATCTTGGACCGGCCGTTGGTATTTTAGGGATGTCTGCTGTTGTGTGCTGTACATGTAAAAACTGTCTCTTTGAACTCTTGAAGACTTAAGGTTCAGTATCATATCAACTTTGGATTTTTAATGGTGTTTATGGAAATTTTAGATAGCCGTGCGTCACTTATTTGATCAACAGTGTTACAATAAAAAGTTTATAAAATATAATGGAATTTATACAGAAGCTCTAAATTCACATTCACATGTCTCTTCCCTTTTAACTATAGAATCTTATGTAGAAAACTTTTAATTTGTTTTTTGGAACAGAATAGGTGTCTAATCTGCTTTAGGGAAGAAAAAGCAAAGGGTTCAGTGTAATTTTGTCTGAATTCTTTGTCCTTTTAAATTAGGATATATATAAAATACGGCAATAAATATTATGTGCTCAAATACCACACTTGTTAAAAATCTGAGAAATGATACATTTTTGCCAAATTAGGAACATGTATGTTTAATAGGAGTTGTACAGATTCAATCTTTTTTTGTATAGGGGTGAGAAAAACCCAAGATTTTATTATGGTATTGATTCATTGTCTTGAGCAAAACAAATTATTTCATTTCAAATACTGCCCACTTTGAAGAACTAAAACAATTCCTGTTTCACAGCAGCTTAACTTTAACTATAGAAGGTATTACATGCATAGTCCAGGCATGTTCATAGTGTTCAAATATAAAGGTAGAGCTTGGTGGGAAACAGTTATTTTAATTCAGTTTTGGCTAGGAATGCTTAAATAGTCAGACCTCTAAAAGGAACCCTTGAAACTAATGAGCATGCTCACAGTGAGAAGAATTTTTATTTAACTCTAATTCCTTATTAGTTGTCAGCACGTTGTTAACAGTTTTCAAACTAGTGTACCAATAGATAAGACTGTCGTGTGAAACTGACTGCTTCTTTGTTCAAGTAGGGTTGTAGTTTATAAATGATTCATTTCCAAGTTTTGGGTGACTGAGCTCCTAGGCTGACAAACAGGACTTAAATGAAGCAAAATTCTTTTGAGTGTGATGGCAGCAGCCATTTTTCATAGCATTGCTTGGATATTTGCATTGAAATAAAGAACAGTAGAGTCCATAATAGAATTTGAAAATATACTTGAAGAAGTGTCACATGTTGTTCTGGTACTTAAGGGTTTAATCTCAAATATCTTGCGTATTAATGTAGGCAACTACGTCAGATAACATTATGGGACTGTGTGGACTGCAAATAGCCTTGGTGGCTATTGAAAATTGTGCAGGAACTGAGATCAAAATGGAGAAAGTCTTGTTTATGGATCAAATACCAATCTGGGAGTCAAATTAAGGTTTTCTTGAATTGCAGTTAGTTTGAGGGCTCGTATGAAATAACATGCACTCTGTTCATACAGTGGTGGCGAAGAGAGAATTGAGTATGAACATTAAGCTGAAATGCCTTTGTGGGTTCAGCAGAAAAGTATTGGACTAGATCTGGTTAAGGATCCAGTCTTTGAGATGGTTGAAGTACCAAAGGTAGGAACACTAAGTTAGTGAAACAATGTTAATGTGCAGTGTTGGCTTTTCTAATTTGTACTGTAATACCTTTACCCTTCCTGTTTTAAATGAGTCTTTTTTTCCTTTTAAGCAAGCAAGAAAGATATATTTTCACACTTTTTTCTGATGCAGGATTCAGGTTAATATTTTTACTGCATCTGGTATGTTTCATATAATATGTTGGAATCCCTATGACCTTTTCTTTGGACATTCTTGTGCTTTTTCATATGCTGTATTCCTCAAGCAATAAAATTCAAATGTGTTTTTATATTTAATGTTTGAATATACAACTTCTTGGATTCACTTTCAGTGTTGTAAAATTCTTAACATTTAGATTTAGAGCAACTGTGCAAAGTTTTTGTCACCAAAGTGAACCAACTGAAGATCTAAATCCCTTAATAGGTTTGCATCTTTAAGTTGCATTATTTTATTCTGATGACTCTCCCTATACTTTCAGTTCAAAGAATTTCAGAGTTTTAAAAAAAAAAAAACTTTTGTTGAACTGAGTACCTTAACTTCCACAGTAAGCTTGTTACATGACTTTTGTAGTTTGTGAAGTTCTGCATACACACTTGTACGGTTTAATAGCCATGATCTGCTCCTTTATATTTGCACAGTAGAGACATACCCCTGGTTCCAGGGAGGATCTGCTTTCCAGACGATTGTCTAGACTTTACCTGTTCTGTTTCAGCAAGGTAGTTGAATCATATACCCTCCAGTCATACCTTGGCCTGTTTGCTAAAGGAAACTGTATGCTGATGGAGAAATATACACAGGGAATATTTCTCTCTCAAAGAAAATGCAAAGGCACTATGTAGATGACTCACAGTTTCCTTTCTTAAAACCAAGGATGTTGCCTGAAAGATAACTACTTATATCTGTGCACATCATTATGAGGACTTGGTAGTGAAACCATTGGTACCTACAAGATCGCAGAGCATCGAATCATTATCAGATGGGCAGACCCCAAGAAATGAAATTCAATCAAGGAGAATGGTGTCATGTAAAATGCAGTTATCCCATTTATCCTTGCAAAACTCCTGTCTTATAGATGATTGGCCCAATTAATTTCATGGAGGAATAGGAATAATTTTAGTGTTAAATGGGGTGAATTGTCAAATATATTGAAAATATGAACCAAATGAAAAGTTCTTAATGTACATTAACTGTAGGACAATATCCAAGCACTTTATGCATGCCACAATGTCAGTCCTAAACAGCCTTTGCTTGTGATCTTTGCTTCAAAACTATGGGACTTCTAGTATGCTCAAGATCCCTCTTGTAGGACTCAGCCTATGGCCAAAGCTTTTCAGTGCTGAGATAGCAATTAGGCTCCTGAATTTAGATATTTTGTATCTGCAGAGATTCCTGCTTTCATGATGTGATCAGTTGCCCGTCTGCATTTCAACCCCTCTTGTCCGTATGCAGGCAGTGTGACAGTGAGCCAGAGGAAGCGAGAGTACTCCCCAGTGCGTATGTGTCGTCTATCCTGCATCAAGTAGAGAGGGAAGACTGGGTGGGACTTTTCACAGACTGGGACAAGAGGGGTGGGGGGAAACTGAACCTAGAAACCTGGGATCCAGAACCTGAAAAGGTTAGCCAAGTAGAAAAGAGGGGCAACAATAAAAGCTTAATATATATATAGTATGTAAAAAGATACATTATTAACTATTTAAAAATATATAAGGGCCTTACATACTTTTAAATTCTTTGTTAAATACATGCATCTTTATATATACTATATATATTGAGCTTTTATTGTTGGCCCTCTTTTCTACTTGACTAAACTGTTCACAGGCCTCCATGACCTAGTATAGAAGGGCATTTATGTTAGCACAGGTGAATGCATTGCTGTCTGTAGTTTTAATGAAGGTATGAAGGTATACCATTTTCTGATAGGTTATGTACCTGTGGTTCAGATCGAATACTCTACTGGCCATATAGTATTAGATTGCCCTGTATTTTCAGATTTAAGATCAAACCTAATTCTCCCATTATTGGAGCTGGCTTTGACTCCCTGGATGAGAAAATTTCTTGGTTACTGAATGATGTAGAAAACCAAGTTCTTGTACAGGTGGCCAAATATCTGGTGGTGGTTATAGCAAAGCGTATTTAAAGAACCACCTGCCTAGTTTGTTTTATCTGATTTTGTGTTCCTGTTCATGACAATGGTCAAAAGAACAGTGATCGGATTGGACCTCCATTACCCTGATGTTCCATTGCACTGTGTGTGCATAGCATATGTGGGAGAAGGAATTCTCTTGAGCCCAGCTCATTAGTGCCTCATTTGCAATGCAAGTGGATTATATTAATAGTGTCCATACCTGAAATCTGAGGGGATTCTAGTATTTCATGTTAATGAAATATGATGCCAGATGCTGTGTCAACACAATAGAAAACTGTATCCTAACAAAAAAGTACCCCAACAAATGCAGGATCTTCTCCCAGAAACTAAACAGAGAAAGTTGTAAAGAAATGTTTTACTGCCTTTTTTTTTACTAGATTATTATGGGCAAATATCAGACAGGCAGTGAAACATTTCTTTACAACTTCACTAGTTAGTTACTGGGGGGAAATCCAATGGCTGGTGGCCCTTCTCTTCACTGTTGAAGAGAGAGGATCTCTGGAAAACTATTGCTACTTTGAGCATTGATATCTTTGACTATTCTGAAATAATTAATTTCTCTAACCGTATGCAACTGTATGAGCATATGTTTACTGCATCCCTTCTTTCTATTACCTGCTAGCTGGTCTAAAAAGTCTCATCTACATTTTGAAAAGTGTGGAATATGCAATGTAAATTACTTTGTTTTTACTATTGATAGGGCTCTGCCCCTACCAAGTTATAGGCTATACCTTGTGGCATTATTGATTTCACTGCCCATCTCTAAAATCATGCAATTATCAGAAAGCACATCCAAAATTCACTTTTATACCAAATTTGTTCAAGGTTGAGGAAGTCCGCAAAGTTATACAGCTCTTCATGTAGATCCTGTACTGTATTTGTTGGGACAAGAGTCCTAACTAAATATTTTAGTTGGAAATTTGCCAATTAAATTTGCCTTTAGAAGGAATTCTGAAAATTTCACTAAAATTTAGAAGAAGAAGAAGAAGAGGAGTTTGGATTTATACCCCGCCCTTCACTGCCCAAAGGCGTCTCAGAGCGGCTTACAAACTCCTTTCCCTTCCCCTCCCCACAACAGACACCCTGTGAGGTAGGTGGGGCTGAGAGAACTTCTGACAGAAACTGTCCTTGAGAGAACAGCTGCGCCAGAGCTTGTGACTGAACCAAGGTCACATCAGCAGGTGCAAGTGGAGGAGTGGGGAATCAAACCTAGTTCTCCCAGATAAGAGTCCACGCACTTAACCACTACACCAAACTGGCTCTCTACAATGGAATAAAAGCAGTTGTTAATGCTAACAGCAAAAGGCCATTTTTAATCATTTAATTTCATGTAATAATAACACACTTAAGATGGTGTATCCCTCACTCTTGGCCCATGTGGTTTGTCAGAGAAAAGCACACCGTCCGCTTCCCTCCCTCAGAGGCTAGATTTTCCCTCCATTTCTCTGTCCCTTCACTGATTGAGCAGCCCTGGTAACATGTTTTCTTCTCCCCTGAAGAAACTTTGGCTGTCCCACCCTGCCAGTAAGGTTTATTTTGGCTATTTGTTCAACCCAGGAACCTGGGGGAAGGAATAGGAGCACCCTTTAACTAAAACCCTTAAAATAGCACTTGAGACACTTTTAAAATTCAAAAATAACAAAAGGCTTTATTTAACATCAAAGGGAAAGGTCAGGTGAAATTGGGTTGAAATTACTGAGGTAAATCTAGTACAAGCACAGGCTTTTGATCTTCTATATCAGGCTACTGAGAGGTTCTTAATTTATTCATAGTTACTTAGATCTTTATACTGAGAGGCTTTTGTCCAGTGTTTTCCCAAACACTCTAGTAGACTTTATTAGAATAATCACTGATTCTTTTGGTGCCCAGAAGGCTGGAACCCTCTTCCCTGTACCCAAGCCCCTTCTCCAGTACTCTTCTTGAGTTGCTCACTGACTTTTAAGGTCTCTGCAGGCAGTTTCCAGTCACACCAGACCAGGAAATTCTGCACTCCTCAGAGATAACTCCATATTTGTATAGGTAGGGAATTTTCTTCTCTAGAAAATCTATCCCCTTTCCTTTGGCCTAAATGGGAGTCTTCTCTACTACCCTTCTTGCCAAACTTTCCCCCAGTTCGCTTTCTGTATTCAAATTGTTCTCAGCTAACTCTGAATTGAGACTGCATTCAGTAAAGGCTGAAATCTAACTCTGTCAGCACTAAACCCTTTCTCTGTAGGGCTGTTCTCAGATGGTCCCACATCTCTTCTCAGTTAAGGCAGGAATCTGACTCAATTTGATTGATTTTAATGGGGAAAGTAACTTCATTTGTGTTTGTTCCAAAAATGCTAGATAAATGACTCAATCTCTGCCCCTTTTAAAAAAATTTGGGGGGGGGTGAATGGGATAATCTATAGTGTTTTATTCTAAGGTTTTATTTGAGCATTTTAAATTATTCCCTTTGGACCCCGTTCTGCCAATTCCAAGAGAAAACCGGTTCTCCCCACTCCCCGTATCTCACACATCTTTTCGTTATGAATCCTTCTCCATCTTCTCTTCCTCTCGTCCTGGTTTTCTGTCCTTCTGTGTCCTTACTGTCCTCATCAAAGACTCGCAAACTCAGGATCTTGTCTAGCAGCACAAACAAATGCAATTCAGGCAAATTAGTTTAATTTGAATAAATGTAAACACAGGTTTTTGGATTTCCTCGGCACACAAAGAGCACAGACACAACTTCCCACAACTTTGTTTTTAAAAAGCTGTGCGAGGGAAGACCTGTCCAAGATTAAGCTTTTAATTAAAATAACCTTCCCATGGATTTACATATGAAGGCTTGCTTAACGAGATACAATCTTTGCCAGTGTACCTTTTCTTTTGTCTCCTTGACACTTCCATCTTTAGGTTAATTTAGATTACTGGGCGAGCTGTTTAAGTGTCACAAACCAAGGGACAAGTGCTGTCATAACTGGTGGATGTTCTAATATTTCACTGAGCCTGTAGAATGCCAAAAAGGGGTGTGTCCCCTCTCTCGGATGGACAGGACGTTTTTTCCCAGGCACCAGACCTGCCAAGGACGCCAAGCAGTGTTCCCTCTAAGCTGAATTAGTGTGAACTCACTCCACTTTTTTAGCCTCCAGCTCACACGTTTGTCTTAGCTCAGGAAGGATGGCTCCAGAGCAAACGGATTTATGCAGCAGCCAAATCGCTCACTCACAACTTTAATGCCAGTAGCTCACAAAGTAGAATTTTTGCTCACTGGACTCCACAGCTTAGAGGGAGCATTGATGCCAAGCAGCTAGTGACTAGCAGCTGGGAAAGAGAGGCTGGAGTGTTGCCAGAGTTGCCAACTTGGCTTGGGGAATTCCCGAAGATTTGAGGGGGGCTGAGTTGGGGGTGGGGAGCTCAACGAGGACATGATGCCATAGAGTCCGCTCTTCAAAGCGGCCATTTTCTACATGAAAACCAATGTATGTAGCTGGGGAACAGTTGTAATTCTGGGAGAACTCCAGGCTCTGCCTGGAAGTTGGTAAATCTGGGGCTGTATGTCTTTTTGAAGCCTGATGTGAGGAAAGGAGGAATTCACTGCCACAGGAGGTGGCGGCGGCTACAAGCATGGACAGCTTCAAGAGGGGATTAGATAAGCATATGGAGCAGAGGTCCATCTGTGGTTATTAGCCACAAGGTATAGATAGGAACTCTCAGTCTAGGGCAAGTGAGGCTCTGTATTCTTGGTGCTTGGGGGGCGGTCAACAATGGGAGGGCTTCTAGTGTCCTGGCCCCACTGCTGGACCTCCTGTTGGCACCTGGTATTTTTGGCCACTGTGTGACAGAGTGTTGGACTGGGTGGGCCCTTGGCCTGATCCAACATTGGCTTCTCTTATGTTCTTAATCTCTTCAGCATTCAACTCTCTTAAGACTTTTTTTGCTCAGCTGAAGCCATCCAATCAGATTGCCTGGAGCAGCCTGTCACTCAAGGCTCTCTGTCTCTGTGAAGAATTAACCGTTCACAGTCCTTTAGCTGTTGGTACAGCACTTCTAAGACTGGTCCCAAGCAATATATAGCTATTAAAATTAGCACTCTCAACTGTGCCTGGTTTCTCAACAAAACTTGACATCTATTGATCTAAGGAATTTTTATGAAACAGTTAAAATTTATAAATTAAGAGCCAGCATTAAAAAAACCCATAAAATAAAAACAAGTCATAGAACAGCTTAAAAATAATTTAAACAATTGTCATGTCTCCTCTTAAGTCTCCAGCAAAAATCAGCTGAGGAACATCTTTCCATTAGCCTTCCTGGCCAAATTAACACCGAGTACCTTCAAAAGCAAGAAATTGCAAGTAGATAAATAGGTATAGTTTTGATGGAAAGGTAACAGCGTTCTGTGCGCCTCGACATTTAATCATGCTGGCCACCTGACCATGGAAACATCTTTGGACAGCACTGGTTCTTTGGCTTGGAAACAGAGATGAGCAGCACCCCCTAGAGACAGATTTGACTAGCTTTTGAACAAGGGAAACCTTTACCTTCCCTGACATGGATAGCCCATGCTAACCCGATCTCATCAGATCATGAAAGCTAAGCAAGATCGGGCCTGGCTAGTGTTTGGGTAGGAGACCTCCAAGGAATACCAAGGAGCCCTCCATGACGCAGAGGCAGGCTCTGCCCACTGTCCAACTTCCTGAAGGGTAGAAGGGCTCTTGTCTATAAGAGGGCACCTAATGTGCTCAGGAATGAGAGTCAAGAACCGATCAATACACATTAGAGCCTTGACATCAGCTAGCGTCTTCACTGCAGCTACTTCAGTCCATAGATTATAGGCCTTCCCCAGTCTATACATCAACTGTAGGTAGGACTCTATTTTCGTGCTTTATTTCCTTGAATCTCTTGCAGCCTCCTTCTTTGGAAAACCCCACTCTCTCACGCACTCCTTGCTTAAACAGCTTGTAGTCCGTCCTCTCTTCACCTTCCATCTGGCCCAATACAGAGGCCAGAACTCCACTCAGCTGAGGTCTCAACTTCTCCATATATAACTCTGGGAGGACCTTATAGTCAATCCAAACTTGCTCAAAGTTTTGCAGGAATGCTTCAATGTCCTCCCTTTCCTTGTATAAAGGGTATTTTCGGTTATACCCCTGCACAGCAGCATCTGGAGAAAGCAGCCCCTTTTTTAATCCTTGCAAGCTCAAGCTCATGTGCCAGCTTCATTTTTTCCCTTTCCAGCTCCATCCTAGCTGCAGCCTCTTTCTCCTCTCTCTGCAACCTTTCTCTTTCCATCTCCTTTCCCCCTCTCTAACTCAAGGTCTGCCTGCTTCAGTTGCAACTGGAGACATAAGGTCTCTTCACTCCGTGGCTCCACTGATTGGGACATGGTTGCTTCGACTAGCAACACACATATAGTCAACTTCCAAGTTCTGCTCTTAGAAACCAGAGTGTCCTCAGATTTGTCCTTTCCAGATCGGAGGAACATGAACTACCTATCTCTAGTCTCACTGTCCCATCAATCCACCAGGTAAAAAAATTACAAAACTTTACCAGCACCTTTACTGAATTCTTGCGTGGCTTCCTCAAGCCAAAGATAAAAAGATTTCCCCCACACCAAATGTTGGGAAGATCAGACAAGCCCAATTAACACTCTGCCTCTTATTGGGATCCAAAATTGGCCTATCCCACTGCTCCTGCCACCATGTCATGAGAAACAGCTAGGAAGGTTCACTACTGGCTGCCACCACTCTCCTATGGATCTCCTTGGGAGGGCTCAGAGTACCCACTCTCCCCTTGTTACAGGACTTAACAACAGGTTTCCCCTTGAACATGACCAAATGAGGCGTGAGGACCCAGGCAGAGTAGCAAATGGTTTTATTTAACAACAACTTTAGATCAATAAGTAGGAAAAATGAGCAAAGTAAAGGCAGGTAAATCAGTAAAATAATAAATCCTAACACGTCTTGTCTACACAGTCCTAGCCTTCCATAGGTTCACAGTCTAACTCACCCCATTCTTGGATGAGAGATCCCTCTGTCTGCAGCACCTTCACCAGCCCTACTCCCTGAGAGAGAACACCCTCCCACTCTGAGTAAGGCCTTTTATCTCCTCCTCCCGGGCACCACTCTCTGTTCCCCTACTGGTGTAGTTTTCCCTCCAAAATCTCCTTTTACCCAATCACAGGGTCCAGAGGGAGCCTGGGAAATGTAGGCCCTGATGACTACTCCAATACAGGCTTCCTTAGAGCCACTAGGCCTCCCTAGGGCCTATAGGCCCAAGATCATGACAACTCTGAACAATGTGAGGCATTAATAAAAGACCTCAGGGAATTAATTTCTAATTAAGTTATCACATTAGGGCTAGAAAGGCAGGCTGAAATTGCAAGCAAACATAAGGAGATGACCCATTTCAGTCAGGAAGCTTTGTGGTGAAGTTTGGTCTGCTCAGACAGCATTTCAGCTCAGTTGTGCAAGGCTTGCGCTGGGATACAGGAAATATAGCTTAACCGCAGAAAAACTTAGGAAATATGTTAACCTCTGTTTAAGAAAGACACTTTGAAATTTCTTGCAAATATGTTAACCTCTGTTTAAGAAAGACACTTTGAAATCTCTTGCAAATATGTTAAACACAATGCAAAACTGTGTAGGAAAGTAGAGAATTTTGAAATCTTTTCTCTCTTCCTTTACTTGTGGCTTCTTGCAGCAAAGAAAGGGGAGTTACCTTTGGCTCTGGCATATAAAAGTTATTACTGTCTTAGAGTGGGGACTGAGTCCCCTTTGTTTTGTCGTTTGACGGCTGGACTCAGTCTGCTGCAGCAAATAAATAACAAAGAATTTTTCTTGATGCCTGTGTGGTTTTTCCTGGAGGTCATAAGCTAATCTGCATCTGCAACATTTACTGGTGCATTGGCCTTCGAGGAGAGCCGGGCTTTTGAGGCCCCCTCTCTAGCCACGACGTCAGGGAGAGGAAGCCCAGTGAGTGACTGACAATTGGCAGGACCCACTCTCTCTTTCGAGAGGCTGATTGTTCTTCCCTCCTGCGGCACTTCTCTCTGGGTTGCTCGCTACAGAAAGGACCCAGCCAAGAAAACATTCTCTCGGTCAACAGGCGCCTCAGTCTTCAGGACAGGTCAGTATTAATCGGTTCAGCCCCTCCCAGTGCGAGGGAAGCAGGGGCCTGATCAACCCCTGAGCGGTTTTAGGTACAGTCAGGCAGGTGAGGGAGCCTTTTGGCTTCCCTGTGATCCGGGTGGGATTTGTTTGGCTTGAGTGCTGTGTCTGAATGAAAACGGGGGCGTTCATCAGAACAAACCCAACTTGAGTGTTGTCCTCTTACGGCTACGGTTCTCACTCGGGCGACCGCACGTGAGCTAGCTACGGAGGGAAGCGCCTGTGGTTTAGGGAATTCCTCCTTGTGTCAGGTGCGGTGGACCCCTCACCACCCCCTCGTTTTCCCACCCTTGTGTTTGTCTACTTGTCTGTTTGTTGTTATGGGTGGGACCCAAGCAAAGGCTAAACCCACGACCCCCCTTCAATTCATGCTCAAAAATTTTGGAGATATTTTCACCAGTGATTATGGAGGCGATGAGCCCTTGAACCCTACCTTCCTTGAAACTTTATGCACCATTGACTGGCCAGCCTTTAATGTAGGTTGGCCCCCCGAAGGATCAATGGACTTGGAGCTCATTAGGAGAGTCTACCTTGCAGTCACTGATCCTCGCTCGGATCACCCTGATCAATTCCCTTACATAGAGTCCTGGGATGACTATGTCCGAGCTCACCCTTCCCTGATGAAAAAGACTTGGCTGCAATCGAGCCTACCCACTCAACAAGCTTCAGCCACCCTGCGCCCTGTTAAGCCTCCCAGATTGTGTCCAGTGCGGTCTACAACCCCGCCTGTTCCCACGGGGTCATGCCCCCAACTCATTCCCTCTGAGGATGACGACTTGCCTCCGCCTTACTCGGCTGGCAGGGCACCACGTTCAGGGCAGAGACATCAATCCTCTTTTTGGATGCCCAGTCCAACAATGACTAGAGCAAAGACTAAAGCTGCGCTGCAGGAGCAGGAGAAGGAGTCCATTCCTTTGCTACGTACAGTTGAGTCTGCCTCAGCCCCACCAGGTGACCCAGAGCTGCCATTACTCCATCCACTTCTGCCCAAACATCAGACTTATCCAGATCTCACTATAGATAAGGAGTTGCCCTCCACCACCTGCAGTCCCGGCAAGCTCTATCCCAGTCTTCCACTCACTCAGGAAACTTCCCAATTGGTCAAAACCTCCCTGCATCCAGAGGTGCGCCAGAAGGCTAGCCAGGATGCCCAGCTGCCATTGCCCTCGGTCCTCTGTCCCTTAAGGCAGACCCCAGCCGGCGCCCAGGAAAATATAACCTTTGTCTACCACCCGTTTTCTACTGTTGACCTTTGCAATTGGAAATCCCAAACTACGCCATATTCTGAAGACCCCAGACCGATGACTGACCTCATCACAACTATCATGATCACCCATTACCCCACCTGGCGCGATTGTCACCAATTGCTCTCTGCCTTCCTCACTGCTGAGGAAAAGCGCTGGGTCTTGGAGGCTGGCTGTAAATCGGCTGAAGCCACTCTTCCCCAGGGCGGAGTGCTTGCTGACCACCTCAGAGACAACTTCCCTGATTCAGAGCCCAACTGGGAGCCCACCAACCCTGCCCACCGAGACCATATGGCTGCCTATCAGGGTTATATTCTCCAGGGTTTAAAGGAGGCGGGGAAAAAGCCCATGAATATGGCCAAGTTAAGAGATGTTATTAAGGAGGCCAACGAACCGCCCTACTCTACGAGGCTACTCGAGGAGCAGACAAAGATCCATTTCTGTGGAGCCCCGAGCAACAGTCAGCTTTCCAGAAGTTAAAGCAAAAGCTCATCGAGGCCCCAGCCCTTGGGCTACCCAACCCGGAAAAACCGTTCTTTCTCTGCGTAGATGAGAAGAATGGAGTGGGTCAGGGAGTCCTATTGCAAAACTTAGGACCCCACAAGCGCCCAGTTGCCTACCTCAGCCAGGCCCTAGATACTGTGGAGATAGGCTTGCCACCCTGCCTAAGAGCGGTCGCCGCATGCTGTCGTCTTATCGAGATGGCCCATAAGTTCACTTGGGGTGGCCCCATGACAGTTTTTGTGTCCCACAGAGTAAAAGCAATCCTCGAAGCGCGTGGCCACAAATTCATAACTACATCCCGCATGGCACGGTACCAGGCCATCCTCCTTGAAAATCCAGCAATCCAGCTGGCCCCGGCCACCACTCTCAACCCTGCAACCTTTCTGCCTGAAATTATGGAGGACTTAGAGCATGACTGCCTTGTAACCACTGATCATATCTTCACCTCTCGCCTTGATCTCAAGGAACAGCCGATCCCAGAACCTGACCTAACTCTCTTCTGTGATGGAAGCAGCTTCCTGGACAACCTCGGACAACGCAAGGCAGACTATTCAGTTGTCACGCATAGCTGTTAAAGTTGCTGAAAAGAAGCCCTGGATCCACTGGACGCACCTCAAACCTGCTGCCCCTATTGCTAACTGGAAAGTGTCCCCTGGAACAAGCGGCCTAAAGCTCCGCCTCACCTGCCAATGCCCTGCTTCCCCTGGACCTGCAACCCAAACGGACACGGCTGAAGAATCTCCAAAACCCTCTGCTGGGACTGACCTGGATTAACAGTCCCTCTACGCACAGGGGAAAATCTGAACTTCGCTGGAAAGGAAAGTCCCTGCTCTAGTCACTCCGGAGGCTGACTAGTCTACACACGGACCATCTACCACAAAATGCGTTCTAAAATCATCCTATACCTAATAATCTTTTTCCTTGTTAACAAAACTAATACTGTTCCTCCTTGTACCCCATGTATAACCAAGACCTATAGGGATAGGCAAATTACTGATACCCTTGTGTATTTCTCTGATTTTGAATGTACCACCAAAAATGTAACCGTGTGTCTACATCAGGAAACCTCATATAGAGTATGTTGGGGAACAAGACCCACATGTTACAAACCTGAAAGCAACTCTGTTCGGGCCAGGGTTAATGTGTATGCTTATTCAGGGTCCACAAGAGGTCAGCCTGTTACTAATAATGCCCTGCTAGTTGCATCTAATGTTACCTTGCAGACTGACCAGGGTTTACAAGTATGCTTTGATGTGTGTGGAGCCCTGTCTAAAACCCAGGGTTATAAGGTTCCCTGCCATAATCTAGAATGGGAGCAGTCTTATGTAGCTGCTCGCCGTTATTTTTATACTGAGTCTGGTGGCAGAGCCTCAACTTCTTATGTGCCCAGCACTACCCATTATGCTTATTACTATGCACCCCTCACTGGAATGGTAAGAGGCCCCCCTCGACTCAACCAGGGCCCTGATCCATGGTTCAACCTAACCACACCCCCAGTGTCCACTCACTGTTCAAAGGGCCATTCAAAGTATCAGTAGCACAGTTAGACTGTGAGGCAGGGTGGGTGTGTAATAATTCTTGAGGGCAACAGTTTGTCTCCTTCTCTAACCGTAATGTTACTACAGAACTAAGAGTTGCTAATCTGGGCCCCCTACAAGGATTCTGGACCTCCCCGTGTAATACTAGTTGGGAATGGGTGGCTCCAGACTCCTTCTACTGGATCTGTGGTACTACAGCATATGCCGTCCTTCCTCGCCGGTGGTCTGGAGCATGTGTTCTGGGCACCATCAAACCTGGCTTCTTTCTGCTGCCTTTGTCTACCGGGGAACACTTAGGGGTCACTGTTTATGAGTCCCTGGGCCGGCCGGTCTATCCCTAGCTTTGAGGACCGGACCCTCCACATAGGCTCCTGGAAAGATGATGAGTGGCCCCCAGAGCGTATTGTCCAAGTCTATGGCCCAGCTACCTGGGCAGCAGATGGTACTTATGGGTATAGGACCCCTATCTATATGCTTAATCGCATTATCAGGCTTCAAGCAGTGCTGGAGATAATCACCAATGAAACTTCAATGGCCCTCTCTCTGTTAGCAAAAACTAACACTCAGATGAGAACGGCCATTTACCAAAACTGCCTGGCTCTAGATTATCTGCTTGCTGAGGAAGGTGGGGTATGTGGAAAGTTTAATCTCACAAACTGCTGTTTACAGATAGATGATAATGGGAAGGCAATAGAGCAGATAACTGAACGTATGCGAAATCTGGCACATGTCCCGGTCCAGACCTGGTCAGGGATGTTTGAAACTGAGGGTTGGTTCAGTGGAATTTTTGGGGATTGGAAGCGGACCCTTTTCCTTGTGGGCTTGGCTTTCGGAGGTCTCCTCATGCTGCCATGCTTACTTCCCCTGATCAAAGGGATGGTCAACCAGGCTGTGATTGCAATAATGCCTCCAGATAATGTCCCCACTAAGCTTATGTATCTATCTGCCTCAGAGCGCCGGACAGTCTATCGCAATCGCCTGAAGTTCAATCGCCCCTGGCCCACAGCTTCTTACTCCCCAGTAAAAGTGGATAATAACAGGAAAAACAATCTGACGCGCCTTTAAGTTGGTCATTCTCTCCTGTCGGCGAGTTGACCAAGAGGAGGGAGTGAGGCATTAATAAAAGACCTCAGGGAATTAATTTCTAATTAAGTTATCACATTAGGGCTAGAAAGGCAGGCTGAAATTGCAAGCAAACATAAGGAGATGACCCATTTCAGTCAGGAAGCTTTGTGGTGAAGTTTGGTCTGCTCAGACAGCATTTCAGCTCGGTTGTGCAAGGCTTGCGCTGGGATACAGGAAATATAGCTTAACTGCAGAAAAACTTAGGAAATATGTTAACCTCTGTTTAAGAAAGACACTTTGAAATTTCTTGCAAATATGTTAACCTCTGTTTAAGAAAGACACTTTGAAATCTCTTGCAAATATGTTAAACACAATGCAAAACTGTGTAGGAAAGTAGAGAATTTTGAAATCTTTTCTCTCTTCCTTTACTTGTGGCTTCTTGCAGCAAAGAAAGGGGAGTTACCTTTGGCTCTGGCATATAAAAGTTATTACTGTCTTAGAGTGGGGACTGAGTCCCCTTTGTTTTGTCGTTTGACGGCTGGACTCAGTCTGCTGCAGCAAATAAATAACAAAGAATTTTTCTTGATGCCTGTGTGGTTTTTCCTGGAGGTCATAAGCTAATCTGCATCTGCAACAAATGCTTTTTAAAAAGTGATTCAGGTTTGAAGGTGTGCTCTCTCTCTTCCCCTCTCCTGCACAGAAAATCATTTGTCAGTGTTGTATTTTTCATTTGGATGCTAATTGTTACCTGTTATTTGACTCTTCAGGCTGAAAATGAGAGATGAGGTTGTTTTTCTTCTAATATCCCAGTGCTACTTATGCAGCTAAGTATAGGTCACCTAATACTGGTATGAAAGTGGAAAAGCAGACAATGCTAGGTGGAGCAGGCATGGAGACTTGTTGAGGCACATTCTTAGCACAGGCAGAAGTTAGACAGAAAATTGTGTCTAAGGGCATCCTAACCTTGAGGACCTCCAGCATCTGATGAGATTCAGAAGGATTGTTGTTGTAAGTTTATTATATAACAGTGGTTATGATGATGCATCAGTGGTGGAAAGTGCAATTGTGTCATCATCAACCTGTGGTGACCCCTTAGGGATTTCAAGGCAAGAGATGAATGGAGCTGGTTTGCCATTATCTGCCTCTATACAGGATCCCTATACTTCCTTGGTGGCCTCCTATCCAAGTACTAAGCATAACTGACCCTACATAGCTGCTGAGATTTGATGAGATGAGGCTAACCTGGGCCATCTAAGTCATGAGCTAATCTCAAATATTACAGTATAGAAGAATCAGATCAAGAGTTGTGTTTCCAGTTCTATGTTCCCACAGCCATTGATGCAATCTTGGCATATCAGTTTGATTCTGTAAAAGGATGTACATGAAGAACTGTGGAGAACTGCTATTTCCTTGAAGCCAAAGGGTGGCATTTCTTGAACCATATCCTGCTGTTCTGTACATCTTTGTTAGGACAGCATTTTCTGTAATAAGTTAGGCTTCATTCATATGATGGACACACCAATAAAAAAGTAAAGGTAATCTATTTTTTTAAAAAAAGCTTTTTATTTCACTGGTTTTGTCCAGATCAGATAGTTCTAGTTCATAAAGGCTGGGTTATGCAATAAAAGCAACAAAATTTTCAAATGTCTGGCTCCAGAAACTGAGGTCTTAAGAATATCACCAGATGTCTGAAAAATCGATACTACTATGTAGACTAGTAAAGGTAAAGGTAAGATAAAGGTTTCCCTTGCTCGAAAACCAGTCGAATCCAACTCTAGGGATGCGGTGCTCATCTCCATTTCCAAGCCAAAGAGCCAGCGCTGTCTGAAGATGTTTCCATGGTGATGTGGCTGGCATGACTAGACACCAAGGCACACGGAACGCTATGTAGACTAGGGTGGTATTAACAGCAGCTTCCACACTCATCTTCAGAACACTTTATTATCTAATGAATTTGAACTGAGAGTATGTTTAACCATCATTCAGCACTTGCACAGACTTTCCTGTCTTCAGATAGGCAGGCAAGTGTTAATTAATTTTGCATAATTACTTCCTAGGGTGTTAATGGCAGTACTGAAATATTCCCAAGCATGCTCTGACATCATCCCCTAATATAAGGGCAGCAAAAACACAATGGTACATTATATACAGTTCTGAGAGCCTAGTTAGAGTCCAAAGAAAAAACATAGCCACTTTCATTTGACCACAAGAGCTTTTTACTTGCATTTCTCAAGCAGCAGCCTCTCCACGCCACCTAGCAAGCCTCTCTTGAAACTGCTTAGAAATAGCTTAGGCCATGGCATGGAGGATGACTGTGCGAAGAAGATTAGTCAATTTTTTTACTGAGTGTATCTTGTACTGGGAGTGCCTGAGATGTGGGCAGGCCTGTAGCCAGGATTTTTTTTTAGTTTGGGGGGCCTTTTAAAAAGGTGGGGGGCACTGAAATTCACACATGGCCTTCACTTCTCCAAACTGAGTGCAGGGACGTGCAGCCTCCCCCCACTTCTCTCCAAAAGTTGTGGGGCCTTGGGAAGAAGTTAGGGGCTGGGCCCCGGGAGACCCCACATAGCTACAGGCTCAGATGTGGGTGTGTCTTGTATTGGGAAGGCCTGAGTGCCGGTGGGGGGGCAGGGAGCTGGTTATCTTAGGCAAGAGGGGATTTTCTTTGCTTAATCCAGCAACCTGTACAAGGATTTTTAAATAAGCAGTGTTTGGGGACACCAATGGTATCTATTTTACTGATTGTTACTTGTTTTACTTGCCCTGCCTTTGAGCTGGATTGAATTTTGAAGTAAAAAAGAAAAGGACTACAATTTCCTCAGCAAATGTATAAAAATTATCTTGCAGAATCAGAACGAAGGTCAAATATTATGCCTCTTACAGAGGTGATATTAAAAAGAATGGCAGGGAATGACTATTGGGATGCACAGATTCTTTCAGAATGACTGCAGGGATGGATCACTTTTCCACACTGGAAAGCATAGAAATGAAGGTTGGCTGCTTACAAGGTAACTGATTGTACAAGGGGAGAATACACATTGTACATGCATGCTTGTTTTTGTAATCATTTAGTTCTATGATTGTGTTGTATATAGGTAATCTCTCTTGATTTTTCTATTGATAGGTGCTGCAGAGTATTGCTAAAGATCACCTTGTAAACAACCAACCCCTTTTGCCTAATGCTTCACAAATTGTCCTTCAGATAAGCAATGCATTTCATTCAGAAGGAGCCAGTGCATCCCAGTTCTCATTCTCTGGTGCTACTTTTAGGATCACACCTCCTACAACAGCCAAGCATACAAGCAGACCATGATGGCTTTTGTAATATTCCAGAACCAGAGGTTATTATTAGTTGGGTTGGCTCCTATCAGCTTTTCTGCTTGATCTTGCCTGATTTCCCCTCCTCTCTGCAGCACCCATCGTAGACCCCTTTTGTCTGATACTTCAGTCCTTAGCATAGCCTTCCTAGTCGTCAATGTCATAAACTCACCCTGGGTCTATTTGTTCTTACATGTGTGTTGCATGCTTGTATGTATGTAAAGCATGCTTCTCTTCATTGTGCCACCACCCCAAGTTAAAATCCAGCTTCCCACAAAACCAGTGCCTTGGGGAACCCTGCTAAAGGCTGTCTCTGAGCAGCCTTTGAGCAAGTACAAAGAGCAGAGCTTTCCAATTATTTCAGCCCATCCTATGTGCATGCATGTGAGCGTGTGTAAGCGTAAGCAAAAAAAGCAAGAGTCCAGTAGCACCTTAAATTCTAATGACATTTGTGGCAGGGTATGAGCTTTTGTGAGTCACTGCTCACTTCTTCAGATACAGCTAGAATGTGGGTCCATCTGTCCTAATTATTGGAAAGGACAGTGATTCCAGATGCTGAATGAAATTAGCTGGCAAATGACAATAGTAGGCATGATTAGATTAGGTGTGATATGCGGAGGGGTAGTAGGCATGGAAAAATCAGCGTTGGTAATGAGAAAGGAAACCTAGATCTTGATTAAGTCCAGCTGGGTACATTGTCTTGCACTTCATTATCAGTTGCAGTTCAGCAGTCTCTCTTTCTAAACTCCCTTTGAAATTCCTTGGTAAGAGAACTGCTGCTCTTAGGTCAGCACTGAATGTCCTGGAAGGTTAAAATGTTCCCCCACTGGTTTTTGAATGTTGTGGTTACCAATGTCAGACTTATGTCCATGGATTCTTTGTCAGAGGGACTGCCTGCTTGTCCAGTGTAGAGGATGGAAGGATATTGCTGACATGTGATGGCATAAATCACATTAGAGGATGAGCAGAAGTAGGAACCTGAGTTGGTGTAGCTGATGCTGCTGGGTCCACTGATGGTGTTGCTAGGATCTAGATGAGAGCAAAGTTGGCATCTTGGTTTGTTGCAGGCCTTGGTACCAGAGTCCATGTTACAGTTAGGTAGTTTATCATTGGCGGGAGAGAAGTCGTTTTAAGTTGGCAGGCTGTCTGTAAGTAAGAAAAGGTCACCTGTGTGAAGGGAGCGTCACTATCTGGCATGGGTTGTAGGTCATTAATAATGCATTGAACTGGCTTGAGTTGTGAACTGTAGGTGACCACCAGTGGTGTTTTGTTGTCATTATCTTTGGGCTTGTCTTGTAGCAAGCTGTTCCTGGGTATCATTCTGTCCTTTCCAATCATCTTTCTCACCATATCAGGAGGATATTGTAGTTGCAAAAATGCCTGCTGTAGATCTATGTAACTCCATGTCACAATGAATTTGAATCACAGGTGTGTCCATTACAGATTTAGTAGTAGAATGAAGAAAAGATTTCCCAAGCTATTCCTTCCTAGCCATTTCACCTGGAGGATGACATTGAGTCACTCGACCACTAAACAAGAACTTTGTCCAAAAACAGGTGCATTTTTAGTGAGTTTCTCAAGTAAATTAAATAAAATGCCTTCTTCCACTCTGAGAATCAGGGTGTTCGTGTGGGCTTTGTCCTATGCAGTGTCTGCTGAATCTATTCCTCGCAGCACCTCTGCCATAAATATAATAGGGTTCTTCATGCAGCAGTAATTTAGTGCCACATTACGACTGAAAGAGCCAGCATAATTTTCATCAGTTTCCGCTGGGTTCTTAAGAAAAACTGTATGAACAGTTTTGTGTAGTATTCCCTTTTAAAATTTATTATTTTCCATACTCATTTTCAACAAGACAATATGAGATAGCTGCTCTCATCAGGGGGGCACATCAAAGATGAAAGGACTGTAGATTAATCCTCACTGGAGTAGCCATCCAAATACTGAGCTGTATTTGCAAAACCAACTAATGTGGGATTCACTGTTAATGGTGTGATATTTCTGCTACAGACGCAGCCTGAAGTAAATTTATTTTTAACTATACAGCCTTCATATAATAGAAAAATGGCTAACCTGCTACCTTCCTTTCTTTTAAGTACTTCCTTATTTTTCATCTAAGAAATCCCTCCATTTTTGCTCTGTGCATCACTGCAGGATGTATCCAACATGCTATAGGAAGTTCCTGCTGCTTCTCATTTCCACAGTAACTGCTGTGGGAATGTCTTTGGAACAGTTAGAAACAGCACTACATAAATACAGGTGTAAAGGGAGCGGTGGCTCAGGTGGTAAATAACCTCTGCTATAACATCAGCGAACAGCCACTATGGCTGTTCGAGTCCCACCGTGACCGGGGTGAGCTCCCGGTCCTAGTCCCAGCTTCCGCCCACCCAGTGGTTCAAAAGCATTTGCAAGTAGATAAATGGGTACCTGCCTGTAGAGAGGCGGGGGGCACCCTCCCTTCCGGGAGCGCATAGCAGCGGCGACATCAGCAGCAGCAGCAACGGCGGCATAAATCACAACGGCTGAACCTGGCAGTGGGTGGAGCCACGATGTGCAGCAGCGTGACGGCACGGCACGGCAGAGCCTTTGGGACCTGAGCCGGAAGCCGAAGCCAAAACACGGGCCTGTGCACCAAGAGATGGCCTGCCGTGGAAGTCTCCTGGCCCAGGAAACAGACCTATGCCAGGGACTCAAAAAACACCGAGGCTGTAGCGCGGACGCCTGGAGCCCCGCCGGAACAGAGACGAGAAAGCCCTGCTTGGGGTGCTGTTAGGATTTCCCTTCCCCCATTGATTGTGGCCCTAGTTAGGGAATAATCAAATTGTGTAAACCGCTCTGAGACCCCTCGGGGCTTGAGCGGTATATAAGCTGAAATATAAATAAATAAATAAATAAATAAAATACTGGTCTACTTTGTGGGTATGTGTAAACGTTAAAGTACTATAGCACTGATGTAAATGAATTACTGCTGTTTGAACAGAAAGGAGTCAACTCACCTTTTAAAGATCAAGCTCTTTTTATTTATTGACAAAGCTTTTTACAGCATGCAGGAACACTCTGTAAAACCCATCTGCCTTTTTAACGGCAGAATTGCTGGCTCAGAAAAGCAGAGAATCTCCCTGCACTTCAGAATAGGGACTGTGTGTAATGGACAGCCCTATAAGACATGATGACTAAAGGGAACCTCCACATTAAGAGGCAGTCAACTTCTGATTCCCAGAGCCAGGAGGCAACATCAGGGGTAGGCCTTGGCCTCTATACCCTGTTGTTGGCCCTCCAGAGGAACTGGTTAGCCACTGTGTGAGACAGGATGCTGGACTTGATGGACCACTGGTCTAATCCAGCAGGGCCCTTTTTAAGTTTTTAATAGCTCTCCACTCCACCTTACTCCCATATAAACGGAACATGGTTTATTAGTCACCCTTAAGCAGTCAAAACCATAATCAAGGTGAATTGCACACAAATAATATGTCTACTCTGTTTAAATAATGTGTTTGTTTTTCAACATATAGATATGTTTAGAAGAATTCCAGTGGTTTCCACTCTCCAGCACCCTTAAATGTTCCTTTAAATGCATGTCCAAAACAAAAGGAGAAGTCACGGGCAAGACAGCAATAGAGAGCCAAAACCATGACCGAACAGAAAAAACAACAATAAATTATAAACAATTGCTAAATGTATATTGTGCCACAGTGATTATGTGAAGCACAGGTATACTAAGGCAAAAAGTCAAAGGAAACAGTCCTCTTAAAAGATGTAAAAGTCTGTGAAAGTGCATAAATCCACAGTAAATTTGAAGCCCTGCCATCAGGAGTTCAAGGAAACAGACAGTCCTCTTATTGAAAGGCAGTAAATCACCAGACAACAGGAACCTGTTTCAAAGCGAGATCTTTTCTCAAGTCCAGTTGCCATAATAAAATTTATGCAGACAGGGACCTCACTCAGAAAGTCTCCATAATCTCTAAATGCTGCAAGGTGACGAACGCCCAAGCAGCCTAACATTTGCCAAAAAAGCCGCACTTTAAATGCATGTAGCATATGCTGTCCATCTAGAGACTGATCTGCATATCTGTAACATTAACAAGAAACTGTGTGAAATGAAAGCCACATCTAAAGTGCTTTTGTTCACGTGTTCTCCTCCTGGCTCAGATTTGACTTGGGAAAATGGCCTGCTACAAAAGGCAATGATCCAGGATAAAATGCCACCGACGAACGATGATCACAGTTCCATAGTACGGATTATAAAAATGATGACTATAATTGCACACATGGATACTAAATTAGCTGCAAGCCCTTCATCCACATTTTCCCAGGGAAATCTTTAAATAGCTGTTGTTGTGTTTACCTGAAACAGCAAATGTTTCCAATTCAGTATTTCCACTGATCATACCTGTGATTCCCAACAGGGTGCCTGTAGGCACCACGGCACAGGCAGAAGTGTCCTCATCTGTTTTTCCCCCAGAGGTTCTCATCCCTAAAGCAAATAGCCAATCCTGGCTTTTTTCTGCCTCCTCAGGGCAGGAGGTAATTCGGAAATGGGTGAGAGGCATCCATCACCTTTGTGTCTGTAGGGATTCCGGAACCACCCACTTTGAAGCAACTGCTCCCATCCAAGGAGGATGTTAGGTTTGGAACTTCACAACATTTTGTGGCACCACCTATTTTGCAATTTATCTCACCATCCAAGACAAGTATTTTGTGAGTGGTGCCATTCCTCTTGGTAGCCGTTTTGTGTTGGTGCCCACTTTCTCAGAATTCCAGAAGTACCCAGACTCAACAAGGTTGTGGGTGTCTGCACCCCAAGTACAAATACGCTTTGGACCATTTTCTGGAAATTTTAATGCACTTCATTTCTTCCAAACACCAAACATCTACCAGGCTTGCTGTGTGTAAAGTACTAGGTTCGCCACATGGAGACTCGGACTACGACATGCGTTTGGACGCGTTTATTGTACTTCACACACAACTGAAAAACCGGCCCCCCAAGGGCCAACTATATACACCCCACCTAGTACACCCATGGTCCCATCGGAAGGTTTGAATTTCCTGCCAGATGGCTTATTGGTGGACACTAGGTGGTCTAGGATCCAAGATCCCGTTGTGTTTGGGACCCAAGCTCCTTACTTTAGCCGCAGACCCCTGGTGGCGGTTCACATACATAACACCGTGCACAGTCATTTTAAATTCATTCAGAATGGCTTACCAAACAAGTGGTCTGTGAGAGCCTGAGGAACCGTCAGTTCCCTTGAGAGTAAGATCCCTGCATGGCAGACTAGTGGAAGCCCAATACAGAACACAGGACGTGTAAGAAATAATTTTAAATGGCTAATTGAGACTGCTCCATGTACTGTAAGAAATATTCTAATCCATTAACAGCAGCAACATGGTGAGAGCCAGGCCTTAGTTATGTGAGTCTGAATTGCTGAACATTATTACCAATTTAGCTGTTCTATGTGAAGCCAAGTGACACTGAGGTTCTTGGATTTTCACTCCCTTGAAGCCATCAGTGGCACAAATATCCTGATTCTCTACATTTTTATTTGGGAGCAGATCCAACTGACATAAATAGAGCAGACTTCTTAAGCACATTTTAGATTCCTAGGCTATTTTTCAACCTTCAAAGAGGCTATAGGTCAGATAATCTGCAAATTTAATCTTTAATAGAATTAAAATAGTCTTGTAGACCCACTTTTATAAACATGACAAAAACACAGGCACATGCATTTTTCAGTGGCACATTCCAGACAGTACGTGGGACAAAGACTGTGCCCTGACAACTTTTGGCAACTTTTGAAATCAAAAACTCTAGTACTCAGATGGCAACTGAAAGCAGAGCTTAGTGGATTTCAGCAGGAAAGGCAGCACAAATATAAGAAGTACAGTAGTTTCATTTTTAAAGCAAAGAGAGCAAAAACTTGGCTTTGTCCCTTGCTTTTGTGGCAAATGTCCAGGAAGCAATAAATACAATTAAAGAAACCAGCCAAGGTGGTGTTTTCTTCTGGATTGCTGGCAACCCTATTTTACATTAACCTCCCATCTCTGGCCACATTGAGCTGAGAAAGCTGCTTTGATTTGAACATGTGTGGAGTTAGAGAGACTGGCTGTGCTTCACCAGACTGCTGTGCAACCTGGCATAGCACTTCCTGTTTCCTGGCTGTCTTCGAGACATAGTGCTGATGGAGGCATGCACCTGTAGACTGAAGAGGCAAGTCCTTGGAGCCATTACTGACACAGCCACTAGCTTGACAAGCCAGGGGGAGGAGAGCAAAAGGCTATCCTATCAATTCCCAGCTCTTTGGTTCTTTAAGCAAATAACAATTGCAGGGTCTGGATCCATGCCATGTTGCTCCTAGAAAATGAGGAATGATACACATAGCCACCCAACATATGCAGACTGTTTCCCCTCTCATGTCTGTGGTGACTTTTGCTTTCTCATGCACTTCATTAGGTCTACAGACTGGCTACAAAAGAGGATGTTAGCCTTGATCTTTGCCTCTCCTTCAGAGAATTGCTTTAGAGCCTAGGAGAATCAAAGCAATTATTTACCTGTGTAGTCTGGAAACAGTGGTGAGGCTCTGAGAGAAGCTTGGGTGCTTCTCTAGCAAGGTAGACAATCCCCACACACACACATCTCCATATTCTTTAGCAACATTGGAAATAAGATTTCTGGATGGTAATCCCTCTACAGTTGGGTTCTCTTGGTGGAACTGAGTCAGCCCTCCTGTTGGACAGTCAGTGAGGGTTCTGAGATGAGGCTGTCATAGCTGAGTAATGCTATCTCTAAGTAATGCAGTAAAAACTTCTTTAAGAAATATTTTAACCACCTGGAGGGAGCTGGTATTTTCCCCCACATGCCAGGGCCAGGGAGTTCATCCCAGCTGTTGTTTTATGCTTGAGCTTCAATTTCATGCTGGTATCCTAAACTGCATGTCCTGAGTGGTTACTCTGCTCAGTAGACCAATCAGAGCATATTGAAAGGTTCTGGAGGGAACAGAGACTATTGGTTGTTATCTAAGCAATTTAATTGGTTATTAACTTATTTAGGGGCATGGTTTCATTGCCCGGATAGTTTAAAAGGGAGCCTGTTGCTCTCCTGTTCTTGTGTTGGTTTACTGTCGAATTTGAATAAAGCTGAATCATTGTTAAGAGCTGACTGACGTCTCATACTTAACATTGGCGACGAGGATGGGATTCTAGCGGGTAGGCAGCCCTGCTGAACCATCTTCATCACAGCAGATGATACTGAACCATCCGGAGCCCCGGCCATTGTAAACCTTCACCCTGCCAACCCATCGCCAGAGCCGGCTCAAAGTATGGCAGCCAGCATGAAGTTCAAGGCATACGTACCAGAGCTGGAAGACTGGGATACATTACCAAGTTTGAGTTCCACCTGTGAGCTAACCAAATCGAGGAAGAAGCCACGAAGACAGCAACACTCCTCAGTTCGTGTGGGAGAACCGTCTTTGATGTGGTCCAGTCTCTGGTGGCACCTGCAGATTTCCTGACCATCTCATTGGCGGATATAAAGAGCAAGTTATGAAATCACTTCTCTCCTACTTGAATTGGAGGGAACAGAGACTATTGGTTGATATCTAAGCAATTTAATTGGTTATTAACTTATTTAGGGTCATGCCATTGTTTGTGGAGAATGGGTCATCTGAATCATTCAGCATAGGAGAACCACCTACAATTCTGCATGTCACTGCAAACCTCCTGAACAGCATTCCAAATTATAGGTCATGCTTGTATTAAAAAAAAAAATCCTCTTCAACACAAGCAAAACTAACCATCACTCAGTGACAGAGGACATGCTTCCCATTTAGAAAGTCCCAAACACAGTCCAGGGACCAAATATTATTTCATTTACAAATTTATCATGACCCCTGCTTCCCCGATCCCATCCAATAAATACTATTTTGCTAGTGATGGAGGGGGGGATCATATTTTATTTTTGAAATATCGTAAATCAACCATTTCATGATATCCAGACTGACAGTCTCTGGGTCTTCATAAAGTCACGTGTCCATGTCTCCTCATCTGCCCTTTTGGTGCAGGAGATGCTTCAGCAGAGTCCAAGAGATATGATTGCCTTTTCATCGGCAGGGAGCACCCATTCAGAAGCAGCTGCCTCCATTGTGAAAGGACTCTCGGGTTAGAACTTCCCTCAACATCTTGCAACTGGATTGCACCATGACACCATGGCACTCATAGCGCTCTCTCAAAAATTCTAAAAGTTCTTACAAGCTCAAGAAAGTTGGGAATAGTGGGATTTGTCTGGGCTGGACAGAACAACAGTCTGACTGATAATCGCTTTACATTGCCATCTGAACTACAGGAGAGAAAGCAGTAACCATGAAAAGGGCTATTGTGTACAGTGACCAGTAGAGGCAACAAAAGGTGCACATTTTTTTTTTTGAATTGTGCAAGACTGAAATTGCTCTTTTTTTTTTTACAATATAATGATAATAACACAAATATGTGCATGGGTATATAGATAATGATATAATAATGCACAAGTACTCAGTTACTCCAGTATATATGGTTTTGTGGTGGCTAAGCTACCTGTCAGCTGGTTTCAAGGGACCATCTTACCTCCATTCCATAAAGGACTGGGGCGGGGGCGGGTATACTTCCAAAGGTATGACGTCTAAATGCATCTTGAGCATGAAATCTCCACCTTATTCAAAATTATCACTGATCACTTTAAGTTCAGACTGAGTGTCAAAATTTGTGAAGCAGACAATATATTGAATTGTCTGCTCACACAATAAAGTCCTGCATCCTCTGTGAGGTTTCTGGAAAAGGTGATTTAAGCATCAATAATGACTGCTGAGGCAGCCAGGCTGTGCTATGTGTAGACAACTGGGAAGCTCTGGTCAGACGCACCAACGCAATAACAAATATACCAGCAAACAATCAACTGGAAAATACGTTGTGTTGGATCCAAAGGACCATCAGTGGAAGGAAAGTAACTGCTTGTGCTGTTCTGAAAATGTTTGCACAAGAATTTGTGCAAACATTTGTAGAGCTTTATAAAAGGTTCTCTGTAAGTTCTTCCACTTGGGGCAATAGGCCATGCAAGCCTCTTTGCAGTCTTCTGTACACGTAGAATACTTACAGATTTTGTTTCACTTTTGTCATATAGTGTTCTAAGGAAAAGTGTAAACACTCCTTCCATGAGCAGATAGAGAAGTAAAATTTCCAGAAATTTTGAAGCCATGAGAAACAAGTTCCCCCTTCTCCCCAGGGGGAAAAAAACACATTTTCAGAAAAATTGAACAAATGCAATACTCTTTACAGATTGAAAGTCACTTTCTTGCTTTGGGAACATAAAATGCAGTGTGCATAAATTGGCTTGGCATAAAAGTATCACGTCTGATATATTAAAAAGTACAGCTTATTCAGAAAATAATAGCAAATTTACTTTTTTACTTTTTATTTTTTTGTTACAAATGGAACAACAAGGTCCTAAAATATAAAGAACACCTGAACTATAAGGAACCTATTTTGCCAGTTTATGAAAGCAGGCAAAAAACAACAAACCCAATAAAAACTGAGGAAATCAACAACATGACAAAACTAAGAACATTATTTTATCTCCTCTAATCCTCCTACTCCTCCATAGTACAAACAGCTGAGAGGACAGAAACAGATCCACCAACTATACAGACAAGATGAAGTCCAAAAGTACTTGAATTGTATTCCAGCATTTGCTTAAGCTCAGTGTACAGGAATTGCAATGATTCGATACTTTACACAGTCTTACATAAAAGTCTTCATGTTACATAGGTTTTAGAAATAATATTGGAGGATTAAGTATATGAACACCTTGTCATGTTATTATCATTGTAAAAAATAATAATTCCATAATCCATTTTTTCAATTTTTTTCTGGGGGGAAATGGCTTCAAAAAAAAAATTGAAAAAACCTGCCCCCCCCCCCCCCAATTTCCCCAGCTTTTCCCCGGACCTTCTCATCTCTATGTGCAAACAATGCTTGTGACATGTCAAAGGGCACCTTTGCATTCAACCTATAATACATTTTGTGTACAAAATAAACAGGGCCAGGTGAAGGCCTGGAGCTCTCCTGGAATTACAAAGACCAGTTCCCCTGGAGCAAATGGCAGCTTCTGAAGGTTGAACTCTGTAACATCACATCCCTGCTGAGCTTTCTTCCCTTCCCAAACTCCACCCTCCCCAGGCATTGCCCCTAAATCTCCAGGAATTCCTAAGCCATCCCAGTTGCCAATATACTACATGTGCCTGGAGAGCTCTAAATGTAACAAAAACCCTTAGGAGAAACCATTCATAGTTTTGGAATTGGGTGTCATCAACATGCTGATGACACTGAGCTCTGTATCCCCTTATTCAAATCTCCTATTGATGCAGTAGATGTCTTGAGCCACTGCTTGGCTGCTGTAGTTAAATGGCTAAGTGCGAACAAACTGAAACTGAATATTGACAAAATGGAGGTAATGCTGGTTGGGGAGGCCTTGAAGGACACTGTACTTACCACGTTTGATGGGGTTCAGTTAATTCTTACCGATTTGGTTAGGAGCCTTCAGGTTACACTGAACTCAGCATTACTGTTGGAGAAACAAATTAATGCAGCTGCAAAAAACTCTTCCAATGTAGTTTAGCCTTGAAAATGGCCCCCTCCTTTGACCTTATTGATCTGGCCACCTGGTTCCATCCCGCAGTAACACTGAGACTAGACTGCCATAGTGCACTCTACATGGGTCTGCCCTTGAAATCAACTAAAAAACTCCAGTTGGTACAGAATGCCACAGCTCAGTTAAGAGACAGATGGACCATGCATATAACACTGGTATTATATGGATATATCCATATCACATTGATATCGACTCCATTTAGCTGCCCATCAGTTACTGGGTTTGATTCAATGCAGTAACAAAGCCTGACACAGCTTTGGACCTTCATGTCAACAGGATCACCTCTCACCCTATGCCCCACCATGACAGCTTCACTTATCTGATCAGGGCCTTCTGCAGGTATCGCCCTGCAAATGGACAAGATCAAAAATCGCCTGCCCACATGCATTCTCTGTTGTAGCCCCCTGTTGCAAATGAGAGGCAGATAAGCAAGAGATGCTGTGACAGTTAAGGTGGTGGAAGAGTACACTGGTGTCCCTGTGATGGAATGAGGGAAAGGTGCCCTTCTCCAGATAGAGAACGCCAACCAAAAGGGAACCTGCTTTGGCTACTCAGCGTATTAAAGTAACACATCCCTGCGGCATTGGCTGCACAAGGGAGAGACGGGGTGAAATCACCCAGGGCAGTTGCAGCTATCAGAGAAAGGAGGACAAGAAAAAACTTTCTGGGCTTGACCTGGCTGGGGAAGTCTGGGAAGAAAGTACCCTCACACCAGCAAGGTGGTTAAGCAGTCCTGCCACAGGGTGGCAACTGGCCCGCCACATGGTGACAGTAGCAATCTTCACCACACACCCATCTTGTGGAATGGCCTGCCTAAAGTTAAGAAAGCTCCAATGATTCTGGCATTCCATGAACGGAATTTGTTCAGGAGGGCATTTCTGTAAAGGTAATAGGGCCATACTATAATAGAATGGTTCAGAATGGCAACTTATATAGTGAAGGGATTGTGAACTCTACCACTGGATATCGGACGAATTGGCCATTTGCTGTCACTGCATTATTTTTTACTGAGCTAATACCATATTTCTACATTGTATCTAATGATGTAGTGCCATTTTTCTGCATTGCGTCTGCATTCTGAATCACATCTCAAATGCTATGCTTGTTCCAGATTTCTGTAATACTAGCCCTAGTGCACTGAGCAGATGTCTCAACCTATCAATTGCATCAAGGTGCACTGTAATCCACCTTGAGTCTCCATGAGAAAGGGGAACTGTATGTACAGTTAAATAAATAAATGCTAGCATAGCTACTAAATCCCATTCTTCATAAGAGCTGATGCAGTAAAATCTTAGCACTGAACGGTGAGTTTTGCTGCCTGTAATTTAAAAATGCAACTACTGATTTTCCATATTAATGAAATTGATTATTTAATCGTACAAAGCAGAAGATTGTACCAAGGGCATATTTTAATTTCCTACTATTAATCTCCCTGTATGAAGCTATGCATTCTTTGCATTTTTTGAGTTCTGTGACTCATGGTTTTGAATTCGTTGCACTATTCAACCAAATAACTGACTTTCTTTTCAGGAGAGGAAGCAGAAAAGACATACAGCTAGTCACTGTGCTGGTTTCTTTGTTTGATGTAGCCATCACAAGCTCTGCAGCAGCAGCAGCAGCAACGAGAGCGGAATGTTCAACCACTCCGACCACAAGGCAGTGTTTCCATAAACCACCAGTTACGCTAATGCCTGTCCATCTGTTGATGTTTCTGTTCATGCCAGGACAAAAAGAAAAAAGATGAACAGTGATTTGGCTGGTTTCTGACCTATTTTTCCTTTACAACTGGATATTCCGTGGAAATTTGCATCTGTGCGTAAATATCGGTGTGCTGTATAAATGTTGACCCAATGCTGACCACTAGGTGGCTGTCAGGTTTAAGATAACAATTTATTGCCAATGCTTTGGAAAGGAGGTGCCATACTGAAATTGTGCTTTAGAATTTTCTGTCTTAAGTAAACTTTCCAGCAGTATAACATTAATTATATAAGGATTCACTGATTAACTACAGAACTCAGATATTTCCTAGTAATTACTATATAAAACATATTTTGAAGATATCCATTAACCTCAACACTGATTTTCATGAATTAAACAGAGCAGGTTATTTCAATTAAAACACTGCCTTTCTTACAGTTCAATCCTATGCATGTCTACTCAGAAGTAAGTCCCATTATGTTCAGTGACATTTACTCCAGGGTAACTGTGCTTAGGATTGCAGACTTATAAATACAAGACTTCTCACTTATCTTGTATCTGGTCACTGTGCTCTGGAGCTTCTGGCACGAGCTGAAGGGCGATATTCAAAGGGCTCTCGGCCTGTGTCTCTTAGACTAGGGACTCTGTAAGAAGCCCAGGAAGAGCCAGAAAGCCAGGGCCCTAGTCTCCTAGTGTTCCCAGTAAGGTAAGTAGACTTCTACAAGGAGAACCACATAACTACAAAGGGTTTTAAAAGAGGGATTATATATAATTATTATTTTAAAAGCAATTATGAAGCCAGAATGCCAACAGGGGGTTGGGGGCTATCCAGCGTTTTGCGCAGAGCGTCACATGTATGACTATCTGCCCACTGGACAGAAGTTTTGGGTGTGTGTCCAGTGCAAGGAGCTCCTGGTTCCAGTGGCAGATTAACCATTAAGCAGATTAAGCATGTGTTTAGGGCACCAGGCCCAAAGGGGGCACCACAAAGTTGGGAAAAGGGGGGAAGGAATTAAGATTTGTAAAAAAAAAACAAAAAAAGATAAAACTAGTGCAAATTGATCATGGTGTACCCTAGGG
This sequence comes from Gekko gecko, assembly GCA_029375565.1. Lineage (NCBI taxonomy): Eukaryota > Metazoa > Chordata > Lepidosauria > Squamata > Gekkonidae > Gekko > Gekko gecko. The sequence continues at coordinate 42,675,813 of JAPDNY010000006.1, forward strand.
TTAGCTTCCATTTTTTGTTGGCAAGGTGCAGTGTCATAGGCTATGTTTAAAAGTAAAATACATGTGTTTAAAAGTAAAATGATGGAGCCAAATTCAAATGGACTGGGTCAGTGTGGAAAGGAGGGGGGCACCAAGATTGGTCAGTGCTTAGGGCACCAGTGAGCCTTAATCCACCCCTGCCTGGTTCTCAGAGAACGAGTTTGCTCCCTTGAGGCCAAGGTAGCTGACCTGGAGAAGCAGAGACAGTCAGTTAGGTACATGGAGAAGACTTTCGGGGACTTGTTAGATATGTCCCACTCTGAATATGGCAGCCCCACCACTGCCAGGGAACATGAGGGTCGAGAGGAAACGGCACCGTGCTGCGGATAAAGGGAATGTGCCCTCAGAAGGGACCTCTTCTTCAGCTGGTGAACAGGTATCCTTTCGCACCAAGGAACCATCTCTTGGCAGGGAGGGAGAAGGGCTCTTGGTAGTTGGTGATTCAGTCCTTAGACAGGCAGACAGCTGGGTGGCGGACCGGCGGACTGACCATATGGTGACTTGCTTGCCTGGTGCAAAGGTAGCAGAACAGCTGATTTCAGGAGGGGTGTTGAAAGACCTGAGTCAGATTTGAAGTGACAAGAGAGAAGCTCCTATGACTGATAGACAACTTAAAAACTAATAAATCCCCAGGCCCAGATGGCATTCATCCGAGAGTTCTGAAAGAACTCAAATGTGAACTTGTGGATCTCCTGACAAAAATATGTAATCTTTCATTAAAATCTACCTCCATTCCTGAGGACTGGAAGGTAGCTAACATCACTCTTATCTTTAAAAAGGGTTCCAGGGGAGATCCGGGAAATTACAGGCCAATCAGTCTGACGTCGATACTGGGTAAATTGGTGGAAACTCTTATTAAGGAAAGAATTAGTAGGCATATTGAGGCAGACTCAGTATGGGTTCTGTAAGGGAAGATCTTGTCTCACGAACCTGTTAGTGTTCTTTGAGGGAGTGAACAAACATGTGGACATGGGGACCCAATAGATGTTGTTTACCTTGACTCCCAGAAAGCTTTTGATAAAGTTCCTCATCAAAAGCTCCTAAGTAAGCTCAATAGTCACAGGCAGGGCCGGCCCGAGGTGTCTGGGCGCCTAGGTGAGGCCAGCTTGTGGCGTCTGCCCCCCCCAACAATGCCAACCACTTGGTGGGGCCTGGAGATGGGGGGAGGGCACCACAAGCTGGTCTCTTCCGCTGAGCACTGGCTTACCTGTGTACCCCGCAGCTATGGGGCATGCTGGCAAGCCAGGGAAGGGGCGGGGGTTTAAACCCCCGTCTCTTCTGCTTAGCGCCGGCTTGCCTGCATGCCCCGCAGCTGCGGAGTGTGCCGGCAAGCCAGGGAAGGGCGGGGGATTAAACCCCCGTCTCTTCTGCTGAGCACTGGCTTGCCTGTGTGCCCTACAGCTGCGGGGTGCCCCAGCAAGCCAGAGAACGGCCATTGGCACTTACCGTGAAGGGTCCTTCTCCTCTGAGGTCAGGAGGACATCTCCATGGGTTATTCCCACCGTGCCTTTAGGGAGGCAGGAAATAGTTTTTTCTCCTTCCTGTAGGCGCCTCCGGAATAGCCCATCCCTCAGTTATGGGACTCTGAAAGCAGTACTCTCCAGCAACTGAAAGGCCTTGCTCTAAATGAAAAATATAACTGACAAACGGAACTGTAACAAGAAGTATAACATGTTAAAAGGAACAGTATACTCAGAGAAGGAGAATAGGTCAGCACGAGAATAGTAGGAAAAAAGATGATGAAAGAACGGGAGGGCCGAGATGTCCTCCTGACCTCAGAGGAGAAGGACCCTTCATGGTAAGTGCCGATGGCCGTTCTCCCTCTGAGGTGGAGGACATCTCCATGGGACCTCCCAGAGCAGTGTCCCCCTTATCTGGGTGGGTCATCATCTTCTTCCAAGGACAGAATGTGCTGTAGCACCCTCCTTCCAAATGCTGCATCGGCCGATGCAACTGTGTTAATCTTGTAGTGGCGTACAAATGTGGAGACAGAAGACCAAGTAGCTGCCCTGCAGACTTCCTCGACTGAAGCTCTGTTGGAGAAAGTCGCGTTGGTGGCAGCACTTTGCAGGGAATCTGCAGTGATCCCAGTGGGAACCTCCTGACCCATGGCCTTATACGCCTCCACGATGCAGGAACAAAGAACGGTAGCTATTGCGGCTTTGGTCATTTTGTCTCCCTTTCGGGGCTGACAAATATTGATGAACATAGTGCCTGTCTTACACCAGGTTTCCATCGATGTAGACCTTCAGGGCTCTTCTGACATCTAAAGTATGCCATACACGTTCACTTGGGTGACTGGGTTGAGGACAGAATGTAGGCAAGCAGATCTCCTGCAATCTATGAAAAATAGATGACACCTTCGGCAGAAAGGTAGGCTCCGGGTGAAGAACGACCTTGTCCTTGTGAAAAATGCATAAGGGCGCCTTGATGGACAAAGCCCCAAGCTCCGAGACCCTGCGTGCCGAGGTGATGGCAACTAAGAACAGTACCTTCATGCGCAGCCACCTCATCCCCACTTCTCTTAGGGGTTCGAATGGAGGTTTAGTGAGAGCCCTTAGAACCGTATTCAACCTCCAAGTCAGGAAGCGATGTACCTGAGGTGGAGATTTCACTGTCGCGCCTTGAAGGAAGAGCTGTATGTGGGGATGTTTAGTAAGTCTGAATCCCCCCAAAGACGGAAGAACCGTAGCCAGAGCTACCGTCTGACTGCGCAATGTGGCGGCCCTCAGACCAGAGTCCAGGCCCTCCTGTAAGAAAGCCAAAACAGAAGCTACCGAAGGAGATAGGGGGTTCACCTTCTTTCTTCTGCACCGCCGGACAAAGGCTTTCCAAGTCATGTTATAAATCCGTATGGTGGACTGCCTTCTGGAAGACAACATGGTTTCCGTGATGCTCTCAGAGTAGCCTAAACTGCGGAGATTGCACCGTTCAACCTCCAGGCGGTCACACACAACCATTCTGGGTGTGGGTGCCAAACAGGACCCTGTGATAGCATGTCTGGCCTTGTCGGAAGTACTAGTGGAGGGGCAGTCACCATTCTGTTCAGCACTGAGAACCAAGGACAACGCGCCCATCTGGGAACTACTAAAATTACCTCCGCCTTGAGCTCCTGGATCCTGCGGACAGTCCTTGAGATCAACATGAATGGCGGGAATGCGAAGAGCAGATCGTTGGGCCAAGGGGAAATCAGAGCATCAGTTGCTTCTGCGGTTTGGTGGAAGTATCGAGTGAAGAACCAGGGTAGCTGGTGGTTCACTGGAGAGGCAAAGAGATCCACTGCCGGTTGACCCAACCGGTTGCAAATCAGAAGAAACAGATCGGGATGGAGAGACCACTCTGCCTCTTGAATGGTCTCCCTGCTGAGCCAGTCTGCTTGAACATTTTCGATCCCCTTGATATGTTCCGCTCGAAGATACCTGACGTTCTGCTCTGCTCATGAGAGAATTCTCATTGCCTCTCAATGAAGTTGGGAAGATCGAGAGCCACCCTGCTTGTTACGCCCTGGCGGAGATGTTGTCCATCCTCACCAAGACGTGCAGATTGCGGAGAGAGGTCTTGAAATGTGTCAGGGCATGGAAGATTGCTCTGAGTTCCAACAGATTGATAGGTAACTTCGCCTCTGCTGGACTCCATCTCCCCTGCACTGGAGAATGGTCTAGGGTTGCTCCCCAGCCAAGCAGACTGGCGTCCGTGAAGATTTCCTTGATCAGAGGAATGTAGTACTCCTTTCCTGCTGTCAAGTTGCCAGTGTTCATCCACCAACGCAGACTGGTCTTGGTCTTGAGAGGAACTCAAAGGTTGACTGCCCTGTTCTCCATGATCAGACGATGGTATGGACGCAGAAACCTTTGAAGAGGCCTGGCATGTAGACGTGCCCACTGGACCATGTCTATGCAGGAAATCATCAGACCCAGCAGTCTGGCCAAGGCTAGTAAGGAAGAACATCTGCTGCGGTAGACCAGCGATGCCATCTCTCTGATCTTCTGTGCTTTGGGTAGTGGTAGAAAGAGAGCATTGCAGGTGGTGTCGATGATGGCTCCCAGATGCTCGAGCCTCTGAGTAGGTTGAAGAGAGCTCTTGCCTAGATTGATCAAGAAGCCATGATTCCGGAAGCAATTCAGAGTAGTCTCCGTGTCCTGGAGAGATGCTGCTTGACTGTCGGCCCACACCAGAAGGTCGTCGAGATACGGGTGAACATGTGTTCCATGGCTCCTGAGAAATACGACTGGATTGATGACTAATTTGGAAAATACCCGAGGTGCTGTAGAAAGACCAAACGGGAGAGCTCTGTATTGGAAGAGGCAGTTGTGAACGCAAAAATGGAGGAAGCGCTTGTGAGCTGGATGTATCGGGACATGAAGGTAGGCCTCCGTGAGATTGATGGAGGTCAGGAACTCGTTTGATAACAAGAAGTCCGTGATGGTCTTCAGAGTTTCCATCCGAAAGTGATGCAGCTTCACAAACTTGTTCAAATACTTGAGGTCCAGTATGGCCCTCCAATTGCTGTTCCGTTTGGGAACCATAAACAGAACTGAATATACACCCCGACCCTGTTCGAGGTCGGGAACAAGTTCTATGGCCTTGATGTTCAACAGGTGTTGAATGGCCCTGTTGGTAATGTTCCTCTTGTCCACGGATTTGCTGGCGGGGATTTTACGAACCTTTCCAGTGGCAGATGAATGAACTCTATGGAGTACCCTTGAGACACAGTCTGTACCACCCAGGCGTCTGCCTGGGACTCCGTCCAAATTGGTGAAAAATGGAGAAGACGTGCCCCCACCGGAAGGTGAACAGAGTTATGCCTGTTTGGGCTTTGCGTCACAATTGCCTCTATAGTTTCTGGTGAACGATGGTTTGTGGAATCGAGAACCAAAAGAGCCTCGCTTGCCAGACACCTTGGAAGGATCCCACTGTGGTCTCCTGGTCTCTTGGCAAAACCTGGACAGAGTGTGTTGCGAACGAAAGGAATGGTTGCTCCTTTTGTCGGGCCATCGGATGGACCTGGGCATGGCCTTTTTCTTGTCTCGTGTCTCGACTAGGATCTTATCAAGAGCATCACCGAAGAGACGATCTCCCTGGAACGGCTGGGAATTAACTATAGACTTGGATAGGGTATCAGCCGACCATGCCCGTAACCAGAGAAGCCGTCTAACCACAGCGGTAGAACCCAAGGTTCGCGAAGCGAAAGCGATGATGTCAAGAGTGGTGTCAGCAGTAAAGGAACTGGCCTTAAGGACTCGAGAAGCGCCCTCAAGAAGACCTTGGTTTTCCTCGGGAATCATCTGGATCAGTCTGCGCATCCACACTATTGCAGTGCGAGAAGCAATGGATGCAGTAGTGGCTGCCCTTACCATCATGGCGATAGCCTCATGGATTCGTTTGAGAGTCGCCTCCGCCTTCTTGTCTGTGGGATCTCTGATGGTACCCTGGCCATCCTCAGAGAGAGGTCCAGAAGACTGTAGAGCAGCTACAGGACCGTCCACAGGAGACACCTGCAATAACTCGTTAGCATAGTTAGGTAACGCATAAAGCTTTTTAACAAGTGCAGGGTATTGTCTATTAACGACCGGTCTCTCCTAGTCGGCTCTCAGCTGCCACTCAAAGGATTCTGGGAAAAGGAAAACCTTTCTGAATATTCCTCAGGGGCAAAGAATTCTACGTTACCTTTGCACTTGGATTTAAATTTGGCCCTAGAAGCTCTCTGGTATTCAGAGGAAGGGAGATCCTGAATGTTCAAGGCCTTGAGAGCCTTGCTTAATAAAAACTGATAGTCCTCTGTTTTGAAGAAATGACTGGCCTGATCAGGAAGACGAACTTCTTCCTCTTCATCCTCAGATAAAAATTCCCCTTCCTCTCTGTCCTTGATGGAATGAGAAGAGGAATGATCCTCCCCCCTACGCTCCCCCCGGTCTCCCTCCAAAAAGGGAGGAAGAGACTTCTGTGCTGCCTTAGTGGGCCAGGAGTGGACTGGAGGATCCAATCGGGGCAGGGAACCATGAGCCATACTGGCCTTGGAATTGGCAGCGGAAATCTCCTGCTGCACAGCCTGACAAATAATGACCATGAGGTCAATGGGCTGCAACAGGGGCCCCATCGTGGTTGCCTTACCACTGAGCTGGTCGAGTTCCACGCCGACCTCGATGCCGGGTTAATCAGGCAAATAACGCTGCTGTGAACCTTCGGCTCCCAGGGAGTCCAGGAGAGAGCATTGGAGGGTTGTGGAGTCAAGCACCGGATCCTCAAAATGGCCACTGGCATGTTTGGCGCGTGCTGCGAGAATGGCGGGCTCTTCTTCCGAAGGTACTCGGTGGCGCTTCTGGGCATGGTGCGCCGCCGCCGAGACTGACACTGCCGCAGTCGTTGAGGGATCGCGATCTGGCCTGAAAGGCAGGTCGGCCCCTGCGGTGCTAAATGAGCCCGCATCTTTAGCTCCGCCGGGAGCTTCCTCATCTCCGGAGGAAAAGTTGTCGGGGATCTCCTTTCCCGCCATGAAGACGGTCGTCAGAGATCGTAGTCTTTTCGGGTCTAAAACCCCACAGTCTTCTATCTTTGTCACAGGCAGAGATAGAAGGCAGAGAAATAGATAGAGATAGGAAAGGCAAGGCAAGGAGAGAAGGAATAGAATGCGAAAGAAATCCTAAGGAATAGAAATGAGCTGAAGTTAGCTGTGTCTATGCTGCTGGTCCCTAATGAGGCAGGAACAAAACTGAGGGATGGGCTATTCCGGAGGCGCCTAAAGGAAGGAGAAAAAAACTATTTCCTGCCTCCCTAAAGGCACGGTGGGAATAACCCATGGAGATGTCCTCCACCTCAGAGGGAGAAGGGGCGGTTTTTTTGGCAGGGGTGGGGGGCTTTTGGCACCCCTAAGGGCTGGTGCGCTTTAGGCCTAGTGAGCGAGCCAGCCCTGGTCATGGGATAAAAGGAGAATTCCTTTTGTGGATCAAAAACAGGCTAATTAATAGGAAACAAAGAGTGGGTATAAATGGGCAATTTTCTCAGTAGAGGGTGGTAAGTAGTGGGGTACCGCAGGAATCAGGATTCAGTCCAATGCTTTTTAACTTGTTTATTAATTATTTGGAGTTGGGAGTAAACAGTGAACTGGCTAAATTTGCAGATGACACAAAGTTGCTCAGGGCTGTAAGAACTAGGGAGGATTATGAGGCACTCCAAAGGGATCTGTTGAGGATGGCCGAGTGGGCATCAGTATGGCAAATGGGGTTCAATGTGGCCAAGTGCAAAGTGATGCACATTGGAGCCAAAAATCCTAACTATAAATACACATTGATGGGGTCTGAACTGGCAGAGACTGACCAAGAAAAAGATCTTGGAGTTGTAGTAGATAACTCACTGAAAATGTCGAGACAGTGTGTGATTGCACTAAAAAAGGCCAACGCTATGCTCAGGATTGTTAGGAAGGGAATTGAAAACAAATCAGCCAGTATAATGCCCCTAGATAAATCAATGCTGCAACCTCATTTGGAGTACTGTGTACAGTTCTGGTAACCACACCTCAAGAAGGATATTATAGCATTGGGAAAAGTGCAGAAAAGAGCAACCAGAATGATAAAAGGACTGGAACACCTTCCCTATGAAGAAAGGTTAAAATGCTTGGCACTCTTTAGTTTGGAGAAATGACGACTGAGGGGTGACATGATTGAGGTTTATAAGATTATGCATGGGATAGAGCAGGTAGAGAAAGAAGTACTTCTCCCTTTCTCACAATACAAGAACTCGTGGGTACTCAATGAAATTGCTGAGCAGTCGGCTTAGAACGGATAAAAGGAAGTACTTCTTCACCCAAAGAGTGATTAACATATGGAATTCACTGCCACAGAAGGTGGTGGCAGCTACAGGCATGGACTGCTTCAAGAGGGAATTAGATAAACATATGGAGCAGAGGCCCATCAGTGGTTATTAGCGACAAGATATAGATAAGAACTCTCAGTCTGGGGCAAGTGATGCACTGTATTCTTGGTTCTTGGGGGGGGGAATGGTGGGAGGGCTTCTAGTGTCCTGACCTCACTGCTGGACCTCCTGATGGCATCTGGCATTTTTGGCCACTGTGTGACGGACTGGATAGGCCACTGGCCTGATCCAGCATTGGCTTCTCTTGTGTTCTTATGCTTGGACCAGAGAAATAATAATAACCATATTCCAAAGGAAGAACTGAGCAACATGCTTCATTTATAAATAAAGGGTTGGCATGTTTTGCTCTCAAAGTAACACTAATTTAAACTGTTTGTTAGAAGTGTGGCTGTTACAGGCAGGTTTTCAAAAATAACATTTTTTCATTACTAGAGGTCTTGCAACGCATTTACATATATGGCCAATATTCAAAATATCATACACACCACACTGTTCAGCATACATATAGGGGTGTTTTCATATTCCCTTTCAGCTGCCAAAGTTCAGAAGTCCTTCCAGAGCAGTATTCAATGAGGAATTAGGGGCTGCGCTTAGATGAGTTTGGCATACTGTACCTCTATGGATTCTGATTTCTCCATTTGATATGCTTGTTCATGATGATCCAATAACATTTTCATGTTGGTGCACAATCAGATATATATGTTATTTCTTGGGTGACACTGCAAAACATGCACATGGTTTACAGTTAAAGCTAGAAGGTTACCCAATCAGAGCTCAAAGATCTGGTTACACTGATGGATAGTTGCATTTCTTTTTATTAATAGGCATTTCCCAGAACTCTGGCTCAGCAACTGGTACTTTCCATCGTCACATTGAGTTTATGCCTTATATCAGCATACTATGCAAATCCCTGCTGCTCTCTGATTTGAAGCTGTAAGCAAATCATAGCAAAAAAAGAAGTGCTCTGAATGGGCTGGATCTAGACTAATTTTTCTGCTAATGGAATGGGATTTGCAATTTCTGCCAATTGCCCCTTCCTGCTGCAAACCCCCAATTTGACCCTCAAGCCCTGAGGGTCCCCTGTTCCCCTGGAACAACATTTTGAGGAGACCAATGGGTTGCAGTGGGAGGGGGAAGGCAGGAAAATTCTGTTCTGTTGATGGAAGTGCCTTTCCTTAGAGGAAAATTTTGTATGGAGCAACTCACTATGCTAATCTAGTGTTGTGACTGACATCCTAGCCTTTGAACTTTTTATCCATATGCATACATCAAATACAGCAATTATCAAGCATGACAGCTGATGCCCAGCTCCATGTGAAACTGATTTTAAAAGTACAGTTTATGAAAGGATGCATGTGTCTGTGTCTACCTTTTACTGTTTGAAAATCTAGGAGTGTAACTAGGTATCTGAAAATGACGCAGAATTACACCTTCAGTGTTTGTTATAGTTTTTTAAATACAAAGATGATTTGAATTCGCTGATCCAAGCTAAGAGTTGTAAGCGGCTGCAGACACCCCCAGCATTCATGCCTCCATTTCAATAATTATTTTTATTTTATTCATTTATTTGTATTTCTTTTTGTTTAGAGTTTGCCTTTCTCACTGGGGCTCAAAGTAAATTACAAGTATAATAGAACTATTCAGTCAATCAGCACCTATATTACAAAATAGGATAACGTTTGAGTCTAACAGTAAAGATTCCTAGTAAAACAACACACTGCAGTGGGGCTGGGGAACTGGAAGAAAAAATTACATGATCCCTAACAGAAGTTCACCTCCCAAACGGATCCATTATATCTCAGTTCTACTCCCTCTACAACAATGCCCTCAGCTTCTTTAATCCCAGACAATTACATCTTATCTACAGGAAACATCCTCCGATTCTGCCATCAGGGATTAAAGATTCTTGTGTTATGAGTCATGCAGATTTCTGGGAGGTGTTTTCTTTCCCAGCTATTCCCCCCACCATAAAATTACACTCTAGTGCTGCTTGCCCTATTTAACCATCTGAATTTGTTTTCATGACTAAGAAAGCAGAAAGGGGAATGAGCGTGATTTCCCACTCCCCAATTTTCCAGTTAACAAGAAGTTAGGTGAGTGGTGTTCTCACACAACTTCCTCTTCTCCGATCATAGCTAAAGTCATCAGTGTCACATGAGCTGTGTGAGCAATGTTCCATTGTAAACACACGGCTGCCAAATAATGTCAGATTATAAAAGGAATGATCAATGTGTATCCTGGTGATAACCAGCTCCTGAAACCCCACCAGCATCAAATGTGCCAGAACCCCCCAACTTTGCTTCGTGAGAAGTTAGAACGGCCAATTTGTTCTGTCCCAGAAGAAAACTGGTCAAGCAGAAAAGTGAGGGAAGGATAAAGTAGCACATGGGGGACCCACGTGGAATGCTGCAACCATTCCCAGCAAGCCAGAACAGCAAGGAGGCGGAAAACAATACTACTCTCTCCTGGCTAGCAGGGAGAGGTTTCCAGAGCAAAGGCCCTCTTGTATTAAGAATGCTTTGAAGAGCGAAGAGACTAACAGTGCCATCCTAAACACAGTTATTTCCTTCTGAATTCTTTGAACACAATGAGCTTATAAGGGTATAACACTGCTTAGGAGGGTGCTATAAATACACTTAAATTTGACACAACTAGTGTGCTCTCTTTTTTTAAAAAGTCCCATCTAAGCAGTTCAAACTCAAGCCACAGTTGTGCTATTCTTTTAAAAATTCTGCTGACGTATATCATATTTTGGTACTGAAACTGTTTTTGCTTTCTGGAAAATCCTTGTCTCTTTTTTCACTGTTTTTTTTTCTGGAGCTTGTGACATGTGGTGTACCCACACCATCATCAACATCCAAGAATTTAGTTTTTCCAGTGTATAGTTCTCTGAAGGTAGTCTGCATAATATGTGCTGTTTGTTTTTTAAAAAGTCTTCCTCCCAAGCTAGTAATGACTTTTCTTCACATTCCTTAGTTTATGAGATTTGCAGCGGCTATACAGAAATGCCATGGGGTGGGTGGGGGGTGGAATCCCACACACATCTCAGGGTTCTTCACAATTTGTTCTTGACTCTTGACTTTTTAAAACTAATCCTCTATAGCAAGCATTGTTTATCCAGTTTTAATGGCCCTTAAACACATTATTGTATTAATTAAAATTTGATGCACATTTACAAATAGCTCTTGTGTTACTTACAGGGGGTAACATTGACCAGGGGAGGAAGATACATGACAGTTTGGATAAATTAGCATCCCTCTGAATTAAATTTAGATGATATAAATTGTAGAGTTCTCTATGAATTCTTGCATAGTTTATCATGCCAATTAAGTATCAACATATTTCTGTGGATGACCCCAATACTTTAAGGTGCCCCTAAACTCTTTGCTGTTTCTGTAACACTGAATTAACTGCAAGGGAAGATGAAAAATGGATGTTGGATTACTGGACAGCTGAATTTTACGTTTCTGCTGTTCAGTTCATGAGATATTGTTAATTTAGGTTGGATCTGGGGATGGTTTGTTAGATGCTTTCAATCTAAAATTAGGCAGACAAAAAAGTGTAGAAAATTATAGCCACATCTATGTCTTCAACTTTGAGAAGTAGGGTGATACTTTTGAATCTGACCAAGGGAAAGGTATGAAAAAATCCAGAATAAGGAGGGGTCAGTTAATTGGAGAATGATCATAATGTCTTTTGCTCATGCTACAGAGGGGCAGAAGTTCCTAGGTCCCCTGGGAGGTAATCATGAAAGCTGTTTTTCAAATTTAGAGTGACGTATGTGAATGCAATCACAGTGCAGCCTTAAGTCCACTAAAGTCAATGGGTTTAGAAAGCTGTAACTCTGTTTAGGATTGTACTGTCAGACACAGAAACGTTGCTCTGGTTCACCATTCAAACTTGGACAGGGTTTGTTTTGGAACATCTACATGACATTGCCCTCTAATTGTCCACTAAAATAAATAGACAGACAGACAATCAAGTTTTTCACTGCTGTGCTCTGATCTTTCCTAAATCTGGCTTGATATAGACTTTTTGGAGAGATCACTGTCAAAGCACTTTTGCATGTTGTGTGGATGGGATGGGAAGGTGCACATTTTTGCAGGTCCTGCTCACATTGGCACCATCCCCCCCATACCACCTGAGGGTTTTCCCCCTCCTTTAAGTCAGTTGATAATGCTATAGTGATACAGCAATTACCATACTGCTTTTTAAAAAGCTCTCAAAGCTCTCCAGTGGGGAGGGGTGTATGTGTGTGGGAAGAACAGTGGTTGTGGGGGCAAAGGCTAAGAAAGTGTGGGAAAACCCACTATGCAGACACTTGGTTGCCCCTGCAGATGCCTCTGTATGTATAGCAGCAATGACAGCTCCATGGAGTATCATTGTCATGTGGAAGTATCTTAGAGTAGCTCTGCATGCCTTTGTACTTGTGTTCTGCTTTGACTGTGGGGGTGGCAGAAGTCTGTAGGCTCAACTCCATGCCTGTATAACCATTTGCTACTGTGACTCTGCTGCCTTTATTTGTAAACATTTTCAGTCACTTTGTGTGCAACTTACCCAATTTATCTTCCCTCTCTGTCTATGTAGTGCCTTGAATACTTTCAATCTGGATGCAAGTCTTGGGCATTCCTTTCCATTATGTATTTTTATTAATTTTATGTCATGTTGTTCATTGTGCCTCAATCCAAACATTTATTCATTTCAGTTAAGCCATTGAGGTTAGAAACTGGAAACAACAAAGCCAGCTGAATAAGACCTGGGCTGAGCATCAAACTGCCCCCCACTTCTGCAAGTAATTCAAAGCCTGGGTGGAGCCAGAGAGCCAAAGCACTCTTAGCCTGTAACATGCAGTCCGTGGCCCTGCATCTGCTGGGCTGGCATAACCACCCCCAGTTTGGGACCTCCTTCTGGCTCATTACCTACTTGAAATCTGTAATGCTGGAATGTGCATACCTTTTGTAAATTGTATTTTATATTTAATTTTGTAAGCCACTATGAGTTCCCCGTGTGCGGGGAAAACACTGTAAATAAACAGTCTGTGTGGTCCTTACTGGGTCAGATGGCTGGCTAGGCTATGTAAGGCCCCGGGAAATAAATATATCAAGCTCTGCTCTCCCCCCCCTTGATATTTACCAGTATAGTGGCTAAAGTGTTGGATCTGGGAGACCCGGGTTCAAATCCCTGCTCTGCCATGGAAGCTTGTCAGGTGACCTTGGGCCAGGCACTGCTGTGAGGATAAAATGAAACAACGAAAGCCAATGTGGGACCTCTAATTGGGGAGAAAGTTAAATGAAGTAAATATATAAATACCTATTACACCTGCAACATTCATTAGTATGGAATCAGGCTAAGTCTGTCTTTATCTGAACACAAACTTGAACACAAAAGGTTTGAGGTTACTTTTCTCGTATTCACATTTTGCAGACATTAATGATCCATCAATACTTGCTCCTCAGCATAATACAGCCAACCTACTAAAACCATATTTAAGCCTTCAAAGGAACAAGCAAAATCTAGCAATAAGCAACACTTTGCAAAATTACCTAGAGCTGTTCCGCCAGCTTCAATGTAATGACTGTGCAATAAGTGTTTTATGTGCTGCAACCTTGGAGGCAGGAGGGTAATTCCCAAGTCCAAGAGGCCACTGTTGTTGTTTTAGCTGGCTGACTAATAATCTGTTCTAAAGACTCCTGGGTTGTATTGATCTGGACTGGAAGCTGAGTGTTCTCAGGCATGAATCATCATTCTCCCCCTGCCTCTGTGTGTGTTTGTGTGTGTGTGTGTGTGTGTGTGTGTGTGTGTGTGTGTGTGTGTGTGAGTAGAGAGAGAGAGAGAGAGAGAGAGAGAGAGAGAGAGAGAGAGAGAGAGAGAGAGAGAGAGAGAGAGAGAGAGAGAGAGAGACTGACTCTGTAGTGATAGCCTATCCCTAGTGATGCTGGCCCATTGAAGGGAGGCTTTTACTAGTATGCCATGAAATTACCCTATTCTTTCTTTCTTCCCTCTTGAGCAGGTAGTCCAGAAAGTATGGATTTATTTTAACTACTGGCTCCTAACTACCCAATTAATTATCCAGTCATTCTTAATACATTTCTTTTTAAGACTTAACCTACCTGCAAGGGGATATATAGTACCACCACAAAGCAGGTCTGTTCAGACTCCTACTTGGGTCTGTTCAATGGTACATATATACATATGAAGCTGCCTTATACTGAATCAGACCTTTGGTACATCAAAGTAAATATTGTCTATTAAGACTGGCAGTGGCTCTCCAGGGTCTCAGGCACAGACCTCTCACATCACCAGTTAGCTGATTCTTTTAACTGGAGGTGCCAGGGATTGAACATGGGATGTTCTGCATGCCAAGCAGATGCTCTATCACTAAGCGACAGGGGTATAAATAAAGTAAATAATAAATATAGCTGAAGATGGGATGCAGATCAAAGCCAGGCTGGTGAATGGCTGAGAAGGAAAGAACAAGGCAAGGAGAGGATATGGGGACTGCCAAGAGGAGTAAAGGAGAACATAGTGTAGGCAGGAGGATACAGGAGAAAGGGAGGTGCTACCTCATAAGCCCTTGAGGGTTCCCTACCATGAAAACAGACCCTGCCCAGAGGCACAGTTTTCCTAGGCAGAGGCTGTGCGTGCGTGGGGGGGGGGGGTGCGTCGGAGACATAAATTTTATTTATTTATTTATTTATTGGATTTATATCCTGCCCTTCCAGCATGGCCTCTGGGCGGCAAACACAGAGGCAAATGCCATATAAAACAATAAGACATAGAGGCAGATGCCATATATAAACATTAAAACAATAAATAGTCCATTACTTAAAAATTACAACAGTCTACAGAGTGAATGAGTCCCTAGCGTAAAACCCATAACCCCAGTACTCCAGTGGGCATTGTTGTTGTTGCTCTGATGGTGTCCCACTAGAACCATGGTCGCATACCAGGGCCAGTACGCACCGTGATGTCAAAACGGTGGTGAATGATAGTGGTGGCAGCCCCTACTCGAAAGCCTGGCGGAAGAGCTCCGTCTTACAGGCCCTGTGGAACTGCATAAGGTCCTGCAGGGCCCTGACCTCCTCCGGGAGCTCATTCTACCAGGTAGGGGCTGCCACCGGAAAAGCCCTGGCCCTAGTAGCAGCATATTTAGCAACCTTGGGGGCTGGCATAGCCAGCAGATGTTGCCCCCCCCGACCAAAGTGCCCTTGGGGAAACATATGGGGAAAGGAGGTCCCTCAGGTAAGCTGGACCCTGGCCATGTAGGGCTTTAAAGGTAAGAACCAGCACTTTGAAGCAGATCCGGTACGCTACTGGCAGCCAGTGCAACGTCTTCAGCGCAGGCCGGATGTGGTCCCACCTCATGAGTCCCAACAACAGCCTGGCTGCTGCATTCTGCACAAGCTGCAGCTTCCGGGTCTGCGACAAGGCAGCCCCATGTAGAGAGCATTGCAGTAATCTAGCCTCGAGGTGACCATCTCATGGATCACTGTGTCCAGGTCATCACGATCGAGGTAGGAAACCAACTGACATGCCAGCTGAAGATGGTAGAATGCTGATTTGACAGTGGCTGCCACCTGGGCCTCCATTGTTAAAGAGGAGTCCAGGAGCACCCCCAAGCTCCTAACCCCCAACGCTGGCACCAGAGGCGCCCCGCCGAAGGTCGGGAGAGGGAGCCCCAACCCCGGACCGATCCAACTCAGGCCCAGGACCTCTGTCTTCACTGAGTTTAGTTTCAGCCGACTCAGCCTGAGCCAACCAGCCATGGCTTGCAACGCCTTATGCAGGTCATCGGGACTAGAGTCCAACTGGCCACCCAGCATCAGATAGAGCTGGGTGTCATCTGCATATTGGTGACACCCAAGCCCATAACTCCGGGCAATCTGGGCAAGGGGGCGCATATAGATATTGAATAGCATTGGGGACAGCACTGCCCCCTGAGGCATCCCACACTCAAGGGGATGCCTCCCCAATTGCCACCCTCTCTCCCCAACCTTGGAGGAAAGAGGCAAACCACTGGAGAGCAAGCCCCTGAATCCCCACATCGGCGAGGCGGTGGATCAGCAGCTGATGGTCAACCGTATCGAACATGGCTGACAGGTCTAACAACAGCAATGCCTCCACACTGCCTCGATCCGGATGCCTTTGGAGATTGTCAGTCAGGGTGACCAGCATTGTCTTTGTTCCGTGGCCCGGGCGGAAGCCCGACTGGTAGGGATCCAGGACAGAAGCATCCTCCAGAAAGCCCTGTAACTGTAACGCCAACACCCTCTCTATTAATTTGCCCAAATAAGGCAAACTGGACACTGGCCGATAGTTGGCCAATTCGGCCGGGTCCAAGGATGGCTTTTTAAAGAGAGGGCGGACCATCACCTCCTTGAGTGCCCTGGGGAATCGGCCCTCAATGAGGGACTTGTTGATAACCTCCTGCAGGGCACCTCGAAACCCCTCGTGGCCCACCTTAATGAGCCAGGAGGGGCATGGATCAAGGTCGCATGTGGTTGGGCGTACAGAAACCAGCAATCTGTCAACTTCGTCCAAGCTGAGCGGGCTGAAACACTCTAAACCCAGAACCAAAGACACACAAGGGGCCTCGAGTTCCCTTACTGTCCACCCTCCAAGTAGCCAATTCGTCCAGATGAACAAGAGTTGCCAATATCCAGGTGGGGACTGGAGATAACCTGGAATTACAATTACTTTCCAGATGACAAAAATCAGTTCCCCTGGAGAAAATGGCTGTTTTGCAGAGTGGACTCTATGGCATTATAACCTGTGGAGGTTGCTTCCTTCCCTAAACCTCGCCCTTCCAAGGATCCACCCCAGAATATCTAGGAATTTCCCACCCTGGAGCTGGCAAACCTACAGGGAATGGATCTCTGTAGCTGGGAGAACTGGATTTGATTCCCCATTCCTCCACTTGCACCTGCTGATGTGACCTTGGGTCAGTCACAAGTTCTGGCACAACTGTTCTCTCAAGGACAGTTCATGTTAGAGTTCTCTCAGCCCCACCTACCTCACAGGGTGTCTGTTGTGGGGAGGGGAAGGGAAAGGAGTTTGTAAGCCGCTCTGAGACGCTTTTGGGCAGTGAAGGGCAGGGTATAAATCCAATCTCTTCTCTTCTTCTTCTATTGTGATTCCAAACGAGCTCCAGGCCGCACCTGGATGTTGGCAACCCTATAAGGAGAGAAGGAAACAGGAAAGGGGGAAAGGCTATAGGGGCTTTCAAGAAAGGGAAAGAGGAAATAGTGGGGGGAGGGGAAAATAAGATTCCTCCCACAAGTTCTTGCAGGTTCCCACTTATACTCCCCTGTCTACTTTCTGGGTTTTCCCGTTTTTGCCAAACTTGATATGATGCAATCTTTTTGGAAAGAGCATTGTCAAAGCTCCTTCGCATGTCATAAAGATACGAAGGTGCATATTTTTGAAGATCCACACAGATTAGCTGCATTTCCTTGCCTCACCCCTCTCTGATCGCCATTTTCCCTATGCATCCAGAGGGCTTTTTAAAAAACCCATAATTGCTAGATCACTATAATTATCTATTGTCATAATCTACTAACTCCCCTGAATTCCCAGCTTTCATTTAAAAAACACATACACAAGTCTTGTTGCTGAAATATAATGGGTGCATCTTTCCACTTATATCTCCATAATGAAAAGGGCTAGACACTTTCTTTTTGTGAAATGAAGGCTGGGAATTCAGATTGTGGTGATAGATTATTACAGCAATCGAGCAATTGCCATTGGCCATTTTAAAACAAACAGCTTCCAGTGTCATAGGGGGAAATGGCAGCCACAGGGATTGAGGAAATGAAAGGGAAAACTGCTCTGTGGAGGTTCCATTGTTGCTGCAAATGACTCTGCACATACAGCAGCAAAGGCAGCTACAGACAATCACTGCTGACTGGAAACAGCACGAGTGATATATGTTGTTTGCCTTGCCAAATGCTTATATTATCTGCTGGTACCTTCAAATTTCTGGAAGCTGGAATACATGCCCCATTTCTTTTTTACAGCCACAGGAGTTCAGGAGCTCAAAACAGCCTTGAAGTATCTTCTGGAACAGGCCTCTTCATTTTGGAGTCAATGCTGGGGGACTACTTCTGATTATGAAATTGAAACCATTGCAATCTCACTGTTTTCTAATTGTCTCATCAGAAGAGTTTCACTACTACAGTTTGTTTTCATTTCAGCATTCTTGATGCGTTCATCAGTTCACTGGTATGGAATTGGTTATTGCACTTTGTAATTTGCATTAATAATCTCCACTGGAAGGAGAGTAATGTGAAGAATTTTTACCAGTAGTTACAACTAAACAAAAACACACTTTTAAAATCCTAATTTGCATGTACCTGTTTGGCTACAACACTAAAAGATTTTGTTCTTTATTTCTTTTTTTAACCTTTGGACTTGATGTTACACTTTTCCTAGCATGTACCAGATTTCAATAAATTGAGCAACTTGAAATGAGACTTTGTGACAGGATTCAAAAGTTATAGTGTTTGAAGAATATATGACAACTATATATAATGAATCAAAATCATTTATTTAGGTTATATATCCCACTCTTTCCCCAATATAAGCAAGACTGAATCAAAAGCATATGCCATAAATAGCTATACTGTTAATATCAACCTCTAATACTAGGCAGATATGTACAAAAGTACTTAAAAGGATGTCTTTTTGGGGGACAGGAAATCAAGGATACTCACAATGATTTTCAATTTGAGTATGTGCAAGGTTAGCATTATCACCTTGGCTTGTCCTAAGCAGACTGACTGGAGTTGCACTAGAGAAAGGCAACTTCCCTGCCTCCCCTTCTCAGGGCAGCCTTTTTTGTTTCCCCCCAAATCATGCTCTCTTAAGTCAGTGAACCCAAAGGAACAGTGTGTGTGATGGGGAGACAGATAAGCAAAAATCATCCTTTCTTCCTCTGTCACACAGAAAGGCATTCTTCCAGAGAAGCTGCTGAATCTTGACACCATCTCATGTTGGAAACGCTCTGCAGTTATGAAATCTCTAGAAGACTCCTGTCCTTCATCTTGACAAAAAAAAAAAAAAACTGGCAACTTTTTCTTTGAAAAATGTTGACATCGGAACTGAGTGGCTTTGAGCATGTACAAAGTGTCTTCTCCATACAAAGGGAAAACACGAATGTGCCCATTCTCTATTTTGGAATTTGGGTAGGAGGACGAACGAGTTGTAGAACTCAAGATGGTACACGAACGCTTTCCTACCTTTCACCAAAAATCCCCTACAGAGCGGACCAGCAGGAATCGGGCTGGGCGAGACCCTTTACGACTGATATGCTAGGTTTCTTTTAAACTTGGAAGGCTATTACTACCACTACCACTACCCTGGAAAACGTGACTTCACGCCCGAAGCAGCCCAGCGCACTCCACGACCTCCTCTCACTGCCTGCGTCGGTCACGCCGGCGGGAAGCCGAAATCCGCCAGTGAGGATCCCCGAAGGAGTCGGCTCGCTTTCGCTCCTCACCCCGCGGCCTCCCCGAGGAGGAGCGGCCAAGCCCGCCTCCCTCCCAGCTTCCACCGCGGCTCTCCTCCCCTCTTTCCTTTCCCAATTCCCAGCTTCTTCGAGTAAGGCGGAGCTGAGGCTACGGTTCCTTGCCGCCGCCGCCTCTCTGCCTCCCTCTCTCAGGCGCTAAAGGGCTGGGGAGGGTAGGGGGGCCGGTTCTCCGTCCGCGGGGACGCCAAGGGAGCGCAGTTGGTGGCCGTCGCAGCCGCAGCGGCAACAGCCCCGGGAGGAGTGACCACAAGCGCCACAAAGGAGCGGCCGGCGGTGGAGTCTGCGCTGCCTGAGGAGTCGCCATGAGCTGGGGCACGGAGCTGTGGGTGAGTCCCTGGCTCGCTCCTCATTGTGTCTGGGATTCATTTATCTCTCCCGCCCGCCTCGCGTCGGCAAAAAGGAGGGTGCTTAGGCCGGCTTCTGGGTGGGTGGGTGGGTGGGTGGGTCGGACGGAGCTCCCTGGGAGTGGAGAGAGCCTTTCCTCTGATTACACCCCCCACCCCCCGAGCAGGGTGCATCGGGGAGGCATTTGGGCTGCTTTGTGGCGGGGGGAACGGCGAGGGGGGGGCGGAGTTGGCCATGGAGCGGGGGATGGCTGAGTCGGTGGTCGCGGCATCTCCTGTGCACAGAGAGGGCGGGGCTTCGAATTCGGATTATCCTTCCAGTATTTGGTTTAGCCAGGAGTCCAGAGCGCCGACCTTTGCTCCGCGCCATCCCGGCCCCGTCGTGGGTCGTCGTCGTCCCCCTTTTTCAGGAGCCTCCGGCTTCTTCTCCAGGAGGACAGCCGAGACCACAGCATCGCGTTCTTCATTGATTGACTGGATTTTGAATGTGGAGGAGATCTGTCTTTCCCCTTAAACAATGAAACAGTGTCGGGGCGCACACCAGGAGTAGTTTCTTTGTTTAATGACTATGTGCACAAGTTTTTCTTTTCTTTGTTTTTTGTATTCAAAGGAGGAAATAAAGATCTTTCAGGTTTGGTGTGAGTCAGCTGTACTGTGGCTGGCATTCTTGCTTCAGACAATGATGTGTACTAGGAAAGGGTTACCAGTAACGTAAAAAAGAGGTGTGTTAGTCAAAAAGGGGTTGGGTGATGTGTTTTATTTAGTAAATATGTGGTGAGGACTGCTAACCTGAAATCAACATTTCCCTTGCATGTAATTGAACATGAGGGCTTAAGGTGAGAGGAGTTGTTGATTTCAGTCTTCTTGTTGATGTGGGTAGAATCTAGTTTGAATCAACGGGGAAACCTGTATATTAACATTCTAAGGTGCTGTTGCTTAATAACGAAATATTGTTGTTTTGTGTTCAGTGTTATAGTGCTTTCTGCTAAATATCTGGGTAGATAGCAAAGAAATTGGCAAGTAGTTCATCCCTCTATGTGCAGTCTGTTTACTTTCTAAGAAAATCTCGATTACCAGAGCTTGCTGATGGTAACAATGGTCAGAAAGCTAATGACATGACATTGTGCCTGTGGCACTAGCTACCATTGGCATGCCCTGCTAGTGATGACTCCTTTCTTTTGAGTCAATAAATGGATGGAGTGTGTAAAGAAATAAGAAATTTGAGTATAATAATAATCACAGTGCCTTGTTGTGCATTATCATGGGTTATGTGTAACCGTTTCAATTGGACAAAGATGGAGAGTTGTGTTAAATAAAATGTGTATCTGTACTGTGCATATAACCTGCCAGCAAGCTTGTCATTTAGTGCATCTGCCTGTTATGTGTCGTCCTAGCTTAGCTGGCGTCGTGACATTGGCTCCAGTAGGATATATGGGGTGGGGGGGGGACGACTGTGCATTAGTGTATCGTGATGGTATATGGTGTTCCCAAATGATTGTGAAAGCACAAAATATAATATTGCTTGTATTATTAATTGAATTACCTTGGCCAAAGTAGACATTGATGCTTTCGAGGAACAGAATTTTTACATGAGATGATGAAGATTTCCCCCTCTTTCTCCATCCTGCCACTGTTTTTTAGATTTTGTTTTCCAATCTGTTGGTCTGCAAATATAGCTGTATTTCATATGAACAGAGTTTGCCTCAGTAATTATGCTCTTGTAGTCATTCTGTAAAGCCATCTTTCTCTTTCTGAGATGAGAGAATTCTTTTGGAGTCCTATGTTAACTTTTGCCAGTACTGTACTTTATTAAGAGGCATTGTTTTCTGAATAAAGGAAAATGTGTATGTGTGTCCTTCCTTTTAAACATCAAGACATTTCTAGGGTTTCTTACACTAGAATATATTTTAAAAACATAGTAGTTTGCTTTTCTGGATTTACAATGAGCTTTATTAAAATTGAATTTCTAAATGTGTGCTGTGTATTTGGATTTCTTCCCAAATGATGCTTGCTGCTTTCCCTAGTGACTTGGCATTGGTCTCAGGCGATCAGACTGTACTGATTTCTGTCCTGTCTTTTTGTTTCTGTCCTACACCCTAAGAGTTTCCATGCACGCTATGTAAAATGTTTGTACCTTTTACCTCATTTAGGCTTACTTCTGCTAAATTTAATATTGTGTAGTGCAAGTAGCAAAACTTTTTAAACATGAACAATATTAATTGAAATTAGTTTTTCTACAAATTCAACACAATTATCTCTGTCTTTTTAAAAACAGCTGCATATTGAAGCATATATTAAACTTACATGAAAGTAATCTTGAGTAACTTAGATGACCTTAGCATCACCCACTGTTGCTGAATCCCTCCCCTTTGCGGTTACTTCAGTGGACAGCATTCCATGTGCCGCAGTGTTTAGTCAGGCCGGTCACATGACCACGGAAACGTCTTCGGACAGTGCTGGCTCTTCGGCTTCGAAACGGAGATGCGCACCGCCCCCTAGAGTCGGATTTGACTAGCTTTTGAGCAAGGGAAACCCTTTACAGTGGACCACAGCCTGTGGTAGAGGATTGTGTTTTTGTGTGCTACAGTAGCCAATCAGTTTTGGATCAGTGGTAAAAGGGGATGGGAATGGAAAGATATGGAATAAATAGAAAAGGCATAAATGGGTTGCTGTAAAGCATTTCACACACAATCCCAGAGTGCTAGAGAAAAGTTTATGAGCCTTTTGGAGATGTAATTTAGGTTTTGTGTGCTGATACCATATTGATTTCATATGAGCATAAACATATTGTATGTAATGCAGCATGGTAGACTCAAAGTTCCTTTTTAAAATAAAGGAGGGAAAAACTATGGTAGCAAATTGTGCTGTTAGAGCAGTAAAGTTTTCTGTCATATCAATATTCTTCTTGGCTAGGAATTAGAGAATCTGTTTTATCATTGGGATTTGAGATGAATTTATCCAGTAATAATTACACATTATTTTTATAGTACATGTGGAATTGCAGGTTGCTGCAAAAGGAAGATGTGCCATTGGTTTCACTCTGTGTAGTAAAGCCATCCAATATGTGAGATCAGTATAACTGATAAATAAATCCCAGGTTACACATACACTCAGATGTATCTCTTATAGATTAATAGTACTTTTAAAAACCAACTTTATTAATTTTGCCAATATAGTAATGATTTGTATGGAATAAAGCACTCTGTGTTGGAATTATCACACATTGGTACAAACGTGATATGTGTGTACCCTTACGACTGTTTCTCATAATAGTTACAGGTACGCACGTGTGTTTTCTTGCAGATTTCTTTTTGGCTGTCAAGTTACAGCTAACATGGCAACATATTGTGCAACCAGACGTTAGTAAACTATGAAACAGGTTTTCTTTTGTTTGTTACTGAAGGGAAAAAAAGGTTTTATGCTGTGTAAAAAGGCAGTGCCTTACTTATAAAGTTAAGATTTGCATTGCTTTAAAGAAAATTAGATGACAATATCATACTACACATTCAAACACTTTACTATACAAAGACAACACGTAGAATGCAAAAGTGTAATTCTTCATAATAAGAGGAATAGATTGTTTTTGATGCAGCTTTGTTTGGCATTCCAGTTGTTCCTGATTAAACTTATTTTTCTCCAAATGTATTATCTGGCTGTAAAGTGTTCAGTTTGGCCAGATCTCATAATTTCAACCTGGGAATATTCTTAGTTTCCTGCTATTTTTCAAAAACTATTCTGGATACCAGTAATTTACGAAACAACACATTGTTTTGCTGAGTGCCCCTTTCAAATAGATCTGTGCAGTGTCAGGTTGGTTTTCAATGTATTATTTGTAGTGCCAGAATTTTTTGGCTTTCATAAAGGTCTAGCAAGAGTAGAAAAAATCTCCTTCTATCCTGAATACAGGCCAGACATCTCCAGCTGTGTTGCCACATCTATAGGATATTGAGATAGTATACTGTAACAGGTTTTTTTCAAAGGAAGAGCATAGGTGTTTTTTGGTTTTTTTTCCCCTGGTGATGATTGACTCTTAAAGATAGTTTCTCATTTTTAGGTGTAACAGAGTCTACCAACTTAATAAAATTTGATACATCTGTACCAAAGTGCGTCTTGGCTTCTTTGATATTTCCTTTAAGATAGAGAGACTTTCTTTAATAGGACACACATTAAAAAGGAACAGGAAAACCCTAAAATCATAGTTATTGAAAAGTTCCATTTTTAAAAATGAACCGGGTAATTGTAGTAGGACTTGCATTTACAGAATAGAGCTCGTTCTTTGAACAGTTATTCTCCATTAAGCTTTTGGTCATTAGATTGATCTGTTTAGCATGCCATGTTTTCTGGCAATGTGTACCAGCATGTTGGGCCAATTAAGATATTGAAAGCTCTAATACTGAGTAATGGCAGTGTAACTTTGCCCATTTCCTTTCTTGGTCCTCATTCATATGCGCAACTTAATCTGCCAGCCTAAGCGTGTCTACTCAGAAGTAAGTCCAGTTTTATTCAGCGGGGCTTGCTTCTAGGAAATCGTTCCTAGGATTGTATCTTTAGGCACCTGCCTTTCATAAATATTAGCTTTGTCTCCTCTGAGGAGACTAGAAGGAGAGGGAACAAAACAGATGATTAGCCAATCAAGTATGTGGGTTTTTGTTTTAAAAAAGATCAATAGTCTGGCATGGTATGCACGCCACCTTTTTTGTAAAACTCCTTTATGTGTTTTGGCATCCTTATCGCACACAGGGTTTTGTCAGTGTCAGCTAGCAGGTTATAGTTGCTTAATCGTGTAGTAAGCTGCATATACTGGTGAAAGGAGGCTTCATATGGAGTCACTGCCTCATGGAGGCTGGAACTCTTTACATGGCTGCAAAATGTATGACACATGGCCCTTAGCATGGTTTTTAGAAAACTGGATGCTGTGTATGATCTTGTTGGGTGATATCAGTATCTAGCAGGAAACTGGGTAGTGTAGCTAATTGCTACAGAAAATGTTAGCTAGGCTATATTATCTCATGTTTCCATGGGATAGCCGATTACTATGGGGACCGTTTGTGCGTCTGTACCTGAGATTATAAACTATATCATTTGAAATAGCCCTGAGGAGATTAAGCAAAATGGTCTTTTCACTTGTATCTTCCTGAGAATAATTAAAATCTTATAGTTCAATTTATATTTGCTATTTTTCTTTTGGATGTGAGTTTGAAAGAGAAAAAAACCCTGTAATTCTTTCTCAAACAAGGGTGCTGTCAATTCCTTTAAGAATATTTTTTAATCCTCTAATAAAGTTGCAATGGAGTGTAGTCAGGACAGAAAAGATTTATCAGTCAAGTATTGCAAAATATTTTGATTTTGGATTGGAAGTAGATTTTTGTTTTAGTACTCTTGATTTGGTTTGTCTATATATACCTTTTGGGGATTCTTTCAGACCATCAAGGATCAGATAAAATTCTCTACAAGTTCCTTAGTAGAACTGGCTACCTTACTTAATGATGAAATAGATATGAAAAGCCCACAAAAAAGTTACCAGTCTTCCTGCCTGTGTGTATCAAATGGCACCTGGAGTGACAGGTTTGGCAAGTTACTTGCCTGGAAGGAATTATTCCTTCCAGATGAGCTGGCAAATGGCTAACTGTTTATCTGTCTTACTCTGGTATATCGAAATGTTTGTCCAGGCATGAAAATATAGTATAGAAACATTAAAAGGTCTTAGTAGGCCAATTATTGCTCCAGCTGTATTTTGGTTTACCTAACAGCATTAGTATCTTTCCAGCAGTTGTCCAAATTCATGTAAGTCTGACACTCCAGTCCTGTTTCCAGAGAAAGTGAACCATTGAGGTCTTTTTCTCCATCAGTTAAATCTTCCAGGTTGGCTGAAATAATTTCAATAGTATTTAACTAAGATTTTCAATTATCTGCTGAAAGTAAGTACTCTTTTAGTATCTCTGTGAATCTTTTTGCAAGTTTTTAAACTATTTTGCCAAGTGACAATGTTGTTGAGCTTTAATATTAAAAGAATATTTGTTTTCATTATATAAAACAAATGTGATTTCATTTGTGGTTTGATTTCTCTTTTTTAAATATTTGTCTCCTATCTGTCTATCCCAATTATCAGAGTCAAAAAAGACCTCAAAGAACAAACCTGTCAAGATCATATCTAAAACATCTACAATGGGTAATAGGGTGAAGAGGACAGAAGTATGTTATTGTCAGGTTGTTATACTTTGGGTTGTAAGTAGCAGAGAGTGGAATTCAATTTCTGTTCCTTAAAAATTAAACAAAAACAACAAAACTGTTTTCGGGCACTTTGAAGACTTAGTCCAGATCCTTCTTCATCACATGTGTGAAATGGGCAGAAATGGTGTGGATAGCTTAAAAAGTCAGGGGATATAATGAGTGAGAGATAATGAAGAAAAAGCTAAATTAGATAATAGAGATGAGTACATTGACAGCTGGGATAACTGGGGTCCAGAGGGCACTGGGGTTGCCACCTAACCTGGAGAAAAATGTTAATAGAGGCTCAGTGGAATGTTATTTACTTTCATGCCACAAAAAGCCTCAGTTCCACTTTTACATACATTGAGGCTCTATTTAAAGAGGCAGAACATTTCTCTCAATGCCTGTTGGCAGGGCCGGCTTGCTCACTAGGCGAACTAGGCGTTCGCCTAGAGCGCACCAGCCCTTAGGGCGCCAAAGGCCCCTGCTCCCTACCAAAAGCCCCACCAAAACCCCCTGCCCCTTCCCTGGCTTGCAGGTGCGACCCGCAGCTGCGGGATGCACTGGCAAGTCAGCACTAGATGGAAGGGACAGAGTTTAACCCCTGCCCCTTCCCCTGGCTTGCTGGCACACCCTGGGGGCAGGTGAGAGGGGAAGGAGGAGGAGGGGAGCCCTCCCTCACCCTGGGAGCCCCAGCAGTGGGGGCGCCAGAAGGTAGCCCCGCCTAGGGCACAAAACCTTGGCCGGCCCTGCCTGTTGGCAACTGTAAGAGGGCCACACATACATGTGAGCCTCTCTTACCACTGGATTCAGCACCATAGTCAACTTGCAATGAAGGTGAGAGATTTATGAATATGGATATTTTTCCTTCGGGTGATAGACTGCTAATAAAGTATTAAATTTTGTTTTGTTGCTCTATAGCAGGGGTGGCCAAACTTGCTTAATGTAAGAGCCTCATAGAATAAACATCAGATGTTTGAGAGCTGCAAGACATTAACAAATATTATACACTTTTTATTGGAAAATATGCAGATTTACTTTTTATTAACGTTAAATGAGACTGCCAAAAATAAAAACAAAAGGAGTAAAAGCAGAGATTGATAATAGTATTTATTTGTCCAATGATATTTGTAGGCTGGGGGGCCCTTCAAAAACGTATTTTAAGTTAAAGTTGCTTTCTTTTTCTCCACCCCCCCTCAAGCCTACCCAGGAAGTGGGAACACTGGGAGCCACACAATATGTGTGAAGGAGCTGCATATGGCTCCTGAGCTGCAGTTTGGCCATCCCTGCCCTGTAGCCACATAGTCTAGTTCAGTGGCATGTTGGCAGAAAATTTGAGAATTCATCCTTGTGGGTAATTATTACTTTCTTCAGCTGAATAGCAGGAAAAGAAGGGGAAATGGTATTTTCTAATACCAGAAACAGGTTTAATTAAATGTTCAATGAAATTGCTGAATAAAATCGATTTACCTAAAACACAGATACTTGACTGATCTTTGTAATTTTAGTTAAGATCAAAATTAGTGTGCCTTAAGTCATTGTTCACTGTACCCATTCCTACACAAAACAAATTGTGTATGCCAACATAATTTGGTGGGTGGTGTATCATAGTTCCAAATGCACCAACGTTTCATGATTCTATAACACAGTTTTCTTGTAGGGATGCTTATGTTTTTGTGTACCACAGAAATCAAGCTGCATTATTGCTTTACTATTTAACTTTTTGTAGGCTAAGAGCCATTTACAGTGGACATTAAACAGTGTATTGGGAAATAGTTTTTTTTCTGCCATTTAGTTCGTGTATTTGTTCTTTTAACATTGCCACTTATCATATATTTGCAGATGAGGGAGGGATTGTTGAAATTCATGTGGCATACACTGCTACCTAACAAACATGATTAGTGAATAGTTTTCCACTCAAACTCTAATTTATTTATTTATTTAGAAAATGTTCATGCTGCCTCTCTTAAGAATTCTGCCTAGAATGGCTTACAAAATAAAACATAAGTAATACATAAAACATTAAAAATGGTTAAAATCCAGCATTTAAAAACCCACCCATTTTGTTGCTTAAAACGAATAACCGCTTTCAGAGTAAAACATACTATAAAGGCGGGACTGAAATATCAACCCCTTAATTAAAAGACTGGGTAAACAGGAACATTTTGGCCTGGCACCTAGAAGAGTAATTTAGCTGCAAGCCAAGCCTTGTGGGGGGGTATTCTATAGGTGGGGTACCACTTTGGAAAAAGACCTTTCTCTGGTTACCACCCACCTCAGCTCTGAAGGCAGGGGCATGGAGAGCAGAGCTTGTGAGACGCAGCTCAAATTGAAACTAAATCCTGGAAAGACAGAAGTAATGCTGATTGGGAAGGCAGAAGTGTTGAAGGACGTTATGCTTCCCAATTTCAGTGGGGTTCAGCTGACTCAGTTAAGAGCCAGCATTATTGCTGTAGAAACAAGTTAATGCAGCTGTAGGAGTGTGCAAAAAAACCCTGTTATTTTTCAGGTTCAGGTATACTGAACCCAAAAGGGAATGCAGTCCCTTTAAATGCCTTTCGCAAGCCGCAGCTGAACTCCAAAAGCATTTAAAGGGCTTGCAGCCCCTTTAAAGGCCATCTCCAAGCCACAGCTTCAACTGGAAGGTGTTTAAAGGGATTGGAATCTCTTTAAACACCCTTTAATGCCAGCTCCCCCGCGGCCCCAAAAAATCCTGAGTATTTTCAGGATTTTTTGGGCTCGGCCTTATCAGATAGCCAGATAAATACCCCAGCTGATATCTGCCTGAAAAAATACCTGAAAAATACTGAGAAGTTATTTTGGGGTGTGTGTGTGTGTTTGGCTCGCATAAACTGAATGCACACCCCTATGCAGCTGCAAAAAACCAGACTTTCTTCCAACTCAGCCTAGCCAGAAAAATGGCCCCTTACCTTGATACAGTTGATCTGGCCTCCTGGATTCATGCCACCGTGTCATCAAGATTAGACTGCTCTAATGTACTGTACATTGGTCTTCCCTCAAAATCAATTTGGAAGCTTCAGTTGGTACAAAATGCTGTGGCCCAGCTATTATTGGGAGCTAGATGGCACATGCATGTTACTCCCATTCTGCAGTCACTTCATGGACTGTCCCTCTGTTACCGGGTTCAATTTAAAGTATTGGCCATCATGTACAAACACTTTCATGAACTTGGACCCTCATTTTTTTTAAAACATTTTTAATTGCTTTTATTCTAAAAACTATACAGAAATCATAAGGAAAGGGCATCTACAAACTATGGGAGAAGGTAAAGATAACCACTAAAAACCCAAGAAGTGGTGGTCATAAAATGCTAACAAACATTTTTTACACTTTAGTATTATATAAGTGCAGTATAAATGAAAAAGGTTAGTGAAATATATCCGGTACCGTTAACTATATAAAGAACATCTGAGAATCTGCTAAGAATAGGTTAAATTCAAGCTCTAGAGATAAAAGTTATTGTTTTTCTTTCTTTTTTCTGAGACAATAGTCTCAACTGGCTTTAGGAGTTTTGGGGGCCGCTGCTCCTAATTCCAAGTCAGATTCTTCTTCAGTGGATGATGATGAGATTTCTCCATGGCTGCTCTGGTCACTGTCTTCTTCGTTTACATTGTTGTCCTCCTGAGGCTTTCCTGACTTTTCTGGCTTTTGTAACTGTTCCAAAAAGTCTTTAATCTTTATGACAGAGTCAATCCTTTCTCTCTTGTCGTTGTATCTCAAGAAGATGCTTTCTGGTATAATCCATTTGTAGGGGGTGGATGTCTTTTGTAAAAATAAGACTGAGTCTTTATATTTCCTTCTCTTCTTTCTTATTTCAAAGGGAATGTCTTTTAACACTCTACACTCTTTTGAAGCTTATTAGTTTTGGCATCAACTTCCTTAACTGCTATTGCTGTTTGCTCTGGCTTTTGCTTAGTATCATTCAACTGATTTTGTAGAGTTGCAAAATTCTGATTGAGAGTTGTCATTTGATCCAGCAGAGGTCGCAATGCTGCTGCAATCATACCAGGGAAGTCTGTAGCCGCTTCCAGTCTCATGACTGGAGTGGCTGGGCTGCCATTTCCTGAAGAAGGGTTCGTTTTCGGTGCAACTTTCCTCCCCGCCATCTTTTAATTGTTTACTTTTCAGAAAAGTTTTAGAAGTCTCTAGTGCTTGAGAGATTATATTGTTTTCTCTCCAGTGCTCTTTATATTAATTGTTATGTGCTTATAATCCTACTTCCACCCTTAAAATGCTCTGGAATCAGCTTTTGTTTATCTACGGAGTAAATCCTCCGCTCCGCTTGTCTTTTTGGGGGGGGATATTTTTGCTTGTCTGTTTATCTGGATGTTTTGCTTTAACGAAAAAACTCACACTTCATCGTGGATCATATGCTGAGGTAAGGGTTTTGCTCAATCACTGTTCACTTGTCCCAGTGTGCGCCCCTATCGCCATTGCTGGTTCTGCGGCAGCAAGACCATTGGAGCTCAGAGGTGCCTCAGTCCTTTGGCAGTGTGCCTTGGGAGCGGCGCCTCTCATGTCCCATGGTTGGGGGGCCCCTACAAGGGCCCCAGGGGTGGTGCAGACAATTGCACCCCCTCCCATCTGCCGGGTCATGAATCACGTCCCCTGGAGCTCCAAAGGGACGCGTCCACCATTCTGGTCACCAAAACCGGAAGTCTACCTTGGACCCTCATATCTGTGAGACCTTCTCTATTCCTGGGTTCTACCACAGGGTTGTCAAGCATATGGCCTGCAGGCTGGATGCAGCCCGCACAGGGCTGGAATCCAACCTAAGAGCAACTGACTCTGTGCTGCTTCCTGTTTCTAACACTGCAGCTCCTTCTGGCCAGTCTCTCCTATCCCCTGCTTCAGAGGAGAGAACAAAAGCCTTCCTTCAATTTGCTGAGGGCTCCCCCCATCCTCTGGGGAGGGAGGGGAAGGGAAAGGGCCAGAGAGAGGAGGAAGAATGGTGTCTTGTGGAACCTCTAAGAAGACCACCAACATTTTATTCCAGGTCTAAGCATACTTTTTCTTTGAGGGGAAGGGGGAGCAAGCCAGAGGGAGCACACCAGAGAGAGAGAGAGAGAGAGAGCGAGAGAGCGAGAGAGCGAGAGAGAGCGAGAGAGAGAGAGAGAGAGAGCGAGAGAGCGAGAGAGAGAGCGAGAGAGCGAGAGAGAGACGAGCGAGAGCGAGAGAGAGAGCGAGAGAGAGCGAGAGAGAGCGAGAGAGAGGAGAGAGAGCGAGAGAGAGCGAGAGAGAGCGAGAGAGCGAGCGAGAGAGCGAGCGAGAGAGAGAGATAGAGAGAGAGAGCGAGAGAGAGAGAGAGAGAGAGAGAGAGAGAGAGAGAGAGAGCGAGAGAGAGAGCGAGAGAGAGAGCGAGAGAGAGAGAGCGAGAGAGAGAGAGAGAGAGAGACCTGTGTTTGTGACCGAAACATGTTTTATTCCAGATATGAGAGAGAGAGGGAGTCTAGTCTTAAAGACCAAAAAACATTTTGTTCCAGGTATGAGAGAGTCCTGTCTTTAAGACCAAAAAACGTTTTATTCCCAGTATATATGAGGGAGGGGGAGGGAGGGGAAAAGCCAGGGAGATATGGGGGGATCCAGTGGCACTTGGAAAGATCCCCCATTCCATTTCTAACAGATGGGAGGGGGAACCTAACAGCACAACTTGCATTTCTTATTAGTGAGAGGGAGCAAGAGTACAGCAGCACCTTAATGACTAACAAAATTTGTGGCAGGGCATGAGTTTTCATGAATCACTGCTCACTTCTTCAGATACAGCTGGAATGTGAGTCCATCTGTCCTTATATCTTGAAGTGATTTCAGGCACCAAAAGACAATAGCAGCATTTGTAATGACAGAAGAAACCTAGGTCTCAATTCAGTCAGGAGTTTGCATTGTCTTGAGCTTCATGATGAGTTGCAATTCAGCAGTCTCTGTAATCTCCCTTTGAAATTCCTTTGTAAGAGAACTGCTGCTCTTAGGTCAGCAACTGAATGCCCTGAAAGGCTGAAATGTTCCCTCACTGGTTTTTAACTGTTGTGATTTCTAATAGTAGAAAGAGTAAGAGTCCAGTAGCATCTTTAAATACTAGCAAAGTTGTGGTAGGGTATGTGCTTTTGTGAGTCACTGCTCACTGCTTCAGTCTTATTTCCATTTATTCTTTGCATCCTCCTGGACTGAATCCTCCTGTACCAAACTGAAATCTAGGTTTCCTGTCTTATTATCAGTGCTGATATATCCACATGTCTGCATATCACCTAATCCAATCACACCTGCTATTGCCATTTGGCACCTGAAATTATCCTTATAAAGTCTATGTATCTAGTACCTTGTGTTACATTTTATGGCACACATGGCCTGGCTATTTTATGTCAGATCCAGCCCTCTGCTGTACCACATCAGCTTCTCATCTGAGCAGGGATTTCTACAGCATAATCTACAATTGCTCGTACCCACTCCTTGTCTGTTGTGGCCCCTGCTTTGCAGAATGGTCTGCCAGAGGAGATCAGGAAGGCTCCTACTCTTCTGGCTTTCAGCAAACTATGTGCATTATTCAAGAGGATCTTTCTAGGCAGATAGTAAGGTAGCACTGTACCAAATGAATCACGAAGGTACTTGGATAAATTATTAGGAACTGTGGTCTATGCTACTGTGCATAGTTTTTTGTAAGCTGGAACCTACTGTGTGGTTTTGCTTGATTTAATATGTCATGCTAACAATTTGCTTTGCTTCCGTTCTGTTTTTATATTTATGGCTGGTTCTACAACTTAAATCTATTTCATTGTTTACTGAATGATCCATCCCATTGATTATATTGACTCACTCTGTGTGATTCAACTTGAGTCCCAGTGGGAAAGGCAGACTATAAATAACAAATAAATAACAGGTGAGCTAGACAATATGGAAGGAGATAGTCCTCCAGGGACCCTGGCCCCAAGCCACTTAGGGCTCTAGGGGTAAGAACCAGCATCTTGAATTGTGCTTGGAAAGAAATGGGTGATCAGTGCAGATCTTTCAGCACTCCTTCAAAAAAAAAATCGTGAGTTTTTTCAGTGTTTCCCAAACTTCCCAATATTTCTATTAAAGAAAATGTGGTGGGGGAATCCTCAGGAAAAAATGCCCCCAGTGTTATTGTGGGGGGGGGCACTTCACATCGATAATGGTTTTTATTGTTGTGAACTGCCCTGAGCCTGCTTGCAAGAAGGGTGGTATACAAACCTAAAAAAGTAAGTAAGTATGTATAATGGAGACTCCAGAGACATACCAAGACAAGACTAATGTGGGAATGGTACCCACAGACAGATACTGTAATGCTGTGCTGAATGTGCTTGTGTTGCCAACTTGACAAAAGGCATGAGCGTTTTGCTGGGAAAGTGTAGATAAAACCCACAAGCACAAGGAACTGTGGAAGCCAAACTACAGACAGCCTGGTAGCTCAGTTGATTGTCTTTTGTTTTCTTAACAGAATACATGAGATTTTAACATTCTCAGTCCTTGCCTGGGGTAAGTGGGCACTTGCATATTATCTCCTCAGAGTCACTGTATGCCTCTAATATGGCTACAGATAATGTGGAAAGCATGTTGGCAAATGTACAGTGGGTTGGTCACGTTGATAAGAATTGCTCCCAAATGACATCTAACATACCGCACAATTGATTAAAAAAATAAATGTAGCTTGTCAATATGAGAACACAAATAGTGTTCCAGTCAAGAATTTATTGAATAGCATAATAAAAAGCTCCATCGTGGCTCTGTGAGACAGAGCTGCACTCAGACACTCAGAAGTGCTTCATATTCTCCAACTAACAGAGATTCTACCGTTGCATAAATTTCTGTGCATGCTCACTGTTACAGAGTATTCCACAAATATTGAGGACTGTGAAGGACCTCTTTATGTGTGTAAATCTCTAGCTGTAAGTCTCTGAGCCTCCTACAGGGCTTTCTAGTATTCTGTTCAGTAAATTCCCACCTGGAATACTATTTATTTCTTCACACTGGCAAGCTAAGTTTATTTCTAATAAATTGTACTGATGCGTTAAATATAAACAATTCATGCTTTAGTGGATGCTGGGTACGATTGGCTGCACCCTAGTTAATATCACAGCAGTTCATTAAATGTTAAATAGAACTTTTGATTTCGGCATTAGATATGCTGAATTAACACCATAGTAAGAACCAAACCTGCTGTTCAAAATATATGACAGTGATGAGGGTTTTCTGGGAAAATTTGAATCAGAAATCTAGAAAATTTTCCTATTCAAATTTAAATAAACAAATTAAGTAATGTTAGCAAAAGAAGGCAGAAATACCATGTACAAGCACCGTGGTTTGCCCATGCTTAATACCCCACATTTAGCCCTTCAAACATGACCGATTTGCTGCACAACAGCCCTGACAGCCATAGAGAAACACATTATATTTACATAAGTGGGGGCAGAAAATTGTCCACAGAAGAATTCTGTCCATCACTGCTACATGATCAGTACAATTCTGTGCAACATGGATCAAGCACCATCTATAATGGTGTTAAGACTGTCTTCCTGAGAACTACTGTTGTGGGCTTGGAAAGGATTTTGGTTCTCATACAGCACAGAGTGAGAAATTTGACTGTAGAGCATCCTTTGCATGAATGCTAGCAGTTAACATTCTTGGTAGGAGTGAACTCTTGCTCATTCCACCACTGCAACTGGAGATGCAGGATCTAAGAGCTCTATTGAAATGTGGGACATAGATTTTGAAATCAGGAAAATAACTTCATGTTGTTTCTCATTCCAAACATAATCCTTGTGGGTCTTTGAAGGATTTGTTTAGTCTCTGTTGTGGAGATTATTATGGGTGGGGCATAGTTTCCTGCAGAGTAAGATGGGGGCCAATTTACGGATAATTTATCTCCTTGCTATGCTAAATCTTTTAACAATCAAGAAGAGTTGTACAAAGAAGCTGTTTCAAACCAAATTTCTGTACATAGGTGACTGTTAGAACTCAGCTAAAGGGAGTGGTGAAATTTTTTGTTCAGTAGTGAAGCTGGTTTAATCAGCACCTTGGAACTGGAATAGGTTGGAATGGACAGAGTTTCATTTTTGTGACTATATAGGTTGTTGAAAATGTCATCTAGCGTGTCAGTGCTGAAACATTTGCATTTGGTCATCTGCCTCAAGTGGTTCTGAAATTTATTTATTTATCATATGGCAGAGTTACACATAGGAAGTATATGATATAAAATATGTAACCAAGTTGATATAACAGGTTTACAGACTGATTGGGTAATCCCCCTAAATACTAATATCTAAATTTTCAGTCCACTTGGTCCCAGCTGGGGATAGTTCAGAGAGCTCTATCACATTACCCTGGAAAGCACAACGCTCACATTTCGGTGACAGATGGGAAACAGCTTGGTGGGCTACACTATAATCATATTGGGATCCTGGTATTTTGCCCCATTTAAACAACAGGACTGCACAACTGTCAAAGCCTATTCATATTCTATTAGCCGTCTTCCATGCTTTATGTGGCAAGTAAAATCCTGTGGTTTATCAGGTTATGGATATTGGGTGGAACTGATTGTATCCATATTTGCAACCATTCATTCCCTAGATCGGAATTTAGATTTGAGTGGGTTTAATACATTCGTTGATGGTTCTCATTGTTATATTGAGTTAGGCATCAAGTTTGTGGACATGAGAGCTGTTGAGCCACACTGAAGCACCATGTTCTACAATACTGGTCTTGTAAACTTGTAAAAAGGTCTTGCAAACTTGTAAAAAGGTTTTAAGATGAGCATCTAAGTGTTGTAGCAGACACACCCCAAGTTGTACCACATAATTTTTGGAGAGTGTTATTTTGCTTGAGTACTTTGCTGCTACATTGGTAAGATGGTGTTTATAGCTCAAGGTCCTGTCCAGGGTAATGCCAAGGTACTTATGTGTATGATTGTTTGTAAGTTGGGTGCCATTAAGGTAAACATTCAGTTCATAGTTGGCAAGATTGTAGAAAAAAAATGACACTGTCTTGGAATAGCCAGGAGATCCACAGGATGATAGTTTGGATGCTGAAGCTGTAGCTCTTTTTTGGCACCATGTAGGTGGTGAGCTGTGCTTATCTTTAGGCTGAGCGTGCTGTGACGCCTAAGGCCACCCAGCTAGTTTCAAGTGGGGAAGTGGGGAATCAAATGCAGTTCTCCAAATTAGAGTCTGCCACTCTTAACCTCTACACCAAACTGACTCTTTGGCAAGATTATTACTGAGATGGAAACAGGATCATTCAGTTTTTCCAGGACTTGGGATAAGCCACCATTTATGGTAGTAAGCCAAAATGTCAAGGTCCCTGTCAGTATTTCCTCAGTCCTTTCAGTTGATTTGTGCCTTACTGCAGTTGCCATGTCATCAGCATAAGCAAACTTCCTGGATATTGTCTTAGGAACATCAGAGATGTATAGAGTAGAAAGAACTGGAATGAGGACTGAGCTCTGGGGTAGGCTGCTATTTAGTTTGTTCTGTTTTCTAATCGACTGACCCATAATTACTTAGAAAGTTCTATTGCTCAGCATGTTATTTCAGAGTCAAAATAATATTCTGCAAGGGAAAACTTGTAAAAACTTGTACAGCAGACCATCCCTCCGGACTGTGTCATAAGCGGCAGTCAGATCGACGAAAACAGCTTATGTCTTAAGACAATTCTGATACCCTGCCTCAGTGAAAGTTTTTAAGCTGAGAACCTGGTATTCAGAACTACAGTGGGGTCTAAATCTTGCTCGCTGTATAGGGATATGTTTGTTAATTCTGTCACTGATTCTGTGCAGGATTAGCCTCTCGAGGAGTTTATAACAGGAGCTCAGAAGGCAAATAGGTCTGTAACTTTCTGTCAGATGTTTTGGTTTTCCAGGTTTCAGAATAACAACTATCTTTGCTTTCTTTGTTTATTTTTATTTTTGTGTGTGTGTGTGTGTGCTTTTGTGTGCTTGCCTGGAAGTCATTGTTGACTTCTGGTAGCCCCTACTGGGGGCTTGGACGTTTTTCGGGGAGGAAGGAAGGAAGAAAGGAAGGAAGGATACCCTGCCCTTCACTCGAAGTCTCAGAGTGGTTTACAATCTCCTTCCCTTCCTCTCCCCACAACAGACACCTGTGATGTAGGTAGGGCTGAAAGAGCTCTTGAGAGGACAGCTCTGAGAGAACTTTGACTGACCCCAAGTCACACCAGCTGCTGCATGTGGAGGAGTGGGGAATCAAACCCGGGTTTCCAGATTAGAGTTCTCTGCTCTTAACCACTACACCAAACTGGCTTGATTAGCCTGCCTCTGATATTCCTTGGAGATTGTCCTTCTGGGGGAATTTCCGGCGGACGTTGATTAGAACGCTCGCACCAGACACTGTCTCCGCATTGTTGCAAACTAAAAGAATTTAAAATGCCTACCATAAATAATAATATAACTCCTAATCTTGAACACTGTGGTGGGTCAAGGGTCAAAAGAAGAAAACACACAGACCTCCACCAGCTGAGGAAGAAACGGAATTATCTAACGAAGACTCTTCTCCACCTCTTGAATCATAAGGAGAGGAGGCTTGGGCCAGCAAATGGAAACGCGAAGGCTCAATTAAAAAAAACACATGCAAGGATTTTTCCACAGAACTGAAACAAGAAATAAAAGAAAAAATCAAGAGTATTTTGTCACTCCAATGACTGCAAAAATAGACAAATTAACAAAGAACATGGAAGAAATTAAAGCAGCGGCAGACTCAGCTGCAGCAGAAGTGAAAAATAACAAACAAGCTGTCTTGGAGCTACGTGATTATGAAGCCTGGTCCAATAGTAAGTTAATGTTATTAGAACTTAGAGTGCCTGTTCGGAAAATTAAAATTTGTGGGATCTCACCAAACTTTGAACTGAATACCAACCTAACTACAGCTTTAAATTCTTGGCTGAGTGGGAAGCTGAAACTTCAGGGTACTGTGGTTACAACAGCATACAGACTAAACATTAGTAGAGCTGGGTCACCAGCCTTAATCCCAGATGTTATTGCAGAGATTGTGGATGTTCAAACAAAAAAATTAATCTTAGAAACTGCTCATAGCCAAATAGGCTTGAAACTAGATGATGTTATCACCCAAATATTCCCAGATCTCCCGTATGAAATTTTGACGGCTCGAAGAAATATGCATCCACTGGTACAAAGACTAATAGAACTAAAAATACCATATTGGTGGTTACCTCTGGGTCATCTCTCAGTTTCCCAAAGGGGAAGGACTTGGACAGCCCATGATGTACCTTTGGTAGAGGAAATGATTACAGCTATTACGGAGGCTGCCGGTGGTTCATAGGACTAGACTTGATAAGGATGCAAAATAGGCAGTGCTGGAATAAAAACTTTTACTTAAATTCAAGTTGGGATTTTGCACAACACAGGTAAGACTGTATGGGGAAGATCCCCAGCCCACCAATGGTGAGCCTCTTTTAGGGACTCCTTTGGGGAACCAAAGATTCTGGAGCGGGCAGCACGTCCCGAAGATAAACACTAGAAGGAAATAGTGTTCAACCGTAATTCTTGTTTTCCTTTAATTGTTATAGTTACATAATAAAAATATACATTAGAAGTGTAAAGAAATACATTGACAAGTAATAATAACAATTGAAAAATTAATTTGGGGTTAAAGGGGGTAAGAAAAACAAAAGATGTATGAATTGTGTAATGATATATTTTCGGAATGTAGAATTATGTTTGTGGGAACATTCCCAAGTGGATTATAAAGATAGGACAATAGATATATTAGAAATCAATTCAACTTGGGCATATTGTAGGTTATCTTTGATATATTAGTTTAAATATTATTCCTTCCTTTGTTATGATGTTTTGTATAAACTTGTATTATGGGAATTAAAAGCAAAATAAAATCTTTTTTTAAAAAAAGAGAGAGATTGTCCTTCCAAGTACTTGGCAGAGTTCGCCCTGCTTATTTTCCGAGATCTGACGAGATCAGGCTTTCCTGGGCTATCCAGGTCAGGGCCTGTCTTTGGTTTCTTGAATTCCCCTACAAGTCCTCCTGCTCTCATGATATCAGTGAGAAACTTTGCAAGCCACTGCTTAATGAACGTGCCGCTCTTGACCAGGAACTCATTATGGATGCAGTCAAAACCTGATGCCTTTCCTCTGAAATCTCATCAGCACTGAAATTCCCTGACAGCTCACAGTCTTCGAGGCAGATGCGTATCAAAATCTGGAGTTCTTTTTTCATTCTAACTGTAAAATCTCAATCCTTCGGAGCTGTGGATAGGGATACTAGTCGGGCAGCTACCTGGTTTGATGTTACCTCCGTATTTCTTCAGAGCACAGGTGGGCTTGCACTTAGTTTTTTCAAAAGGCTCCAGGCTTTTCTACTGGAATGCCTGAAATTGAAATTTTCAGTTGCTTCAGTCTGTTTTTGTCTATGTTCAGCATTGAGTTCATTGAGTAGTTCATCTGTGGCTTCTGAGTCTTTGCTGTCGAGGAAATTTCGATAAAGCCTCTCACTCTGAATGCTCCAGCCTGGAATATGTTCTTTCCTATATCCTCAAGGAATGTGCCCTTTGGTTCTGAAATTATATGATTTCAGACAGCCTGGCACAATAGTACACTCTGTCCCGAGCTTGCAGATGTTCTGGTCCTGATTGCTGCCATACATTAATGTTGTGTAAGCCATCTAAAAGAACATAATTTTTGTGAGAGTTATGTGGCACCGTTATAATCACCTCCACCCCTTAGGGTTCATGGAAATGGTTTTTTCTTTGTGGAATAGTTCAGCGTTTTGGCAGCTGTTGTAATGCACATGTAACAGGTGAATTGGGCCTTATTACCAAGCAATTAGAGCCTTTCCCTCTAGCAGTCGTTCTAGTTTCTCAGTTCTAATTGACACACGGTAGATTGTTATGCATAAATAAGAGGTGAAACCCATGTGGGTTCTAGGTTCTCATCCACTTGATTATGGTGTCCAAACCCAGGCCTTAAGACACATAGTATTTTGGTGGCATCTAGGGTGGATGCAACATTAGTACTTAGAGAGCCAGTTTGGTATAGTGGTTAAGTGTGCAGACTCTAATCTGGGAGAACTGGGTTTGATTCCCCACTCCTCCACTTGCACCTGCTGATGTGTCCTTGGGTCAGTCACAAGCTCTGGCACAGCTGTTCCTGAAAGAGCAGTTTGTGTTAGAATTCTCTCAGCCCCACCTACCTCACAGGGTGTCTGTTGCGGGGAGGGGAAGGGAAAGGAGTTTGTAAGCCACTCTGAGACTCCAAGTGAAGGGCAGGGTATAAATCCAATCTCCTCCTCCTCTTCTTCTTCTTAGGTTTCAAGCCCTTCCATCTACTAGCCATTTTGATATTCATGCTTAATTTCCTGTTCAAGTGGGGACTTATTGGAACTTAAAATGATCATTGAGCTGAGCTGTCTAAACATAAAAAATGGCCATTGTAAAAGGTCTGTAAAAGACACGGTTGCAGGCAGCCTGTAGTCCGTCACAGTAGTTCAGGCAAGGTACATGGATTAGTGTGGCAAGATTATCAGAGTTATGAGAGAGTAGCTAGCTATCATACCAGATGAGGCAAATACCTTCTTTTAGAGATTTTAGCAGAAGAAGGCAAATGCAAGTCTGGACCATGTACAACACTGGTGCCTGTTGTTGTTTCATCTCCTACTTTTAGCCTGCCTAAATTGATTGATTTGTGACACAACAGCCCCCAAAACTGTAAACAGACTGAATTTACATATGTAGGGTATGAAATTCCCTGTAGGACAGTATAGCCTCGGAAATTTGGGGGGATATTTTTCCATTTTTGGAAAATTTTCCACTTCACATCTCTGATTTGATTAGAATCTGGTTTCAGATCTGTGCAAGTGGCAGCATTATGGAAACCTTGTGTAAATAGATCATGTAGCCTTGTTTTGTTCTGATTAGGAAATGCTGCTGCCAAATATTTTGAAGTAGGCACAGATTTAAACAGTTAAGGCAGTCTGTTAAATATTTTGAAAGTGTAATAAAAAAGGTGTAAATGCTAGAAGTACTATTAATTTACAAACTAACAAGGCCTGTTAAAAATGTAGAAAGTAGAAAGGAAATTAGAGTAACGTTAGCTAAAAGCCTTTGGGATGAAGTGGTGCTTGTATGGTAGGGTGTGGGGCTTTCAACCCTGTCTGTGATTCACCTCCACAGTTTCTCTGTTTTAGAGACTACAGGGCAGGACTATATTTATAGAAGTTTCTGGTGTGGCAGATCTCCAATTTGCAAAAATGAAGACTTCAGGCAGCTGGAAATGGTAGTGTCAGGGCAGTGACATATGCAATGTATTTCGTTTCCCCGTATCTTCTTGGGCAGGGAGTGTGTGGGAGAAAGTTTTGGAAATGTATAGCCCCCAAACCTGCAACCTTGTAGAGGCATTGCCTCCCTTCCTTTTATTTGTGGAATCTGGGTTCAGTGTTGAGTGTACGGAACACTTCTATGCATCTATGTAGTTCCTACATTGAAAAACCAGCTCCTGGTGTTCTGTGTCTTTTGATGCACTCTGAGGCTGAGCATGACAGCCTGCTGTGACAAAATATTGGCTGTTAGAGATACAAGGTCAGTGCTCCAGTCTAAACAAAAGCAAGTGCAATCTGAAATTGGTTTTAACTTGTGAGCTTCCGCTATAGTCAGCCTGAAAGGATGCTGGAGGAAAGGGAGAAAACAACAACCTGGTTATTAAAATGCTGGGGGGCAGAATAAGTGGAATTCTTGCAAAGGTAGCAGCTACATTTCCAGTTCCTTGGATTTAAGAGAAGTGGTTTGACTAATGGTCTGACTGGTTTCTGTAAGTTAACTATTAGTGATGCATTTCTTCTGTTGAGGATGTTGTCTTAGTGCAGTTGATATTGACCTAAGATATTTTAAACATTCTCAGCCCTTGCCCTTTAGAAACACTTGCATCATCTTTTTTGCAGTAGGCCGAAACTTTATTTTAATGCCACTTTGTTCTTAAAATAACATTGGACTATTTCTATACCTCAGAAATTAGTATTCTTCCCTTTATGGCAGTTGCACCTTCTTTACAGTTTTCCTTAGAAAAATTGAGATGAGATCAAAACCCTGCTTATGTACTCTGTGTTATCTTTTTTGAAACTGCTGGTCAAGGATGTACTTCATATAAGGGATATGATTTATTTCATCATACATACAGATTTTACTCTTTGTCTGGAATAACTTACAGTTCATGTTTTCTTCTCAGAGTTTGGTAGTGGACCTTAGACATACACCTTCCTGCTCTTCCCTCACTGTGGGGAGAAAGGATAATTAAGTGTTTGAATGGAGGGATCGTGTGTGTTCCATTGTGTCCACCCTGTAGTGACAGCATGGTGGGAGAGAACAGATGAGCCAGACCTACTTCTCACCTTGGATTGCTTAGAAATAATCTGAACTGACCCTAGGAATAAACATCTTCACCGTATAACCCCAAACTTCTTTTGAACTTTGGCTAAAAAATAACAAGCTATGTCATGTAGAATAGGAAGCATAGTTTTCAACAGCATTTGCAGTGGTGATACAGATGACTTAGCTAGGTTGTGCCTGGTAATTCTTACCTTGTACTAACTTTCTTTCCTGTAGTGATTTCCATGCACTTGCAAGGTAAGTTGCAGCATCATAGAGGGAAACATTTTATAAGTTTTGCCCTCAATCAGTATTACATACATAACTCTCAGCATTCCTAGTGCGAATGTTCATGTGAATAATATATAGCAGTCTAGAAAAGACAAGAACTATGAGGAAACAAAATAATAATGTAAAATCCGTGTAAGGACTTATGGCTTGGTCCTGAATCAGACCAAATAGGTCTTTACCTGAATGTTGTCCTTGGGGGGAAAAGCATATATCTTGTAATAACTGTCTCAATGTCATATGTAAAATCAAAACCCATTCCAGCTTATCTTATGTTCTTCCTATTCTTTTTCCACATCTTTGTAAAATAATACATGTCTCGTTGTCCTTCCAGTCTGAACAACTTTAGGATCTGACTTCAGCATAGTTGACCTGGTTTCCAGTGTTGCAGTGGTTGCCTAGTAACTGTGACAAATGCTGGCAAAGCTGTGGTTTAACTCTTCCCTGAACAATACTAATGTCATGGGTTCTGTCTGCAGGTTCAGGAATAAAACCAAATGTCAACTCAACTGGCTTTCTGTAATGGAAGCTTTTACATGGGTGTTTGACATGGCATACTTCTGGGTGCTTTAAAGGTGCAAGTTTAAGCAGGCAAACCTGGAGGGAGTCCATCTGAACAGATGGTGTTATGTAACTGTGTGAACTTTAAGATGACTCCATAGTATGGTTGTTTATATTACTGACTTCTGGATCACGTGCAAAGAGGCTGCCGCATAAGGCATCCGTTTTTGTGTTTCCAATGTAGAAAAGCAGGTTTGAGTAATGACAGCTGTTTGGTATGTGCACTTTTCTAGTTGTGTTAGCAGCTATTTCCTTTCCTTTATTCTATACTTCATGCTCACAGACCAATGGGTCATAATAAGCAAACAAGTTTAATAGTCCATATGGTACAGAATAATACAATCCAAAAATAAAGAAAATAACCAAACAACCAGAAATACAAAGTACAAGGAATAAAATATACCATTATGGATAAAAATTATTAAAAACTACTGATAAAAATTTTGCCACAGGAAGAGTTATGATTGGGTCGGTATCAGCCAGAAGCGTTGTAACTTCTGAATATATACTGTGTGATCCATTTATCTCTAACAAGTTCATGCTTCTTACAATTAATAAAGAAGTGCCAAATAATATCTAGATTCCCTGATGTACGATCACAAAATCGTTCAGAAAAGGGAATCCCTAGGAACCTGCCTGTTAGCAGGTATTGGGTACTCTGCTAGGTATGAATTTTAGGAAGGAATAAGGATTGTATTTGGGCCATTATTTTCTACATGTCAATGAGGCTTTGCCTGTTTGAAACACCTTTATAATCCATATTTTACTAGGTTAAGGAGTAAAATATTTGAAGATGTTTAATGCACAGGTTAAAGGCCAAGCCCAATTAATGTGTTGTTGTTTATAGACTTCCGTTAGCCAGCCATGGGACTGTGCCCTCAGCAATGAGATTACTTTCCTGTTTTGGTTATTGTCATCTGAAATAGCAATAAAATATTTCTCAAACTGCCAAAAGCCCGTATGTTCAGATGTTCCAGGTTTGAGTTTCTAGAAAATATGAAGGCTTGGTTCAGATATAACAACTAATTGTGTTTTGCCATTTTGGAAACAAG
Organism: Gekko gecko; assembly: GCA_029375565.1. Classification (NCBI taxonomy): domain Eukaryota; kingdom Metazoa; phylum Chordata; class Lepidosauria; order Squamata; family Gekkonidae; genus Gekko; species Gekko gecko. Next base: position 42,720,074 of record JAPDNY010000006.1, read on the forward strand.
CATCAGCAGTCTTTAGGTTCTATTTTCCTCTACAAGGACTTCTGAAGCCAATTCCTATAATGACAAAATATAGTCTGTCCTTAAAGTTGAATGCAGTTGAAGCCAAAATTTGTTTATAACACAACCACAGGTGCAAAGCTGGTATCTGTTGGTTTTTTAAATTTGAAAAATAGGCATTTGTACGATAAAAATCAAAACATCAGTATGCAGTAGTCTTATCTAACTGTATCTCTGCCTGCCTGCCTGCCTGCCTGCCTGTCTACCTATCTACCTACCTACCAACCAAAATTCCTTTGCTGGATTAAGTTTTTTTCAGTAAAGCAGAGAGCAGGTGGTCAACACATTTTTCAGTGGCTCACTTTTTTATCATATTTCAAAGCTGTCAACTTTACTTTTTTATCATATCCCATACTTTTGTTAACCATTCTCCCTTACTTAGAGTAGATTTAGATTTCCTGTAATGAACAAATACCATCTTTACCAAAGTCAGATGGCTTCTGAATCACTACAACATGAGTTAACAAAAAGATTTTGACCCTGATTCTTTAACACTCCAGCAATAGTTGAGGCCACCATTTTACAGAAAGCCTGAACACTTACATATCTACTAGATGTGGTGGAAATCTGCATGTTCCTCATGACAGTGCCAACATGAACATGTTTTATATATGTCTATTTGAACTGGGGAAATTTGGGAAACATGAGACCACCAGCGAAAATGGCAGTTGTGTAGATGTCCCCCCCCCCAGTACAGTATCAAATGTCCTCACATCATTTCCCCACCTTTCTTTGTGGCAATCAGCAATGTAGAATGTGTGTGAGAGGAACATGGAATGTAATTTCAGGATACACAAATTTCTTATGCCTTACAAAGGGGAGGGGGAGAGGCCTGGCACAGGGATGCCATTCTCTGTGGTTATCCCTGTATTCCAGGGATGTCGAAAGCATTTCTCATGAGGGTTGGATCTGACATAAATGAGACCTTGTTGGGCTGGGTCATGTGTGTCATAAAATGTAATGCCAGGAAGTGGAGATATAAACTTTATAAAGGACACAAACACAAAGGGTTTTTTTTAACTTAAAATAAAAACATGCTTAAAACATTAGCTCTCTTGCTCTGAATTATTACATCAAAATGTCTGTGCTGTTGCAATCTTGAGTATGCTGTTCAGGTGTGTATCTGTAAGCTGCAAACCTACAATGATGTAGCAGCAGCAGAACTGAAAGAAGTTCTACTGCGGGGCTGATAGAAGCCTTCTGGGGGCTTCATCCGGCCCCCAGGCCTCATGTTTGACACCCATGTTGTATTCTTTTCAAAATGGAAAAAAAGCTGAAGGGGTGGGGGCTTGGAGGGATTCTAGTGGGAGGCAGGAAGTCCCATTCTGTGAGCTTTGTGCTACTTGCAGTTCTTGGGATCCTTGGGACTGAACCCTTTGTTTCTGTGTATGTACTTCATGTGGCAGTGAGAGAACCTTTAAGGAATCACATGTGTATGTACTCTCCCAGTACATCTAGAGATTAAACAATCTCTAGATGATCTCTCCCAGAGGTTTCATGTTGATGTACTTCACGTGGCAGTGAGAGAACCCTTAAGGAATCACATGTGTTGGTTCCATGTGTAAATCGTTAAGCACTTTGAATTTTGTAGCTAATTCCCAGTAACTATTATGTTACTGCAGAAATGTATAAAGTTAATGTGCTCTCTTTTGAACACTTAGTGATTCATTATAGACATTTGCAGAATAGGAGGCTGTCTTCTGGTGCTGAAGCTTTGAACTTCATTCTGCTTAGAAACTGGATGGTTTAATAACTAATAGAACTGTTCATTGAGTGGCCTATGTTATTCTTAGGAAAAGTTTTCTGTTAGCCAGAGAGGTGCTGCTTTGGTACACATTAAGTAGTAGACAAGCAAAACTAATTATAGCAATGTTTCTTGCAGGCTTGTTTGGGAAGTCAGCAAAAAACATACCTCTCACAACCAGTGCTAATTTAACAAATTGGGGAACAGATACTTTAGTAACCTACTGTGATTGTGTTTTTGAAATCTTAGCATTTGTAACGTGTGTGTGTATGTATGAAGTGATGTCAAGCCACAGCTGACTTGTGGTGACCTGTAGGGTTTTTAAGGCACGAGACTAACAGAGGCAGTTTGCCACTGCCTTCCTTTGCACGCACAGTGACCCTGGAATTCCTTGGTGGTCTCCCGTCCAAATACCAACCAAGGGCAACCTTACGTAGCATTTGGGATCTGACGAGACATCACAGGTGAAAAAAATTACTGCTTCTTTATGCATTTAGCTCAGTTTCCAGTATGGTCATGTTGTGATCACATATAGTAGCTTCCTTGAAAACCTTGCTGGAAGAGCAGTATATAAAAATTATTCATTTAAAACATTTAATTACTTGAGGAGGCTTGATGGGGGGGAGGGAGTGGCCACAGCTCGAGTTCTAGCTAGATTTATATTCTCTACTTGCAGAGAATATCCCTCACTCAATATAATGAAGACTGTCTTCTCTGTAGTTTTCTTTGCCCATCAATTTTCCTATGAACTGTTACTTTTACCCATGACTACTTGGGTGCTTAAAGGATTTCAGACCTATTAAGCATGGGACAGATGAATAATCCACAGCTCTTAAGTTTCCAGCCCATTTGTGGAAAGCGTTGTTGTTTGCTTGACATGAATAGGAGAAAATCTCTAGTGACAGAACAAGATATTTTGCTTATACATATTCCCGACTGGTATCTCTGGTTAAAGAATCTCTGTTAGAAGTATTTGGAATCCTTCTTCCCACTAGTAGCCTCCTGAGATCCACTAGAAGTGTGAGATAGAGTTCAGTATCATCTGCATATTGATGACAGCCCAGCCCAAATCTCTAGATGACCTCTCCCAGAGGTTTCATGTTGATATTAAAGAGTGTGTAGGACAAGATGGAACCCCGTGGGACCCAGAGGTCAAGGGGCTAAGGAGGAGACCCTAGTACCACCTTCTGAAATCTACCTTCCATGTATGACCAGAACCACTACAGAACCATGCCTCCTAGTCCCAGCCTGAAACATGGTCCAGAAGGACACCATTAACCAACAGGGCTCACTATCCCCATCCATCCCCATTCATCTCCACCAGATTGGAAAGGACCCAAACAATTCATTTCATTCAAGAATCTTTGGTGTTATTGAGCTACAACTTGTTCAGTCACCTTGCTCAAGAATGGATCATAGTTGTTTGTGGGCCCAGAGTGCATTTCTTTAGGAGTGGATGCACCAGCATTTCATTGGGGAGCATTTCTCTCCCCAGTGTTGTTTAATATCTACATGTGTCCCCTTGCCCATATTATTCAGAGACATGGGCTGGGTTGTCACCAATATGCTGATGACACCTAGTTCAATCTACTATCCAACTGGGCTCTGCCCCAGAGAATCTGGACAGGGCATTACAAGCCATGGCTGAATGGTTACAACAGAGCAGACTGAAATTGAATGCACTGAAGACGGAGGCCCTGCACCTGGGTTGTGGGGGATTGGGATGGGGAATTGGGCTCCCAACCTTTGATGGAGCCCCACTGGTGCTAGCATTGAAGGTGAAGAACCTGGGGGTGTTCCTTGATGCCTCACTGACTATGGTGGCCCAAGTCGATGCCACTGCCAGGTCTGCCTTTTTTCATCTGAGACAAATCAGGCAGTTGGCCTCATATCTCACCTCCACAATCTGGCTAAAGTGACCCATGCAATGGCCAGTTCCAGACCAGATTATTGTAATTCTCTCTACGTGGGTCTGCCCTTGACTCTGCTTCAGAAGCTGCAGCTGGTGCAAAATGCAGCAACACGGGTGTTGACTTCTTCATCTGTGCAGATGCATATTCACCCTATGCTGCGTGAACTGCATTGGCTGCCTGTTGAGTACCAGATCTGTTTCAAGGTGCTAGTGTTTACCTTCAAAGCCCTATATGGCCAGGGGCCAGCGTATCTGCAAGACTGCCTCTCCCCCTATGAGCCCTGAAGGGCTTTACTGTCTGCTAATCAGCATCTCCTGGTGGTCCCCGGCACCAGGGATGTCCGCCTTGCCTCAACTAAAAAAAGCCCTGGCCCCTACCTGGTGGAATGAGCTCCTATATGAGATCAGGGCCCTATGGGATCTTTTACAGTTCTGCAGGACCTGCAAGACGGAGCTCTTCCCCCAGGCTTTTAGTTGAGGCAGTAGGCACCCCCTCCTTGGGCTTCCCTGTCAGTGAGTCAGATCTGTATTACTATCTGGGAACCCCCAATTTGAAATAAACCTCATCTGTTGAGGCACTAATTAGCATATAGGAATGGTGCTGTATTTTATTGGATATATTTTAGTTGTTTGTATACTGTGTTCGATCGAACCCACCCTGAACCTTCTATGCAGAGAAGGAGGGATACAAATCTAAATAAATAGAGTGTGGCTTGCCCAAGGTCACCCACTGATTCTCCACAGCACAATGGAGACTTGAACCTGGATCACTTAGTTTGTAGCCTGAAACTGTAACCAGGGGTGGCCAAACTTGCTTAACATAAGAGCCACATAGAATAAACAACAGATGTTTGATAGCCATAAGACATGAACAGATATCGAACAAATGTTTTTATTGAAAAATATGCAAATTTGCTTTTTAATAACATTAAATGAGACTGCCAAAAATAAAAACAAAAGGGGTAAAAACAGATATTGATAATGACATTTATTTGTCCAATGATATGTATTTGTTTGCTAATTATATTTATTTGTCTGAGACAGAGAAACAAAGAAAGCAAATAGATGATGGGGGGAGGGAGGGGGGAGGAGAGAGAGAGGAAGGAAGGGGGAAAGAGAAAAAGAAAGAAAGATGGAAGGAAAGCAAATAGATGGGGAGGGAGGAAGGAGGGGGAAGAGAGAGCGAGAAACAAAGAAAGCAAATAGATGGGGAGGGAGGAAGAGGAAAGGAGAGAAAAAGGAATAAAGCAAATAGATGAGGGAGGGGGAGGAAGGAAGGGAGAAAGAGAGAGAGAGGTGGAAATAAAGAGGTGGAAAGAAAGCAAATAGTGGGGGAGGGAGGCAGGAAGGGGAAAAGAGGGGGTGGTGGAAAGAAAGCAAATAAATGGCGAGGGAGGGAAGGAGGAAGGAAAGGAGAGGTGGAAATAAAGCAACTTTAACTTTAAATGTGTTCTCCAGGCCCCCCCCCCCATACTAGCTGGCTTGGCTTGGAGAAGGGATTTAAAAAGACAAATGCCTTCTTGAAGCTGGTGGGCGGTGCCATGGGGTGAGGGCTTGGAGAACACCTTTGGCTTTAAATGTGTTCTCCAAGCCCCATGTTGCCATGCCAGCTTGCCTTGGAGAAGGGATTTAAAGAGACAAATGCCTTCTCCGAGCCAAGCCAACTGACCGATGTGGTGGGGCTTGGAGACCACATTTAACTTTAGATGGGGTGGAGGGAGAGAGAGAGAGAAAGAAAGGAAGGTGGAAAGAAAGCAAATAGATGGGGGAAGGGAGGGAAAGGTGGAAAGAAAGCAACTTTAAATGTGTCCTCCAAGCCCCCACCTATACCCTTATGCCCGTTGGAGAAAGGATTTAAAGAGACAAAAGCCTTCTCCAAGCCAGCTGGGGGGGGAGGCTTTGAGAATGCATTTAAGGTTAAAGTTGCTTTCTTTCTCTGCTCCCCCCATTTCAAGCCTACCTAGGGAGGGGAACACTGGCTGGAGAAAGGAAGACTCAATCAGGGAGGTATGCCTTCCTTTGCTTTCCCAGCCACCCTGCCAGGAGCTGCACAGTATCTATGAAAGATCTGCATGTGGCTCCTAAACCACAGTTTGGCTACCCTTGTACTATACCATACTAACTTTTGTGTGGTGGCTGCTGTTGAACAGTAGCAAGCAGCTGGACCTAGGTGAGTCATGCAAATCATGTGGTTGCAAGTCGAGCAGTGGATGCTGTTGGGCCTAGACCCAGTGAATCCTCCATCAAAGAAACAGTCTTGGAAAGGGCTCTGACCCCTTTTACTGATAGAAACCAAGGCTAAATGCTGGGAATACTGTTGTGGTTGCCTAGTAACAGCTACTGAGGTCTCAGAGTGAATTTGCTTCTTAAAGGTGCAGCTGCTGCTTTTACTTTGGATTTTTTTTAAAAAAAAACCCAGTGTATTCTTTAAAAAAAGATTTCATATTTTTCTGCAGAATTACAGAAAGATTTGTCTGGTCTGTTTATGGCCCCTATCTCTAGATGTAAATGTCCACAGAGGGGGCAAAGTTGAAAATATATATTGAGATACATATTTAAATATATTGATGCTATCATTCATTAACTGGAAAAATATGACATAAGGGTATTTCAAATCAATATATGTCAGTACTCTTTTATCATTCCCCATTTCTTGGCTTCTCTCCTCCTTAGTATATAGTCAGATTAGAGGAGGAAGAGAAGAGATTGGATTTATACCCCACCCTTCACTTGGAGTCTCAGAGCAGCTTACAAACTCTTTTCCCTTCCCCTCCCTCCCCACAACAGACACCCTGTGAGGTAGGTAGTGCTGAGAGAGCTCTTTTGAGAACTGCTCTTTCAAGAATAGCTCTGACAGAACTATGGCTTTGCCCAAGATTATCCAGCAGCTGCAAGTGGAGGAATGGGGAATCAAACCCGGTTCTCCCAGATTAGGGTCCGCACAGGTCGTGGTAAAATGATGTAACATAGAATGTGCAGTGCTTGGGTCCAAGGGTGGATGGTACTTCACCCCCCCAAAAAAAATATGGCCATAATTCCGAATTAAATGTTCACATATATGTGTGTGTGTGTGTGTATATGCCTTCCTCTTTGTCTGTGCCCCATGTTACAGATGTTTTAACATTATTGCAGAGTAGAGCATTATTGTACCTGAGCAGGACTTCATGGATCGATATGTCAACTCTGTCAGTACCAGATATTCATGTTTCTTCTTGATAGTTGATCATTATGTGTTGGAGAGCTGAGCGATTAATTCATGTCATCGAGGCTACTTTGGTTATAATACTGGTTCTCTGTTGCCATGTATGTTGGATATGGAGGGGATAATATAAAGTTGGGTTGTAAGGCTAAAACTAGGCTTACTTTTGTTACCTCATGTTATTTCATCTTTTGCTGTTTCTTGCATTACTAGCCTTTAATCATTGTTAAATGCAAATTAATTTGAGAAATAATTTAATGTAGAATGAATGGCAGTTTGAGACCTTTTTAAAAACAGTATCATACAGTTAAATACTCGGTTGTTGAATGTTACAGCTGCAGCTAGACAACCCTCTAAAAATGTGATAAACTCACATTTCTTTCTACCTGAAGGATAAGTTTTCAGTTAGAAGTGTTAGACCTCCAGCTGGGGAACAAGATTCTAGTCATAAGCATATGTAGCCTCTGGGTATTTGAGATTCCCTTTTGTATTTCCTTTTTCTCTGAGACTTGATTTGCATCCTAAAACACTGAGGGTTTTGTAATTTAGAAATGAAGGTGGTGGTGGGGATGATAAAACACCTATGAAACTACTATGAGTGGTGTGGAGGAGATAGAGAAATTAATGAGATTGGTAGGCAAAAGAGTCCGGTGGTACCTTTAAGACCAACAAAGTTTTATTCACAGTATAATCTTTCATGTGCAAGCACACTTCCTCAGATACAGTGGAAAAAGTAAGTGCTGCTTCACTCAGTATATGATGAATTTATGGAATTCACTGTCCCAAGGCCTAATGCCGGTTTAGCTTATTTATAAAGAAGGTTAAATACGTTTATGAAGGACAGCTAAATGGAACCTCCATGCTGAGGCTTGGATTGCCTTTCAAACATTTTATATAGTGCCTAACTGGTTATGTGCTTTGTAAATAACAAATATCACCACTATTTGTCTTGATATAATGCAGGTTTTTTGTTCTTTTTCTTCTTCTTAAAGGATCAGTTTGATAATTTAGACAAGCACACACAGTGGGGCATCGACTTCTTGGAAAAATATGCAAAATTTGTCAAAGAAAGGATAGAAATTGAACAGAATTATGCAAAGCAACTGAGGTAAGTTTTTGTTGCTATTTTATCTTTGTTTATTACTCTTTAAATGATTATCTCACACTCCAGTCAGTCTAGTTAAATGTAATCTCCATAGAGCTCAGTGGGGCTTTCTTCTCCAAGAAAGTACACCAAGGGTTGTTGCAAACATGTTTGATCAGTTTAGCTAAAACCAGTTCTTCTTTCTGGTAATCAGGTACTTTTTGCTATAGAGATGCTTCCAGCTGACCTGATAATATCCCCCACATTAGTTGGTGTAGTACAGGCAGAGACATGTTGTTCATTGACAACACACAAACGGGCTTGCGCAACAGCAAGTATCGTGACATACTGTGCAAGGCAAACAAGGCGGATTTGGACACCCTTGAGCCACTTTGCTTCTTCATCTTAGCTATTTTCAGGACCTGTTGTGGCTTGCTCGGTCTTTTGTGCACTGCCACACTGAAGGATGCTTGAAAAACTTCAGAGTTAAAATTAGCTGTGAATTAGGTTATCTTTGAAGTGTCCACTGTAATCGTTAGCCCAGCTGAAGAGGCAAGTGGCTTTTCATGGGTTAGTGGTGGCAACTTCAAATAAATCTCCTGTGTTTCAGCATTTTGTTTTACTATCTTCATTCATTTAGTTATAAATTCAGAAAACAAGCTCTTCAGACACCTCACAAAATAAAACATGATAAAACGATTAAAAAACACATAATCATCAACATAAACAGAAATCCAGCAATAATTATTTTTTTGTTGTTAGTGACTGCAAGTTCTCCTTAGACCACAGTTAAAGAACATGGTAGAAAAGAAGGGGAAATATGTTTGATACAGTATCTAGGCAGTACTGGGCTCTACAGGTTGAAAAAGGACATGCTCCCTGGGCTTTAAATGAGCTGTAAAAAAAGACCTGCTACAACTGGACTCTAAAAGGACCCTCTTATGCAGCATTAATGTAGATGCATTTCCTCCTGCATTGCAATAATACTGCTAATTGGTGTCACTACTTCTTTACATAGGTATTTAAAAAATTGTATCCCACTTCTTCAGAGCACAAAGCAGTTAACAGGGCAAAAACACCACAATAAAAAATAAATTACAACCCTCCCCCCATCACACTCCCAACTTAACAGTCAATTGGCCTACTTCTGCGGATCAATAGGTATGTAGAGGTAAGACTCTGTAAGCACATGGACAGAGTTTCATTATGTTGGTGCTGGAGCCCTAGTTGTTTTATCTGTATAGAAGAATATAGGATTGGGCCCTTGTCAGTTTTTCTACATTTCCTTTGGAAAAATATGCTTTAGCTTCTGTTCTTGAAAATAAAGGTATGAGACTGAAGATTTTCCTTCTTGTATTATTCATTTAGTTGTACATGGCTGGTTCAGAACATTAGACAGTTTTGGTTTTGTTATGTTACAGGAAATGAAGCTAAATTAGGAGGGAGGTTATTCTAACGCTGGTGTAATTTGTATCTCCACTGTGATCAGAATTGTAGAAATTAGAGAAGCAAGAGTTTGTAAATCTACCACTAATTCCTTTGGCTAGTAAGCGATTTCTGGTTTTGCATTAATCTTTATGCAAGCAAATTATACATAGATGCACTTCACTCTCATTTTGAAGAAATAGTGAGAACAAGTAATCAGTTTGCTTAAAAAGTAGAGGTTTGGCATTGGCATCAGTAGAAGGACATGACAACTCTTTTTTTTTACTTTGGAAGTGTTCTTGTTCTGTTCTTGTTTTGTTCTTAAACAGTTGGCATGCATTGCTATGTATGTATTAAAATATGTTTTTATTAAAATACATATATAAATGCATATAAAATACACATAAAAATCAAATACCACTTTACATGAATTATTGCTTTACAGAAGCCAACAAAAATTATAAAAATATAACACTAAAATTTTACAAAAATTGAGGAATAGCAAATGCTTTTTCCATGTGTCTTGGCGTGGTTGTGATAAACAGTTTGGATATCTCTTCTCCTTTCAGTAATCTATAAGCTCCTGGGGTTTGAGCTTTGTTGCCTCTTTAACTGATTCACAACTGCACTTAACATTCTGTGCTTCCTGGAGCATGCTGTATCCTCATCAGGTTATTTTGTGTGGGGTGGTGGTGGTTGATTTTATAAAGTCTGCATACTAGGATGGTACCCTGACTGACTGGTCCCTAGAGAGGCACAACATACATTTTCTAAAGCAATAAGTAGTATATAGAAAACTCTATCTGGTGGACTGGTTTTGCTGTTTTCATGATTGGCATGATTTACCCACTGTAGATTTAGTAATGACAGGTGGGAACCTGCAAAGACTTGCGGGAGGCATCTTATTTCCCCCTCCCCACTATTACATCTGTCACTTTCCTGAAAGCACCTATAGCCTCTCCCCTTTTCCTGCTTCCTTCTCCCTTTTACCCAACAGTCAACCCTGTGTCTTCAAGTTTTTCTACCTGCCAAGCAGTCTCTACCTAGGAAAACTATGGCCCAGTTGTATGCTGCTGGCATCTGGGCCAGACCCACTTTCATGGTAGAAATCCTTAAGGACTTGTGGGGTATCACTTCGCTTTCCGCTGTACACCCCCTCCTCACTCTATTTTCTCTTTCCCCCCTCCTGTCAGTCCCAATCCTCTCCCCTTTCCCTGCCTCATTCTCACCTTCTCAGCCATTTACCAACCTATCTTTTATTTGCTTCCCATCTTCAGCTATGTTTATTATTTACTAGGAGTAAGGCCCATTGTATTACCAATACAAGAAGTCCTAGAAGGACACGAGATCTCCCTGCTCCCCTGCCCTGGACATGCCACCAAGACCCTGGGGTTGTGGCACGGGCTGCATGGTGTCCCTGTGTGTCTGCGGGCAGTATCCTCTGGGCTGGCTCCACTGCTGGCCACCCTGGTGGCACAGCAGCAACCGCTGGGTTGCAGGCCGGCCACGTGCATTTTTCCTGGGCCACCGGGGGCTGGTGCAGTGGGAGAAGTGGCGTCGGCATGAGGGCCCTCCACCCAGTGTGGCTGTTGGGCCATATGTTGCCTGCGAGAGGAATGAGGGCCGGCCCAGTGCTGTCACCCCCCTGGTGAGACCCCAAGCTTGCAGGGTGGTGAAACAGCCCAGCACTGGCTCCTGGCCAGCCGGGCACTGACAGCATTGGGGCTGCCTTGAGCGCTCTGCAGGCTAGTGCTGTCCCTGTGTGACCGCAGGCCAGTCAGCGAGGTGAATCGGGCCTCAGGTGGTGATGACGGGTGCGGCAGCGGGAGGATCGGCCTCTGGTCCCCGGTTTCTCCCCCCTCTGCAGACTCCAGGGTGGAGGGGTGATTGGCATGGGGCTCAGTCGAGTCCGGCTGCCAAAGTGTCCCTCCCGCCTGGTGGCTCCCTGCAGGCAAGACATTGCCCGGCAGGTCTGTGGGCGGGACTGAGGTAACGGAGGGAGGCAATGTGGCCAGGGGATTGGCCCATCTCCTGAGTGAAAGACCAGGGACCCAAAGGCTGTGGAAGCGTGTGGAGCATTCAGAAAAGAGTCACACAAAAACTCTTTTATATATAAGGAGAGATTTACCTCATTTAGATTCCACCATTATCCCCAGTGGGGACCAAAGCAGCTTACATTCTTCTTTTCTCCTCCTTTTTAATCCTCACAACAACACTGTGAGGTGGCTTAGGCTGAAAATACATTACAAACCTAAATTCACCCTGTGAGCTTCCACCAGAAGATGGAGATTCGAATTTGAGTCTCCTAGACTCTGCTTTAAAGTTGAACAGCTGTGTCACTTTGGCTTTCATAGGATGGCTGCTGTTGAAGAGTAGCAAGCAGCCAGGCCTAGTTGAGCCATGCAAAACAGGTGGTATCATCACCCAGAAGTGCTTCCAAGCCTGCGGTTGTTAATTTCCAGGTGGGACCTGGAGATATCCTGTAATTACAACTGAACTCCAGATGACAGAGATCTGTCCCCTGGGACAAAAGGGCTGCTTTGGATGGTGGACTCTGTGGAATTATATTTGACTGAGGCATCTCCCCTCCCCGAACCCTGTCATCCTTATACTCCCGCACAAAATTTCCTAGAATTTCCCAGTCTGGAGCTGGCTACCCTAGTCAGGCCAGACCTCAATAAATCTTCCCTCAAAGGCGAAAATAGGCCTGGAAAGGACACTCACACCTTTTACTCACTGAAAAAGTTTTGGTTGCCTAGCAACAGCTACTAAAGGAATACATTTGTTAAAACTACAGGTGCTTCTTTTATTATTTGGGGCTTAAAAAAAAACCAATGTATTTTTTTTTGAAAAGATCTTAAATTTTTATGCAAACCTGGGGTGGTGTTCAGATTTGTCTTACCCTGGGGTGGCCAAACTTGCTTAACATAAGAGCCACATAGAATAAATGTCAGATGTTTGCGAGCCACAAAACATGAACAAAGATTACACAAACATTTTTATTGAAAAATATGCAAATTTGCTTTTTATTAACATTAAGTGAGACTGTGACAAATAAAAACAGAAGGGGTAAAAACAGATTGATAATGATATTTATTTATCCAATTATATTTATTTGTTTGCTAATTATATTTATTTGTCTAAGAGAGAGAGGAAGTGAGAGAGAGGTGGAAAGAAAGCAACTATGAATGTGTTCTCCAACACACACACACCCATGCCCCCATGCCAGCTGGCTTGGCTTGGAGAATGGATTTAAAGAGACAAATGCCTTCTCCGAGCTGGCTGGTGGGAGAAGGGGGCTTTGAGAACGCATTTAAAGTTAAAGTTGCTTTCTCTCTCTGCTCCCCCCCACCTCAAGCCTACCCAGGAAAGGGAACACTGGCTGAGAAAGGGAAGGCCAATCGGGGGGGGCATGCCTCCCCTTCACTTTCCAAGCTGCCCTGCCTGGAGCTGCACAATATATGTGAAATAGCTTTATGTGGCTCCCATGCTGCATTCACAGCCCCAGTCACCAGATTGAAAGTATCCTCAGATTTGGCTGAAATTACTATTAGAATATAAGATAAGTGGGACCCGCAATATTTGCATGGAGAGGGAATCCCATCCCCTCCCCAGTCGCTGAGGCTGGTGAGGCTTCAGTCCCCACCACCACCCACTAGGCTCACAGTGGCTGCCATTGTCGTTCACTGCTGTGCCCAGGCCTGAGGTGGTGGCCAGTATCCTCTGCAGCCCCAGCCGCAGCAGGGAAGGATGCCAGCTGCCACTCCAGACCCAGATCAGCAACCAGCTTCCTTCTCTGATGCACCTAGGGCTGCAGCGGCTGCTTGTGTCCTCCTCCACACCCAGGCCCGTCGTGGCTGCTGGCATCCAGCACCTCTGTTCCTGGAGCAGCTACTGGCATTGATCCAGAGCTGGAGTGGTTACCTAGGTGCATTGTTCTGCACATGTGCAGGCAATGCAAATCTGTTTGGGGGAGATTTAAACCACCCTTAAAAATTATTGCAGATTTTTCTTCAAATTTGGGGAGTCCCCCAAGTTTGAAGAAAGTTCCGTTTAGCATCCATGTGGTCCCAGTCTGTGGATTTAGATATCTGCAGATGGGGGCCAAACATCACTAATCTCTCTATATTATAAAAGAATTTTCGTTTCCCTCTTGCCTAAACATTCCACACGCTTCCACAGCCTTTGGGTGGCTGATTTGTCATTAAGGAGGGGGGCCAATCCCCAGGCTGCATTGCCTTCCTCTGTCACCTCAGTTCCGCCCACACACACACTGGCTGGCATCTGGCCCTCAGTCTGCAAGGAGCCGCTGGGTGGGATGGATGCTCCAGCAACTGGACGCCTCTGAGCCCCAAATCAATGCTGCCAGCGTCTCACCCTTCATTGTCAGACGAGGATGCCTGGGTGGGGGCCAGTGGGCTGACGGCACTGCAGGCGGCCTGTGGGATGCTGCCACCCAGGTGGACAAGGATGCAATGGCGGCCCATTCCTTTGCCCCTCCACTCTGGAGTCGCCTGACGGGGGAGACACCGGGGACCACAGGCCAATCATTCCATTGCCGCTGCCCCAAGCCCAATCCACCTTGCCACCCAGCCTTCAGCTGCATGGGGACTGGCAACCTGCTGGCCCACACAGTGCTCGAGGTGGCCCCAATGCTGCCGGTGCCTGGCCGGCCACGGAGACAGCACTGGCCCCTTCCATCCCCCTCGAGCCTGTGGTCTCGCCAGGGGGCTGCCAGCACGGGGCCAGCCCTCCTTCTCCTCGCAGCTGATATGTGGCCTGGCTCCCATGCCAGCCGGAGGCCCGTCACACCAATGCTGCTCCTCTTGCCGCAACTGACAACTGCGACCCACCGCCTCTATGCAGGGACGCAGTCTTGGCGGTTCATCCACGGCGCGGCTGCACGGAGGTCTCACATCCCTCTAGGACCCATTGTATTAGTCCTGCAACGGGCTTTGCTCCTAGTAGTATATATAGATGATACTATGTGCCTTCTAGCTGGGACTTGATGCATTGGGGAGGTTTCGTGTGATTACGAACTTTAATCCAAGGTATTAATATTATGCATCAAATTATTAGCAGTTGTTTTTGTTGTGCTGATTTAAAAGGGAAAGCAGTTTGTTCTATCTGCTTCCTCTTCATCTAAAGGTTAACTTCCTTTGTTCCCATTAGAAATGAGTGTTTTCTTCAAAGTTAGCATTCCTGTGTTAGATGTAAACTTATGTTAAGCTATCTAGCACATGTGTTTGACAATTGCAGGGTGACAACAATACAAAGAAAGATTTCTGAATTTGCTTAACTTCTTGCAAAGGAAGTGAAGAGTTGGATTTCCATTCCCAGTAAAGCTCAGATGTCCTGTAACATGATATACCAGGACCCCTAGAAGAAGTTATTTGGATTTGGAAGCTTTGTTATTTGTTTGATTACATAATTTTTAGTTTACGCACAGTCAAGTGAAGATGTAGTTACCTAAATTACTATATTTAGAAACTTGGCAAACTTATCTGGATTCTTTCTGCTAGTCTGAATTCTAAATAGGATCCAAATGGTTGACACATGGTCTCTTGTTTTTCCTTGTCTGTTTGCCTTCAATTGAAATTGAAAACATAAGATGTTGATTACCCCAGTGTAGATGTGGCAGTTTCTCCTTCTAGCAACTGTGCAGATGAACGCTTACAATTCTAAGGAGATTTCATGCTGAGAACTCTGCCACTGTATTGTTACCTGCAAAAGCTTTTAATGGAAATAGAATGTTCTTGTTTTGTGCTGAATGGTCTAGTCAATTTAAAGATGTTGGTGTCCCATTGGTTTCAATTGAAGAATTAAGCAAGTGTTTAAATCTATTCCACTCAAGTAAAAAGGACTTCGAAGTGCTTGATATTGGCTTGATTGTGTTGGATTTTTTTTTAAAAAATACCAAATTATTTCTTATAGTTGCTTCACTTGTTTTTAGCATCAGGCTGGATGTGACAGTAAATGTATGGCTGTCCCTGAAACTGGCAACTTTCTATTGCCTTCTTCCCCTTCCAAAATGATGTGGAACTTTGTTTCGACTTCTTTTATTTCTCTGTTTCTTTATTTCTCTTCTGTGTGTGTGTGTGTGTGTGTATTTGTATATTTCTAAAACTTTCTTTTTTCTATCTTGGTATTGGGTTGGATCCTACTATCTTTTCTGCCAGTTGTGGGGAGCCTCCTTTTAACCACTGCAAAGGCTACAAAGGTAAATCATGTGACTCTTTGGACAAAAAGTTGCATGGAACATTGGTTCCAGTGAGGAGGGGAGTCCGGCAAGAATGCTGCTCCCCTTCCTCTTGCACCAGAGGTAAAACTAGAAGGATGCAATACATTGTGACAAAGATGTCTTTGTATTGGGATCATAATGGTTAGCAGCTTTAAAGATCCTTGAACTGAGTAATCTCTTGTTTTGATTTGATTTTTTTACAATTATCAATCAGTGATATGAGGGTGAGGAAATGCATAATGTTATGTCATAACACAGGGTTTGGTCTAATAGGCATTAAAGAGGGGTGAGATAAATGCCCAGTTCCCATTTTTGTTGACTGTTGTCTCTTGCCTTCAGGTGATCATTATCTCACTTAACAATGCAATTTTCATTTAAATGTTGGTCAAATGAGTTGTGGAAGAGTAAATATTTGCTTCTGAATTTTCTGTCCTGTTGCAAGGTGTTACTTGTTGGTGCTCAAGCCTGACCTTAAAATTACAACTGAGCCTTGCTGTATACTGTAAACAAATAACATCCTCTTTTTTTGAAACAGACTCATTATCTTTAGTGCATGTTTTGGGTGGCAGTAGATAATTGTAGTGTTGGAGAAATCTATTATTATAACTCTTTAAGTCAAATTTGTGATCTTCATAAAGTGGAAACCTCTGGGTGCGAAAGGTGAAAGCTGCTTGAAATGCTACATATTCTAAGTACTGTCTGGGAAAGAGTCTGTAGTGTTTAAATCAGTACTGCTTTTGTGAATGGAATTCTGTACACTCTTAGAGCTTTGCTTCAGGCCTTAAATTTTATGTTTCTCTTTATATTAAGACTAGGAATAAGGCCCGTTGTGGAAATAAATACAACGGGCTCTAGAAAGAGGCCCTGGGAGAGTGCCCCGGCTTTGGGCACTCAGTGACAATTTGCTGTGGCAATCTCAGCAGGATATAATGACAGAGTCCACCATTTTCTCTAGAGGAACTGATCTTTGCTACCTGAAGAGCAGTAGTAATTTTGAGTGATCTCCAGCCCACCCCCAAGATTGGTAACAGTGGTTCCCCAGAAGGGAGTGGCTGGTTTGGAGGGTGGAGTCTATGGCATTGTACCTGTCTGAGGTCCCACCCCTCCTCAACACTCACCCTCTCCAGGTTCGACCCCTCAAATCTCCAGGAATTTCCCAACCTGGAGTTGATAACCCTATCTCCCTCCCAGCCAACCATCAACCTACCTTTAGTTTTCCATCTCCTCCCCCTCCCTCCTAGAGAGCAGTTGTAATTTTGAGTGATCTCCAGCCCCCACCTGGAGATTGGCAACAATGGTTCCCCATCAGGGAATGGCTGGATTGGAGGGTGGAGTCTATGGCATTATACCTGTCTGAGGTGCCACCCCTCTTCAAACCTCACCCTCTCCAGGCTCCAGCCTTTAAATCTCCAGGAATTGCCCACCTGGAGTTGGCAACCTGATCAGGACTGGGCCCAATGAGTTTTCTCCCAAAGGCCAACATAGGTGTGGAAAGGGCCTTTTACTGACAGAGGAGAAAGTACAGGTGCCAACTGTGATTAGGGAAATTCCTGGAGATTTGGGGGGTGGATCCTGTGGAGGGCAGCATTTGGGGGGGGGGAGAACTCAGCAGGGTATAATGCCATACCCTCCAAAGCAACCATTTTCTCCCAGGGAAACCTCTCTGTCATCTGGAGGTCAATTGTAACAGTGGGAGATCTCCAGGTCCAACCTGGAGATTGGCAACCTTAGGGGAAAGTCAGCTGCACAGCGGGAAGTTGAAGAAAATGGTTTGATGGTTGCTGGCCCACCTCGTTAGCCAGCCAGCCATGCTGAAGCTAAGCAGGAGAAAGAGCCTTTTTCCTTTTATTCTGACAGGAAAGTGGCTGTTGAGGAGGGGGTTATGGACGGGGGAGGGGGTTATGCTGAAAGTCCTTTGTTTTTTCACTCACAGAACCAAATTTGGCTGCCTACCAAC
This sequence comes from Gekko gecko, assembly GCA_029375565.1. Classification (NCBI taxonomy): domain Eukaryota; kingdom Metazoa; phylum Chordata; class Lepidosauria; order Squamata; family Gekkonidae; genus Gekko; species Gekko gecko. The sequence continues at coordinate 42,737,693 of JAPDNY010000006.1, forward strand.
AGCCACTGAGGGGACAGTCCCTCACAGGAGTCAAGAGAACTGTCCTCCTCAGGAGAGAGAGCTATCTGTCAGGGGGAGTGGGTGGGGAAGAGGAGCAGACCCAGCACCCGGCCAATGGCACGCGAGTACTCTTGAGTGGCGGCTGATGGGCCAATGGCTGAGGGAGGGCATTTTACAGCCAATGGGAGCTCATGGAATCTTATGAAACCAAAAGATAATTATTATAAGGAGAGATGTACAAATTAGAGAGTCATTTAATCTCACCTTGGTTAATGTGACAAAAATAGACAATATGAAATCGAATGTACAATTTGATCAATATGGCCGTTCATTGCAGATGTGGAAAATGTAGACATATTCTTAGTTACTTCTGAAAAGGCTCTCTGAGATGCCCAGTTTAGGTTCTATGTGATATCCAAGTCGAATCAGATCAACAGTAAACATTTGTTTCCTGATTCAGCAGAATATGTTTCTAGATAAAACTTGGATCTTTAGGCCTTGAAAGCTATAACTTATAGGTCTGAGGATTAGACATTTATTTTGCACTCTCTTTGAAAAGGGATGCCCACTTACTGTTCCTCTGCCATCTTCAGAAATCTCCATTGACAATGAGATATACTTTTTAAGCTACTGATATCCAGCTTCTTCAGCTGGGAGGAAGGGTGCCTGCTTTACTAAACTGGTGGAATCAGTTTCCTCTGCTAAATAACTTGAGGTATTTGCAGGGTGGCGGTGGCAGTCTAGAAATTCTGTGTGTGCTGCTGCCTAGCTTTCAGGTACCCCTCCTATCAGGAAATCAGAGATTACTCCAGAGTCCTCTACTGTGTAGCCTTCCATTTCTTGAAGAGAATTGCGTCTGTTGTGTTGAAAGTAGTATGCACTTCTTTTTTTTAAGCCAAAGTGGTTATCTCTGAGCCCAGAGAACATGGCAGACTTTGGGGGCAGTGCCCACTCAGTGTCCTCAAAATTCCAAAAGTGCCCACAGGCTCAGCAAGTCAGTCAGCAGTCCAAAGGGAACGTCAGAGCCAATGTTCCCTCTAAGCTGTGGAGTCTTGTGAGCAAAAATTCCACTTTGTGAGCGACTGGCATTAAAGTTGTGAGTGAGTGATTTGGCTAGTGCATACATTAGTTTGCCCTGGAGCCATCCTTCCTGAGCTAAGACAGAAATGTGTGAGCTGGAGGCTAAAAGACTGTGAGCTAGCTCACATGAACTCAGCTTAGAGGGAACACTGAGCTACCCCAGGGAGGAGGGTTTGGGGCCACTGAGAGAGTTGATCATTCTGGATCTTTTTCCTTTGGTTCCAACAAATAAGTCCAACTAAGGGTCCAGTGAAGTGGGGAAGAAACGAGTACAGGCAGATAGCATCTGTCAGGAATGGGAAGGTTCTGTAGTAGTAGCACATGAGAGTGATAACCAGCAGAAACCCACCCTTGGGGTAGCTACTGATGCCCATTATAGAACTTAGAAGAAGAATGGCATGCAAAAGGTTTGATTTTCCCAGACTTGGAGTGGGGAGGAGAGTCCAGATGAGCTTAGATGGAAGCTACCTGATTGCATGGAGGCGTGGTGAAGAGTGTTCACATGACATTGGAAAACTTGCAACTAAAGAAAGGAGAGCAAGTCTTGGGGTAGGGAGAAGGCATGCTAAAGATGGCCCTAGTTATATAACCCAGAGTTTGAGCACTGGAAGTAATCTGAGGCAAAAAACTTCAGTAGTTAGAGACAGCAGTCGCTGAAATCTTCTTTGATATGGAGGAATGTACCAAGGACAAGGGAACATGCTGCCAAGATCACCTTGGTTGAGCTGAAATCCTTTGAATAATAGTTTAAATGCATTTGGCACTTGTATGAATCAGTATCTCTGAGTGATGTTGTGCCTCTTTGTACCTGTCTGAACTTTTAATTTTGGCTAGGCACATCTTCTGCTGCCGCTTCTCTTGCTGTGCTCCCTCTCTTATTCTTTAAATGGCTGTAATGATGGTTTCTGGGCCTTGTGTAATTGGCGGGTACTAGCTGGTCACAAAACCAAGAGGGAGGGAGTAGAGAAAAAGACCAACAAAATGGAGAGTTAAAGGAAATGACAGCACAGCATATGTCAGATCTCTGTGGACCTTTGGCTCCACTATGTCACCATGCTTTCTATTTACAAGCAGCCGCTACATGATAGTATTCTCTAGCTATCTTATCTTCCAGTGTTTGCTGAGTGTTTAAATTTAAAAGACCACAAATACCATCTCAGAACCATAAATCCACTTACACCCAAATGCAGATTGGGTCAACTTGTTCATACATTTTTCTCTCTTCTTCACTGTGGCCTTTCTAGAATTTTCTTGGAATGTGTGTAAAGACTTTCCATCTTATATTCAGTCTGTTTTAGGAACTTAGCCAGATATTGCCATATTACAAAGATGAGGGAAGCTAGGTAAGCCATCCACATGCTGATCTGCAATTATGATCCTCCCTTACTGCCCGTCCCAGTTGTCAGAATGCGTGTGCTTTTGAGCTTTCCTGTTAAGTAGCTTTCCTTTCTTATCTGTACTACAGCAGAAAATCTCTTCAAAAGGCTCTTGCACAGTTGCTTGGTTACAGCATTGTTGCTGTATCTGAATAATGATGCGATAGATTTTAAAACATTTTGATGGATGTGTAGATTAAAGATAGGTAATGTACAGGAAGGTGTAGGTATGAGGCTGAAGCAGCAAGATGTTTTTGCGTTTTTATTTTTGATTATTGGTATATTGTACTGTAATGTATTTGGCATCCTTCCTTTCTGATACATTTTAGAAGTGGAGCTTTATATATGATCTGTCTCGGCTGAAAAGTATTTGTAGGAGAGGCATGGTAAGAAACATTATTTCCCCTCGTATATCTAATTCTGTCTGTGCCCCTCTCCCGGTATGCAAATAAAAACATACATGAATGGTAAGCACTAGTTCACAAATCAAACAAAATAGAAATAGGCTGGAACTAGGGTGATTAATGCATCATTGTATCTAATTCTCAATGTGACAAAATATATGGATACTTGAATCCAGAAATTAGAGCCATGAATAGGCAAGACAGGTCTTTCAGCAAACCTGAAAATCTCCCAGATTTGCAGAAAATAGGTAAAGGTAAAGGTTTCCCTTGCTTGAAAGCTAGTCAAATCCAACTCTAGGGTTGCGGTGCTCATCTCCAGTTCCAAGCCGAAGAGCCAGCACTGTCTGAAGATGTTTCTGTGGTCATGTGGCTGGCATGACTAAACGCCAAGGCACACAGAACACTGTTACTTTCCAACCAAAGTGGTACCTATTTATCTACTTGCAATTTCTTGCTTTCGAACTGCTAGGTTGGCAGGAGCTGGAACCAGAGACAGGAGCTCACTCTGTCATGCGGCACTCGGGTCTCGAACTGCTGAACTACCAACCTTCCAGCCTGCACTTCAGCATCTTAACCACTTGAGCCACCGCAACTCCTTCGCAGAAAATACTGATATCTAAATTCCTCATTAATAGAAGTAGCAGTGGTAGCTTTAAGAAACACAACTCTATTGTGAACTTTCAGCCCATGGTTCCTGTCAGTAGAGGGAAGGGAGAGGGGTTGTGGCTTGGGCCCTTTTTAGCCCTATTTTAGTCTTTGAGGGGGGGAATCATGGGGGTCAGGGCCCCCAGCAGTAGCCACTAGATGACTTGCAACCCAGGCTCAATAGCAGTGACCCCATTTTAGCCAGCGTGGTGTAGTGATTGGAGTTTCAGACTAGGATCTGGGAGACCCAGGTTTGAATCTCCATTCTGTTGTGGAAGTTCACTGTGTGACCATGAGCCAGTAACACACTCTTGATCTCAGTCATCTCACAGAGCTGTTGTGAGGATAAAATGGAGGAGAGGAGAATAATGTCAGCTGCTTTGGATTCCCATTGTAGAGAAGGGATTGGATTTATACCCCGAACTTTGCTTAGAGTCTCAGAGCAGCTTACAAACTCTTTTCCCTTCCCCTCCCTCCCCACGACAGATGCCCTGTGACATAGGTAGGGCTGAGAGAACTCTTTTGAGAACTGTTCTTTCAAGAACAGCTCTGACAGAACTATGGCTTTGCCCAAGGTCATCCAGGAGCTGCAAGTGGAGGAGTGGGGAATCAAACCTGGTTCTCCCAGATTAGAGTCTGCACACTTAACCACTACACCAAACTGGCTGGTGAGTTGGACAGAGAGAAGGAAGCAGTATAAGGTCAAGGTATGGGGGTTGCCAGAAGGAATGAAAGAGGAAATAGTATGGGGATGGGGATACAGGGAAAATGAGGTGCCCTCTACAATTCCTTGTGGGTTTCCCACCACACAACTAGGCCACAGTTTTCCTGAGCAGAAGCTGCTGGGGGACGGAAGGAGTTAATGGTGAAGATAGCGGGGCAAATAAAGGTGGGCTGGCTGGTGGATGGGAAGGAGAAGGAAGCAGGAAAGGGGGGGCCCAGCCACAGTGGCATCAGTGTCTGGGAGCTGCTGCAGGCCTGGTGAGCCTCCTGGCATCTGCCACCGTCATGGCTTGGCCTGGAGAGCCTCCTGCTGTCCACTGTGGCCGGGCCCAGAGAGCCTCTCGCCATCTGCTGCCACCATCTGTACAGGTAAGTGCATTTCCTGTGCATGTGTAGACAGTGCTTTTTTAATGTGGGAGGAATTTAAGCCCTCCCAATATTTTTTTTGCAGAAAAATCTGTTAAGCATCAGTGTGGCCCCAATCCACAGATTTAGATATCCACAGATGGGGACCAGACTTTGCTGTTAAATATATAGATAGTATGCGGATAGAGATCATGGAATCCTGCCCAGCACCACCCTTAGTGAAGATGTTTCTTTGGCGTACTGAAACTAGTGCAAGAACTTATTGTTTAACAAGAACTACTACTTATTGTTTGGAAAGGCCATTATTTATTTCATATTATATGGTATGGTGTTCCTGGAAACTAACACACTAGAACTAAAATAGCCTCAAAAATAAACAAAGATGCCCTTACTGTTCAGATCTACTGATTACAGTTCCCCCATGGAAACCTTAGATGATTTATCAACTGAATAAGCTGATTAGGTTGCAGTTCTAATTAGAACCCTTATATTTAAGGAAGCTAAAATCTAGCTTGCTGCTTCTAAAAATAACAAATTTGTTTTTGCAAGTCAAATCAGCTGCCAGTTGCACAGACCTTCCTATTTGGGTACTGTAGCTTCCCTTTTCTGTGTTGCTGGAACATCTGAGTCTGGCCTCCATAAAGTTTAGGAAGGGGAGGGCATTCCATTTCATGCAACCACTCATATCACTTTAATCAGAGGCAATTCAAGCCTTTGGGGCATGGAAAACACAGCAATGAAAATATTTTGGTTTTTGACCAGTAAGAGACCATTTTGTAGGCCTATTTCCATATTTGTCTTTATCCTTATCAATATTTTGTTAGGCATGTTATGTTAGCTTGACCCTGTTTAATTTTACTTCTTACAAATAAATAGTCTATCTTCCTCACTTGTAGAAGATCGGACACTTTGTTTGCCTAGCCTTTCTTCAAACTAAAATGAACAAACAAACAAAAAGCAATAGGAGGTTGACTACCAGTGGAGAGTACCTGCCTCACCTCTGTTGTCGAATGTTCAGACTAGCCTGTTCTTACAAAGGCTTATTGTTCCACAATCCCTGAATTTGTTTGTGTTTATCAAATAGACGAAAGTTCCAATTTAAAATTGATCCCTTCCCCCAAGTGCAAACATTCAAATACATATCCAGTTTTGTTTTTCCAGTGCACTATGTTTGGAGTTCCTGATCCCCTCCCTCCCCTGTTATGTTTGCAAGTCATATTGAGCTATACCCTGGGGTGCATTTATGTTAGAATGCCTTAATACTATTGGGTAGCAGGGGGACCAGCTGATGACTGTGTTTCTGAATAGGTGTCCTGGTGCTGGGCCTGAGAAAGAAGAGCAGTTTCACAAGCAGGTTAAAAGAACAGGAATCCCTGGGAAAATGATGTCACATTTTCATCCAGAAATGAAATCTGCAAAATTCTACTTCAGAATTAGCTTCAACTTTACTTTCTTTGTTTGGATTTTGCTTTTCGTGGTTTGTCATTCTACTTACTTCTGCTGTTATCAGCTGGAAAAACCTTTGTTTGCTTACCTTAGCCCTTCTTTACAGGATCTAGTTCCGTTATCCTTGTCGCTCTAGATATTTTGTAGTTAATCAGCAGAATGCAGTTCATGAATTGTAGGTTTTAATGCAACATTCTGGCAAAAATATGTTTTCTTATACTTACTGTGCTTAACTGGATTGCCTGTGAGATAAACTTATTTGCATAGAATATATATATTCCTTTCCTTTTAGGCAGACAGGAAGTAAATCTTCTACTTCACTGTTCATGTCACGCACTTTCTTTTTTTTAGTGGGACCTAAATAAAGCTGTTCTCATTGAGTTCTAACATACCAGTTGTTCAGAGGACATCCACATGTTTTTCTCAAGGCAATGGGTTGAAGACCAAAACAGACTAAAAAGTGATCAGCTTTTCCCCATGGTCTCTTGGGTGGGATTTACTAAACATATATAAGCTGTTTGGTCTAAATCAAGCCTCTTTCCATGGTCAATTGAAAGGAGAATAGCTCCACTTTCTACTAAAAAGTTTGGTTAGGCCACTGAGTGAGTGTACCTCAAAGTCTAGGACTGAAGCCAAATTCTATTTTCTTTGTGAGGAAAGCTTTGTATTGTCATCACCCTGTTCTAGGTCTAAGCTGGTAAAATATTTTATTTTTGGACTGCACTGTTTTAAGGCTTCACAGATGAACACTGTGGTGTTAACTGAAATACAATACAAATTTTATAGTACCCAAGAAGCGTAACAAAAGTGTGCATTTGATTTTAAGATCCAAATCAACAATAGGACTAGTAGCCAACAGAGAAGATTCTACTGAAGTTTTTAGTTCCATTTCCTTAATTTATCTCTTGGGAAACAACATAAGTTTTCTGTTGACGTACGTGAAATGTATACATTATTCCTTTGTGGGAATATTTGTGGTCAGTGAAGGAACATGAGGCCACTGGAATCCTTGGAATTCTTGCTGAACTCTTAAAAGTATTAAGCCAGACGCTCCATTGCTGCTGTTCTTCTGAATCATTTGGACAATACTCTGTTCTTTCTGCCTGAAACAAAGTATCTTTTTTACTCCTTCCAAAACAGACAGCTGAAGAGGTTGCTGTAATTGTTAATTGTAGTGCAATTTGTTCATGTTGTGGATAGGAAAAATGGGGGGGGGCTTTTGCTTCTGTCTTTGTTTTTAGCTATTGTTATCTTGAGGAGCAAGAGATTAACACAATAGGTTGGCTTTGTTCCAACTGGCTCAGAAGTATAACACATTTCCCCTCCTTCTGCCTGCTGTATTTGAAAGTCTGAGGATTCAGACACAATGTTTACATTTATTCATATGGAAGGGCATTGTTCAGCTAATTTAGCAGGGAACTCCTTGGCAGATATTAAGGCACTTAATACACCCTAATGCTTTATAGAGATGCTTCATTTTCTGTATAACAACTCCTTAAATTGCACACAGGAAAAAGAACTGCAGGTTTTTTCCCAGCAATGGTGAATAAAAGGATTGTTGCTTTTTTGGTATTGGAAAGTTTTGGCACAGACTTCTAGGCATATCTACTTCTGATAAATTTATTGCTGTTTAGAAAACCAACACTGTAGTGTTGTGATGAATAAAGGAGTATTCCTATTAACATACACAATCAACACGGTCATTCTTTGTGTGATTGCTAAGGTATGTAAATCCACTGCACAAAGAAATGAGTATTCTGGGCAAATGCCAGCCTCCCTTTTCTCCAGGGATGAATTCTGATCCTTCAACAAATATTTTGAAACCTAGTTAAAAGGTGCCTTTATAGCTGATGTAATTTTTTCTTCCCTTAACAGAAATCTGGTGAAGAAGTACGGTCCTAAACGTTCATCCAAAGATGAAGAGCCCAGGTAAAATGAATGTTAATTGTTTTTGTAAAAAGTGCCGGACAAAACCAGACAATTGTTCTAGTCAATTTATTCTGTGCAGGTACTTTGAAAGAGGCCCCAACCCTTAACACAGGTTTATACATGTATGCCTCATTGATCTGAGAGATTTAAATGTGTGGTGAATTCTATTAGAATTGGGGCTTCAAGTTAACAAAAACAAATAGAGCATGTTTCTATAAAACTTTTTAACATCAGAGAGCTTTGTGGCACTTTAAGGGTTGTTGGAAATAGTTTCATGAGCAGGTCAAAGCTTGCAGAATGAGGCCTCATTGCTTCCTCCCTTTTGTTGCACCTATTGATCCCCCTAAGATTCTGTTGCTGGGGATTTGCAGTGGGAGGGGGGAGCCTGCCAGCAGAATTGCTGTTTCACTGGTGGTACTCCAGCAGAAGAGCTCTTCTGGATCCATCCCTAACAGAGTTGTTCTGCCATGCATCTAAGGGTAACAATGCATTCTATGAAATGGGTTCTGGCCAATGAAAGCATATGCCACCATAAAGCTATTAGGGCTGTAGTGTTCTACATTTTGCTCATAGCTGGATCTTTGCTGCCCTCTCCTTCCCCCAGCAAGCCCCCAAAATGTCCAAAAAGTTGCTGATGTGAGTCACAGGAGGTTCATGAACAAAATGCCATGAGGGGCTACAGTGAAGAAGGGGAACCCTGCATCAGCTGAGCCTCTTGAAAACTCCAGCAATGGAAGAATAAGGTGCTAGCCACTTTTCCCTCTTGGTTGCAGCCCTCCATGCATAACAGCATTTTGACCATAAGGTCCTGCAACTCTCAGACTCAGCTTTTTGAAGGAGTTGGGAGAGGCAGAATATATCGGCTCTGTTCAGTTCATAGCGTACATCCCTTAGTTCTGAAGGTACCTTAGGTCTCTTTTACAGTGTAGTCCTAAGCAGAGTTATTCCCTTCTAAGTACATTAAAGTCAGTGAGCTTATATTGGTTTAGCACAGCCACTCTGTGCAGCCAAAAACGAGCAAATGCAGCTCTCCTATAGAATATGCAGGTTTGAGTTTGGAAGGTGCTTTCTGCAAGAGATTGAAAAGAGATCTAAATTTTTTAAAATATGCTGCTGTCTTCTGAAAATCTAGACAGACCATTGTGCTCATGTAATTTGGGTTATTCCTTTGTCCTCAAGTGGGATAACACTTTGCATTGGAAAACACCACGTGGTAAAGAAGAGTTCCTGTACCCATTCCTCTCTGAGGCTGTAAAGTGCTTTAGAGGAACTACAGGTTGCCATAGATGGTAGGCTTGCTGTGTGGTATGGCTCTCCCCTTCTTCTTAAGTATTTAGGGACTAACTTTCTCTCTGTCCTGTATTTCATTTAATTAGTAGCATTTCAGCATACTATGGGGGGAACATAGACCCTTTTCCCATTGAAAGCATCTTGATATCAATACACTGACTTGGGGTTGCATGGCTGCTTTAAGACAGATGCAGGGAAACTAAGGCTATTCCATTGTTGGCAATGTGAGCACAACATAAGGAATATATGTTTTTCCCCTTGATGTCCAGGCTGGAGATGATTTTTATCATGCCTTTACTCTTCTTAAAAAAAAAAAAAAAGGAAGCCCATATTAAAAAGAAGATAGCAGGCATAGGCTTACCAGGGACTCGGTGGATCATCTAGCCCAACACTGAAACACTGAATGAAGTTCAGTTTCTTTAAATGTCCACTTTCATTTCTCATGGCAGATAATTGTGAGTGCCTCCATGTTACTCTAACATCTTCCAAGAATTATAGATAATAGGACTTGCCAGATCTGACAATGGAGTTCAAGACAACAACTTTAGAGAGGGCACACATTTCCACACAGGTTTATGAGAGAGGTCTATTTTTAATATAGTGACTCTGTTTCTTTCTCCCCTTTCACATATACTCTCTACCCTTATTTTTTTTTCCTTCCTCCCCCTCCTACTCCCCCCTCTTTAGTGCCAGCAATAACTAGTGTGGCACCTTTCCCTCCATCCCAAGAGGTGAGCAGGCAAACAGGCAGCTGTCTCCAGAGCTGGTAGCAAACTTGTTCAGTAGATCATCCATCGGGATGCATGTGAGTGGTATGATTGGCATGTTCAACCCTCAAGACCAAGCAAATCATCTCTGCAACAAGTTCAGCTTCCCAAGCCTAGGAATTTAAGTCCATTTCTAAGCTCAGTCCTTCCATTTTGCATCTTAGGATGTACCACTATACTGCAGGGCCTTCCAGGTAGTATTCTTTATTCTTTTCTACCTCTTGAAATCTGTTTCTATGTAAACTGTGTGTGAAGAGAAGTGTGCATTGGGCGCCTTCATTGTTTATCTATTTCAACAGTTGAACTAACATTTGCTTAAGACACTTATACCATGCTGATCTGTTTCCGTAATCCCTTTATGAAACAAAAGCTGTGCCTTTTTTTTCTTTCCTCTGTGTTTTATCAGGTTTACCTCATGTATAGCCTTTTATAATATCCTTAATGAATTAAATGACTACGCAGGACAGCGAGAAGTAGTAGCAGAAGAACTGGGATATAGGGTATATGGAGAACTGCTGAGATACTCCCAGGAACTCAAGACTGAAAGGAAAATGGTAAATCCCCCCCCCCATTAGTACTGTTATATTGCTAAGCTGTTAATGCCAGTAGAATGTATGTAATAATTTGTTTCTTTGTTATAGTGGGCAACAAATTTAGACTCTTCTGCAGGACGAACTTGTCTTAGTGTAATGTACATTTTCTCTGACTAAGCATTAATAAGGTTGGATTTAAAGAAATACTTTTTGTACACTTCTAATATTACTTTCTGTTCATTTTCACCACTGTCTTAGAATAAGTGCTGCAGTTTTAGGAAGTATATGCATGTATCGGTACCTTCTCAAAATTATTTTAATAATTCATGTTCAAAATCTTGCAGCACCTTCATGAAGGTCGAAAAGCTCAACAGTATCTCGAGATGTGTTGGAAGCAGATGGATAATGTGAGTGTTCCTTCCCGCCTTTCTTTCTTTCCTATCAACCTTAGGATTATACGTCTTGGGTAGGCAATTGATGGCAAAGAAAGGAATTGTGTGTTAACCTAGCTATCACTGAGCCATCACACTGGTTTCATTGTTAAATAGACAAGATAAATTATTATGTTTACGTAGGTCATTATGGTGCTAATTTCTAAATAAGCAGGCCATTATCTACCGGAATACTGACTTGAAGGATTTACTAACTAGAATTCAGCTGTATTAGAATTTATTGGACATACCTCACAGCTCCATGGCTCTTTTGTGGTTGTCCAGAGCAACGTCTTAATAGAATGGAAGATCTGAGTATATGGTGCAGTCCAGATCTTTTAAAACTTGTGAGAGTTTTGCCAGTGACTTCTGTGAGTTCTGAATTGCTCAAAGAAATGAAAATTGAAGTATTTATCTTCAACCTCGCATAAAAATTATAATTAATAATCTGTTTTAATGAAAAAAAGCCTACTTAATTTATTTTAAATGTTATCAAATCTGCCCTTCAGTTATAGTTTTTAAAATTTAGCCTCAAATTGTACTAAACTAATGAGTCAACATGCAACTGCAATTCAAGGGAAGTTCATGGTACTGTGCCATAGTTGATACAATGTCTCTAAATGTGTTTGAAGATTGTGCCACCAAAGCTATTGAAAACCATAAAGGCCGGGAGGATTGATGGGCCCTATGTCTTCAAGAGCCAGGGCATGTTCTCAAGGCTGTTTTCATTTCCTTTCTGAATAATTCAGCTGGGGAGATCTATGTCTACCTGAAGGCATATGTATCGATTAATAGTATTATACAGTTCTATTCCTTGGTCCTTCATGTGGCTCACAAACATTCTATCAGTAAACCTTATGACGGTTCTGTGCAGTAGGCTGGTATCATTGTACCCATATTTCAGATGTGGGCATGCTGCTGCTGAGTGGGCATGGCTTGCTAGGGCAATCTTGCCTGGAAAAGATTGTAGTTTTGTTGAAAAGATGGAGATATTTTGAAAGAGAAATCTGTGCCCGTAGTCCGAATACTTACTCCACTTTCTCCTTTGGCAAAAGTGTTTTGATGGCTTTTGTAATAATACAAAATACTACTAGCCAACATTACCAAATCTGTTTGGCTAGGTACAGTGTTGGGACTGAAGAAATGCACATACATGACGAGAAGCAAAATCTCTTAACTCTTAAAAGAAATTGTTGTCTTTCTCCATCACTAGTAGAGTTGAACTAAGCAGAAACTTGCATTTGGGTGCATATCATTGTAAGCATGTGTAATATAGTGGTAAGTGGAATTGCTGTGGCAAACTGTGTTCTGACCTATGTGCATTCATTGCAACATATACATTCAGCCACCATATGTACACTTCTTTCCATGCCTAGCCTCATAGAGAGAGTCATACACATGCACATCTGTAAGTGTGGTGGCTCTGTGTATATATTCTAATGAGTGTGCTCAGGTTGGAGGTGGAGATTATGCTTTGGTCATCCTGTACATTCATTGCATACATTTAGAACTTCTGAAAAAGACTTAAATCATGCTCTTAACTACTTCAATATATCAAGCTTTAAAGAATATGATAGTTTGTGGTGCTTGTTAGATGACTGGGTATCTTTCCAGAGCATCAGCTTAGAATTTTCTTGATCCTATACACATATAAACTCATGCAGTAACAGTAGTTTATTTCTCTTTCTTATGTAATTGATGGGTCACAGCTAGCCTTGTTTTAGGGTTTTTGTGAAAGAGTATTGTGATGTGTGGCCTGGACTCAGGTACGCCCCTTGCCTTTAGGTCCTGGCCCCCTCACCCAAATCTGTGTCCCCTCCAGCTGTAGGAAAAATTGGGTTTCCCTACTCCTTGGACAGAAGAGTTCAGTATTACACATTGGGAGTGTACAGTCAATGTGGAAATTAAAACGTTTAATAAAGAAGGTTTTTTGAAAAAAATACAGCTCACGGAATTACATTGGCAAGGGGGGAAGTTGTGTCAGTTGTTACTAGGGAGGACATGGGCATTATGGTTCATGGCACGTGCACAGCCATGGCCCCTTTTCATACACTTACCCCACTAGCACTTCAGTTCATGTGGCGGAGCAGGGACATATTATTTGCTCCACATGATATAGGCAATGTATCAGGAGGCCCATATGTATGTCCTGATTTGTCCAGTCCTTTGTCATGCATCACATACACATCCTCTGCATGGAACATCTGTTGGACACATGACATTATATGTTTGATGGATGGGCCTCTACCATGCAGACTGGAGTGCTGGCCTGGTGAATGTTTGAATTAGACCGACTCTTTTTAAAAATCTTTTTCTCTGTGTCTTTCTCCACAGGGACTCGAAGGTAAGATGTATCAATACTGTGCAGTGAATAATAACTGTAAATGTATCATGTTGTAATCTGACCATCTGGAAAGGCCTCAGTCTCATTCCTGTTATCCAGAGAGCTGTGTGCAACCAATGTTTCCTCTCCCTCCCTGTCAGTATTTCCTTGTTGCACCATGGGGTGCTACTTAAGCTCTGGGAAGCATCATAGGCAGCCTGAAAATACTGTCCTAAGGGCTTGGTGGAATGGTGAGGAAAGAGAAGTCAAAGTCTCACAAGGCAAGGTGCCAAGTACTTAAAGGGTTTTGCAGCTTTCTGGCCAAACATCCAGTAGTAGGTACCCCAGGCACTCTGAGGTAGCATGAAATGCTACACTCTGAGCTGTAAATATGTATTTTAAAAGTAAAATGGTACTGTATTGATCTGTAACTGTAATACGGCTTCATTATTTTATAGAGCAAAAAGAAATTTGAGAGAGAGTGCAAAGAAGCAGAGAAGGCTCAGCAGTGCTACGAGAGACTGGACAATGATACCAATGCGACTAAAGCGGATGTTGAGAAAGTAAGCGATGTTATCATTTCTGAATACCATCATTCTGGTGGAATAATGTTATATTTTTAAAAGGCACACTGAATCGGTATTTTGACGAACTTGAATTTACTGTTTACTAAATATCATTGCCTGAGTAACTACGGGCAAAAGGAAATTTTAGTAAAATACTTTTAATGACAGAGTATACATAACAGTATTTTTTCATATATGCTTTTCAGGAGTACATGCCATGCTTGTTCATTTTGTTGGTGAGCATGGCACAGACAGATCAGTGGAGCTGTGCTCCCTTAATCAGGCAGTGTCTCTTACTGGCTCATCTGCTTTTATCCTATATAACTGAATAGTAGTTTCAAACAATGCATTTTAGGCCTAAATTAAGAAAGGCAAAAGAGCCGCAAATAGTTATGAGATCTGTTTCCTTAGAATGTATGTTAGAATGCCCAGCTAAAAAGCTAGATGCTTTACTTTTCCCCCTAAATAGTTATAAGATAATGTTGTGGAGGATGTAAAAAATGTTTATGGATGTTCATAAATGGTAAAATATTCTATGACCTTGCAAAATCTAAGGAAAGGATACCTTTAAAATACTAAAACATTGTAAATGCTAAGATGTGGTGAGCATGTTACTAAGTAATATCATATTAAAAATACTGATAAAACTTTTATTATCTGTGTGTCTCTTGTCAGGCCAAGCAGCAGTTAAACCTGCGTACACACATGGCTGATGAAAACAAAAATGAATATGCTGCCCAGCTGCAAAATTTCAATGGTGAACAGCACAAGCATTTCTATATTGTCATTCCTCAGATTTACAAGGTAAACCTTGTATTTTCTCTCTAAATAAAAAAGGAGTTTCGAGACAACTTCAAGGTGTACCTCAGGTTTTTAAACCTGAAAATGAGATTGTCTGTCTTCAGTTGGACAAATAAGTACACCGTGAGAACTATTCCTTTTGGTTCGACAGATTTATTTTGATAACAAGAATTCTGAAAGCTGCACGCCTTGCTTGGATCTCATGGAAAATCTCTGACCAAAGGGATTTCTGTCCATGGAATGGAATTTCATCACCTCCTGCTGCAGCCCGAAGTATGCCCCCCCCCCATGCTATTCCTGTGGGACAGAGGCATTAGTACTAGATTGCTAGCAACCTGGGTGCTTTTCTGACAAAAAATATTGTCCAATACTGTGATAGCAGAGTACTAAAGAAAGGCCTGAGTTTCTTGATTAGGTTCAGTGCCGGTAATGCCACCAAGATTGTTTCCTGCTGATCATCATCTTTGTCAAGAGAGCTGTGTAAACACAAAACACATCCTTGTCAGGTTTTCTAATACTTGCAGGGACATATTTTCAAAAATAAAAAAATCTGTAGTTTGAATTTCTTGATAGTTTAGAAATCTGAATAAATTTTTCAAGAAAATATTTTTCCAGGATAACTTCAGAAGCAGCAGCTGTAACTGTGCTTTCCATACTACTAGAAAAATGAATCCCCATTGATAATGGGTATTTAGAGCAATATAAAACATTTACAACCACAATTTTTCTTGTAGTAAAAAGAGAGATTAATACATGAAATGGTCAGGTTTTGTGGTACATTTGTATAGAATATCTGAAGGACAAGTCTGCCCCACATGATTTATTATTAACATTTATTGTTAAAATCATACCGCTTCCATTTTCACCATTTCCTTGAAATGTTTGAGGAAACAAATGGTGTTACCATTTTGTTCCTATTAAGGAAGTAATTCTTACCCTTTTCTAATGACAATTCTTACATTGCACTTAGGAAAGCAGAAATGGGCTTTCAAAACTGTGTTGTTCCGGGGTGGGGGTGAGGGGGGGTGTTGGCTCTTGGATAAAAGACTGCAGGTTACAGTCCAGTTCCTTTAAATGCATGAAGACTGTGTACTTGCCAAATGGAACTTTCATATTCTTCCTTTCTCCTTTGAGCGGAAGCTCTTCAGTTGTTTAAAAACGACTTGGAGGGCAGCACAGTGATTAATGTAAAAAAGAAATTACTGGATGTTAAGACAGTAGTTTCCTTCACTCTGTCTCTGGTTGGAAAAAGCGAGATTCTTGTTCTTCTTGAGATGGAGGCTGGTGCAGGCATCAAATATAACCTGGATGAAGGGACTCGGAGTCTGGGATTGAATTGTAGAACGGCATTCATATGTCCCCTGTGGCTGAGTTTGGGGTTTTGTAGCTGCTAACAGCTTTGCTGAATGCATCCAGGTTTAGTGTGCGGAGGTTTGGTTTTCAAATGCTAGTTCCTATTTCCTCTATTGCCCCGAATGTAATTAAATCTCTCTGTCTGATTCATTTTTATGAGTAAAAGGGTCAGGATGATAGGGTTGGTTACTTGATAGGGTCAGGATGACAGGGTTGGTTACTTTTGAAATTTTCTTTGGGTTGTTTTGATGCCTTGGTGAAACTATGGTTTGGAAAAGCCATCCATTAGCAATAATTGTCTTGGATCTTGTTTAACAAAAATAAATTTATTTATTTTAAAAAGGGATTGCTTTGGCTGAGTTTTTGCAAGGGCCTATTTCTTTTTCTTTCCTTTTGGATGGGCCATGACTCAGTGGTAGAGCATCTGCTTTGCAAGTGGAACATCTCAGGTTCAATCCCCAGCATTTCCAATTAAGGATCAGGTAGTAGTTGATGTGGAAGACCTCTCCCTGAGACCCTGGAGAGCTGCTGCCAGTCTGAGTCAACAATACTGACCATAATGAACCAGTGGTCTGATCCAGAATAAGGCAACTTAATGTATTCAACATATTCTTTCAGAAATTAGAGGCCATGGCATATGATTGGTCAGTTAAGTAGAAAATCAGTGCAGTTGAATTCACTCAAAGAGTTCTAATGAAAACACAGCTCACAGAATATGTTTAAGGGCAATCCTGTGTTCATTTTAGACTAGGATGGCAACATGTAACATTACACCTTCATAGAGGGGAGGGGCACAAGACAATCGCATTCCTATGTCTGCTCCTGACTCTTAAACTTCAGTTAATTTTACCTGTGTACCAAGCCCAGCTTGTCATGGTGAAAAAGTTTTAACATCAGTTAACTTGGTGTAGCTTTATTTTTATGGGTTATGGCTCTTTAGCTGTTAAGTTGTCGTACCACTTTGTTTACTTCATTTCTAGACCATTTTTCTTACTGAGATTCAAGGTGGATTAGAACTAAAAAACAATGCAGTAAGAACGGTATAATACATGCAGCCCATAAAATTAGGAAACATTGCACTAAACACACAGTATAATACAGACAGTAAAACAGGAATTACAGGAATGTAGAACCATGCAGTGAAACACTATCTGGCATGCATTCAACAATGTAATAAAGTTGGATTTAAAAAATTAGAGAACAATGTAATAGACACAGTGCTTATGCAGTTTATCCATGGCACTTTTCCAGATGTTTATTAATCATATTGCACAGGGTCAAGAACCGAAACTGAAATAAAAAGTAGGGATGGAGATGTGGCCCAATGTATATAGACTGTCTACCTATAAAGAATATCAAAATGTAAAGGATGCTCAGGTGTTCTTCCTTGTTGTTGTAGCATCTTCAAGAAATGGATGAACGAAGAACCATCAAACTCAGTGAATGTTATAAAGGGTTTGCTGATTCTGAGCGCAAAGTTATTCCAATCATCTCAAAATGTTTAGATGGAATGATTTCTGCAGCAAAATCAGTTGATGAGCGCAGGGTAAGTTGCACTGGTGCTGTATGGTTGTCACATCAATATTAAGCACATAGCATTAGAAGCAAATCTATCTAAATTAGCTTATGTTAACTAATAAGGATCACATATGGCCATGTTAGGAACTAACACAAACATCAGACTTGCATAATTTGTGATCCATCAAGCTGAAAGAGACCTGCCAGCCTTGTGTTGTCATCCCCTTCCCTTTTTGTTGTGGGTTGGGCCTAACCAGGCTATACAAACAGGAGGTTGATGTAGTCCTTCTTGGGTCTCCATATGGTTGGGTGAATTCAGCTTGGGAAAGCATACTGTGTGGTATAGTGGGTTAAGAGCAGCGGACTCTAATCTGGAGAACCAGGTTTGATTCCCCACTCCTCCACAGGAAGCCTGCTGGGTGACCTTGGGCCAGTCGCAGTTCTTTCAGAGCTCTCTCGGCCCCACCTACCTCACAGGGTGTCTGTTGTGGGGAGAGGAAGGGAAGGTGATTGTAAGCCGCTCCAAGACTCCTTCGGGTAGTGAAAAGTGGGGTATAAAAACCAACTCTTCTTCTTAGTGATTCGATCTATAAACCATTTCAGAGTTTTACATTTAGTCACTTGATTCATTTTTATGTTGAATTGGATCTAAAGCATTGTTAGTGGAGCAACACTCCTCCCTTGAATTCTGGTTCCATTGTGAAGGCATCCTGAGGAACAGTGTGGGAGCTAAGTGGGGTTCTGCAGTGGGAAGGGGAAATTGGTGAAAATTGTCCTCCCTCCTCTGCTAATAGAAGTGTTATTCTGCTGGCCTAATCTAGTTTGCGAGTTCGCAGTCTGAAACTATGCAAAGTAATTTGTGAGTTTGCAGTCTGAAACCATGCAAAGTAATTCATTAAATAATGGTACATATTCGTGCATGTCACTATTTACTGTTGATATGACTGTCAGAGTTTCTTCAAGGTAGACTAGGCTGTTGAAGAGAAATATAAAGAGCATGACGAGATGATATACCCAAACCTACTGGCAGAGACGGTTGTTGTCCAAGCTGAGATGTTTACAGTGCAATCCTAAGCAGAGTTACACACCTGTCAATCAGTGAACTTTGAACAGTGTAACTGTGTTGCACTGTTAGAATTCCAGATTCCTTGTTTTGAACTTTTAACATCTAAATACAGTAGGGGTGAGTTCAGATGTGATGGTATTGTACAGGGAACACTTAGCACTAATGCCTTGTGCTTTCTGTTAATCTCCGTGTCTGTCTTCTCCAAAACAGAACGTTTGCATTTTCAGAGTCTGATACATGAGAAGTTGTATACAGTTTGGGAGTTTGCACATTTGTTGGGTGGAGATGGGGATGTTGAAGAACAGGACTCATGGAGTATTTGTGGTTTCTGCTCTTTCTGCAACCGCATCATAGCTAAATTGCTTTAGATGCTGATGCAAAACAAAGACCCAGAAAACTGTTTCTGTAAACGGAATTAAGTCTGTCTGGAATAGTAATGATTTCTGGAAGTCTCTTTTTAGTGATGCATGTTACATCTGTTGTATTGTTAAATATCCCTTCAATTAAGCCATTACCGTTCAGTGTAATCATTTTATAAACTTTGTATCTCTCCCATCAAGGACTCTCAAATCGTAATAGACTCCTTCAAGTCTGGTTTTGAACCTCCTGGAGACTTTCCCTTTGAAGATTACAGTCAGCACATTTACAGGACTGTTTCTGATGGAACAATCAGTACACCAAAGCAGGAAGGGATGAAAATTGATGCAAAAACCACTGTGGGCAAAGCAAAAGGCAAACTGTGGCTTTTTGGAAAGAAACCAAAGGTAAAAAAAAGATTGTGCACACATTTGTACGCTGCATTTGTAATATGCGGCTAAAGGATCAAATGGCATCTGTTTGAATCAAAACAATGTTTCATCCTACATCTATATATCTGTTTCTCAAGTGTGGCCCCATCTATGGATATGTAAATCTGTGGATTGGGGCCACACTTACCCTAAACAGATCTTTCTGCCTTTGTTTGCAGAAAAATCTGATTTCCTAAAAAATACATGGGGGGGGGGTGTTAAATGATGGAGCTGGGTGGTGGTGGCAGTGATGGTGGGGAGATGGTAGCTGGGAGCTGCACCAGCTTGGCAGCAGCAATGGTGGAAAGAAGGGATTCCCTGCCCCATGAATATCAAGGGTCCCCAACTTGTATTTCTAGAATGCTCACTATATACCATTCATACTGGCAGAAGTGTCAGTTTAATAACAGAACGAACCTCAGATATACCTGGGCAAAAGAGTACTTCCTAGTTGTGGTAGGTTGCACCATGTGCTAGCCTATGATCCAAGAATGCCTGGGTTTTCTGGGTCTTGGCTACCAGGGCTTAGAACTGGAAGGCACAGGTCAGATCAGTGGAAGCAATGTTGCTTTGTGAGTTGCACTCTTGGTTTTATGAGGTTGGCACTGTATTGTGGGTGAGGTTCATTCAGTCCTTTTACATGTTGGTAGAATTCTGCTTCCATTGAGGAGATGCTCTGTCTGCAATGCATAGTTAATAATTCTGTTGAAGCTGTATAAAGAGATCTGAATATTTAAAGGGAAGCCAATGCTAAATGTCTTGGGAAGTTTGAAAGTACCATGGTATGAAGGTTAAGTTGCGGATTTCTACTGCTAGTGGCTAGCATATTTTAAAAAACAATTTTTTAAATCATTATGAATTCTTGTATAAGTTTCCAGCAGAATATCTGAATGCTTTAGATACAGGAACAAACAATCTATGCATAACATTCCTTTAGTTTTCATGGCAGTCTAGTACTGGGGAGGGAGAATGGGGAAAGATTTCTAGCATCAAAACAGTTTTTAAAATTTTCTTGGTTTACTTTTTCGGGTTTTTTTTTAATGTAGATATATAAATCATAGCTATACAGAACAAACACCAAAGCCTGCTGTATTTATGTTGATCATTATTCAACAGTGAATATTTGTTATAACTTTTACAGAGTATTTCTAATTCTCTGCATCATAACCAGAGACTTTCTCTGGTAAAGATTACATTGAAATGTAAGTTTAATTATCTGTTTCTGTGTTGAAAGGAAAAGACAGAATTTTCAGATCACTTTGAATGTTTGCCTTATTTGTTCCTTTTTTATTTCTGTATCAGCCGCAGTCCCCACCCCTTACCCCTACTAGTTTATACACGTCCAGTACTTCTAATGGTTCCCAGTATCCCATATTCTCCATTGAACAAGTGCATTATTGCATGAGTGAAATAAAAACAGGGAAGCCCAGAATTTCTTCTTTCAGGAGCCTCAAAAGAGGGGTAAGTTTTATCATGGGTCATAGGTGCATGATGGCGCTATGAACAGTGTGCTTGTGGTGTGGCTTTTTAAAAATATTCTCCACTCATTATAAGGCTCTTGGCTAGCAGTGATCTGATTAGAGGTCATTGTGCTTAGTTGTCTGCTGTGTAATAGTCGTCCTCAGCTCAACAGTTTGTTTAAAACATCTGCCTCTGAGAAGGCAGAGTTATACAGAGGGTGCTGGGTGCATGTTTTCATGGTTTCCTGATTCACAACCATGCATGTGTTTAACCGGTAATGTTTCTGAGGCAAGGTTTCTTAAGCAAGGTATACAGGGGAGAGAAGGTTACTGTAAGAAACAAGCACTTTGCTTTTCCTAACTAAGGAATGTAGACTTTCCTCATGCTTTGGGTGTTTTAAAATTTCACTCTGACAGCCTGCTACATATTTTTTTCCTGATATGAATACTAAATTATTGTGGGAAAGGCATGTATTCATTTTTTTATCACACCATTGTCCTGCCTCTTCCCCCATAATCTCATGGCTATCATCACTCTTCCCATCCACAACGGTCTTTAATCCTCCTAACAATCTCGTGAGATAGGTTAAGCTGAGAGATACTGATTCACCCAACAAGCTTTGACTGATTAGTAGTCTGAACCAAGACCTTCCCGGTCTCAAGTCCAGCTCTAATCACTGTACCACACTGGTGGGTTAGAGAGCTGGATGAGGCTGTGGGAGACTCTGGTTCAAATCTCCACACTTCCATGGAAGTTTGCAGGGTGACCTTGGGCAAGTCATATGTTCTTATTTTAATGTGGTAAATATAGAATCATACATGTGATTCTGGACTTTTCAGTGTATTTATTTATTTACTTCATTTATATTCCACCTTTTCTCTCTGATGGGAACCCAAAACTGCTTATGTTGTTCTCCTCTCCTCCATTTTCATCCCTATGAGCTAGGTTAGGCTGAGTGTGAGAGACTGGCCTGAGGTCACCCAGCAGACTTTCATCACAGAGTGAGAATTTGCACCTGGGTCCCCCAGAGCCTAGTCCAACTCTCTGTGCACTACACCATGCTGGCTATTGGGTATATGTACCCAAGTGAGAGACGTTTGCTGTGCCACTTGCTTAAATGTCTATTCTTCTCTGACCTTAGTATTGTTGCTCATTCCATTGTGTGCCCTGGGACTTGGACACAAGCCAAAGTCAGAAGGTTATTTTGATTTCCCCTTAACTGCCCTCTGGTGGCCACTCAGTTTCAGCTTTTTACCCAGCAACAGATTGCTCATGCAATGACATTGCCCCATTATCAGAGGGTATGCGTGTTTTTAAGGGAATATTGTAAATTGTTTGCATCCCGATTATCATTTAGATATATGTTAAGCCACATTCTGTGAGTTTTAATAAGCTGACAGTCTACATATTGCACTAGCCCATATTTAAATTTCAGAAGAACCTTTGCCTTCCTCCAGAAGATTAACAGAAAGAGTATGCAGCTCTCTAAAACAAGATTTCTTTCTTATAATGTATTATGATTTTTAATGCAGTGTACTCTTAACAGTAATGGTTAATTTATTTTAGCTTCCTGGAGGGTTTTTTTGGGTTTTTTTTTGCTGTTTGGTAAACTGCATTTCATAAATTATGAATTACTACTAAATGCCACTTTCTGAGATAAATCAAGGAAGTGCACTTACTAATTTATAATGGCATATTCTGCAAATGGAATTTGTTCTAGGAACAACAGTTTTGAGTAAATGCATAGAACCACTCATTATGTCACTGATACTAAGTGCTTTACCCCCTTTAACCTGTGAAATATATTCTTATTTGTAAGATTAAAATACTGATGTATTAATAACCTGAAGTTTGACTGTATCTACCAGATTGCTTGCTTTCTTTTTTAGAAACCAAACCTGAACCCAGCCTAATACAGTGTATTGGCTGTAGCTATGCTCTGTTGAGCTAAAAAAAAAAAAGCAGATCAGAGTCCACAAAGATATAATATGCAATTCCAGTTAATGATTACCGGAGCTCTTACTGTTATCACAGGTTTCATTGCTGTTTCTTATTCGCTTTACATTTCTTTTAACTTGTCTTTCTTAAGCTCCGATTCTACAATTGGAATAATTATAAAAATTAGACCTTATTGTATATGCTTACTTAAAGATTTGTTCTACAGTTTAAGAGGTTTTTTTTGGCCCCCCAAAGGGGATTTTTTATTGCTTTTTTTAATACACATCTAAAACTACAATGAAAAAAAGGGGGGGGACTAACAACTAAGGAGAAAAGAAAGTATACCCACACTAAACTAAAAACCCAAGAGTAGGAGATCATTATCCTAGTAGTAAACAATGCATGCTGTGAGTTGCTAGCTATCTCTGATCAGAAATTAGCTGGTTACTTGTTATGGGAGAGTTCCGGAGCATCCCCCAAACTCGCTTCATAAAGGCAATTTTTCAGAGTCCTTCTGCTTTTACTTAGGCTTTCTATCTCTAAAAACATAAGTTGCTTTGCGGGCAGCAGTACCTTCTTCCACTGCCAAATCTTCGTCCGTCTCCGAGGGTATGGAGCCACTCGAACCAGTTTCACCGTCTTCTTTGGTTCCCAGATGACGTTTCAGGAATTCTTTAGCCTTGCGTACGGAGTCAATCTTCTCTCTCTTTTCGTGGAGTTTAAAGATGACCCCTTCTGGAACTGCCCATTTATATGCAATTTGATTAGTTTGAAGGAAAAGGATTAAATCCTTGTAGCTCTTTCGTTTTTGACGAATTTCAAATGGAATGTCTTTTAGATTCTTGATAGTAGCATTCCCCAGTTTCAGTGGAGTTGCTGATGTAGCTTTTAAAATTGCATCCCTGGTTTGTCTTCTTGAGAATCTGACTGATATCTCTCTAGGTAGGCTATTCTTTTTGGTGTAATTAGAATACACCTTATACACTGCATCCATATCATGCATTATTTTTTCCGCTTTCAAGCCTACTACTGATGTGATAAGATCACTGAGGAGCTTCTTCAAATCCTCCTTTGGTGATTCAGGAACTCCCTGGAATCTGAGGATCATATTCGTTTTTTCCATTTGTAGAAACAACAGTCTATTTTCCTGATGATTCTGTTTATTCATTATTTGATCCACCCTTTTCTTCAAGATCTTGTTTTCGGCGTGCATCTCTTTCACTACTTCCACCGTTTGCTCCGTCTGTTTAACTGTTTCGGCCAACTGGAGCTCTTGCGCTGCGAAGGTCTGATTGAGAACAGTTAACTGCTGGTTAATACCAGCGTGTTGGTCCATAACAGGCTTGAGCATACGGTTTAAGTTTTTAAATAACTTGGATTTTATTGTAAGAGAGAGTGTACGGTAAGCAAAGCTACTCTTTTTCAGAAAAGGAGGAAGTTGACAATAAGAAAGATGTTTTCATTGTTTCTTTCACATCCATGAAAACTGAAAATTAGTTACCGGGGTGGGGGGGGGGAAGTCCCCAGTAACAAAATCTGTTCTTTGGCAAATTACTTGTGGAACTCGCACAAGTAATTCCTTTGTTCCTGCTGTTTTCAAGGGAGAATTTAGTCTATAGCCATAGAAAATGTAGAGTAGTTCTGATTTGAAAGGAATAGTTTTGTCGATCAAACTTGAAAACAAGGTTCAGTGAATGTGATAAATTCTGATCAGAATTCTCTTGTTCCAATACTAGCCGTTCATATAACCTTTGAAAGAGGCAGCAAAGTGTTTATTTAGTTTAACAAGAAAGTTGAATCTAGTAATAGTTTTGTGAGTTGCACTATATATTTACTACATTTTATCCTGGTCTTCTTCTAGATAGCTCAAAGTGTGTA
Organism: Gekko gecko; assembly: GCA_029375565.1. Lineage (NCBI taxonomy): Eukaryota > Metazoa > Chordata > Lepidosauria > Squamata > Gekkonidae > Gekko > Gekko gecko. The sequence continues at coordinate 42,762,375 of JAPDNY010000006.1, forward strand.
CCTTCCTCCACAACATACTCACAACAGCCCTGTGAAGGAGGCTAGGTTGAGAGAATCACTGATCCAGAGTCATCCAATAAGCTTTATGGCTGAGTGGGGATTTGAATCTGGATCTCCCCAGTCTGATTGGACAGTCTAAATTCTACAGTATACTGGCTTTCCAAGCATCATTGATAGCATTTTTTCAGTAGTTCCCTAAGCAGAATCCCCCATTCAGAATTTGATGTAAGTGCAATTGAAAGGGAAGCTTTGCTTTGAAAAACAATAGTATTTGAGGTCACTGTGATTTTAATGACATATGCCAGCTCTTCAGAAGTTTGAAAAATTGTTGCTATGTACTTCTTGATCATTCTCAGTAGCATGTAAAATTTTTATAAGGAACCCTTCTTATTTAATGTAGATGATAATTGGACTGAATGGCTTGTGTCACATGGCTCCAGTTCACACAAGGAACTCCATATACTTGGGACCACTCTGTTATTTTTTTTAATGAAAGAGAGCAGTGTAATGGTCTGTCCTTATCATGAGATGTGGAGTATTGCAAACAATTTATTTCCCCTTCATAAAGTATTACTAAAGACAGCATTACTCAAGAGCATAACCCTCGAACTATTCTTCAGCACATCCAGCAGCAGCTGGGCATGACTGAAAACAAATGAAATCTTCAGGGGCATCTAGTCTGTTGTTGACATCACCCATCCAAATGTAATAATAAATACAGCTGTGTGCTTGCTTTTGTAAATGTAGAAGAATAGAGAAAGAAAAAACCTGGCAGTTGTCATTTGGTAGAAATCGAGAGGCAGTGTGACCTGGGAATCTAGCCACATGACATGAATAAACATTACTTTTACCTTTTCATTCCTGTTATTTTCATGTCCAAATGTTTCAGCTCTTAAAGCATTCAGGCTGTGTTTGGACATCACATTTATGAGGAGAATCAGCAGGAAATCTTTGGGCTTGCGCATTCCCTTCACTCTGCGTTCATGCTGAGATTGAAGACTTCGTGGTTTAGAACTAATCACACTTATGTGATGCTTATACAAACAACTGTTTCTTGTCTTTGATCCATGGCTTAATCCTTGTCTAGAATCCTTATGCAGGCAAGAAATAAACCACAATTTGTTAAAGGAATTTGAAAGTTATGGCACATTGTCTTTTTTGTTATTAGTTCTAAATGAGCAAGTCTTCAGTTTTGGCACAGCTCAGACAGAGAAGGGGGAGCACACAAACCTGAGAACTATGCTTTGTTCTCTTAGCAGACTGAGTATGGCAGTGAGATGAAAGTACAAGCGCTGGTTAGACATTTGTCCCTGCAAATAACCTCCTACATGTGGTGGGGCTTAGAAATGTGCATGCTTGTTGTGTGGCAGGTGAGGTGCAAAGACTTGTTATATCCAGATGGGTGAAATCTGTGCCTGATTTCCATGGTCCTTCTCTCTTTTTGTGAGGGAGAAAGACTTCCAAAATCACATATACGTTTGTGTGGATGAACAGTAAGTGTGAATAACTAATGGTGGGCAGGTGCTTTTCTGGGACCTGCTTACTGCCAGATCCAATGTGTGAACTTTCCCTTAAGCCACAGATTCGACTGTAGACCTGTAAATCATAATGTTGGCAATTTGCAGAAACACCTCAGGCATGTGTGCAGTGGATTGTGTGCGTACAGCAATGCTTTTGAGTGTTGATGTAACAGCAATTCCATATACCGCACAGCAAGCTGTTTCTGAAACTGTTGCCAAAAGCCCTGGTTGTGCTCATGGAATGATGCATGCACCTGAGCGCATATGGAGACATGAAGCAGCCTTATACTGAATCAGACTCTTGGTCCATCCACGTCAGTATTGTCTACTCAGACTGGCATCAGCTCTCCAAGGCTGAGGTCTTTCATATCACCTACTGTCTAATCCTTTTTAAACTGAAGATGTCGAGGATTGAACCTGGAACCTTCTGCATGCCAAGCAGATGCTCTGCCACTAAGCCACAGCCTCCCTTGACTTATGCTGCAAACAGTTTTGCCACACACATAATTTCAGGAATAATTGTTAGGATAAGGAGTAACCTCTGTTAAGCTTTTCTTTATGTCCTTGGGTACCAGTTCTCAAGAGCTGCATTTGCATCTTCTTGCACTGTTGGTACAACTGACCTTTAACAGTGTCATAAGGTCCTATTATGTGATGCAGGTCTGTATGCCTTCATAAATATGTAATTGATCGTCCTGAGTTTTTAGTTTTAACTTTCCAAGCAGCTACTTCAGGTTATACCCAAAGGCACTTGTACCTTGACATTCTGACTGTCATAAATCACACACTGCTTGTGAAACATTCCTCTGTTGTAGAAGGCCTGCAACATAAAAGGATATGGATTGAAAATTAAAGGGCAACTCCAGCTTCAATGTGCTCAGCTTGGCACACTGAGTTCTGGCCCATGGGGAGATAGCTTAGGATTCTGTTGATAGTAGACTAGGCCATTGCCATCATCTAGTGCTGCTGCTTTGTGTGGTGTTCCTGTGTGCTTTATTTTTTTTTTCAATGTGGAAATAAGTGTTGTACTTTTTTAAAAAATAGCAAGGTTAAATTGAAGTTTATGTTTTGCAGGGCCTTGTGCATCGGCTACAGTTGTCTGTAGTCTCCATCAGTACAAAGGCCATATATTCAGTTCATAGTTGAAAATGCTCAGAATGTTATAAAGCTTTGCCATCAAGGCTGCAATATTACATACATTTAAGAATAGATCCCTCTTTAATTCAGTGGGAATGAGCAGGCTGTTTTGCATTTAGAATTCTTCCTAAAAAGCGATCGATTGGTAGCAATTGAATAACTTCCTGTTTCTTTCTGTTTTCAACTGACCTGGTCAGTGGTCGATGAAGACGGTAAGGCCTGTGTGCTAAATCTAATCTGTCTGCTGTACTTTGTAATAACAGCATGAAAATAGCTTACTGAAGTTGTCTCCATTTCATAGTTGCTTTGAGTCAGTTGTTGAGACGCCTATCCTGGTCACTGTACATACATCCCTTTGTCACTCTCTGTCTCATGATCATTTGTGCTTCATGTGAACAAGACAGACTCCTGCTTTGGGTACTGGTTACATATCTAAGATCACTTGCAGATAAGGTAGTTCAACCAACAGATGAGGTGTGTTCTTGCATTGTCTCTATCAGATGAAAAATAAGTTGGGGGGGGGGCTTATAGAAACGCGTTTCAGTTATCTGTGGATAGTAGACATTGACTCTATAATGTGGAATCTCACCAGAACTTTAATATCAGCTTAGATTTTTGCCAGTTTTTAAATGTGTCACAAATCAGTGAATCACAGTTTATAGTAGTAGAATAGCATTAGATGGATTTTCTAGGCTGGCCCATAAATAAATGAATATTCTGTTCTTAGAGTTGGTGAGAAAAGATACTCTTTGAAAGGTTCTCTGTTTTGAAATGTGAATTATGTTTCAATTTACCACGTTCAAAGCAGCTTACAATAGATTAAAATTGATTAAAACCATGTTAACCAGTTAATACTGTTGTGCAAGTTATATTTAATATGGGATGGAATGTAATCTTTAGAATTTAGTTTGTAGTATCCACAGGAGAGATATTCATGTGATCCAAGATGAGGCATTCTTTATCCTTCTCTAAAAATTAAGCTCTCAGCCATCATATTGCTACAGAACTTTTAGATGCTTTTGTGAATGACATAAAAGGACTCAGCCTGGTTTTTATAACTTTATGAAGTTTACAGGTGCAACCAGAGGTGCTTGGTAGAGTGAGGAGAGGGGAAGATGGAATGAGATACAGAATATACCTCCTCTGCCTTTTTAGGGTGGTTAAAGAATGCATGAAACGTTTCTAAAGATGACTATATTAATTCTGAGACTGTAGATTCTCTCACACATATTTATGCAAGTGCACGCACACAGCAGTAATTATGCAAGGTACAAAATATTTTTCTGTGAAAGAGTAGTGCCATGGGAAGAGGATGGACACCCAATTTTGTCTACTGTATTAGGCACATTTTATTTCAAAAAAGGCACTAAAGATATTTATAGGATGCCTTCCCGCAAAAGTTAAACGGGACAGGAGCATGCAAATCCTAGGTACTCTTAGTTTATTGAATGTAGTGGGGCTTACTTCTGAGCAAGTATGCATGGGATAATGTTGCTTGTTTTATTGATTCCAGTGGAACTTAGGCTTAATTTTTGCTGGACGATGCCTATAGTGTCACTTCTGTATATGATGGGGGCAGCCTGTCTTACAGTGAAGAATAACTAATGCAATTTATGTTAGAGCAAGAAGTTCTATTTTTAAAAAAATACCTCTCTTGAATGATGTAGATGCAAACTTGTGGGCCTCAGTAATTTAATCACCATAACTGCATAATAACTCTGTAGTCCTACATAAACCATCATTTTAAATGTACATATTTCCAGCATCCTAAGTAATCATTTTTTAAGGAATGTGTATGGTATTCCTGTTGATCTGAAAAGAATATAAGTGTCAAGTTTTGGAGAAAGATTAACTTAATAGGCTCAGTTGTTTTTACAACTCTTTGAAATAGCTTCTGTAAGCAGATGGTGAACTACAGAGACACAGACTTCTGAACCCCTGTTTAGCTTGTAATTACTGATTGGTGCTATAGTTAGATTATTAAATTGTTAATCACATGTGCTTATGTAGGTGGCCCTTTACATTCTTTCCTTTATAACTGTTTATAGCTCTGAACTTGCTAATTGTAGGCCCGCCAACCTAACCAACCAAGCAATGCTGAATAAAGTAGAAGCTGGTTATATGGACTTCAGTTGTGGTTTTGTAGAAATAAAATAAAATATAGCATCTAAACATTGTCCTTTAGACATTCATACTTATTCCAACTATACTTGTGGGATGTTTTAATTGTAGGGAAAGCCAAAAGAGTTTAGATGACCTGGTTCCACTGATTATGATCACTATTATTCAATACTACTTTGTGGTCTTTTTATATCACACTGAAGGGTTTTCTGCATTTAACAGCTAACTATATAAGGCACTAAGCTCATCAGTGTGAATGCAACAGATGACTGCTTGAAAAATGAGAGTTATGGGTAAGCAGGCTGTTCCTACGCCTTGAAGCATCTCACACAAGGGTGTCAAACGTCTGATTCCTAGACTGAATGACTAGTTCATGCTTGATGTGTTCTGTATTAAGGGGAAGAGAGGCAAAATGAATTTATTGGAATATAGTCTTTAGAATAGATCCTACTATGGTTTGCAGGGACTACTATGATAGTTTCACGATGGCTGCTGCAATTGAAACTTAGACTAAATGCTTAGGCCAGATAAATCAAACTGACATTTCCTTCCCTTTCTGAACCATAGAGTGATTTTCATTTAAAGTTACCTCATACAACATAGTCTTTTAAAAAAGGGCTTAACATATCTAGCCTTCTCTTGTGGAAGAAGCAATGACTTCCCATTTGTAGCCTAACCTTCGTCTACCATTTCTTTTCCAACTGCGCTCAGCCACGGGCACAAGAATGGAACAAGAACTAAAGATTAATCAGTCTCCCAGGTGTGAATCCATACATTTTTGTTTAGCTTATTGGCCAGCCATAATATGAAGCTGCCACTGAACCATCTGCTCACCTAGCACCTGCTCCAAAGCTCGGTATGATGAGAATACCACGTTCTCTTGGGGGGGAAAGATTTATTTTCATTTACTTTATTTATGGTCCTTTTTTCTCACTTGGACTGAAGGCAGATTACACAGAGTGAGTCAATACAGTCAACAAGATGGAACATTTAATAAACGAAATAGGATTGGGGTTGTAGAACCAACCAGAAGTTTAAAAACAGAAGTGAAGCAAAACATAAGTATTAACATGGTACATTAAATGATGCAGAATTACACAATAGGATCTAACCCACAGTAAACTATACACAGTGGTCCAGGCCAGAGTCCCCAGTAGTGTATCCAAGTAACTTTGGGAATGATTTTGTGCAGTGCTACCCTGTTGCCTGCATAGAAAAGCCCTCTTGAATAATGTGGTTTTGCAAAGTTTGCAGAAAGCTGAGAGACCGGGAGGCCTTTCCTCAGGCAGGCCTTTCCACAAGGTAGCGGCTGCAGCAGAGAAGGTGTGTGCGCATGCAGTTGTTGATTTTTCCCATTTGCAGGTTGGCACCTGCAGAAGGCCCCGCTGAGATGAGCAAAGCTGTCCTGATAGAGCATTGGGGGGGGGGGGGAGACGGTCTTGTATGTCATAGCCAGTACTTTCAATTGAGCCCAGGAACTGATGGGCAGCCTGTGGGGTGACTGTAGAATGGGCGTAATATGCATGCTCCATCTAGCTCCCGGTAACAGCTGAGCTGCAGCATTCTGCATCAACTGAAGTCACAAAGAGCATTAACAGTAGTCTGGTCTCAATGTCTCTGTGGCCTGGATCCAGGTGGACAGATCAGCCTTCTGAAGATAAGGAGCCATTTTTCAAGCTAGGCTGAGCTGGAAGAAAGCCATCTTTGCAACTGTATTGACTTGCAGTTAATATGAGTTTTCTCATATTGAACTGACAACCGGACCATGTCCAGTTCTTGCCTGCTTCAAAGCTCACTGGAATCTTTTTTAAAAGGCTGCCTGCTCCAAAGTACAACATAATATGGGAAATCCTTCTTCTCTTCTCTTGAATGAAATGCAGGTGGGCTGGGGGTTATCAAGGTGCATTGAGAAACATGCTGTTGGCATGTAGATGTGTGGAGGCCTGATAAGAGGACAAGAGCAAGGAATAAATGAACCTATAAAGTGCACTGTTGTTACATGTGTCAGTGTGTGGCCTTAACTATGATTAAGGAGTAGGAGAAATCTGCTCCGGGAGGAGACTGTGAGGAGGCAATGCCAAATCCTGATAATGCTCAATTTATTATTTGCTGTTAGCCTGGAGCAAGTGTTATGTCTGCAGTGATCCAGTATCCTTTGGATGCCTGCTGACTCATATGTTTGGGAATAAGTCCTGTCCCCAAAATGTGCAGCATTATAATGGTTTGCATCCTCATGATTCAGGGAAGCAGTAGGATGTTTTTAATAAAATTTTGCTGATAACTCCTCTTCAGTCTATTAACTCAGTTTAATCATCATGCTATTGTTCAATAAGATAGCATTAATGCAACATTAGCACTTGAAATATCTTTTTGTCTTTATCGGTACCTGAATTTTTCTGGAATTAGTCTTTAGAATTCTGTATTTGGGTCTTTCCGACTTTCCTACATTAATCTAGAAATCTCGCTGTTGTTCCCCACCCGTATGCTGCCTCATTCTGAGCATATCAGTGAAACTGAGGCAGCCCGCTATAATCCAGTCAGTGGTCACCGTTTTAGAATCATGACCTTGCTTTCTAGTAGTGCGTTTGAGTTCTATTTGGAACTTCTCAGTCTTTACACATGCTTGAAAGTGTGACATCAACTAGGATAAATGGGATTTAGCATCGTACTTGAGGCCTAACAGCAATTACTATTATATTATGTTAAGTCTTTAATACCATGCCATGAGTTTGTGAAAAGACAACAACTACTTGTGGCACCTTGAAAACTACCATATTTCATGTGAGGTGAGGTTTGATGAAGCGGGAGGCTCTTCATACCACAACAAATTTGTCAGCTTTTACAGTGTTACAAGACTTTTTTGTTGTTGTGTTATGCTGTATGGGTGAACACAGCTAGTCGTCTAGAATTCGTCCTATTACAGCCTGTTTTGTAACCATACTACATTTCCAGTTCATGCTAAATAGGTTGTCCAGCATAACATCTAAAAAGCCTTTGGACATGCCATTGATAAGCTCAGAATCATTAGACCTCTGTTTTTTTCCTTGTAGCTAAATGGTCCACAGTTCTGCCTGCTGAATCGCATTACAGTTTCCATTCCGGTCCTCCCATATGTTACATTTCCTTTGCATCTGATATCCTCTTAATCTTTGTTTCCTTCTCAAGATTATGGGTTGGACCCTAATGCCCACAAACAGAAGGAGCTTGTGGGAGTGGATTCCCCCCTTCCCCAGCATTCCTGTTCTTGCTTCATACAGTCTGCTGAGGGTTGTGTGACGCTCCTAAACAATATGCCATTTACAGGAAAGGGGGCTTACAGAAGGAAGTTAGAATTGTATCCAGTCGTACCTGCTTGAGCTTGTGTGATCTTCTGCTGCATTCATGGAATTTGCCATGCATGTAGAGGGGGCAATTTCACTTGATCCTCCTTTCTTGCTTCATGGAGGCCTGTTCAGGAGGGTCTCACAGTCTTCAGGAGGAGCCACAAGGAGGGTTGTGGGAGAAGGTGAGGAAGATCCTTTTTTAGAAATCTTCCCTTTGTGAGAGTTTGGATCCAACCTGCTATAGTACGTAACACTGATTATCATCTATTATGTGAAAAATTAAGTTCTCAAGTTGCAAAAAAATGAATGATAACTATTAGGGCATCAAGTTGTGATCTCAGTCTGAGGCCTGTGTTTCTCTGTAGCCCTAATGGGTGGGGGAGTGAATTCTCTGCTGCTGCTTCTCTGGCTGAAGTGCTCTTGGCTGTGTGTGAGCGACCAGCAGAAATAGCCAATCAGTGGTTGCGCATTTTTTAAAAAACAAGGGTTGCATTCCCCTTTTATTCAGGGTCCTGCGCAGGAAGATTTTAGCCACCTGCCCCCAGAACAGAGGCGAAAGAAGCTGCAGCAGCGGATTGATGAACTAAACAGAGAACTACAGAAAGAGACAGATCAAAAGTAAGTTCTTGTTCTTTTTTGGTTTCTTGCTGTTCTTCTTACTCTTGTGATTGTCTACCTATCTTTTGTTTACGTCAGTTTAGCTTAATATTATTGTCCAGGTTTGTCAGTGTGGCTCCCAGCCTTGACTTTCCCCTGTGTTGTACAAGAGCAACTTCTCTTCTTGGCCCACAAAGATGTCAAAGGACCTTATGAGTGAAAGGCAGGATGCTGAGGCTTAGTATTATTCCTTAGAGCAATTAAATATACATCTAATGTGTTTTATTAATCCGTTTTGCATCCTTTGTATAGAGACGCACTCATTAAAATGAAAGATGTGTATGAGAAAAATCCGCAAATGGGAGATCCAAGCAGTCTTCAGCCAAAATTGGCAGAGACTATGAGCAACATGGACCGTCTCCGGATGGAAATACACAAGAATGAGGTCAAAATACATTAAAATGTTTCTTTGGTGTGTGGAAATGTTGGCAGCCCCTACACAAGCTTCCTCCCAAATCCCAGAGGGGTATTTGCATGGGAGAGGGGAGGGAATCAAGGGTCTCCATTTAAGTCACAACTACTGACTGTTTTTAATCAACGAGATGCAATGTTGCCAGGCACTTGCAGAAAATAGCAGCCATTGAAAATCATATGGGAAGGCTTTGCCTGCAGGATGCTTCTTTAAAATATTGAAAGCTGGTCTTGAAGCTAACACTGTGAGACTGTTGTCCACAAAACAAGGAAGTGAGAATGTTTAACAATATTTTGATGGATTCAGGTTTGTCTGTGATGAGAGACTCATGGGGAGGGGAAATCCCATCTCCCCCCCCCGCTTCTCTTTTGTGAATCCTTTCCTCCCTCCTCCAAGCTGAATCAGCCTGTCTCTCTTTGCTTACCTGCCTAGCTTGTCCAGTTGCAGTTTTGGGCATCCCATCTTCCTGGTGTTTCCTTTTCCCTAGCCAATTGTCTGTCCTTTGCTGATGTGTGTGTATGTGTGTGTGTGGGGGGGAGTTTGTGTAGCGTCATGGGTTGCTAAACAACCCAAAATGTTGCACAGCCTTTGTTTCCTGTGAAACCTGCAGTAGGGCAGTTTACTTTGTTTTTTTTTTAAAAAAACCTTTCTTTTGTAGTTCAGTTTTCTGCAAACCTTAAGATTACCCCAGCCTTGCAAAAATATGTACCTTAGTCACGGGCAGTGTTCCCTCTAAGCTGAGTTAGTGTGAGCTAGCTCAGTTTTTTTAGCCTCCAGCGCACACATTTTTCTCCTTGCTCAGGAAGGATGGCTCCAGAGCAAACTTAATTTATGCAGTCCCGAAATCGCTGGCTCACCACTTTAATGCCGGTAGCTCACAGAGTAGAATTTTTGCTCACAAGGCTCCACAGCTTAGAGGGAGCACTGGTCATGGGTAGTCCCAGATTTTCGAAGGCTGTCCATCACAAATAGATATATGATAGCTGCAGTGTTCTCTCTAAGCTGAGTGAGTGTGAGCTAGCTCACATTTCTTTAGCCTCTGGCTCACAGATTTTTGTCTTTGCTCAGGAAGGATGGCTCCAGAGCAGACTCATTTTTGCAGTAGCTGAAATCGCTCGCTCACAAATTTAATGGCCGTAGCTCACAAAGTAGAATTTTTGCTCAGAAGACTCCACAGCTTAGAGGGAGAATTGGATAGCTGTATTGAGAAAATGTGAATATAATGTGATTTTATTTACTTCATCTCACCACCACCCCCTTCTCCGTTCTGGGCACCCAAAGCAGCTTACGTCTTTCTTCTCTCCTTCATTTTACTCTCACAGCAACCCTGTGAGGTAGATTAAGCTGAGTGTGTGTGACTGGCCCAAGCTTACATTGGCAGAGAGGGGATTTGAACCTGTTTCTCCCAGAACCTTATGGTACAGTTTGATGAATAAGAGAAACTGAACAGTGCTTTAGTAGTGATGATAGGGAAGTCTTGCATTGAATTTTGGTAGGTAGCAATTTTGGATACTACATCAGACATACTTGCTTTCAGAAATTACTAAAATAGGGATTTCTTTTGTTTGGGGATTTTGAGGGTTCCGTTATTATGAACTGCTGTGGCTATCTCACAACAGCAAAATCCAGTATTGGTTTGGACTGAAAACTTCTGGTGATACTGGTACCAAGTCACTCCTTCTCTCTCTTAAGGCTTGGCTTTCTGAAGTTGAAGGCAAAGTAGCAGCAAGAGGAGACCGAAGACACAGCAGCGACATCAACCATCTTGTAACTCAAGGAAGAGAGAGGTCACTATTTTAAACTTTTACCCCGTATTTGTAGGTAGGGACGTGCACAGAAAAAAAATCGGCATTTTTAAGGTTCAGGTATACCAATCTAAAAATATTGGTATATACAGATATCCCCAAATCCCAATATTGGTATGAGAAGATTGGTATTGAGACAGGGAAATTAATTAATTAATTCAATTTGTACCCTGCCCTCGCCACAAGCAGGCTCAGGGTGGCTCACACAGTTGGTACAAAACCAATAAAACCACATTAAAACAAGTTTCAGATATAAATAAATAATTAGTCATAAGTGCTAGTGTCCATCATTAGTTAATTGAGATGGTGTGCTAAGAATGTCACAAGTAGACAATCCAGCTTATGGTCTTCTTGGCCCACACGATGGTCGAGGCCAGATGTTGGACTAAGGGCCAGGCTTGTTGATGTTGGGGGGGGACTCCATACCTTCTCTTCCCTCTCTGAGTCATACCGCAGCACACCTCAGAGGCTGAAGGGACTGTGGTCTCTCTAAATACCTTCCCTTGCTGAGGCATGGCACCACTGCAGCATGGCTCAGGGAAGGAAGGGAAGGTCATTAAACTTAAGAAAATCTGATTCGGCTGAATAAATAACAAAGAAATACCAATAAGGTATTTTTTGAGTATTTATTCAGCTCCGTATATACCGAGCGTGCACCCCTATTCGTAGGTTTCTCTCTCTCTTTTTTTTTCCTGGACAAAGTACGTCTTGGGGGTGATGGTCCTTCTCACTTCAGGAATTTTAGCTAGCATGGTGGTAGCCATTTGTGGTGACAGGTAGTCGAGATGACATTATGGCAACAGCATAGCCCTGTTCCAAAAGGCAGGGTACATTTTAACACCTTGATACTCTATCTTCTGATGTTTTATAGTTGGGCAGATGAATTTATAGAATTCATCCTGCCCCAAGGACAAGTGTGTCTCTGACGCCTATATCAGCATTCATTCTGTCTGTATTCATCATGAACAGTATTATCAAGTTGTATACGTAGGGTTTACCATGCATGCTTTGGTTCACAAAGTTATATGATATGTATATAGATATATATAATCACGAATGAGATCTGCAAGTGTTGTGAAATCTACATGGGGAAAGTAATAGGGTTCTTTGGTTTGAGACATATGAAGATTCCTTGTTTTAACTGCTGTGTTATAGCCCTGAGGGGAGCTATACTGACGATGCAAACCAGGAAGTTCGAAGCCCGCCACAGCAACACAGCCACCATAATGAATTTGATGATGAGTTTGAAGATGATGACCCCTTACCAGCTATTGGACACTGCAAAGCTATCTATCCATTTGATGGTGAGGTTAACTGGGGGGCATTAAAAACAACAACACAGTATTTATTTGATAAGTGCTTTTTACCCTGAATAGAACTATCTGCACATAAACTATTCCAGCAGCTGGTTTAGGTTCTGGGAAACTGTGCCATAAATTGGATTTTGTTTAATGGCAGGATAATACTTCTGCATTGTAACAAAACAAATATGTTAGATTAGAAAAACAGCCGTTGGCATCCATTCAGTTTTACAGCAAGGGACCAGATTTTGTCTGCTGGCCTACGCTTGGAACATATGTTCCATCACACTCATCAGATGATTCCTCCTGTGAATAGAAAAACGAGTGCTGAGAAAGAGAACTTGCAGTTTAAGTCCTGCTGGAGCTGTGAATGTGCTTGTCTGTTCTGTTTTTTCTCCAGGTCACAATGAAGGTACCCTGGCAATGAAAGAAGGGGAAGTTCTATACATCATAGAGGAGGACAAAGGAGATGGCTGGACAAGAGCTCGGAGGCAGAATGGAGAAGAAGGATATGTGCCAACTTCCTACATAGATGTAACTCTAGAGAAAAACAGTAAAGGTGCAGTAACCTATATCTAATCTACAGAATCTGTCACCTTACCAATGAATCCTGAAGCATACAGTTGGATGGAAAGTATTAGAGCATTTAGGAGACTTCATTAATCTCTTGTTCACCATGTGAGCTCAACCTGTTCCCAGTTCTGAAATTGGGGGAATTCCATGCTTTGATTAGCTTGTTCTCCTATTCTGGCCAGTGGCATCTTGTTTCTCTTTTCTGCCTTTATTTGCATGAAGGCTTTTAAGTGTTCTCTTACAAACAGTGGTCAGGTCAGTGTGTTTTATTGGGTTTTTATAATATTTGTAAAGGTTCTACTTGCTTGAAGGCATTTTAAGTAGTTCAATGATTTTTTTTAAATGCAATGTTCTGTTGCATCAGTCTTCACTGTCCCCCTAGCCACAGAACAAACTCCCAAAATGAGAACCTGTTTGAAATAAGTACTAAGCTCACTTAACGAAATCGTCCCATCCCAGAGAAGAGTTTCCAAGCAGAAGCCCCTCTTTTCACTCCTTGGTCCTTCTTGCATAACGGATGCTTAAAAAAATTCATTATGTAAGAAGGACCAAGGCGTGAGAAGAGGGGCTTTAAATGCTTCAAAACACACACACACATCTTGCATCCAGTGTTGAGAAAATAAATGAAAGCTCCCTACTGCACGTGTGCAACCCACTGTCTCGGTGTAAAGGCGCTTGGGTGACTGCAACATTGGCTTGGATCCTATGCAGCAGAGCTGTGCTGCTGAAATGATGCCTTTCTTTCCCACATTCCCCTTTCTGCTGTTCCCTTGTGGGTTAGTGGACCCCCAGAAACAGCAAGGCAGTAAAAATGAAGAAGGGGGGGGGTTCAGTGAGAGAAAGGAATCTCGGAAAATTGCCTTTTCCACGAGCAGAAATGTCTACTAAGGATCTAAGCCAGTGTTTAGAAGTATCCTTGCTTTGAAACCAGGCCTGTACTTTCCTGTGCACAAAGATAAAAAGTGCAGAAGGTAATCATGAACGTGGCACAGCTCGCTAATTGCAGGGGACTCAGCAGCATGGCAACCTGCCCCTGTGCTCTCCTTTTGCTTTGTGCCGGGAACCTGAGATGTTGTGGGTTACTTGAAATTATTTCCTCTCTGCTTGGAAGTGTTGTCAAGGTTATTCTGTTGTTAAAGCATAACTGTATCCCCATTTATTTTGTGCCAGTGCTCATGAACACTCCTGGAAAATATGTATTCCAGAAGTGCAGAAACTGTTACACCTCAGTTCAGCAGTCCTTGTGCAGACAGGCCTGCGCCGTCCCATTTGTTCCAGGAGACAGAGCAGATTTGTGTGCACGATGGTAGGGGCATGCAAATCTACTCTGTTCAATAAGTGACCAAGCTGTTGTGAATAAGGAAGGTTTTGTGAGTACGCTTGAGCTTCTGTGTCTGGAGCGGGTCACTGGATCAGGCATTAGTCTGTTGGATAAGATGCCTATAAGTAGTGTTTTCTAACTGCTGTTACCTTTTCTGGAATCTGTACTTTGTATATTTATATAAATAGATGCCTTCACTTGCAACTTGGCAAACCCCTGCTGGGCAGAAGTCTGAAAAGGGTTTGCATGATTGCTTATGCATAGAGTGTTCATTCTTTAGTTATTAATTTTTTTTTAAAAAAAGAGCACACTTCTCTCTTTGCAAAAGCCTCTGGTAATTCTGTTCTGTTCTTCTTTTTTCCCCTCTTGGACTGCAGGTTCCTGAAGCGGGTTTCTGAGAAAATGGGCGAGATGTTGAAGGAGGTTACATGCAGCTGCTTTTGGGGGAGGGTGTTAGGCCCAGCAAGATTGGGGGGGGGGAGCCAGTTGCATGAAGGCATGCAGGCATACATTTCCATTAACAATGTTAGCATTGCTGTGTATGTTCAGCGTTTCTGTGGCAAACTAAAGCTCCATTCCAGCAGAACCAAAACCATCCAGATCTGAAATCGCATCCTCTTCATAGTCCTAAGTTCTGAACAGTTTTACTTGCAGTTCGCCAGTTGCATTGTATATTGGCTGTTTCAGCACTCTCATTGTCCATGCCCATATTAACTGGCATTCTGGTAGAATCATGTCATTTACCAGTCAGTCTCTGCCTGTGCCACCTCCATGCTCGCCCTAACCTTCTCCTGCATGTCTAGGCATGTCTCAGGCCTGCCTGCCTAATGTTTTGTATTTCCATAGCTCTTCCTCCTCCTCTTCTGCATTTGTAGCGAGACCACTTTTCATGTCATCTTTGGCACTAAATTTTTTAATTCCAGTGGCCATGTATGCTGCTATAACTTTTTTGCCCATTCATTGTGACCGTCGTGACATTCCAGTTATTTTTTGCATTTTAACTGATGTGAACATAACGTCCATTTTGATTTGGGGAAAGGAACACGTCTCAACGCTAGACAACTGCAGCCAGCTTCAGCACCTCACCTTTTCCTGAGCACTGAAAACCTGGGATATAACAGCACAGATTTTCCACTACAAGACAAAAACGACTGTTTTCCGAAGTCAAGTGCTTGCCATTCAGATGCTGCCTTAAACTCTCGAGTGCCTAAATCTGTTGATTTGCCAACGCTTACCACTTCAGTATCCCGCAAAGGGCTTTGGGTCTCCGCTCCGTATGACCTCTTCTATCTTTCTACAGTGCTGCAGCAGCTGAGGTAGCCACGGTAGATGTTTTCTGGAGCTCTACCGTAACACGATACATGGTGCATTGTAAACTTTATGCACTGAAAACTAAATACATGTATCTGTTTCATTTGCCGTCTAATGAATGTTTTTTTTAAACAGGATTTTTTTTTAATGGAGCCTTTTTTCCCCCTTGATTGTCTTTTTACTTTTTAGGATGGGGCGGGAGAGGGAGGGAGGACTCCAGTTTCTAATTAACTGCAGTGCTAGTCTGTTTCCAAGTGATGCTTCATTGTAAGGACCAGTTGAAAATTGGAGTGATACTTTGTAATGATCTATGTGCACTTTTACTTGTAAACATTGAGATTTGGAAATGTTTATACGTGTAAATATAGTTGTCTGCAGCACCCCTATTGCTCACGTTGTTTTGTCTACCATTTGTGAATTCTGTTAATGAGATCACCCTTCATCTAACTAAATAAGGTAATCTTAGGATATGGGAAGTTGTGGGAGGGGGAAGCCAGTGAAACCCTCATAAAACCAGCTTTTTTGCTGTTTGTGGTAATGTTTAAAAAAGTTAGCTTTTCTATGCGGGGTGAGGGGGGAGGAGGGATGAAGCAATATTTGGACACAGTGCTGGATTCCTTTAGGACTTTTTCAGTGTTATTAGCAATTGTACTACCAGTAAACTAAATCTGTGTGGATATTGTGTGGAAGTTTTTCTTCCTTTTTATTATTGTGTGCCATTATTACACAGATGACACAGTGTATTGACATCGGGGCAGTTAAACTCTAAAGGTTAGGTTTTTGGATACCGTAAACAGGGTTATTTATACAAATGTGACCTTACTCAGAACTGACAAAACTACATGGTATAGCTTTTTGTTTTTGTAAAGGACCATCTAGGTGCTTTTTTGTTTCAGAACTGATGAGAAAACGTTCTCAATGTGATTTTCGGTCAGGAGCTCTGTGACTTTTACCTAAGAAACCTCACGGGCTTCTGTTACCCCTTGTTGTAATGAACTAACCGTTCTTTCATGCTACTGTTTTTTTTTCCCTAGGACCAGGATGTTTTTTCCTCAGGAGATTTTCTTTCTGTGGTATAACACAACCTTATGTGGGTTAGTAAATATAAGGGGAGGGAAAAACTCTTTGTACTTGCACAACTAGCTAAAATTATTCTGAGATTTTGAACATGATGTCTTAAAACTTTCCAGTAATTTTTAATCTTTCGTGCACGTGTTGATTTTTAAATGTTTTGTTAAAAACTGTGGTTCTTTTGAGAATATTTTCATGAAATTAAAAATAATCTTTTCATGGTCCTGGTAATTTTCCTTGTTGTCTTCTGTCACAGGCACGGGAACAAATGGGGCTCAGGTACCCCCTTTGTGAAACAAATCCACTCCGACTAGGTGGTGGTGGTGAACAATCGATATGCCAGTGTGGCAGGCTGCCCAGAAATCAACGGTCTGGCAGAGACAGGCCCTTGGACCCAGCAGCGACACTCACCTGGGTGGAGCAGGGGTGGGACCAGGGACAGAAAGGCGCAGTCAGGTTAGCCTCAGTAACAGGACAGCCTTTGCAGTCTGGCCCAGGGAAGCTGAAAGGGTATGGAGGCAGTGAACAAACCTGGGTGGAAGAACAGTGGCTCTCTGGGCCCAGGTGTTTTGAGGCAGATCAGGGAACAGAGGAGGGTGGAGCTTAGCTCAAAGGCCAAGTGTGAACCTGGAACTATAAAAAGGGAGGAGGAGGGAGGAGTAGGAAGCATGATGCAGACTACAAGCAGAGCGGTGTAACACTGAGGTGGGCGAAGGAAGCCACACTTTCAGGTGCCTGGATTGGTAAATCGACCTGCATAAGGAAATAGTGAACTGGGCTCGTGGTTTCAAGACCCCCATTGGACTCCAGGTACAATGTTCCCCTGCCTGCCCCCAGAGGGGTAGTACAGCTAGGAAGTCTAAGGTAGCTTTTCCCATTGTCAGTGGGCCTAGTTCAAACCCAAGATTCCTGCTGCCATGTGGGTGGGGCTTCTGAAGCAGCTTTGTTTTACATGATTGGTGGTGAGCAATAACCTTAACTTTGGCTTTCTTTGCATGCGCCTAATCAAAGGCTGAATTGAGAGGCAAAGAACCTCTAGTAACATCAGAACCTTTTGGCTGGGGTAAGTGACCACACAAAGAATAAACACATGGTTGTGTGTGTGTGTTGGGGGGGGAAATCAGCATCTGTCCAGTTGATTATCTTCCCCAAGGAAGCATTTTGCTTCTTCCTTGCAATAGTCCCATCCTGCTGGAGTTTCTTAACTGTATGAGACAGAAACCCTTATTTTCCTTTCATTGGAGTTTTTTTCTTACTTCTGACTTTTATGTGGCACAGTAGGTCTCATTTAAAAAGCATGTACAGTCTGGGGCAGCATGATTGCTGTCTCATCCTTCTTGGGCCAGTCTTCCTGCTCCTGTTGCTTTCACAGCCCAAATTATCTCACTTTCTTGGCTTTTTATTTACAAGAAAACTGAAGCTGCCAAAACTGAATATGCGTAATGATTTTGTCTGGGAAGCTTTTGCTTAAGACACCCCTTGTAACTGTGAAGTCCTGTGCTTTGGGCTGATGAAGAATGTGTTGAGCCAGAGATATGAAAGCAATCCAGAAACATATGCCATATGAAAGCGGAACAAAAATGGGAATTTCACCTTTCCAGCTGGCTGGTCAGATCGAAAACTATGGGCAGCAGGCCAAGATGGAATTAAATGCCTTCTATTAAGTTCGTGGTTTGGTCTGTCTAGGGATTCATATTACTGGTAGGCATGACAACTTCCCAAGTACATGCTGGAAGGTAGATGTGTTCCTTTCCCCCCAGACTGTGAATGATTATTTGAGTCAAAACATGGTGTTGCATCCCTCTGTCTCCAGAACAACCCCAAACTAGTACAAGATCAATACCTTTTAATTACAAAAAGGAGGGTTGCAGCTTCTCAGTTACTGAAGTTCAATTAAATAAGATGAATTTTTGCATACAGAAGGAAATGAAATGGCACCACACTGTATGAAACTCTGCACAAGGAAGGCAGTTTCTGCTCCAGTAAGCAAGAAGCGCTGTGCTTCCTGGCCTGTACAAGTAAATGGTGCAGCATTTTAATGAGGCGCAACTCCCATTAGTCTGTATGTTCTGTGCCACAGTCTTCCCTTCAGATTTGTAGCATGGCTTACACGTACAGAGGGACCAATGCAGAGATCCAGCACAGTTAGGTCTTTTCCTGTCAATTACTTTATTGTACAGTAATTACACAGTGTATACACTGTTGTCAGTGAGACAAACATCCCGCCCCCCGGGCAGCATGTTTATTGCAGGAAAATCAAATTTTTGCCAAACCAGGGATAATCAAAGAGCTGTTCACAATGTGAGACCAGAAAATCTAAAATAGTGGCTGCCTATGGTGGTAAAAAAGTAAATTGACTATTGACTGCTGTAGAATTCCAGCATGTGCTGCTTCGAGGCAGGCCACCTCCCATCATCAGTAGCAATTATGTATGGAAGCATCTTAAGTACACTCCTCCTGCTTTATGGCGAGACTGACCTCACTGGCGGAACTCTACCTGCAGCATGCTTTCTCCTTCTCACCTTCACAAACCAGTCTCACATGCATACCTGTTGCACTGTAGTGCACTGAGAAGCACACTGTTCCATGTCACAGGCACCTACTCTCTGAGAATGACACCAGCCTCCACTCTACCACTTGCCCCTTTTCTTTATCCATACGTCTCCCCAAGCAGAGCGGTGGACATCATGCCGCCTCCCTCTTCGTGTTTGTTATGATCACACTCATCTGGGTCTAAATTACAGTGTTAAGAATAGAACTGGAGTTTTCTGTTAATTTGGAAAGGCCCTGACAGCCCATACGCCCACACAGAAATGTCTTCTCTGAACCATGCAGTGTGGGAGGCAGGGGCATGACACAGCAGTGAGATGGACTGTTGGCCCAGGAGCATATGGCGGCTCTGTGCAAGCCAGCACTCTGGTGGGTGCTTCTGCTGCAACAAGAGGCTTTCAGAGAAAAAGTCAATTTTGCTTTTTTAAAAACAACAACAACACAAACCCTACAGTAAAAGGAGTATTCTGTTTTCTCTGAAATTTGGATTTATGCAAAACACTCCTTGGAACAGAGGTCACCAATTTTTTTTTTTTTAATGAGAGCTATTGAATAATGGAAAGTACCCCAAGCATGTTACCAAGTTTTGTTCTGTCCTTGATAACAGAACATGAGCTACGAAGAGGAACAGAAATGAAGTTATCATCTCAGCAGCACAGAGAAAACTATTACCGGACGGGGGGAGGGGGCTTCTTTTTGCTTTAAAAGAAAAGAAAAGCATCAAGCAGATAATTTCACAAGCTTTTCCTGGGGCTGGCCAGAGCCTGCATAAACTATTCTGCAGCAGCCAGCAAGCTACTAGCAGTTTTATGAGCTAACTATTGGAGACCCTGCCTTGCTCTCTGACGTGAAGTGATATTTTGAACTAGGTACCTGATGTTGAGAAAACGTCGCCCAGATGCAGTAGCACCTTACTACCTCCACAACAACCCTGACATTTTTATATAAAGCAGAGAACAATTCAAGACAGTTCAAGCTGCATTGTGCTAATGAAGTAAAAGTCCCACTGCACATCATAACACTCAATACAGTCCCCTCCTGTCAGCCCCGACCTCTTCCAAGCATTCATTCATTCCGTCACCTTGTTCAGTGTTCCCAATTAAGTTCTTAATGCTGCTTTACAAATCCTTGGCAAGAAAAATGTTACCTTCTTTGTCTCATTCATTGTAAACTGGATAACTGGAATTGTTTGGGGTATGAGCTGTGACGGGGAGAAACTTAATTACCACCAATCACCAAAACCTCCTGTTCAGTTCAGTTAAAAAAAATAAATAAGATTATTTGCACATACAGCAAAAATTAAAATGCAAAAATATTCCCACAGTATCAGTCTTGGACAGCTCAAATCTCAAATTATTTCTCTCCTTTGATGCAATGGAAAATTTTCCACATACATATACTTTAATTGACAAGCTATGTACAATTTTCCACATCCATTTAATAGATATCATATAACTGATACCTTCCGCAAAGCTATTCCCATACCCTGTACTCATATTTACATTTGCTAATAACATTATTTGATGCATGATTAAACAAAAAGCTACTGAAACAACTAAGCACTGCTTTTATGCTGTGGACAGCATTTCACTAGATAATTAAAAGGTAACGTCCTTAACAAATAAATAGTTACTTGTTTATAAATCAGTAGTCATTCTTATTTTAAAAACTCATAAATAAATGCACACTGTGCAATTTTCAGGTTTGAAAGGCCCTGTGAATTTCACATAACAATAGGGCTGTGCCAGAAGAGAGTGGGTGCATTTTTTACAAATGGAACAAAAGCGACCCTCCCCTTCAGCGCCCCCCCCCGCCCAAAAGGAGGTGGACCTATTTGAGCAAAGAGTAGCTACTGCTGATCTAGAAAACATTGTAACTAGGTTCATGAAATTGTCATGTATGCAAATCTGACTGTGTAGTATTGTGACATCATGTCCGCTACATAATAATCAGCTGGGGTCACCTTTCTACAGACAGCTTGGTCTTTTTTTAAAAAAATGAATGCAGTAGTAGTATACAAGGTATGAGCAGGATAACCAGCATAGGGTAAGGAAGCGTTGGAAAACATTTTGCTCTCCCACCCCAGCCCCTTTTTTAACTGGGAAGGATTTGGAACAGTCCCTGTTTTACAGTTTGTTTTTTCTCTTTGCTAAGCAGTTATACTGAAGCAACTGTAGTGGAAAGTCCATTAGACACTTCACTGCTCAGTCTGCTTTGTTAGAGGAGGCTCTAATTTTCGGGATAGTGCAGTTAATATCTGGTTGAATTTCTCGTATCTTTCACTTTGGTTAACCTGTGCTCCTTTGCTGCCCCAGAGCAACCTCATTTGGAATTCTGTTTTGAAGACTTCGCTTAGCTCATAATCTGGTTGAAAATCTGTTGAAGCAAAAAGATGAAATACGTAAGGACAGCTATAAAATAGCATTTCCACCACAGAAACATACAAGACAAAAACTTCCATTTGTCTACTGAGCAAAAGGACAAACTGTCCCATTCATGGCCCTAGCTGCAGGAGCTTGCTGCTGATGCTCTTCTCTTCTGCGCATATGGCACCTGAAAAACACTTCATGTATGCCAACTGCTGTTGATGAGTGATGCTCATAGAATCATAGAGTTGGAAGGGACCTCTAGGGTCATCTAGTCCAACCCTCTGCACAATGCAAGAAATTCACAAATACCCCCCCGGTAACCCCTGTTCCTTGCCCAGAAGATGGCAAAAAGACCTCCAGGATCCCTGGCCAAACTGGCCTGGAGAAAAATGGCTTCCCCAAAGTGGTGATCAGCATTTTCATGGGCGAAGGAGACACCAGAAGGACGATTTATTCTCACTAGGTATTCTTCCACACAGCCACAATCCTGGGGATGTTCTTCCATGTTAAAAAAAGGACAGTCCTAACAACATTTTAGGCTCCCGAAAAGCTACACTTGGACAATGGGAATCTAGAGCTCCAACTCCCAGAGCCCCTGGCTGAGGGATGGCTGGCTGTTGCTATAGATGCCACCTGGTGCTCTTCTATGTTCCCTGGATGGGTATTGAATGAATTAAGGTACAATAATAGAAGAGCTAGTCTTTAAAATGTCACAGACCTCTTTTCCAGCATAAAGCAAGTATTTTTTTCCTGAGGCTTAGCAACACGCTTCATTATTTTAGAAATGTTTCTTGTCATTACTAGTATCAGTGGTCAAGTCACCGTAGCAGTGTCTTATGCTCCATTCTATCATGCTATTTGTGCTAAGTAAGGAATGAGTCATGATAAGCAGCTAGAGAGGGCACACAACCCTTTCTCACAAGCCTTACTGACTTGCATGACTGGTGCTGTCCCTGCTCTTCCTGTTTTGTAATATAAACAGGTAGTAGCAGACATGGCCCAGCACAGTCTTATGGATCACAGGGGTCAAGTATGCACAGGATATTTAATTAATTAAAATAGTTAAACTCTGCTTTTCCCACCATCCCAGTGGCTCAAAGTAAATCTGTCCTCCTTATACCACCATCCCTTTGAAATTATAAAGGACATTTATTCTTATTTCTAAAATCACATTTCAACTCCCTTGGACATAATACCTACAGTATTATTTAAACACATCCCTGGTTCCACCCTGTGTGTCTAATTCTGCAAAAAAACAACAACAAAAAATCCAACACAACAACACCCATGCAGCTGTAACAATGTTAAGAAATGCTCCTTCCTCCTCCTCTTCCCACCTTGCAGGATCCGTTCTGCATTTGTGCTGTACAAGTTGGCATTTTGTGCTATCGAGCGAGCAGTCGCTAAGTGTTTCAACATGATTTCACAGCTTTGGTCAGTGTTCTCCCAAACATCCATCCCATCAAACACAACTGCTTGACGTTCCAGCAGAGTAACCAGAGGCATCAGTAGGGGTACAGTGATGACGTTTTGTGGAATACACGTTGTCTCTAAAAGCAAGTAAGAGTAAATCCATTCGCCCTTGCACAACTCCAAAGTAGTCTGTTAAAGCAGGAGAAGCTTCTTTACACCAAATATACCAGGTTTTAGTAATTATTTTGTTTATCACGCAGTACTATAAATGCTACTAATTAACATCTCCATTTTATTAGGTACTATTTCCCAAGAAATAGACTAACAGAATCCAGCTATTAGTATCGAGGCAGGAAAAATGGCTTGCAATGGTTCCACCTTCTTTCCAGGAGAAAAGGATGTGTGCCATATGTTCACTGAGTGGACCCTGTCATAGGTGTCTTGGTGAAGCCCAAAAGAAACTTACTATCCAGTCAGCCTTACTCCAGAAGAGAGTAAATGGAACCCTGGATTTACTGTGAAGGTTCCTTTTGTTTGAGAACAAGGATGTTTGAGGACTCCTATTCCCATCATCCTAGGAGGCAAGAACTAGATTGCTCTTTCCACCCCCATGGGGAGAAGGCGTGCCCACCCTCTTCATTTTGGAGGCTTCCACAATTCCTAAGGAGACTACTTTGTTTGCCTTCCTCCATCCCAACCTTCTGAAATAACTTAAACCTTAACAGGAACCAGTAATACTGTAGGAAACAGAGAGAAACAAACAGTAATACCTTCACAAGCTAAAGTCTCTATTGGCAGACAATTCTCTCACCACTGGAGACAAAAAAAGCTTGACTGAGTCAAGGATGTTGCCCTCATTCTCAAAGAAAAAGAACCTTCGTGGTAAGTCCAATGTTCCGTTTTCATTTGAGATGAGCTGGACATCCTGGCACATTTGGGATGTTACAAAGCCACATGTCTAGCTGGAGGGTCCTGACTACCAACCACAGACACGTCCACACCTGCTGTAGCACCCTTCAGTCAAAGGATTTGCATTCTTGTTTATTCCAGCTGACTGTCCAGCAGATCTGGGCCGGCGACTGGAGTGATAAAGTTGTCTTGACTTGTTCCAGGAATTTATTCTGAACTCTGCTCTGAACCTAGGTATAGTTCTATTGGACTGAAGGGCTGAATTTCATAGCCTTTGGCACATTTGTCATCTTGTTCATAGGTGAAAGGCATAGGCTTTTTCTTGTCCTTCGTTTCTGTCATCTAGGCTGTCCCCAAAGAGCTTGCTTGGGGCAGGAGGGGGAGCTTGCTTATTAGCCTCACTGTGCCTCTTTTTGGAAGTCTGCTTTGGCTTACTGGAATTTTTTTTCTTAACAAATTCCTCCAGCAAAGATTGGAAGGATAATCTCAGATAATAATCTCTGGTTCATTTTCTGCTTGATGGCCTCCTGCAGGAGTGGAAGCTTACTGCCTACTGGTCTAGATGCCTGCTCTAGGGAGCGAGGCCTTCTCCACTGCTCTCTATGGGAAGCTGGTGTACCAATTTGCTCTTCATCTCCCTTGCTGGTTTGCAGTGCTTTGCGGCTTACAGTTCCACCCTAGATGGCGCTCTAGTGGGGCACGGGGTTGTGGCAAGACCTTATGCAGAGCTCTCCTGCTCTGCTGCCTGGAAAGAATCATCTCCAGCTCACCTTCTGAAGAAGCTGCTGCATCTGAAACTTCAGCAGCTGAGTCAATTGAAGGCATACCAATGTGGTACAAAGGATTGGGGGGGGAAGAGAGACAGACTGGCATGGCAACACAAACAACTCTTTCTTTAGCTGTAAGGCTTAACCAGTGGGGAAGACAAATGTTTGACAAATAAAACCCACAAAGACAAGGAAGGTTAGACACATGAAAGGGAAAGATCTTGCAGTCTAGTTGCTCTCTGAGAATTGGTTGTCCCCATGGAGCTCAAAGAATTCATGTACTCTTTGAGGAGGCAGAAAAAGAACTGACAAGGGTGGACACTCCCCTCCCCACTGGGGGTGGAAAGAGCAATCCTGATGGCACCTGGTATTTTTGGCCACTGTGTGACAGAGCGTTGGACTAGATGGGCCATTGACCTAATCCAACATTGGCTTCTCTTATGTTCTTAATCTAGTTCCTGCCTCCTGGGGTGATGGGAAGAGTAGTACCCAAATGTGCCAGGATGTCCTCCTCGTCTCAAGACAAAAATAGGGCTTTCATTCGAAGGGAATGATTCACTATGAATGAAAAACTTGTTCACATAAGTCTCTTTTCCTTACATTTGAATGTGGGCAGTTGCAGACTCATTTGAGACCCAATGTTCTATAGTGGTCAGAAAGTCAGATTAAGGTCTGGGAGACCCAGGTTCTAATCCCCACTCTGCCGTGAAGCTTGCTGGGTGACATTGAGCAAGTCACACACACTCAGCCTAACCTTCTCGGGGGGGGGGTGATGTTAATTGGACAAGGGAGAACCAGAGAGACCAACTGAAGCTCTTTCGAGGAAGGGTGAGATAAAAATGTACTAAACAGGATTATTTATTTGTAAGGTAGTTCAGTGCCCACTGATAGGGAACTGGAGAATACTTTCCCTTCCATATTTCCCCTGCAAAAAAAAAAAAATGGGAACTCAGGAGTGAACCCCAAGCAAGACAGGGTATGGTTGGGTCTAATGGTGTCTACACATTATTCTCAATGGCAGGACTGTATTTGCTTCTACCCCCCTTTGTTAATGTGATAGTGGCTGTGGCCTAACTGCTTGAGTTACGATGATGATAAACGTCATGCGGCTGCTTGGAATCACACATGTAATCACCTCTTCCTTCATGTAAGGCTTTGCTGAACGGCTTCAGCTGCTTCTCATACAAGATGGCTGTCTGGGTGTAGCAGTGCCTCAAAGTGGTCCATGTCTGTTCCAACCTGGTGACCTGCAGAGGCGGAAGGACTAGTCTGTCAAGGAGTCCTACACCTGCCACTGTTTCCCAAGGGAAGTTAGATGGATGCATCCAGTTGAACCCTGTGCAGCTTAGGAATCTATAAATGTAATAGCGGCATGTGGTCCCCATCTGCCAATATCTAAATCCACTGATCAGGGCCACACCAAAGAGATTTTCCAGCAAACTTGCAGAAAAGTCTGAAATCATTAAAAAATACATTGGGGGATTTAAACCCCACCCCAACTAAATGCATTGACAGTGCACTGACCTTTAATATTCAGGGCCGATGGCAGCGTATGCCAGAACTCAGAGCAGCTCCCAGACACCACCACCCACTGCAGCTGGGCTCCAAGGTAGGCATTGGTACCTGGAGCCATGCTGAGCTCGGCGATGGGGGGTGGAGAGAGAAAGGATTCCCCCACCCACCAATCTCATAGGCTCCCCACTTGTCCTACACTATTTAACAAGGTAGCCAAGTGATATTTTTGGACCGCCTTTGCGCAGGCACCAAATGAATTTTCTTCATCTATCAAGAACTTCAGAAGGGAAAAGGGCTCTCAGATCACAGCATGTTGTTCCCAAAGAGATGAGAGCCTTGGTATCTCTTTAAAGACAACAACACGCACACACACGAATTACAAACACTGCATGCTTAGAGGCATTCTTGTCTTTTTTTTTAGTTCAGGTGTGATGAAAGCCGTTTCTAAAGCCTGTGACCCACAAAGACAAAGGGTAAAAGTTGTGAACACAGCAGAAATGGAAATTATAAAATAAATCCTGTTCCTAGAATCTGGAAATATTATGCTTAATTTACTCTGCTTTAGTTAGGGCAGGGCATTCTCATACCTGGTATCTCCTGTAACACAGCTGGGAAAAACAAGGGAGCTATGCTGAGGTAACCAGCCAAAACTGACACAATCTTTACTAAGACTCTACCATAATGGTGGTTTTTCACTGTCCTTGAAATTCATTTACATGCACCAAGCATTTTTGCTTGTTTGTTTTTGAAAACCAGATAAATGCAAGTTAGCTCTCTGATTGCAGGACTGCAATTTGCAATATAAAATATCAAATTAAGGACACCAGAAAAGCATGAAGGAATAACCAGCTCTGTTTCAGATACGATGGCCGGCTACACTGAAGGCTCCCTCCCCAGCCAGCAGGTTGTGAGTGGGTGGGCTGACCTGCTGCTGCTGCTTGATGGAACTGCCAGGAAAATGGTGCCCTCTCCCTGCAGGCTGCACAAAACATCAAACCAGCTGCTCCCCTCCGATGATCCCTGCTTGCAAGCACCTGAACGAGGCGACGTTTCTCTCTTTTTCCACTACCCCTCTAAACCTGCAGCTTCTAAACCAGCCCGGCATGCATCCTGGCCTACTATTCTCTGTCCACTGGCCTCATCTTTCTTCCACCTCTTCCAAATAATTTTGATCATATCCAGCACAATCTTAGGAATAATGTGTTAATCTCTTTAAGCCAGAGGCCTGTTTGGTCTTTTCAGAATAAACAGCCTAGCCTAGGGGACTCTTTTTACCTGAGGCATTTCCAGGGCTTTCATCACAGCTGAGAAGGCATACAGATCCCCCATGGAGTCCTTGAGTTCCACAGCTACCTGGATAATCCGATTTAAGGTTGCAACTCGCTCTTCTAAGCTTCCTGTGCAGCCTAGGATGTCCACTGCAATTCCTATTGCCATGGTGTTGTGCCTGAAAGGGGAAGCGAGCCAAGAAAGTTAGGGCACAGGAACTAGGGTAAACTACCAAAATAGCTGTACTGATTTACTCTGATAATAAATGCTGGATAGAAATGAGCATCAGACATTCCTATCATACATAATCATATGTAATTGGTGCCCCACGTGTACTTGGGTCTCCTGACCAAGCTTTGAATGTGGTCTTTACTGCTTCAGACATTACATGTTTTCTTGGAAGTATTTCTGGGTAGAAAAATAAGTAAAAACCACATGTAGATTATCACATGTGACTCCACCACATGGAGTTGGCCAACTAGTTCAACCTTCTGCTCCATGCAAGAAATCCAGAACCAGAGTGCTTTTAGCGGAAGGCTGTTCAGACTCTCCCTGAAGACCTTCCCCACCCCAATTAATTGGTACCATGATTGTCAAACTGCTTTTACTGTCATTAAGTTTTTTCCTAGTGTTCAGCTGAACTCTACCCTTCTATAACTTAAACCCATCAGATCTGGTCTTGCCCTCTAGAGCAGCAGAGAACAAACCTTTGCCCTCTTCCATATGACAACCCTTCAGGTGTATGAAGGGTGCCTCACAAGACTTCTTCTCCCAATCTCCAACCATCCTTGTTGCTCTTCTAAACATCAGTGCACTACACTTTTCATAGCTTTGTAAGGTGATCCTACAAGGCAATCTGCACACGGGTTTTGAAACATCTGTAACAGCCACCATTGTTTTGGCCTGAGAAAGAGATCCATTGGCTTAGTTGCCATATTCTTAATCTTGGGGAAAGAGAAGCTTTTTAAGGAGACAGCTGGAGAGGATGTGGAGCTCATACTTCGGGGGTCTCACAGTAACACTGGAAGAGCTCACATCCCTCTGCGAAAGAGAAGGAGAGGCAGCAGTGCCTGTGTTCAGGCAGGACAGGCCCACAGAAGCCTCGGGGGGAGGAGAGGAACTGCTGGCCCTCATGCTGCCCACTGAAGAGCTAAGGCTGGCGCAGCCATCTGAGTCTCATCATAAGAACATAAGAGAAGCCAATGTTGAATCAGGCCAATGGCCCATCTAGTCCAACACTGTCACACAGCGGCCAAAAATACCAGGTGCCATCAGGAGGTCCAGCAGTGGGGCCAGGACACTAGAAGCCCTCCCACTGCTGCCCCCTCCAGCACCAAGAATAGAGTGCATCACCTGCCCCAGACTGAGAGTTCCCATCTATACCCTGTGGCTAATAGCCACTGATGGACTTCTGCTCCATATATTTATCTAATTCACTCTTGAAACTGTCCATGCTTGTAGCTGCCACCACCTCCTGTGGCAGTGAATTCCATGTGTTAATCACTCTTTGGGTGAAGAAGTACTTCCTTTTATCTGTTCTAACCCGACTGCTCAGCAATTTCATGGAGTGCCCACGAGTTCTTGTATTGTGAGAAAGGGAGAAAAGTACTTCTTTCTCAACCTGCTCAATCCCATTCATAATCTTATAAACATTGATCATGTCACCCCTCAGCCATCGTTTCTCCAAGCTAAAGAGCCCCAAGCGTTTTAACCTTTCTTCATAGGGAAGGTGTTCCAACCCTTTTATCATTCTAGTTGCCCTTCTCTGCACTTTTTCCAATGCTATAATATCCTTTTTGAGATGTGGCGACCAGAACTGTACACAGTATTCCAAATGAATTCACAATAGCTCTGGAGTAGGTCATCTTGTTGCTTGGCGAGAGAGAGACTGTTTGCCAGTCGGACCATTCCAGTACTTGGGTTTCTCCCAAACCTGGAGCAAGATACCATGACAACCACACAGTTGGCTAAAACCTCTAAACTGTTGCACACAACTTGCTCAGAGGCAATGCCGGAAGAGTCAGAGGAGATGAAGGCGCCTTGCAGTTTTCATGTATTTCTGGGATATCTGAAATACAGTCTGCAATTAAATGTCTGGCATTATTTGTGTACGAAACATGCAGGATACATTCGATCTGACATCCTTTAGGATTTGCTGTATTTACTTCTTGACAAGCATGGTCATCTGCCATTATGTATTTTTTTTAAAAATCACTCTGTAATAGGAAATTATTCTAGATCACCGGTCAACATCAATGTTGTTTTAGTTGGGATGAAATTCATTTGGAAAGTAAGGAACACAGTGGATCTCATTCTTATTAATGCTGCCCATAGGTTTTCATCATGAAGCGTCTCATCTTTTTCTATTGTGGTACAAAATCCTTCTTTATTGTGAGATGCACTGGTTTTATTTTGTCACAGCCGCCCTGATATTGTTAGAAACAATGAAATGTGACAACTGGAGACAGTCAGTCTGATGTCTCTACCTTGCCTTCATTGCTATGCATACAAAATATAATACTTTGATCCAAAATACAGTACGAGGCAGATGAGTAAGAGAATAAATGGAAGGCTGTACGGGGTGGGGGAGGCAGCTAGTAACATTTTGCATTTACTGCAATGTCCAGCCGCCTCCAAGGACCATAGTGTTTAACCCAATGGGATGGATCCAGTGATCCACTGATAAAAGGATCACAGATTTTTCCTCTGTTTCCTTCCCACCACAAATTTATTCCTGGGGTTCCAGGACCTGTGTAGATTTTAATAACCCTGCAGGTTGGGATTTTGCAGTGGGGAGGGGGACAAAATTGCCTTCTGTTCCCTCAGCAGAGCCATATTCATGGAAGAGGCAGAAAACATCATTCTGTCCCCTTCTTCCTTCCCATTGCAGCCTCCTGACTGGCATCCATGCACTTTCTGCAATCTTTCCTAGAGTCTGAAAGGACTGCTGGAGGGAGGGGAATGTGGGAAAGATCTCTGACAGTGTGTTCTGCTGTCGGACAACCAGATAAAGCCCCTTTGTTTACAACCATTGCACTTGTGGTGCTCTTTGCAGCAGACACTTCATCCTGCTCCTTTCCCTTTTTTCACAAAGACCTAGATTCTGAGATGCATTTACATGAAGGTGAACCCCTGCTGTGGGTAATATATACAATGAGCATGAAGCTATCCAATGGCTGTGAAGGGCTTTATAATTTCTCAAGGAAGATGGGTTCTATTTCTTCAAATGATTTAACATCTAGGCAAGCGGCCCTGTGGAGACACCCCCCCCACACACACACACGCTTTGAGTTTTTAAAGTGTTCCTGTTCCTCCCCCCTCTGGAAGGGCAAGGAGCTGGGTTAATTACCAGCCATAGTTATGCAAAGAGTGATTAACACATGGAATTCACTGCCGCAGGAGGTGGAGGTGGCTGCAAGTATGGACAGCTTCAAGAGGGAATAAGATAAACATATGGAGCAGAGATCCATCGGTGGCTATTAGCCACAAGGTATAGATAGGAACTCTGGGGCAAGTGACGCTCTGTATTCTTGGTGCTTAGGAGGGTCAACACTGGGAGGGCTTCTAGTGTCCTGGCCCCACTGATGGACCTCCTGATAGCACCTGGTATTTTTGGCCACTGTGTAACAGAGTGTTGGACTGGATGGGCCCATGGCCATGATCCAACACTGGCTTCTCTTATGTTCTTATGTTCAAATGACTCAGCTTGCAAGGTATCTGAGGTATTTGATGTTATGAATCTCCAGGTGACTCCTGCCCGCAGACCATATGTTTGACACATCCCTGGTATAGGCACCTGTTGCCATTCCTCCAGAAGAAGAAGAGATTGGATTTATACCCCATCCTTCACTCAAAGTCTCAGAGTGGCTTAGAAACTCCTTTCCCTTCCCCTCCCCATAACAGACACCCTGTGAGGTAGGTGGGGCTGAGAGAGCTCTTTTGAGAACTGCTCTTTCAAGAACAGCTCTGACAGAACTATGACTTGCCCAAGGTCATCTAGCAGCTGCAAGTGGAGGAGTGGGGAATCAAACCTCCCATATTAGAATCTGCACACTTAACCACTACACCAAACTGGCTCAAGAGAAAACCCAAAGCTGCATGTGGTCCCTGTGGTAACCAGGTGCTGGGTAGCAGGATACCTTGAGGCGAGGCCTCAGAACTGAGAAGGGGAATCTGTCCCGTCTGGCAGGAAGAGCCCAAAGGGACAGCGGTAGCAGCAGTACCTAGTGGAAGGAAGTGGAATAGCTCCCTCCAGGAGTTGGCAACCGAATGGAGGGAGTGGGCAGAACAGAGTCTATAGGAGAAACAGGCCTGTTCCATCACAGACCCTAACTATGATTAAGTCTGCTTGTATTTAGTAAACTTTGTTGTCAGGACCGCCCGCCACACCACTCCCCTTGCTGCTGCTGGTCTGATGTGTCAGGTCAGCCCATGCTGCATGTTGGGCCCTGCCCCTGGGCTCCCCACCATGCAGCCAGGACACAGGGACATTTCCTCTTCCTGCTCTCCCACCCCGCAACCACAAAGGCAGCAATGAGTGAGTCTTTGCTGCAGCTTATGACTGCAGCCTTAGAATGCATGAAGCATTTTCAGTCATTTTCAGAAAGCCACTTTATAGCTAGCCTGCCCAATAAACATAATTCCTTTTAGTCCCCAGTATAAATGCGTATATATCCAACTACAGGGCAAAAGAAGGTCATGACAGAAATACTTTTACCTGGAGATCTAACATAAGCCCCAACCATTTTCCCTGGCAGACTGCTATTTTAAGCAGCAGGTAAAAGAAAGGCACACTCCAGTGATGATATTTACCTTTCAATTATGTCCAGACGCAGTTGGTGGCCAAATGGCAATGTAATCAGTTCCAGGCCTGAATTCACCCCCATGCTTCTCCTCATCTCTTCAGAGACCTCTAGTATCCTAGCAACCTGTCAAATGCAAGAGTTCACACAGGCAAAGTCAGGGATGCTAGCCATAAGAACAAGAGGCTCTGGAAATTTTAAAAACATTTAAATCTTAGAATGCCCCAAATCCCCTGCCTTACTATGCCTGACGTTTAAAGGCCATCCAGCCACTGCAGCTTCCTGTGTCCACTGATATAACGCAATGGGCTGAAGTGATGTGCAATAGTGCCAAGAACAAACTTCACATGGCTCCAGCAGAGCACCCCTAAGACTGCCCTCTTTGCAAGGAGCCCTCACAGTGTGCCTTTAGCAGCAACTTGATGTCCATGCTTATTTCAAGGTTGTGCATAGCTTATCCTTCCAAGTTCTACAGACAAAAGAGCCATCTACACCATTTGTTTTACCAGCTGGCCCTAGGAAATTTTTAAAGAGTTTTTCATCAGCGAGATCTCCCTTCACACTTGTAGTCATAGCCCTTTCTAGGGAGGGATGGCAACAGAGCTCTGGGTCTACAGAACTTTGAACTGTTAAGGAACAATTCTTCAGTTTGGGGGAGGAAGTGTATATTTTAAAATAATGCTTTCAGAGAGAAGGGGGGCATATCCTTCAAAGAGCATCTTCATACAAGTTCCGCTAATATTGCGTGATAAGTTTCTATCACATTTTCAGCTTGTCTTTTCTCCAAGGATTGCACAGCTCTCCACTCCCCATTTTATCCTCTCAATAACCCCATGAAGTAGGTTAGGTTGAGGTCATCCTATATGATACATATGAAGCTTTGAACGACTAACCACTGGACCACAGTAGCTCTACCTAAATAATTAATGCTGCACATTGGCTTGAAACATGTTAGAAACCTATTATTTTACAGAATTCAATAAACACTTGTCAGGCCTGTAAGAACCATTTGGTGACGGCTGCTACTTGACAATCCTAGCAAAAGCTAAATGATTATCTAATTATTGATCATGAACTTTAAAATGCCTTGTCTCACCAGCAGACTTAGCAAGAGTCTTCAGATCAATGAAGTGCAAAGGCCTTACAATTCATTAATGAGCTTCTGTTCCATGATCTAGAAATCCTTGGTCAGACATGAAGAA
This sequence comes from Gekko gecko, assembly GCA_029375565.1. Classification (NCBI taxonomy): domain Eukaryota; kingdom Metazoa; phylum Chordata; class Lepidosauria; order Squamata; family Gekkonidae; genus Gekko; species Gekko gecko. The sequence continues at coordinate 42,795,723 of JAPDNY010000006.1, forward strand.
TGGGGGCTTTCAGCAAGTCTAAAAAGACACCAGCCAGCTAAAGACTCAAGGAAGCCAAAAAAACACTTGTGGAAGGGTTCCCTAATCGAGGTGAACGGAAAGGAGCACAGGTTCTGGCAAAACAAGTTGAAGTTGACTATTAGGCAAGCAAAAAGAGAATATGAGGAGTGGATGGCCATAAATGTTATGACAAACAGTATGCATTTCTTCAAATATATCAGGTGCAGGAAACCAGCCAGTGAGGCAGTTAGGCCTTTGGATAACAAAGGAATAAAAAGATTGCTTAAGGAAGATGGGGGGATGGCAGAGAAACTGAATGAATCCTTTGCATCTGTTTTCAGTGCGGGAAAATGTGGGGCCAATAACTAAGCTGGAGATGCTGTTTTTAGGAAGGGTGTCTGAAGAACCAAGCCAAATTGATAAGACAAGAGATGAAGTTCTAGGACTTCTAGGCAAACTGAAAACCAGATGGAATACACCTAAGGTTTCTTAAGGAACTTAAATACAACACTGTTGATCTATTAACAAGTGCGAGATGACTGGGGGGAGGGGGGGAACAAACGTCAATTTTTTTTAAAGGTCCAGAGGGGATCCAGGAAATTACAGGCCAGTTAGTATAACAGCAATTCCAGGTAAATTAGTAGATACTGTTATTAAAAGTCTGCTGAGAAAAAATCAGCACAGTCTCTGCAACAGGAAGTCCCGCCTTACCAAACTCTTGGCATTCTTTGAGCAGGTTAAAAAGCACGTGGATAAGGGTGATCCCACAAACATTGTCCACTTGGACTTCTAAAAGACTTTTGACAGGTTACCTCATCAATGGAGGGAAGTGAGCACTGGGGTCCCACAGGGATCAGTATTGGGACTAATGCTATTTAATTTATTCATAAATGATTTGAAATTGTGGTTGAGCAGTGCAGTAGCCACATTTGCAGACAATATCAAATTATTAAGGAAGGTGAAAACCAACAGGAGTCTCTCTCTAAACTGGGTGAGTGGGCAACCATGCAGCAAAGGAGGTTCAACATGGGTGTGTATAAGGTGATGTATACTGGAACAAAAATCCTAATTTTAAATATATGCTGATGGGGCCTGAACTGGCTGAGACTCAAACAGAAGAAATCTTGGGGCTGTAGTGGAAAGCTCAATGAAAATGTTGGCCCAGTGTGCAGCAGCAGTGAAAAAGGCAAACTCCATGCTAGGAATTATCAGGAATGGAAAATAACATAATATTATAATGCCATTGTATAAAACTGTGATGCAGCCTCATTTGGAACATGGTATGCAGTTCTGGTTGTCGTATCTCAAAAAGAACACTGCAGAACTGCAAAAAGTACAAAAGAGGGGACAACTAAAATGGTTAGGGGGCTGGCAGATTATTTTTTCCCCAAATTTCTGTAATGTCAATTTTCCACTCTTTTCCCCATCTTTCTGCGTGTTGATTCAATCTATATGGCAATATACTGGACCCCGATCTCCCCGTGCATATGTTAACCGTATTACCCACACTGACTGCCAAACCCCAGCTGTTCATCTGGCCCACTCCCACCCCCAGTTAGCTGGCTGTTAATACAACCCTCTTGTAACAAAAAAGGGATATGCAAGGACAAGAGGGGTGTATGCGCAAGTGCTCCCTTCCCTCGCCACCTCCTCCATACCCTGATCAGTTCAAGGGTTAAAGTTACTTATACATGGGGTTGCCAACTCCAGGTTGGGAAATTCTTGGGAGTTTTGAAAGCGCAGCCTAGGGAGAGCCAGGTTTGGAGATCGGAGGGGTAGTGCTATAGAGTCCACCCTCCAAAGCAGCCATTTTCCCCCAGAACTGGTCTCTGTGTTCTGGAGAACAGTTGTAATTCTAGGTCAGCTCCAGGCCCTGCCTGGAGGTTGGCAACCTACTTGTGCAGATTATAGGGGGTTTTTATTGGGGCTTTATGGCCTGGTCCATCCCCCCGCCAAAGATCACCACAGGAACCTTTTTGACACATGACATATTACAACCCGATACAGGGCAAGCTTTACACCCACCAACAGCCATTACCAGTCATAGCGGCAGTTGCATTTTACCGAACTCCCCAAGTCAAGTCATCCTCCTCAGAGATCTCTAGCCCCTCTGTGCTGTAGGCAGGTGGCACCAAGAGTCATTAGTACAATTATCCCCTCTGCTTAGTAATGTGCCCCAAAGGGTATTTGGCTTAACTGAGCTCATCGGGGACCCTCCTGTGACTATACAAATGTGATGACAGGAAACAGGCAGTTCTTCCAGTGCACCATTTAAATGGGACATAAATATAGATTAAGCTCTCAGAGCAGAGCTCCTGAGTAATGGGGCCAAAGTGCCGGAAAAATCTCGCTCCGGAGTCTATGGACCAGCTGATGCCAAAATGATTTACAGACTCATCAAATAGGCCATTGTTTCTAAGAAGCCTGCAATGGCTTGGGGGGGGTGTTACATGGGGGCACATTCAAGGCAGTCACTGAGTCAAGGATAACAAGAGGGGAGATAACCCTGCGAAGACAGGTGGAGATAATGTCAGTTGATGCTTCACCAGCGACAGTAGCCTCAAAACCAGAAATGAGACTTTAAAAAGGACACATAAATGTCACTGCAGATATCTGAAGCTGCCACATATATGCTGTACACTGGTTGCTATATCTGAACCATACTGAGCCCACTAGTACATCTGGACTAGCAATGATGAGCATGGTTGATGAGTTAACTTGTCTACCCTGCATAAGCAACTCAATTGCTTTATAAAGCTCGATGTCTGGAATCATCCTTATAGCACATCTGTGCCACCTATTACATCTCAGGCTAATCCAGAGATCATCAAGAACACAATTACTACTGGCTGTAGCCACACAACTACTGCTTCATGCTTGTGGACTGCAGACATATGAGAACACACCTGGACACACAGGAGCAAACTAATCCAAAAAGAAACCCAAGTTGGTGTGGATGTGGCTTCAGTATTATTCTGTATTCTGCATTCCTTGGTTCTCTTGCAGGAAGCCACACACCCCTTGTAAGGTCTAAAGAGGCCTTGGTGAGCTCGCTTCTCATCCTTTCCCACACGACTACTTAGGAACAGTCTCTCTGAAACACACTGTTCATTACAGCCAAACAGCTTAATTCCTGTGAAGGGGAAATAGCTCCACTAGAGGGCAGAGTAGCTCAGGAGGAGCCCCCAGATCCATTGCCAGTGCCAACCTCCTCTGTGGCCAGATACCAGATGGAGCCAAACGTCATTTTGGGCTTGTATCACAATTGAGGAGGGATATGGACTCTGCCTGTAAGCCTGCATTCTAGCTTTTATACTCTCACCTACCACTGAAGTACCCAGTATAATTTCTAGTGCTCTCCTGAACAATGTGGCTGCCATCTGTTCAGTGTGCCATTTTTATCTTTCATAGACACATTCCCAATAGCTCTCTAATCCTAGCCTCTGCCTTGGGACAGGAAACTCACCGTTTCACAACCTTGTAAGATAATGGCCAGTTTCCCTCCATGCCCCATTCAGCGATTATTTTTTGCAGTTAATCATTTACCAAGATGTAAGAGTTGGTACCCATTTGCCGAGGGACAGCAGCACTTCAGTATGGGCTAAAAGCATGCCATGGCCTTGTCCCAGCCATATATATGTGTGAAGCATCAGTCGAACCATTAGTGGTAGCACCGACTATCTGCGGACATGGTAAGGCTGAATCTAGTGCCCCGCTACCAGTCTCCTGACCAGATGTGTCAGTGCTATCAAAACATTCCCAAAGGTGGTTCCACAGAATGACTTTGTTGTGCTGCTGAAGGATTCCTTTTCCGCATTAAAGTGCAAGCAGAACTGAACTAAAGGTTCCATACAGCATCTCATATAGTGCTATATTATTTCCACTTTTTAAAATGTGGTAACGCTAAGTGCAAGACCAATATCCTGCTATACATTTACTCAGAAGTGAATCTTCTTCACCAAGGCCTTGGCTCTTCCTGCACTTCTCCTTGAATTCCTTTAAGTCTAATTTGCTTCCTCTTCTTTCCTGGCTGGCCATTTCTCTTGTGGCACTCATGAGTGGCTCATTATCAGCTCTTGGGAACGGGATGGGTTTTTTGTTGTTGTTTTAACTTGGTAGCAAGGCCAAATCACAGCTCATCACTGTTTAATTTATTTTATTGTCCTCATCCTAATGCAATTACAAAATAATGGTCACCTTAAAGTGAAAAAACAAACATCAGAAACTGCTTGTTACAAAACAAAAAACTTCAGTTTCTCAAGCCCCCTTTATTTATGAGTGCCACCAGCTGGCAGAAAAAGGAATTTACTAGTAAGGCTGGAAATATTTTAAAGGGACAGTACTTCTGGGAAGTCTGGATAGGATTTTGACTGTAGACATGGGATGGACTGATACTGTCAAAAAACTGCCTCAGATCAGGATTGGAAGTCATAGGGGAAACACACAGAAAAGACTGGCCTGTAATGAGCAGACCTCAGCCTAATCTGTATTATCTGTTTTTAAAACACAGTGAACAAACTGTGGCAATTGTAAACTAAACGGCCAGTATGGGGGCTTCCTAAGGCTATACTCATCATCTATCTAGCACATTTCTATCCTGCCCTTCTGCAAAGGGAGCTCAGAGTTAACACATGAAGCTGCCTTATGCCAAATCAGACTCTTGGTCCATCAAAGTCTGGACTGTCTTCTTGGACTGGCAGCGGCTCTCCAGGATCACAGGCAGAGGTCCTTCACGTCATCTATTACCTGATCTGTTTTTAAGTAGAGATGCCACAGGATTGAACCTGGAACCTTCTGCGTGCCAAGCAAAAGCTTTCCACTGAGCCGTAGCCCATGGCTTTCCCTTCCTTGGTTCTGGATGCTACGTTGGATCTGGAGCTAGACGTGCTGCGCTAACATAACACAGCCTCAGCTGTACTATGCGAATATTGGGCTATTTTTGGGCAGGGATGCACAGGAACAGAGTTCTGTCTGGCTTCTGAATTGGCCACGCCCACTACAACCAAAACGTCTGCATGCATGGCTACAGAGGGAAGGCCTGGAGAGTGACCCCCCCAGCGATTCTGAGGCAGGGGGACCAGAGGGGCCCCTGGAAGGATCGGGGAGGCATTTAAATGCCTCCCCGTGCCTTCCCCAGCCTGTCCAAGGGCTGGCTTGCCCAGGCTTCCCACAGTAGTGGGGTGCCTGGGCAAGCCAAGGGAAGGCAGTTTAAACTGCCTTCCCTTCAAGGGAGGGGGGCTTGCTCAGACTCCCCGTAGCCATGGGGCGCCTGGGCAAGCCAAGGGAAGGCATGGGGTGTGGTCTAATATGCTAATGAGTTTCTGCTGTTGGGTGTGGCCTATTATGCTAATGAGTTCCTGCTGGGCGTTTTCTACAAAAAAAGCCCTGTCGGATATGCATGCAGAAGCAAAAGCTATCACAGTATATTCAATCCACAGCGCGTAGTTTTAAAAGGCCCAGACACATTTTTGGCTCTGACTGCTGCACAAGACAAAACACTAGGACAGCCAGTCTGAACCAACATGGCTGTTTCTTTCGTAAGATCAGTTATCAGTGGGGTCATTTGCCTTGTTAAAAGGAACACAGATTTAGTTTACCTTGCAATCCATTCTTAGTATATGCAGAGCAACAGTCTTTGCGTCGCTGCTCGTCAACAGTTCCTTCACCCTTTTTAACATTGCCATCTCCAGGGGTTTGTTTTCTGGGGGAAGGAGTTTGGACTCAAAAGCATTTGGTCTGAAACTGGAGACCATCTCAAGAATGGGTGTGACAAACGTGCTGCTCTCTTTGCCCATTTCGGTCTGGGTTGTTAATGGATCTACAGAGCTCAAAGAATCATTATCGCCCAGGATCAAGTAGCTTGTTTCCGAATTCCTGGATGAACGCATTCCATTCTCGTTAGCTGTCAGATGCTCTACAAAGCTGTTCTTCTGACATAAAGGTTGCTTTGTCACGCTACAGTCTGTGGGAATAGCCGCATTAAGTTCACAATAGAGCACCTCCGAAGAATGCAGCGGCCTCAGAAAGGGTGTTTTGCTGGGCTTGGGAGGAGGCCGAGGGTACAGCTGGCTGTCTGAACCCCTAAGAGCGTCATTGATTTGCAACTCGGAGGCAAATCTGCGAAACATCAATGGGCTCAGGGCAGGTTCACTGCCAGTTCTGTATGCTGGAGACTTTGGGCAAGGGCTTGATTCAGCTTCAGGTCCCTGAGCCGGATACCTTGAACCTGGGGTTTAAAACAAAAAACAGATCGAACAAATAAATAAATTTTTATCGAAGTAACAAATTACCAAAATTAAAATCAACAGAAATTGGAGGATTCTCAAGGTCCAGATCATATCGAAGTACTTGGAGCCACCTGATTTGGACAGGGAGGGGGCAGGAACGGTGGTCGGCTTCCCTTCAGGTCCAGACAAATTTAGCAAGAGTCAGATAAGGAAGCCCACAGGTGTCACTGACCTCTGGATTTTTCCTTTATTTATAGCCCACCTCTCTTCCTTGGAGCAAAAGTCCTCCTGTCCTGAAAGCTGGCGGGCACGGAGAGGGTTCCCCAGGTTCTCCAGCCTGAGCACTGGCCGTGTTGAGCAACACTGCTGCACAAGTGCCTCCAGACCACACTCATAATAGAACCATCCCCCCCCCCCAGAAGGCAGAGGTATTAAAAAGTAATCTCCCCTCCATTTATATAGAAAGCTGTGGACAGATCTGGAAGATACTTCTCGATTTTGGAGTCTATCAGGCATGCCCTGTTTTCTCCCCCCCTCCCCCAGTGCACGCGCACAAACACACAGCACCATCGGGGCAGGAGACTGCAAAGAATAGGACTGCTGGATTTTCTCCATTATATTCTATTCTGTCCTCTTTATTAGGAGCCCACATCTAAATCCCACACAGCTATTTTAGTAGTCTCAACGTGTGTCCAGTGGTGGTGAAAATTTTTTCTCTAGATGATGTAGATCCATACGTCACTTGCCTAGTATCTTTGTACACACAGGCCTGCCATGAAAATCTGGGCTACAGCTGAGGTTGAGGCCTAAGCCATTGTAGTACTTGCTCATGTTCTTAAACCAGGGTTCCCAACTGTATTTTAATCTCACCTTAATTGTAATCTCTGTTAATTCTTGTTCCTTTTATTACTCCTCTGATTCACATTTCCCCCTTCTGGTTTTTATTACTCTGATTTTCTTCTTATCGTAAAGCCATTTGGCCGTATGCAATACACTTCTCTCTCTTTCTCTGCAGGGATTAGGAAGTTCATGTGCCTCTCCCAAATCTCTGTCCAGCCCTTTCCCCTATGTGTGGTGCACATTGCTGAAGATTTAGACCTTGAGTAACTGCAGTGGCTCAAGTGGTTAAGACACTGAACTGCAGGCTGAGGAAGGTCAGTAGTTCAGCAGTTCGAGACCCAAGTGCCGCATGACGGAGTGAGCTCCCGTCTCTAGTTCCAGCTCCTGCCAACCTAGCAGTTCGAAAGCAAGAAATTGCAAGTAGATAAATAGGTACCACTTTGGTGGGAAGGTAACAGCATTCTGTGCACCTTGGTGTTCAGTCATGCCGGCCATATAACCACGGAAACATCTCTGGACAGCGCTGGCTCTTCGGCTTTGAAACGGAGATGAGCACCGCAACCCTAGAGTCGGATTTGACTGGCTTTCGAGCAAGGGAACCTTTACCTTTACCTTAACTTGAACATCTCAGAGAGGGAGGGCGCAATAAGGACACAGGAGGCACACACACACACACAACCTAATGTCCTGGTGCGCTACTTCTGCTTATTCCAAGGTGGAACAAGGGGTTTAACAGGCTCCACTGAGTCCTACAAGGATTCCAACACATGTGGAGCTGAGGTCCTGCATAGGGGAGATCATGCCCCAGATGGCTTCCCTCACAGAACCTTCCATGGCTGAACACATTTCTTCCCATGACTGTCGCTGTTTCATGGGGTTAAAAATGCTTCACATCATTTGAATTCTTCCTGGTGCTACACACTCTGTATGATTTAAGGTGCATCATTTGCAGATAATGAAGTGGCAAACTCTGCCAATCCTCCCCCCAAAACCCCCAGATACACAAAACAGCTGCATTGCCATGTCATACTTGGGTGACTGTGATAAATCCCCTGAAGCATATATAAGCTGTGCCGTCAGAGAGAGAAAATCTCCAGGGCTGGGAATAGGAGCGGGTCTGTAACCAGATCTGATGGGTAGCAGCAGAAACAAGGGCTCGTGACTTACTGGAAAGAGCACCACATTTTGCAAGGAAAGAGAATGTTCTCGAAAGGGAGCCTGAGCACACAAGGAGCTATGGAAAGAATGAACTTCAAGGGCTCAGAGCTCATGGCTCAAAGCCATTTGATTTCAGGGTGCACAGAAACAGCTACCAAGGCCTTTAAAGCACACATACACCAGATCATAAGTGCCTAATTATCTTCCCAAGAGCCACTCTGAAAGGGATGCAGGAACGGGCAAGATCCCTCATCTATTCCAGCCACCACCCTCCACTTTGGCTTGTTGTAATTGTTTGGGTGATGGAAAAGGAAGAGGGGAAGCACGCAAGGGAACAAAACAGATCCTTCACTCTTCCATTCTCTCATTCTTCTTCCGCTGTGAAAATGATTCAGGCAGTGTGGATGGATCACACCACCCAACAAGCGAGCAATGCCATCAACCTCCTCTCCAGCCCATGCGTATAGAGCTAATAATGTTTGTAACATTCAGGGTTGGGTGTCAGTTCATGCTAAAACAATCAAAATTCTTCCTCTAGAAGACAATCAAAATTCTGCACTGTAGGAAATTCTACATACTAAAGCCTGTATAAATCAAGAATAATGTGGCTGCTTTCTCTTATTCTACAGGCTTTATTGGCTTAGGGCCTAAATCACTGTTCCATCACCGTAACAGGACATAGCAAGAGTTCCACCAATGAAATGAAATTTCCATTTCTGGAGGAGGAAATGACCATTTTAACCAATTCCAAACCCACTGTAGACCCCTACATTGCTCCGCCCATGTTGTTCCTGGAGGTGGGGGGGTCCACTGACCTGCAGAAGCTCAGTTTTGGGGGAGGGGACAGAGAGCTGCAGTGGAGTGGGGGGCCCTTCTTCTACCATGATGCCACTCATACTGCTTAGAATCCAAGCTGTTACACACGATTTTGTTCCTAATTTATTGCAACTAAGTTCTTCTGGCTTTGAAACTGCTGAAATTGTTATTGATGTCTTCTGGCCTTGCTAGTCATGGGGAGGAATAACAAAAAGCTATTTAAGGTACTAAAAGCTGCCTCACAGTACAATCCTTAGCAGAGTCAATGGACTTAGAAAGATGAAACTGCATCACCACTCCAGCTTCCAAAGCTCCCACCAATACCTTTTCCAGCATACTTCAGAGATCCAGCAGGTTGCTTTTTAAGAAATGAAATGATTCTCGGGAAACTCAGTTCTGTGTCTATAACCATGTTATTTCCTTTCCATGCTTTCCCCATGCTCCCTCCGTCTTAGCATATATCCAAGCCCCTGCAGTCATTGGCATGTCAGCCCTGTTGCCTCTCCTGCCTCTGCCTGTGTCAGTGGCTGATTTCGCACTAGAGCTGCCTCGATGTTGCGCTGCTGTTTGCCCCATACTATTGGTCAATTTCACACTTGAAGCCGCGGGGCTGCATTTTGACCCGTGGCTTCTCCCGGTTTCCCCGCAATTTCGTGATCCTGTTTTTTAAGGATCACAAAACTGCGGAGGAAATCGGACAAAGCTGCGGGTCAAATGCAGCCCCGCAGCTTCGGGTGTGAAACTGACCAATAGTATCGGGGAAAACAGCGCAACAGCGAGGCAGCTCTAGTGCGAAATCAGCCTGTGTTTCTCAGAGTGACGGCAACAACTGGGACAAGGGACGTACAGCAGTGGTTTAGTATCAATCATTTATTTATTTATTTATTTGTATACTCCATTGTTCTAACAACATTGTTATCTTCTCCTCTGTCTTATCCTCACAATACCAACCCTGTGAGGTAGGTTAGGCTGACAGTGAAGTAGGTTAGGCTGACCCATCACTCTGTGAACTTCTGTGGTGAAGAGGGGATTTGAACCTGGGTCTCCCAGATCCCAGTATGACACTCCAGCCACTACACCCTGCTGGCTCTCATAATAACAGTTATAATGATACTAGTCATTGTTTCTACAGCACTTAGAAGACTCATACTTCACATGTACTCTTGATCACCTTATTATAGCAGTCCTATTAGGCAGGCTTGTTAGTGAGTTCTTGGCTGAGGTGAAATTTGAATCTGAGACTTTGTGGTTCACAGCTCACAATTTCAGCCCCTGATGTTACCAGGGCTGCATCAATTCATTCTAGTGGCCCAAATGACTAGCAGGACCATCCTAAACAGAGTGAGTCCATTCTAAATACACTGAAGTCAATGGGATTAGAAGGATGCTTAAGATGATGCCTGAAGGTTGTGGATGGCAACATGACGGAAAACCCTTCTCTCAAACCAAGGAAGCACTGTTGAGTCCATTATCCATTATAACAAGCTAGAAATGTACACATCTTTAAGGAAATCTTTAAACTTGATGCTACCTTCCCTCCAAATCCCAGTGCATTGGTCAGACATACCTATTGGCAGATAGCTTTCTGACTGGTGGGCCTTGAGAGGGAATCTTTTCTCTTGCACATGGTCCAAGCATGCTGGATGGCTACCACTCTTTTCCTTGTTTCTGAAAAAGGGGGAGGAAATGGCACACTGAAATTCATTGTCTGAGGTCAGACTCTTACCAAAGTCCGTGAAGCAAACTGTTTGGAAGTCCTATCCAGACTCTAGGAATCTCCCCTCATGATCTGAAAGAACAAGGGCCCCAAGCTGCTCTCTCTTCAGTCTTATGCTGTCTGGAAAAGTTGGATACTGGAAGTACCATGATAAGAGCATGCAGAGTGTGCTCACCTTTATATTTAGGTTTAATGTTACCACAATCTCTTCCAGCCTATTTTGATTTCCTGACAGTTTCATGCTATGAACGATTATTCATGCTGGCTAGATTGAATGCTATTCCATCAGGGGAGCTATCGGGATGCTTAAATAAGGTGCCTTGCTCTAAGTGACTGTGCCAGTGTGGTTCTGGCCAAATAGACACCCTTCGACATTGTCTAATTGACTATGATTTGCTTAAGGATGAAAAAGATTGTTGGATAAAACCCTATATCCAGGACTCTAGGTGTGAACTGGATAATGTGTATTATTATTATTATTATTATTATTATTTCATTATTACCCGCGGGGAGTGGGGTATAAATGGATTATAATAATAATAATAATAATAATAATAATAATAATAATAATAATAATAATAATAATAATAATAATAATAATAATAATAATAATAATAATAATAATAATAATAATAATAATAATCTTTAATCTTACGTTGGCAGTTGCCAAGTTCTTTTCTCAGTCCATTAAAATTAAAAATCACTAAATTTTACAATATACAGACACACGTATTCAATAAATTTCCTCCTTTTTTTAGTCTTAGTGTGACACTGTTCAGAGCTGAATTGGCTGTAAGAGCAGTCTCATTAAAGCTTGAGATCAGTTTCAGACACCATCCTGTCTCCTCTGACCACTATGTTTTACCTAAACTTCAGAGAGGAAAATACCTTTCGCAAGTCACCACCAATCTCAACAAGAACACATGACCAGTGGATGCCACATCACTTGTTTGTTGCCAATAGTGTTAGCTTGCCAGGAGGAGGAACTCCTGGCATCTTCTTTGCTCTGTTGCAGTGGCTCCACAACAGATGGTTAGAGGGCAGAGTTGCCACCATCAGCAGAGCAGGCCCCAGGGAACACAAGGGACCATGCGGGGCCAGGCTCTTCAGTCTGAGCAACTCTTTGCTCAGGCATAGACTGATCTCCTCTCAGAATGCCAATTCCATTTGGCAGCTGGTTTGTCTGCAGATCATCAACCCTAATATCTCTGCTTCCCTTGGGAACATGTGAGTTGGGGGGGTCATATGCTCCGAAGGCTTACTGGTGCCAGAAGTAATTTTCACACACACACACACACACACACACACACACACTATCACCAGCATTTATGCCAGTTCCCAAACTACGAACTGGGGGACAAAATTACAGGTGTCTGTGGCTCTAAAGCACCAGTGCAAAAGAGACTTCCCCCTTTGTCTCTGCTGAGGGAAAACAATTAGCAAGGGGTGTGACTGGATAAATCACTCCCAGTGCAGAGACACTGCAGAATTTTCTGCCTTCAGAGGAATGCTGGGGTTAATGACTCCTCCACAAACCCAGAGAGGTGGGCTCTTCTTAGGGAAGCTCATTCTTACACCTAGGAGTGAATGGTGCCTCTGATTTTCATACAGAAGCAGTTTGGGAAACACTGATTCATAACCAGCATGGCTCCTTCAAAGGGGAGGCGGATGTAACTCGATGAAAGGACATATGCCTTGCATGCAGAAGATCCCCAGTTCTTGGCAGTTGAAGTTAAAGGGCCTCAGACAGGAGGTGTCAAGAAAGACCTAGTGCTCTACCTGAGATTCCAGAAGGTCAGAGTAGCCAATACTGAGGTGGTGGAGCAGGGGTCGGATTCAGAATAAGGTTGCTCATATGAAAAGACAACTGAAAGAAATGCCATCTATAATATCATATTTTCTGTTCCCCACCAGTGTAACATATAGCATCTAAAATAAACTTAAGTGCCCTTCACTCACAGCACACACACACGTACATACATGCCACTAAGCAACCAACTTGTGCCAACCCAAGCATGGAGCTTTCAAGCCAAGTGAGAAGCAGAGACGGCTTGCCATTTCCTTCCTCTTCAGCATCTTCCATGGTGGTCTCCCCCATCTCAGTACTGATCTTTCTTAACTTGCAAGATCTCATGAAAGTGGGCTATACCATGCTATGCCTTCCCTCCCTTTCTCACAGAAATACAGATTAAAATGAGCCCTCACCAATTAATCAATTAAATAAAGCCTTAATGAGTTGATCTACCTATTCAACCTTGCAGTTCTACTTAAAATACTGTCTTAAAATAATACCTCATGGAAATCAACCATAGCCGAGGCATAATCAAACCTTTTATGAGGCATGCTGGCAATACCTTAAAAGGTTTCCTCGGATTGAATTCTGTTCCTGGGCTTGCCGGTTGCACATATTAAGGCTGAGTCTCTTGGGAGGTTCCACTTTTCCTTCAGGAGTGCTGCTCTCTCTTTGCCGCACTGGAGATACGCCATATTTTTCCTCCAGACACCTCAGTGGAACAGTCCTGTTGATGGGCTGAAATATAATTGCCCCACTCTGCTTTGATATTGGTCGGCGGTTTCCCACATAACATCGAACCAGACCAGGGATACTGTCAAAACTTTCATCTTCAAACTGGTACTGAACACGGCAATAAGCTTCATTGAGCCTCAGGATGGTTTTATTGATCTTGAAATGCTGAGAGATGTTTTTCCACTGACAGGTAAGGACAAAGTTCCCAGGGCTGGAGAGAGAGTCCCGAATTAAGAAATCTCCATCTCTCTGAATGAGGCTTTCAGCCAGCTTTAAAAGAGAGAACCAAATGAATTTTGAATCAAAACAACATTAGTCCATACCGGACTTTCATGCTATTTTTTTTCTCCTTTATTTTACTGAACGCCTCACCACAAATTCTTTTTCTTATCACTCATTTATTAAAGTTAAAAATGCACATCTCCTATCAAAAAAGACCGTACATTTAAAATGCAAAAGAACACTAGAGATATGCTCTGGAATATTTGGACCAATATTCAGCGGAAATGGTAACAGCTGCAACTCTTTGCACACTTACTTGGAAGCAGATTCCCAGTGATTTGCTTTATTCATTTACTTCATTTATACCCCATCCTCCTCAACAATGGGGACCCAAACCAGCTCACATTACTCGACTGTGCGACTGAACAACAACAACAAAACTTTTCCCCTTTGGAACTTCAGCCCAGACCAGGCCGCAGGATGGCACTGAGCACTTTTTAGCTGACACCCAGGAGTCTACCCACATATGGAGCAGAAGTCTCTTAGTGGCTATTAGCCACAAGGTATAGATGGGAACTCTCAGTCTGGGGCAGGTGATGCACTCTATTCTTGGTGCTGGGGGGGGGCAGCAGTGGGAGGGCTTCTAGTGTCCTGGCCCCACTGGTGGACCTCCTGATGGCACATGGTATTTTTGGCCACTGTGTGACAGAGTGTTGGACTAGATGGGCCATTGGCCTGATTCAACATTGGCTTCTCTTATGTGCTTATGTTCTTATTGTCGGGGTTACCTGCAGCTGAAAGGGACGAACATGAAATTAAGCAAACAGAAGACGGGAGGGCCTGGCATGATGTCGTCCGTGGGGTTGCAAAGAGTTGGACTCAACTGTGCGTGTGCGACTGAACAACAACAATAACTGTTATTCTCTGTTTATGCCAGTAGTTTATGAAGAATAAAACTGTTTTCCTTCCACCACTGGCGTGTTCATTGGTTTTGAAATCCCGGGGGTGGGGGGTTGTTTGCCTTTTGGCGGCACATCTAGCCAGCACAAACTCTGAGTGGATTAGGAATGGAGGCAGAATCCAAAAGATAGCCTAACCAAAAAAAGGAAGGGAATCATTTGGATTCTTGTTACTCTGAAGTAAAAAACAAGTCCATTTGTCTTGAATCCAGCAATTCCTCATGGAAAGAAAGAGTTTTGATGAGCACCTGGCTGACCCTTATCCATAGAAACACATCAGCACAAGGTTTCCCATCTAGTTCTATGCAGGAAACAGGGTTATGAATTAGAGAGCACGTAAGATTCTGGGTTTGTTGGGAGCCACGATTCTTCTTTCCTTGATGTTCAACTTTCAGAAGGCCTGCCTAAGGATTGTGGGGGGCTCTCTCACTACAAAAAGTTAATTGCCATTTGGATATGTCCTGTACTCAAACTCGCAGTACTTCAGTAAGCAAACAGCATTATGCTAGTCTTATTATTCCCCGGTTTCACTTTGTTTTCAGGTCACACACAAATGTCTGATGCTTTTCAGTTCCTCTAATGCAGCTAATCACGTAGCCTGTAAGAACTCCCTTTCATGGTAAATCAGTTAATCTCCAAGGCTCTGTGCAGCAATCTTCCTCATTTTGCTGCTGTAAAATTAACACAGATCTTCTTTTTGGCATTTACTTTAAGGTACAAACACCAGTCTATAAAGGGAAGTAATTAGCATCTCTATGTGAATGAGGATGCAGAGCTGTGTAACACATCCCTAAACAGTTTACAGCAACACTCCATGGGAAGCAAGACTTCCCACCATGCTACGAATGTATTTATTTTTTGAGACAGCAGTGGGGTGGTGGGTGGTGGGGAGGGGAGGGGGAATCCACTTCTTTTTCAAAGTGGTCAGCCAGGAAACTCCCTAAATATGCTGCTGCCCAGCTGTTTTTCCTTTTTGTTTACATGCTTCGGCAGGAAGGGCGGGGCATAAATCAAATAAATAAATAAAATCAGGTGAGCTGGTGGTCACTCTGGGCCAATGCCTGGAAGAGAGAATGGGTTGGATGAGGGCCTGTCAACTGAAGCCACAGCCACATAAGACAGACATGCTGTTGGTTAATGAGGTAAACCCAAGGATGAGGTGTCAGCTTGTTCTGGATGAGGCTGCAGGTCCCCTGAAGAAACAAGCTCATAGCCTGGGGACTAAGATTCCAGCTTCTAGCTGTCCCTTTAGTATCAGTTTGATCTGCAAGCAAATTACCAGGTGAAGTTACTTAATTTCCTGCCATGGAATCTCTGACTGCCTATTTCCATTCATTAAACGTCTGATAAAGGAACAGGTCATCCTGCCCCATCCCGGTGGCAACCTTATTCAGGGATGCTCATATCTCCAAATGTTCAGATGGAGACACAGATCTCCTCTGTGGCCCACACAACTTTTGATCGATTTCAGCTTGTTTGCCCACCTCAAACCTTCCTGGAGAGGTGTAAGTTGGCCGTCATTATCTGTGTCCTAATTAAGTCAAGACTGGACTGCTCTAATGTCTTTTATGTGGGACTGCCTTTGAAGATGGTCCAGAAGCTTCAACTGATGTAGAACCATACCTCAGTGAGTCTCTAGGCTCAATCAGAACAGCTTTGTTGGCTTCCTATTTGCTTCTTGGCCCAAGTCAATGAGCTAGTCACTACCTTTGAATCCTAAATGGCTTGGGATCAGGATATCTCAATCAGAGTTTGGTTCTATATGTTCCTGCTTCATCCTTTGAAATCACCATCAGAGGCCCTGCTCTGCCCCTTTCCTTTCTCAGAGATAAGATGGGCAGCAAGTAGGACCAGGGCCTCTTCACTCATGACACCTCCAACTCTGAAGCACCCTCCCCTTGGATGACTGCCTGGCACCAGATCGGGTATCTTTCAAACATTAGGTGAATACTTTTTATTCTCCCACACTTGTAGGTGAGATTCTTAAATTTCTTTTTCTCTTCCCCTGCTGCAGTATAGTGACTATTCACTTTTAGCTCTGCTTGTTTTGATTTAAATACTTTAAATAAGTAAATAAATAAATAGCTTCAGAAGGTTTAAAGGTATTGGTTTTCATAACATTTTTCTGGTAAAATTTCTCAAAATCCTAAAATACTATATTTCAATTACTTTTCCCTTTTCAGTAATAATAGATATGTAAATCACATGGCTTCTGGGTTCAGCTTTTCCTGAATTGTTTCCAGGACTGTCACCCACAGGGATCCTGGTAAGTCAGAAGATCTGCATTTTGATTACTAGTTCATGCTGTTTCAGTGCATTATATTAAAATGATTGCGGCAAATCTGACAACTGTTGAGAGCAGGCACAAATATTTTTTGCTAGAAACCAAGAGAAGACTTATTGCTGAAAACTTCCTGAACCCACTGAAATCTAGACTGGATTTAGAAGGCTGAAACTCTGCTTAGGATGGCGCGGCACATTTCCAAATTCCAGACTAACTGATGTTCCTCACTGCACCAGGTCCACTCACTTCAGAATGGTTGAAAAGAATATTTTTAAGCTTGAATTAATGCAGCCAAAGGTGCATATGTCATTGAGCTAAACATCCTGATACTAAATCCTGCAGTCAGACTAATTTACACAAATTAAATATATTTGGTTTATTTTATAGACATTTGTTCAGTGTTCATGCTTCAGGTTTCCAAATAATTTGGAACTTTATTTCAAGGAAGAGAGTGACAGAAAGCAACAGTGGGAAGGGCAAAATGGTCAGGCTGTGACGAGCTAAAAGATGTTTGTTTTTAAACAGAAAGCTGTGTTTCTCAGAATAGAATACACATTCTCTGCCAGGCAGCAGGTTCTGCACTTATGTAGCAAACTCACTGATACTCTGATCACACATTCTGTCAAGTATACACAGAGAAGTACATTTAAGGCATGGCACAGGAAGGGTTATTTTAGCACCCTTAATTGCCAGCATCATTAATTAGGTTCAGGACAGAACTATGCAATGTATGGAAGTCTAGAACGGGTTAGAGCAGGCAGGCTCCTATCCAAGGGGTTCTGGCATGTTTTTCGAAGACTAGATTCTTTCTTCACTGTTTCATCAACAGGCTGGGAGAATAATGAGAGGAAATGGGATACAGGCATCTTGTATACTTCCTCTGTACCATTTGTTCCTGCATTAAATGAGGAATAGCTGGGCCTGATCTGTATCCATATTGGCACTCACATGCCCTTTCCTGTCTCTCTATATCTCTTTATGTATCCAATACATAACCACTTCCTCCTTGCAAACTGACACATAAACAGTGCAGTACAAAAAACTTTTCCCTGAGAATAAGCCCTGTTAAACAGACTTGGGTAGACTTGTGAGGGTAGAATTCTGCTTGGGATTGCTCTCTATGTGGTATTTTTTTTAATTTCCTTCAATCATTGTACACCCATATACACATTCCTGACAGTTTTGATCCTATTTGCTAAGAAAGGGAACTGTGGCAAACTGGAGATGGAACTGTGAATTATCTGAGGAAAGAAAGACAGAAAGCAAGAGAGACAGAAAGAGAGACAGAAAGAAAGAGGAAGAGAAAGAGAGAGAGGGAAAGAGAGAGAGGGAGAGAGAGAGAAAGAAAGAAAATAATCTACACAGTCCTTCCACAGTAACATAAGAAGAAAAGCCATGCTGGATCAGATCAAGGGTCCATCAAGTCCAGCATTCTATTCACACGGGGCCGACCTGCTGCCTCGAGGGAGCCCATGAAGAAGAGGACTGCAGCAGCATCCTCCCACCCATGCTCACTAGCAACTGGCCTAAGGAAGCCTACTGCCCCTGGTAGGGTTTGTGTCTGTCTTCAAAACCTCGCTTGAATGGGAGACCAAGACGGGACGCACCTGCCGTGGAATCCGTCCGTGGTACCAGGCATGGCTGCGCAAGTCTTCACCACTCAGCTGCAGCTCCTCTTCCAGCTCTTTCTTCAGCTTTTCCGGGGCATTATCCATAATCTGCCTCTCCTTTGAAAACTGCAAGAGAGAAAGAGGCTTGATCGTGCCCAGTCTGACAAGAAACACCCTACCCTTGCCCTAAACTTTCATTTTCCCCCGTAGGTCATGAGGTCTTTGATAGCCAATGACACTCGCACACCACATTTTACAAGCCTTTGATCCGTAAGCAGCATTTGTGAAAACTACCGCCAGGTGAGAAGCTAGGTAATGATTACATGGTGCAAGGTGTATTGTAAATGTCCCACCTGGATGCTTGAGATAATAACCAGGGTGCCTGCTGAGTCATTTCTGTACCTTCACAGGAGGAATGCATCATTACACAGAAAGAAAGAGCAAGAACCTCATTTGAAAAGACTCCAGCCCAAACTGCAGAGGCTTTTACACAGGTCAGGTGTTATGCCTGACCATTATTGACAAACCATACCCTACAGGCTTAATCATGTGGGTCTGCAAAGAGCATCTCCATCACACCTGTCCTTGGTGAAATCTTCCTGCCATTGTCTCTGTATCAGCAATATCACTATATCTGATCCCGCCCCCAGGATACGTAATGGGAGAACGTGTTGCTGCGTGATTAGAAACGTCAACCTTTATTTTAAAGGTCATTTAGATGACTGCGGTAGTTGGAGGCTGAACTTTCTCATTTCTGCTTTTCCTATCAAAAAGGGAATAAAATCGACAACAGTAAAGTGAAACTGACAACAGTTAATGGACACAGCTCAGAAACAAGCCAATGTATAACTGCACTGTAATACAGACATAATTTGTGCAATTTAGATATGCTTCATGCACAGTTACTCTTTAATTTGAAGTGCATTTCTCCTTTACGATATGATTTCATATATTCTGGATTCGTTAATATGGAACAATTACTGCACCCTGGATCTGCATTTATAATAATTAGAATCAGTACTCCTCTGGTGCACTGAAACAATTGGGGGAAAGTTCATACTGTTGTCTTACTCACTTGTGTTTTCCACAAAGGAATGGGCTTGTGTGGTTTCTCTGCTGCTGCTGCAGGGCAATGGCACTGAGGTTTCTGCATGGCAGGTTTCCCTGCATTTTTCCTGGCCTAGTCCCACAAAGTGGACAAGCCGTTTCCCCATACTATCATGGGGGCTTTTGTGGGGTTTTTTTTGCTTCTTTAGCAATCCGTTATAGCATTATAATAATCTAACGGATTCTCTGAATTCCCAGCATGTTTTTTTTAAAGTCTCTAGCCCATTTCATTGTGGAGATCTAAAGGGAAAGGCATGTCTCTGCAGTGAAAGGGGATTTACTTTTTAAGGGGAAAGCTGGAAACTTAAACAACCTGATAGACAGTCTGTTATAACGTTATATTGATATGTTAATTGTGAATTTGTTTGGGGGGGAAATAAAGCCTTCTGGGGACAGGCAGTGAACTGGTCACTCACTCCAGGGACTGGCATGGAAGAAATGGCCCTAACATAGGTTGAACAGGGAAGATCTTTCCCATCCCATCCATATTTCCCAAAATATCATAGTAAAATAGGTTTGGGAAGGACTGCAAGAACGAAAGGAAAAATTGTAAAGTGCACAGAAGTACCAAGCTAGGGGAAAACCATTTCCCAAAAACATCCAAGGCAGGGCAAACAACCTATATGTAGGTCACCATTGTGACCACAAGGCTTTTTCTGTTAGAGGGAAATAAAAATCATAAGTTTATCTTGACCAGGCCTCTTTTTAAGAACTTGTTGCTGCTGGCACCCAGGTAACTCTCCTTTCAGCCTCTGGGCCCTCCCCGAACAGAAGACACAAAATGAAACTACACATTACTTTAAATGCACAGCTGTCACTGACATGCATTTCCTCCTTGCTTCTGAAGTAAGCACTGCATTAAAACTGACATGTGAGAGGATGTCATTGTGCTTGGCACTTCCTCACTTCCTGCAAAGCAGCAGCCAATGATATGGAACAGGGATGAAGAAATCCAAACCCTTAAAATATCACACTGCAAAACTGCAGAGCACCCAGACACCACGGGCCAGCCCTGGTGGGAGGGAAATGTCATTTAGGCGCATCTGGTTTGACTTGCATTTTTGGTAAAGAAGAGGTATGATCACAACACAGAACTGAACATTCAGACAAGGCAACTTTAATGCCACTTTGATGGCATCAAGAGCTCTTCCCCAGTTTCTGTATTCCCATCTGGCTGGGCCCTTCCCCCAGTTCTATTTGCCATAATGTCAGTGCCCTATTAGGAGGGGGATTTCTGGTCCTGAGAGTTTTGATTAAGAATCAGCTGCTTTGTTGCTCCTGATCAATTAATTAGGAGTTGAGGGCTAAATTAAAGACATGGGGAGCTAAAATAATCCCCACATTTGCCCCCTCCCCATCTGTTCTCTTAGTTCAAACACAGAGTTCAGAGGCATTGAAATGGCATTTTAATGAAGCTCAGCTGGTTCCTCTGCTGATATTACAGATTTCACTTCAAAAATCAGATCTCAGCTACAAGAATTGTACTCCTACCCAAACCCATTTGCTTCTTTTACTATCTGGATTATTTATGTTAGGCCTCCTATTCCACATCAAAAACAGAAACAGAGAAATCTAACACTGCCAAATCAATAGCCAATGTGAAAAACAGTCCCTAGTGTCACAAACATCTACCAGTCATATACAGTAGATAAAATCTGTGGGCACAACAAAACTCTTCAGGAGTAGTGTAGGTCTCCAAGCCATTTCAACAGATGATGTTTAAATCAAAATTTTATTTTCTACACCTGTAAACTGAAAAGGGTACACCAAAGAGAATTTATATTCGATTTCAAAATCTTTCTTTCTCTCTCAGACTAACACAGAGTGCTGCATCCTATCAATTGGTTCCATTAGTGGTATAGTTTTCCATGAGCAGAACACCTATTGTCCACGGGAGTAAGGCTCCTTGAACCGCACTAAAGTTTTGCCATTAGCAAAGCATAGGATCTAACCCTTTTCCAGGAATGATCTGTTCATGGTGAAGAACAGACACACGTTTAAGGACAACTTAAAGTGATCTGAGAGATATCTAAATCTGCAGATTGGGATCACACTGACAGACACTCCCCCTCCAGGTTTGCAGAAAAATCTGAAGATGTTAAAAATTATACCGGAGAGGTTTAAATCCTCCAAACAATCTGATCAGCCCTCTGGATCTTTGCTGCACTTGGCTATGGCATACCGGCTGCCAGGGGCTCTGCCACTGATGTTGCAGACCCTAGGGGGGGTTCCAAAACTTCTGAAAAATTTGCATCTCTACCAATGTGTTACGGACACATTCCTGGTGTCCTCTTTTTCCCACAGATCAAAAAGGGTTTTGAAAATTGAACAAGTATTAATTTCAACAGCACCAAGCCCCCTTAAAAAAACCCCAAAAAACGTTTGTTTACCTCTTATCTTCTAGAGGTGCTCTTAGCATCCACTGCTTGCAACCACACCACAAGGTGCTACCCCCTCATGCATCTTTTTCAGTTCACCTCCTGAAAGGCCAACCCGTTCCATTCCCTGATTGTCTTTCTGCTGTTGTGCTGTGGACCGGGCTGGATCCAGGAAAACCTGGTCAACCCCCTTCTGATCTTTTCATAGGCTGAGCTGCCCATTCACTACTCATCTGCCAGGTAGTGCACATACACTACCCATCCACCCACCCAGAAGGCACAGAGGCCAATCAACAGTCAGCAACAAGGTGAAAAGCATCTTGATGCCTTGGGAATAGTGTTCTAAGTCATGAGTACCACCTTCAGCATACAGCCCAAGTGGGGGAAAGTGAACCTGGATAATGAGTCCCGTCTTATGGATACTACCACCACGAACAGTATCCAATGCCTTAAAAACAATGGAATGTATCTAACCAGCCACTAACAGAGTGGGACTTTCCCACTTCCCCCTCCTCCTGCAGCCCACTAAGTCTCCTGAAATTCTGTTTCTGGGGACCACTGGACCTTCAGAAACAGTATAGGGGGGAAAGTGGGGATCGGCAGTGTGAGGGAGGGAATTCCCCCACTGAAGTTGCACACAGTAATAACTGGGAACAGAGCCTGTGATGGCACAATTCACTCTTGACTATGGCATCCCCTCTTTCAGCCCTCTCCCCTCACCGAAGCACAGGCTATTAGAAGACAGAGGCTGGGGTGAAGAAATGCTGAGGGCAAATGAGATCTGGGTCTTCTCCATAATCAACATTGTGACTGATCAGGACATTCGAACGTCTCAAGCAAAAAACATCACAAAAATGTGGCCGCAATTCAGGGTTCTCCTGATGAAAAGCTGTTTTAAAAAGCCAGCACAATATAAATAGATGCTAGATATTTATGGCAGGTTGCCAGTTACTAAATAGACCTTTGCCAGGAAGAGGCAAAAATAAAGTGACACAAATTTGGAGACCCATTATTGTAAGCTATGGGTTACTATGCAACTATAACCACAGAAACATTTTTTCCCATGGCTGTGTAAGTTCTTCTTAGCAACTTGGATGAACTCCTAGGCCTCTGGTGATGCGAAAGCACTTGCAAATAGCTGAAGGAAGTTCCTCCAATCTAGATTCCGCCCCCCTGCAAAAGCTCCAGTTTCACGCATGTTCTCTTTATGAGCCAATTCCTACAGTACTCTGTCTGAAGACGTGGCATACGCTACACACTCCCTCATGCTCTACTTTGGGCTTCTTTAACTATTAGAAATATTTCCATATTATTAAGAGAGTACCTCTCATAACAGAGCAATGCCAAAAAGGAAAGACTGATTTCTGCCAAGCTGTGAGTTCAGATTGATCCTAAGATTAGCTTCCTTTCTGAACTTTGCAATTCTTAAAGAACTTTGCAAACACAAGTTGCCTTCCAAAGAATCACCGAAGTATAATGGTTTATATATTTGTGTGGTGAATTAAATGAACCAGAAAAGCAGCATATTTTCTCTTATGAATTATATCACTAACAATGGATACTTGGGACTAAGTGGAATATGAAAACCAAAGGGCCGTTTGTAGAATAATTTAGATTTGGACGGGAGAAAAATTCCATCATCCATCCTGTCATCTTCTCTGCTTCCTCTCTTTCCCATTTCCAGATTTCTTTCAGTGTCTTGCCTTCTCTTCTGTGTGGCCAGTCCCTTTCTAGGACTGCACGTTCAAAGGCAATGGCAGTGGAGACCGCCCTGCTCTGCCTCTCTATGACACCAGGGCAAGCTCAACCAAGCTGTCTCAGAGGCTTCCCCACCACCAAATCCAAGAGCATGTTACAGTGCAGATTTCAGAAAATCCTATCACAGTTTGGATCCCATAGTTCTGCAAAATTTCCTTCTTTGAATGCTCATCTCTAAAGCCCTTCAGCATGGCATAAAAGAGTGAATTCATACATTCCAGCAAGGCACATGTTGGCATCTGTATCAGATATGCAAGTAGAGGTAATGGCTTGGTTTTGACCATGTACTTCCATCAATATCGCCCTACAGGCGCATATTCAAAGAGGCAAATTCCCCAATGTACAGTCTGAGGTAGTACAACCCAGCGACTTTGCTGATCATCTATACTAGATTCCCATTTACTGCACATCCATATGGTATCTTGTTAGAGGGCCAACTGCACCTCCATTGTACATCTGACCTATCACAAGGAAACTTCAGCCCAGGCTACAGCCTTTTGCCCAGACAGGGCCCATGCCATCTATGCATTTTGCACAGGGGAGAAACTGGGGTAGAGCCTGCTAGTTAGCTGGCTAACCACAGCGGAATAACATCTCACTGAGTTTGATCTACTCTTGCTCACAGGTCCTTAAGGTTTGGCCATGCCCAGAGATGTGAGCCCTTGGGTGTAAGGGCTCTTGTCCTTCAGTTTGTAGCCTGAGGGCCATAGCCTAGGGCTGGTTGGAAGACTGGTTAGCGAGAGAGAGAGAGAGAGAGAGAGAGAGAGAGAGAGAGAGAGAGAGAGAGAGAGAAGTCCTGCTTGGCACTCAGAAGTCCAGTCCCTTTCCCCATTTGTTTCTGTACTGCTCTCTAGCTAGGACAACTGATGCCATGCCACACCTTTCATTAGAGCCTCTGAGCATGTGTGAAGGGCTTTCAGCTCAGAGGCTGCACCACCCAGGAAGACTACAGATCCTGATGCTTCTCTGTTTCCAAATTCAATAATGCACACTGCTAAAAACCAACAATGGTCCTGACACCAAAAAAACCCTAAAGGATCAAATGAAGCATGAAACCCAACTGACTGAGAACCTGAAACTAATGGTTTACCTCCTACAAACTGCTGCTGCTTGAAGTTTTGTTGCTGCACTAGTGAGATACCAACAAATGTGTTTCTTCTCAACAAAGTACAGGAGACTGATAGAATATAATCTTGGTGTGCAAGAAATATCTGAAGGCAAAATGACAATCTAATTATTGTAGAATTGTACAGGCATGGGCTATAATCCTGCAGAAAATCAAGCATACTTATACCATTGAAGTTAATAGGCTTAATTCTACGTCAGATTATAGTTATAGTCTCCCCACCTCCTGCCACATCTACTCTACAGTCGGTCCAAGATCTTAATGAGTATATACAATCTCCTGTTTTTTTCCCCTCATTACCTCATTGTCATCTGTCTTCTGGTAATTTTTTTTTATGTTAGTGTAGCTTCGGTGGCTCCATCTGATGCCAGGAAATCTGAAACCCTGATGGGATTTGAAGTACACAGTTTGTTAGCATCTCTGATTGTACATCTCCTTGATGTTCTCCATCTTCCTGATAGGATTTCAATTGTTTCCTGCTGCTATGCACAGAGCCCTGCCAAAAGACATTTAAATTCACCCCAGGAGCTGCCAGTCAAGGGACTCTTCTTACTTATGATAAGTCTGCAGTGGGAAGGCTTCCAATTCATATGAATAAGTCACATCAGACTACTTATCTGAGTCTATATAAAAATGTGCCATTTGTCAAAGCATTTTTTTGTCAGTGGCTGGCGTAAATAGCAGCAAAACATCTGTGGTAAGAAGAGCTGATGTGTCGTGCTAAGAGGCCTATTGTATATAAGAGCAGCACTATGGCTCAGTGTGCGATACATTATGCCTTTAGGGTTTTGTCTGAAACAGTAAAACCAGGGGTGTCAAACATATGGCATGCAGGCCAGATCCGGCCCCTGCAAGCCTCCAATCCGGCCCGAGAGCAACTGACTCGGTGCTGCTTCCTGTTTCTAACATCGCAGCTCCTTTTGGCCAGTCTCTCCTATTCCCTGCTTCAGAGGGGAGGAAAAAAGCCTTCCCTCAATTGACTGAGGGCTCCACAACCTCCTCCTACTATGAGGAGGGAAGGGGAGGGAAAGAGATGGGAGGATGGCATCTCGTGGAACTTTTAAGAAAGCCAGCAACATTTTATTCCAGGCATAAGCTTTTGTATGCAAGCACACTTTTCCTTTTTCAGAGATACAGAGGAAGGGAAAGAGCCAGAGGGAACATGCCAGAAAGAGAGAGAGGGAGAAAAGTCCTATGTTTAAGACCAAAAACATTTTATTCCAGGTATAAGCCTTTGTGTGCAAGCACACGAGAGAGAGAGAGAGAGAGAGAGAGAGAGAGAGAGAGAGAGAGAGAGAGAGAGAGAGAGAGAGAGAGAGAGAGAGCGCACTGTATTTAAGACCAAAAACATTTTATTCCAGGGGTGTATGACCGTATGTGTGTTTGTGTGTGAGAGAGACAATCCTGTGTTTAAAACCAGAAACGTTTTATTCTAGGTATGAGAGAGAGAGACTCTCCTGTGTTTAAGAGCAAAAATGTTTTATTCCATATATATATATATATATATATATATATATATATATATATATGTATATGTATATGTATATGTATATGTATATGTATATGTATATATATATGAGAGAGAGAGAGTGTCCTGTGCTTAAGACCAAAAACGTTTTATACCAGGTGTGTGTGTGCGTGTGTGTGTGTGTGTGAGTCAGAGAGAGAGTGTCTCCTGTGTTTTAAGACCAAAAACATTTTATGCCAGGGGTGTGTGAGAGTGACTGTGTGTGTGAGAGAGAGAGAGACCAACAATGTTTTATTCCAGGTATAAGCGTTTGTGGGCACGCACACGTCTTCAGAGAGAGGGGGGAGGGCGGAGGGAAAGCCCCGGAGAGAGTATGCCAGAGAGAGAGGGGAGGGAGTCCCATGGCACTTGGAGAGATCCCCCATTCCATTTCTAACAGATTGGGAGGGAGAAACCTAACAGCACAGCTTGCATTCCTTATTACTGAAAGGGAGCAAGAGTACAGCAGCATCTTAATGACTAACAAAATTTGTGACGGCATGAGCTTTCATGAATCACTGCTCCCTTCCTTCAGATACAGCTGGAATGTGAGTCCATCTGTCCTTATATCTTGGAGAGTGAAGTGATTTCAGATGCCAAAAAGACAATAGGAGGCAAATGACAGAAGAAACCTAGGTCTCAATTCAGTCCAGGAGTTTGCATTGTCTTGAGCTTCATGACCAGTTGCAATTCAGCAGTCACTCTTTCTAATCTCCCTTTGAAATTCCCTTGCAAGAGAATTTCGACTTTTAGTTCAGCAACTGAATGCCCTGAAAGGTTAAAATGTTCCCCCACTGGTTTTTTGCTGTTGTGGTTTCTAATAGTAGTAGAAAGAGTAAGAGTCCAGTAGCACCTTTAAAGACTAACAAAATTGTGGCAGAATATGTGCTTTTGTGAGTCACTGCTCACTTCTTCAGATTTATTTCCATTTATTTTTGCATTCTCCTGGATTGAATCCTCCTGTATCAAACTAAGACAGATTTCATGCCTCACTACCAATGCTGATATCTCCACCAGTCTACATATCACACCTAATTCAATCACACCTGCTATTGTAATTTGGCATCTGAAATCATCTTTATAAAGTTTATATCTCTGGTACCTTGCGTAACATTTTATGGCAGACCTGGCCCAGCCAGAAAAGGTGACATTTATGTCAGATCCAGCCCTCGTAACAAATGAGTTCAACACCTCTGAGCAAAACAGACCTTAACAGCATAATGCCAATTTTTAGCCTATTAAGGGATGCAAGTATGAGTCCACTTGACAAAGGCTTTTACCTGGTTTATCATAGCTGCCACACTTTCTTTGCACAGACCAGACAGCAATATCAGAGGAAAGTGAGTATTAATTTGATAGCACTTTTGACTGTGAAAACACTCCTGTGGCCAAAGGCTTCCATACAAATATGAGAGACAGAGAGAGATGGAGAGAGACCATTTTAATCTATTCCCTGCATTCCCCTTTGCCACTACATCTTAACTTTCCTCATCCTCACATCTAGGTTAAGGACCTGAGTTAAAAAATCCACTTTTTTTTTAAAGGATCATTTTTTCTATTGGTCAGGCTTGTCCTCAGTGGTTCTGGATGGTATCATAAACTATAACTTTTTAATGTCTATGTCAAAGCAGAACATCTGTTAAAATATTATTTTATGTCTTTGTGGTAAAATTAAATGACTGTTCCGTGTGTTTCAGAATGCACCTTAATTGGGGGGGGGGTTAAATGGGTTCTCGATTGGTCTTTGGCTTGTTTGAATTTCTGTCACTCATAAAACTTTAATCAAGTGCTCAAAATTGATTATGTTTGATAGAAGATACTGAAAGGTCGTAGTCTAGAAAGCCACTAGTTAGTAATAAGGAAAGAGTAGCCAAGCAAAGTCCTGACTTTGTAGAGCATCTCAGGAACCTTTTCCATCCAAGTGTAAACAACGGGACTGGAGGAGGAGCAGTCACTGGAGTTGGGAGGCTTCAGAATGAAAATCCAGTTGGGTAGTATGACAGAAGAGTGTTAAAGATATGGCAGACTACCAATTCCTATCTCAACTATTTTCCCATGCCCCAATAATCTCCCTTGAGACCAACCATTTTACAAGACACAAACTGCGACTTTTTCAAAAATGACTATTCATCCACTGGTAAAGAGGTTGCCACAAGACTCCTTTGTGGTGTTTTTGCAGAAAGAAACTAAATGCTATTACCTCACTGGAATTTATATTCACTTGCAATCCTATTCCAGATGATTGATTACTGTGAAACAAGGCAAGGTTGTAAATACACTCCATATGCTGCCAATGCTTTGTCAGTCTCATTAGAATCTCAAGCTCCAGAACTAATTATTTTCTGCTTTGAAAAGCTGTAATTAAGAACACCTCTTTACAGTTAACTGTATTTTCAGACTGAGACGGCCTCTAGTGGAAGATGGAATGTGCAGTGTTAGCATTCAAATCTTGTCTTTTTGAAATGCTTGAGTGGAGTAATTCAGACAGAGGTGGCAGGGAAAAAATTTCCACATGTCAGTGCTACATGCAGGGCTCACCACATGGCTCACTACATGGCTGTCTCTGGCCATCTTTGGTCACGTGGATGTTTTCTATGCCAAGCCAGTATTCAATGCTCATAGCAGATTCCAGAAGAGGACACCATTATTATTTTTGTCTCCAATCTCTTTTTACCTGGAAGATTTATTTATTTTTTAAAAGGCTGGGGTATTGTAGTATACATATGCAGCAGAATAACATGGCAGAATGAATTATGCTGCCTGGGAATGCAGGTGAAACTACCACATTTTGTAAATATTCCCCTGTGCTTTTTGTTTTTAGCTCCATAAAACTAGAAAAGCAGAACAGGAAGTTGTCTCAGGGTTTGGGGGAACAATTAAAAAAAGACTCCCCCCCCTCCGAATACTGAAGTGATTTGGTTCACTTTTAACACCTCATGGGTGCGTTTAGACAGCGTGCTGGAGCGGTTTAAATTGCTCCGGCACGATGCGCTTTTTTTAAACTGGAGAATCGCGCTCAGACTCACCTCCTCCTTCCGAGCGCCCCGCCGTCCTCCTGCAGGTGGGAGGGGTTTCCCCTCTCCTTTGAGCATGCGCACAGGCAGCCCTCTCCCGAACAGGAAGTTTGGCCGGTGCGAAGAAGAGCGAGCTCAACAGGTCCCTTTAAAGTTTAAAGGAAGAGTCCTTTTAAAAATGGCCTCCCCGAGATCCCGGACTCCTCTAAATGCCTAAACTAGGCACCAGTAAACCTTTTCTTTTTTTAACCTAAGTGCGGAGCTCCGCTCAAGCGCACACCGGTAAGGGGAAAAAAAAATGGAGGACTAAAACCGGAAGCTGGAGGCAGCTTCCCAGAGGGGAGGGGGGTTGAAGCACCCGGAAGTGGCTGGATGGAGCGATCAGACAGGGAAAAGTGCGGCTTGAAACGGAGAATCATGGAAAACACCACTTGGGTAAGTGGTGCCAAAATACTCCGTTTCAAAGGGGGTTTGCTCCAGAAAGCGACGGCTGGGGACGGTGGGCAGATGTTGGGCGTGTGAACGCGCAGGGAAAAGCCGTTTCTGAGCCGTGCTGAAAACGGCTCAAACGGCGCGTCTGAACGCACCCCATGATTCTACAAGTATCTTCAAGTTCAGGGACAGACACCATCTACCTGTGAAAATGCTGGTGCGCCAGCAAAGAAAAAGGTGGTTGAGGAGGGAAGAGACGAATGTCGTACTTAGCCAGACACAATGGGAATGAGCTAAGCCTCAAGCACTGCTGTCAGTGCCAGAGGGGCTCACCTCAGTCCTTTTGGGCAGAGAACTGGCTCTGTATGCCACACAAAATGGCCTAGCATACCACTGTTCAGTACACATGCTGGGGGTTGTGTACTGGTGCTGTACTAGCAGCATTAGTGCATTTCTGCTGAGGCTCAGGGAACAATCCTGACATAAGCTGCATTTTAGGACTACATTCTTATTACTACACTTTCTAGCTGTAACAAAAATTCTGGTCAATGCTTTTCTAGGCTTATAAATGAAGCAACGGAGGTCTGAAAAGTTCTGCAACGCATATATCAAGCCTATTTTAAATACTGGAAACCTCTTTAAATAGAATCTTATTTCTGAACAAGGCCAGCTGTACTTCTATATCAAACCCTGCTTCCCCTCAGTTTCTCCAGAGGCCGTGTGGATTGGACCAAGGGAAAGTTACCATGACAACATACAGCATAATTTTAGGTATTAGCCATTCATGCCAAGATAAACAATACAGTCAAGAATTATAGCTCTAATTCTGCTTTGATAATGAACACTAAGCCTCAAAATTCATATGGAAGCTTTTAAACCCGCTGAATTAAAATAACAGTTTTTATCATCTAAATCAAAATTAGAGTCCTTTGTTCATTGGCCTCTATACAGGCACTCTTCTTTGTGTTTTTTCTTATCGGTTCAATGAATTCCTGCACCACTCTTTGTGGGTTTGCTGTCCACTCCATAAAGAGCAGCACCAGACCTCTTGCTGAGTAAAGGCCTGCTAAGATAAAGGGGGAGTGAAGGGGGGGGCGATCTGAGGGCTAAGAGGTTTCTGGCCTCAACAATAGCAAGTCAGGCATAAATTCAACACGTGCAGCTTCCATGGCTCAGTGCACATATGATAGCCCACCCCCCCTTCACCATCACCTCCCCAATGACACTGCACTATATCTGCACCAGAGCTAACGGTGGCTAATGCTCAGTGGTTTGAAATCAGTGTCTGAAACTGATGGTGCAGATTTCAATTATGGAGCAATCGGGTTAGCATTTGCAATACTCAGCACCAAAGCAAACATGACAGAGAGAATGCTGTAAGTAAAGAACAGGAGGCAGGGGGAAAATTCACACAGTAGACCAATAGACCAGAAGAGGGAGTTTGTAAGACAAAGGCATGGTCCTGACCTCCTAGCTAAGGCTACATTCTGCATTGAATCAGCACTGCATTTTGCCAGAAGTTTTATTTTCTTGTGAGTCTTCAGGTTTGTGTACATCACTGAATATGAGATGCCTCAGACCTTTATCAGCAAAGTGTTTTAAAGCATACTTTACTGGTACCTTCCCATAGAACTCAGTAGGGCTACAGTCTGTATTTTAATTTTGACATGAACAGCATATCGTTTTGTATCACTTTCCCTTCAAAATGCTTCAGGGAACCAAACAATCTGTTTGGTGGAACCAATTCAGAAATAACTTGGCTATGCTTTTTCTGTCTTCTTCCACGGTGTGATGCAGCCCTCGGTCTTGTTTGCCAGCAGATGCACTTTCAGTGTTTTGGTTTGCTGTCAACTTCTACTCTATCACAGTTGTGTCATGTCCTTGGTCCAAGGGGCTCAGAGCACCATAAGTGTTCCCCCTCCCCAATTTCATCCTCATAATAACCTTCTGGGTTCTGGCAGGGAGGCAGCAACTGGTTTGTGATCAGTCAGTGTGCCTAACAGCTAAGCTGGATATACATCTGCCTGGTACAAGTAAAATATCTTATACTGGCCATGCATAATAGGATTCCACTCATTAACAAGAATCTTCACAGATCTCCAGATAGATGCACGTACTCTACATTCGATTTCTATCAGATAAATACCATTTCAATGTACTAGCATATTTTTACTATTGTCAATATATTTTTATTAATGCAACAAGCCACCTACCTTGATTCCAATAAGGGATTCACGATGATAAAAACAGCAGAGAGTTGCTGCAAGCGTTTGAAGAACATTACGGTCTTTAGGCATTTTCCACTCCTTTACCCTGCGGACCAAAAGCTTCTCTTGGAACACAAGAGAAAGAGTCCCTCCTAGTTACTTTCCAGAGTTCCCACTGAGCTCTTGTGCTTAGCTGCTGCCTGCTGGGCCTTCTACATTCCCTCAGCCCAGATTTTAATCCCAGGCCGTTTCCTCAGTGAAAGCTGATCCTGTCATCTAAAAGGGCATCCCCCCACCCTGCCCCCATCCAGCACGTACCAGAATCCTAAAGGGAATTTTATAGCACTCACCAATGAAATCTTAAACCTGAGTCTCTTTCTGTTTGGGAATCTCCCCTCCCACATGATTCCAAACACAACTTAAAACACACATACACACAACCAAACAAATGGCATCACCTTTTTGCCACTGGCATTCAACATCTGGGCCCAGAAAGGTTTGCCACTCCACCTGTTCCTCTGCAGCCACAAAATATAAGTAATGTCCATGCTTACATCACTAATACTGCTAGGTACACAACTGATAAGGGCATCTGCGAGAACAATTGCCGAGAGGGTTACATGTCCCTGTTACTTTTCATAACCAAACATAACATCACCTAAGGAAGCATAAGTTGCCAAGGACAAAGCTCAAGCTGTTTGCTTTGAATTAGCAGGCTGCTGGTAACCCCCTTGTGTGAAAACAGCAGAGAGGAGTTGGCAACACCAGCACAGCTACTGCTCGCGTCACCCTGGTCAATGCGTCATACTAGTCAACGCAGCCTTCTGCCAATTAATTAAAAGATCAACTTGTGAACTGGCAGGCTTGGCGCTGGTCTTATGCAACTAAGCAAGCTTCTGGAAACCAAGATTTAAAGCTTAGTGCTACAAACTTTGGGTGCCCTCCAAACACTCCCAGAACTTCCACCACCGATGTCTACAGACCATGGGTTTCAGATCTTGAAAACACAGGCTGAGACCTGCTTTGAGATCTGCAGACAAAAATAAATACTGATCTCTACAGGAACACTATGTGTGGGCACCATAAAGCTTTTAACTGCAGATCATGGCACATATTCCAGGTATGCAGAAAAGACTTGCAGAATGAATGGCTCCCGATGACTCAGACAAGTGGTCCAAGCCACATAAAAACAGACAGGTTTGCTGTGCAAACTGACTTGGGTAAAAATTCCACCTTAATCACCTAATAGCATGATCAAAGCCAAGTTTATTGGGCTAACTCCACGTCTCCTAATAACCTATCGTCCAGGTACAGCAGGTGTCTTAGAATCAGGAGAACAATATATCTAGGGAAGGAACATTGAAGATCTCAAAAAACTAACCACACGCTGCAAAGAAAAAAAACCCAAACCCCTCTGGGACCCTACCATTTCAGAATAGAAAAAGAAACTGCATGTTAATGTTCTCACATGTCAAAAATACCCAGCCAGCAGAAAGTTAGCTCTCTCACATTCCAGTTTTCTATTCTGATGCAGGGTTGGGGTATGTAAAAAAGCAATCCAACATGTAATTTCCATCCTACACTCTGAAATGGTACAGTCTACAAACAGTTACAGGATGTGATATGTTTGAACATGTTGCTTGGTCACAATAGAAAATGGGTAGTTTTCATTCAACATTATAAATAGTTACTGGAATTCTCCACCACAGGGCATTTATTATGAAGCAGCTATTTCAGTAGTTTCAAGAATGTGATCAGGCATTTATAGCTATGAGAACAACATCCAATGTTTAATTTTAGGGACTTAATTATAGATAGAATCAGAAATCCTTTGTGAAACAGATGAATTTGGAACTTGTCCAAGATAGAGCTAAGCAGGGGGCATTTATGCGAACAGCTCCCGTATCGACAGCTTTGTCCTACAATTCTGGCAAGAAACAATCAACCTAACAGTTTCTGTTCTGATACAGATCAACAACGTTGACTGAGATCGTAAATGAAGACCCAGACGGTGCTACATTTATTCTGGAATAATTAAACCAGATTTTAAGAACAGAGCACTTGTTTAAAAAGGAATTCTGCTTAAGTAATAACTGATAATAATCCTAAAATTTTCTTTGCCAGGAAACAGATGCTTAAAGGATAAGATTTCACCAGTAGCATCATAAAAAATAACTTCTCACTGAATTCTCAACATAAATGGTACTCTGAAAATATGGAGGGAACATTTATTTTTATTAGTTTATTCTTATATTTACCTATCAGTCTAAAAAAGATCCCAGAGCACTTTTCTGACTGAAGGAAAAATTACTCCATACTACTACAAAAAAGTGCATGTGTCTAAAGAAAATTCTAGAACAGACTTGCAGTGTCCTGGTTCAGCTATGGCACACCGCAAGCAGTAACAGCGTACATGTGGAAAGTGTAGTTCTGTTATCACTGAATAAGTACAGTCCTACCATATCCATTGTGGATCAAACGGTAGGATGCAGACTAGAAATAAGTATCCTCACCAGTGTTCCCTCTAAGCTGAGTTAGTGTGAGCTAGCTCACAGTTTTTTAGCCTCCAGCTCACACATTTTTGTCTCAGCTCAGGAAGGATGGTTCCAGAGCAAACTAACTTATGCAGTAGCCAAATCATTTGCTCACAACTTTAATGCCAGTAGCTCACAGAGTAGAATTTTTGCTCACAAGACTTCTCAGCTTAGAGGGAACATTGATCCTCACTCAAGTATTTCTGCTTCAAACCTACTTCAAACAGGGCCTGTGCCGATGTGACTTCATACAGAATGGGCTGGGCTTCCTTTCAGGCCAAATACACTGAGAACTCTGTCCTGTACCCGATATTATTTAATATGTACTCAATTTGACACAATGAGTATACTGTTGACTTTCAAGGTGGAATTCAGTGTCCGCTGGATCAGGTTTGCCATTTTGAAGCACAATGGTATCCACAGCTTGGAGCAGCTTTCGCTAACTTTGGCTGATATGCAAGTTGCATCTTCTGTGGGAGAAAGATGATTTTGCTACACTAATCCATGCTTTGGAAATATCTATCTTCAATTACTGCAATGTATTTATACATGAGACTGCTTTTGACAAATGTTTGGAAATGTCCACTTTGGAGCTCATATACACCAATGCATAAAGATGTTTATTGGCTCCCAGTTTGTTTCTAGTTTAAATTCAAGGTGCTAATTTGACACAAGAAATCTCAAAATGTTCTGGGTCTAGAATATTTATAGAATCATCGAATCACAGAGTTGGAAGGGGCCATACAGGCCATCTAGTCCAACCCCCTGCTCAATGCAGGATCAGTCTAGAGCAGGGGTGTCAAACATGTGGACTGTAAGGCGGATCTGGCCCACGTAGGGCTCAAATCCAGCCACTGAGCAACTTTCTTCTCCTGCTTCCTTTCCAGGGCTGCTGCTGCAGCAGCCGCACCATAGCTTGCTTTTCCCCCGCAGCTCCCTTAGTGGCTTTTTGTTTCCTGCTTCTTGCCTCCCTCCCCCTCCCCTGCACGCACGCTCGCTCACACACACACACACACACAGAGAGAGAGAGAGAGAGAGAGAGGGAGGGAGACCTCTGTAGCTGCTTCCTGCTTCGTCCTAGAGAAATATGAAGACAAACTTCTCTCAATCACTCAGAGACGCTCACACACATGCACTGCTTTTAAGAGATTATTTTGGCATATTCTGAAAAGTTGTTTAAAAAATTGTATTTCTCTGTTCCTATCTGGATTTATTTACTTTCAAAAAAGACCCTGATTAGGAATTAGAACACTTGGATTGGTCCTTATATCTTGGAAAGTGGAGTGATTTCAGATGCCAAATGATAATAGCACACATTGGTAATGAGACAGGAAAACCAGCTCTCAGTTCAGTCCAGGAGGATGCATTGTCTTGAGCTTCATTAGCAATTGCAATTCAGCAGTCTCTCTTTCTAATCTCCCTTTGAAATTCCTTTGTAAAAGCACTGATACTCTTAGGTCAGTAACTAAAATGTTCTGGTTTCTAATGTCAGACGTCCATTTATTCTTTGCATCCTTCTGGATGGAACTGAGACCTAGGTTTCCTGTCTCATTACCAACACTGGTATCTCCATTCCTACTAGCCCTCTGCATTATCACACCTAATCCAATCAAACCTGCTATTGTCATTCACCTGCTGTTGCCATTCAACCTCTGAAATCACCTTTATAAAGTTTATATCTCTGATACCTCACATTACATTTTATGGCACGCATGGCCCAGTCCAACAATGTGACACTTGTGTCAGATCCAACCAATGCTCCCTCTAAGCGGTGGAGTCTTGTGAGCAAAACTTCTACTTTGTGAGCTACTGGCATTAAAAGTTGTGAGCAGGTGATTTGGCTACTGCATAAATAAGTCTGCCCTGGAGCCATCCTTCCTGAGCTAAGACAAAAATGTTTGTGCTGGAGGCTAAAAAATTGTGAGCTAGCTCACACTAACTCAGCTTAGAGGGAACACTGGATCCAACCCTTGTAACAAATGAGTTCGACACCTGGGGCCTAGAGAATCTCTGGCAAGTGTTTGTTCAGCCACTGCTTAAAGACTGCCGGTGAGGGGGAGCTCACCACTTCCCTAGGCAGCTGATTCCACTGTTGAACAACTCTTACTGTAAAAATTTTTTTCCTAATATCCAGCTGGTACCTTCCCGCCCATAATATAAACCCATTCTTGTGAGTCCTATCCTCTGCTGCCAACAAGAACAGCTCCCTGCCCTCCTCTAAGTGACAGCCCTTCAAAAACTTAAAGAGAGCAATCATGTCCCCCCTCAACCTCTTCTTCTCCAGACTAAACATTCCCAAGTCCCTCAGCCTTTCCTCAAAGGGCTTGGTCTTCAGGCCCCCAATCATCGTCGCTCTCCTCTGCAACTGCTCCATTCTGTCCATGTCCTTTTTGAAGTGAGGCCTCCAGAACTGCACACAATATTCCAGGTGCAGTCTGACCAATGTAGTGTACAGTGGGACTATGACATTTTGCGATTTGGATGTAATCCCTCTGTTGCTATGCCCCAAGATCGCATTAGCCTTTTTTGTCACTGCATCACACTGGCTGATCATATTTAACTTTTGGTCCACCCATACCCCAAGATCTTGTTCACACAAATACTGCTACCCAGAAGTGTATCCCCCATCCAGTATGCATGTTCCTCATTTTTGTTACCCAGATGTAGAACTCTGCACTTATCCTTGTTAAATTGCATCTTGTTCACACTCACCCACTTTTCCAGTGTGTTCAGATCTCGTTGAATTCTATATTTCCTGGTGTGTTCACTGCTGCTCCCAGTTTGGTGTCATCTGCAAATTTAATGAGTAGCCCCTCCATCAATGCTCCCTCTAAGCTGTGGAGTCTTGTGCGCAAAATCCTACTTTGTGAGCAACTGGTCTTAAAGTTATGAGCGAGCGATTTGGTTACTGCATAAACTAGTTTGTTCTGGAGCCATCCTTCCTGAGCGAAGACAAAAAAGTGAGCCAGAGATTAAAACACTGTGAGCTGGCTCACACTAACTCAGCTTAGAGGGAACAATGCTCCACACCCTCATCCAGATCATTTATAAAAATATGGAAAAGTACCGGGCCCAGAACTGAACCCTGTGGCACCCCTCTGGACATCTCCCTCCATTCAGATGAAATGCCACTGACAACTACTCTCTGAGTGCAGTTCTCCAAGCAGTTCCCTATCCACCTAACCATCCCTACAGTCCAGTCCACAGTCCTCTCGTTTACCCATCAGAACATCCTGGGGAACCCTGTCAAAAACTTTACTGAAATCCAGGTAAACAACATCAAGAGCATTCCCTTGATCCAGTAAGCTCGTCACTCAAACGAAGAAGGAAATGAGGTTGGTCTGGCAGGACATGTTAGGGACAAATTTGTGCTGACTTCCCAGGATCACCAGGTTGTCCTTTAGATGCTCGCCGACTGATTTCTTTAAAATTTGATCCAGTATCCTCCCTGAGACAGAATTAAAGGGATGTCTTCAACCACAGTAACTTCTTCCCCTTGTACATTCACCTAGTATCAATACTGCTACTCTTAGGCACCGGATTAAATCTGCCCTGTTCTCCCAGGCCTGTGATGGTAGAAACAGGTGACTTACCTGTAGTAGTTGTTCTTTGAGTGAACACATAAATCTGCCTTTTATTGAATCAGACCACTGGTTTACCAAGGTCAGTACTGTCTACTCTGAATGGAAACAGCTCTCCAGGTTCTCAGGCTGAGGGCTTGCACATCACCAGCTGTGATCTCACACGCTAAATAATCCACTTTCAGTCCACTTGCCAGTTCACACAGTAAAATCCAGTTGAAAGTCGATTGAAAGTGGATTATTTAGTGTGTGTGAGTGTGACCCCAGCCATCTTTTTCCTGGTTGTTTTAACAGGAGATGCCGGGGCAGAATCTGGGGCCTTCTGTATGCCAAGCAGATGCTCTACCACTGAGTTGCAGCCCCTTCCCAGATGAGCAGTCATCCTGCTTCTGTGTTTTATGTTTTTAAATTGTATAGTTTTTAGCTTGTTTGATTTGCCAACATTTTTAATGGACATTACCCACCTCTAAGGCTCAGTGTGTGGCTGGTTGGTTGACAGACAGATATTGCACATATTATAATGCATTCAAAGGAACATGCATAGGGCAAAGGGTAGATCTTGCCATCCAAATCACGAACGTGTACATTAACCATCCTCGTTTCGAATACCAGGAAAAGGGCATTCATGCCTACAAAGTTATTTTCCTCATATTGTAACTGAGTGATGTGGATGACAATATTTGATCGATCTATTTCATGCATGTATATCATTGTTATTTAAACTGTCTGATTCTTCAGGATTTTACAGAGAGACATACAAACACACAATGCATCTCCTTTGTTATCTTGTCAGAGCCCATTTTTAGAATCTGCATGGCAACAGACTGAACTCTGGCTCCCCCTCATGGTTAACAGCATGCAGAAAAGGGACCGAAAACCTGCAGCTGTACAGCACTGCTGTATTTTGCTCCTTTTGAAAAGAAACCTGAGTTTTGTCGGCATGGCTGCATGTTCCTGGCTGCAACTGAAAATTCCCCCCTCTTCCATATATAAGCCTGAAGGGACAACAAAATTCTCACAGCCCAGTGTTTCATATCATGCACAGCATGGCTTGTGTTAGAATTCAGACCTCTGTTATGAGACAGACATGACATTCCAGGTTTCGAGCATTAGACACAGAAACATTCCTTTTTCACTCTTTTAAAACATGTATGTGCCAATTTTCAGCCCTTGAAATGGCCTAGAAATAACATAACCATTTCAGGACACATAAGGAGTCTCCCATTTTGAGAGAGGGGTGTACAAATGTCTGAGATTTTTCTTGCAATTGATGTCTTATGCTATGCGTGCACTGAAATTCAGGGTTCTTGCTCATCAGAAAGCACCTCAACAATTTCCTTCATCCTCACAAGTTAACAGGACAGCTGGTCAAATGAGGACCAAGCATTGTTGTTGTTGTTTTGAGGGGGGGGGTGTTTCCATCCAGTGAGCAAAATATCCACAATAATATATGTCTGAAAAGAAGACTCATGCAGTGCAAAGGCCCTGTAGGCATACAGTGCAAAGAGAAGCTGCAGTGGGACTGCTTTGTACAAATGCTTACAACCACCAACCGGTGTGATCCAGTCAATGACAATTCACTGATAACTCATCAAGGGTCAAGAATGGAGAGCAAATTATGGAGAGCAGCCGCCCCCAATGCAGCACTGTATTTTTCCCCTTGAGGAGTGAATGGCAAACTTCACGTTTTTGCCATGTTAATCAGTTGCAGCAAATTACAAAAAGGAAACTTGTGGCATCTTAAGACTAACAGTAATACTGCTGGTCTTTCAGGGGGCACTAGACACACAGTAAGCACTTTTTAAGAAACCTGTTTATCCATCCTTACAGGTATTATGGTTATGACCCATAGCTAATAATGTGTGTGATGTTGCACTTTGAACCACAATTATATGGCTAAGATTAAGCACTTCCTCCTAAGACACATTTCTTTATTGCATAATGGAAATTGTATGCAGTTCTCTCACTTCAAAAAACCAAAATGCATTTGTAGTTCAGCTTTCATTAAAATGTCCACCGTGTCTGAGTTGGTCTTAAACTGATAAAGACTTATTTGGAGACATATGACCCATTCATGTGTGGATATGTAGACAAGATCTACTGTTGCAATGAGGGGGAGAGAGAATTGCTATTGTATTGTATTCATTTTCTTCCAGAGTCTTTTCAAGCAAAGCTTGATAGCTTTACACCTTCTAGCATACGAGCTGGAAGCAAGAGGCCATTTTTAAAATGATTCTTAAATTTTAACATCAGATGGTTTTTCTGTTGCATTCACAGAGAAGTTCCAGAGTGTCATTCTATTCACCACACTAGAGGGCAGTGGATTACCACTAGGCACTTTATTAAAACATACACTCACAGGCTATCTTCCAAAATCTTGCCTACATTAAAACTTCAGAAATTACAAGACTGGACATAGCAACAGCCTATGACATGGAACCAAAGTGTTTCATTTCTACTTAGATAGCCCATCCGCAAATTCTTGGACTTCTTTATGAACCTTTTCAGATTTATGTGTGGCTGAAAAATAAAAACTGGAAAAATAAAGAAGAGATTGGTTTTTATACCCTGCCCTTCACTACCCGAAGGAGTCTCAGAGAGGCTTACAATCTCCCTTCCCTTCCCCTCCCCACAACAGACACCCTGTGAGGTAGGTGAGGCCGAGAGAGTTCTTTCGAGGACTGCCCTTGAGAGAACAGCTCTGAGAGAAGTTGTGACTGACCCAAGGTCACACCAGCAGCTGCATGTGGAGGAGTGGGGAATCAAACCTGGTTCTCCCAGATTAGAGTCCACACTCCTAACCACTATACCAAACTGGCTCTCTAATACTAACACTGTATTAAGTTTTCTTGGCATAGCCAGAACTCTTCCCATTTATTACCTCAAAATTAGGATAGCTTTTTACACTGAAATACAAAAAGCTACAGTAGTAGCAATCTTTCATTGGTTTTTGTTTGTTTGCAGTCTAACAGCAGTTTCTCCATAGGTATCGATGCTAAGTACACTGCAGTTTGGGATCCAAATCCTCTGCCTTCCCTTGATGTGTCATACTGAACAAGCACTCTCACACCTCTCATTCTTAAGCACTCACAGCGTGGCACAGAAAGACAGAAATCTAGCAGACTCGCTAGTGAGTCAGCACCCTAAGAGCAGCATCCAGTATCAGTTCCTGTCATCAGGGTGAATAGATCAAGGCTACCCAGTCTGGAATTGGTAAAGTTCTTACATTACTTTAAACTTTAGGAAACTCTTCCACTAATACAGATTTTGAAGAAAACACTAATAATTAAGTTGCCAAAACAAGAACACTCCTATCAGGCGAGTAACCTATTTATTCAATTGTTCTCCTTTCAAAGAGGTGCCCTACACTTTAGCAAGGCCATTTTCAGTAGAGTTACGCACTTCTAGGTCTGTTCCGTGGGCTGGCTCAGAACGGCATAATTCTGTTTAGGATTCCACAGCAACAGAGCAACAGATCACTAATCAGCTACTAATTTTTAGACAGGGCAGCAACACCACATGTGTTAAACCTCTCACTGACTCAGGCAAAGGGCTCTTCAACCCTATCCTTCCCAGAGTGAACAGCAAGACAGATTTGGCAAGCCCCACCCTCCCCCTTTAGTATCTCAGGTGCTCAATCCAAGACACAGTCAAATAACTGCTATAAGGTTAGGGTCCATAAAAACAGGTTGATTACCTGTAACTGGTGATCTTCGAGTGGTCATCTGTGCATTCACACCTCTGGGATATAGTGCGCCTGTGTCAACCCCGATCAGTATTGTGGAAAGCTAAAAGGGATTTTTGTGCCCACTTCCCAGTCACGTGCCAGGCTCCAGTGTGCATGACCAGGGGAGGGGCACGATGATCCCATCAGTTCCTTCTGACTGCTGCCCTCAATCATAAAGATGAAAGGAAAGACCGAAAGCAGAGAGAAAGGAGGGCGGGTGCAGGGCCGGCCGGCTCACCCACTAGGCGAACTAGGCTTTCACCTAGAGCGCAGGCCCTGGATAAGGACAGCAAACTGCCACCCTCAGCACCACCAAAAGCCCCCCACCCCCACCAAAAGCCCTGCGCGGCGCCATCTTCGGGCTCTGGCCACTGCGCCGAGGGAAGGAGGGAGAAGTGCTGTGGCGGCACCCCGCCCCAGAGGAAGAAAGAGAAGGCAGGCGGGGGACCCACATGGGGTGGCATCAGGGCACCACAAGCCCACACACCCACGTGGGGTGGCATCTCTCTCCAGGGACCGGAGGCTCCAGCCAGACACAGTGAGGTTACACAGCGCAAGAAATTAGCAATTTCTAATATTGTGTTTTTCATTCCTGAGTTATCAGGAAGGATGAACGGGGGGAGGAGCGTCCAGCAGGATCCGGGGGAGAAGGGGAGCTTCTGCTCCACAGCACATTCTGACTGTTCGCTGCTCCTCGCAGTGGGATTGCCCTTGCGCAGAGTGGGCCAAGCGTCCAATTGGGAGAAGGACTTTCCCAGTCCCTCACATAGCTCTTTTTAAAAAATTGCACCAGCCCGTTGCAAAGCCTCGGGGGGGAGTGGCTTCACTGCCAGCGCCCGAGATCACGTCTGTGTCACTTGGTGCACGCTGCTGTCTTCTGGAGCGGCAGGAGGAAACTTGGCGGGCTTTTGGGCCAA
Organism: Gekko gecko; assembly: GCA_029375565.1. Taxonomy (NCBI): domain Eukaryota; kingdom Metazoa; phylum Chordata; class Lepidosauria; order Squamata; family Gekkonidae; genus Gekko; species Gekko gecko. The sequence goes on from JAPDNY010000006.1 coordinate 42,838,371, forward strand.
ATCGACTTCTGTCTCAGGAATGACGGGGGAGGGGGGAGAGGCTGGGAAACCTTCTCATCCCCTGCCGCCTGGAGCGTCACTGGCAACACCCCCTGGTTAGCGGCAGCTCGTACATGAAGGGGGACGCCACAAGACAACCTTGCCTGGGGGAGCGCCACAAGCTAGCCCCGCCTAGGGCACAAAAAAACCTCAGGCCGGCCCTGGGTGGGTGGTGTGAATGCACAAATGACCACTTGAAGATCACCAGTTACAGGTAAGCAACCTGTTTATCTTCTTTGTGGTCTCTATGCATCACACCTCTGGAAGATTAGAAAGCAGTATACGCCTACCTAGAGAAGGGTGCTGAAGGTCCTAGATATGCACTGCCTGCAACACAGCTTGTCCCACTGTCATACGCTGATGAAGACGTACATCAGGGGCATAGTGCTTCACAAAGGTGTGAGGAGTAGCCCAAGTAACTGCACTGCAGATGTCATTAAGCGACACACCTCTCAGAAAGGCAGTGGATGTCACTATCGCCCAGGTGGAGTGTGCTCAAAACAGACCCAGGAGTGGTTTCTTGGCAAGCAAGTAGCCAAGCTTGATCATTTCCACAATCCATCTGGACAGCCACTGAGAGGACAGTTTCTTCCCTTGTGCAGGCAAGGCATGGGAGACAATAAGGGCTGGAGTCTTCCGGAAAAAGTGCGTCCTGTCCAGGTAGAAGAGCAAAGCCCTTTTCACGTCTAAGGTGTGAAGATGGCGTTCCTCGTCATTCTGCGGTGTTGGGCAGAACACAGGGAAGACGTTGTTGGCTCGCATATGGAACTTCGAGACTACCTTAGGCAGAAATGAAATGTCCAGGGCTAAGGTAACACCGTCATGATGAAATTGCAGGTGGGGGGATCACAGCGTAGTGCGGACAGCTCGCTCACCCTCCTAGCAGAGGTAATAGCTACCAGAAAGGCAGTCTTCCAGGAAAGGAGTTGAAGACTGCAGGGAGCCATAGGTTCGAAAGGCTTACCCATCAATTTGTGGAGTACTAAAGGAAGGTCCCAAGCCGGCATAGGACCACGAGACGGAGGGAAAAGGTGCCTAAGCCCCTTCGGGAACTTTGGTTCGTGAATGTGAGAAGACAGAGTGGCCATCCACCGCAGGATGATTAGCTGAGATGGCTGCTAAATACACTCTCAATGAAGTATAACTAAGGCCCAAGTCCAAACGGGACAATAAGAAACCAAAAATCACTACCAGATCAGTTGGAGGAGGAAGAACCCCCAATGAACTAAGGTAAGAAAGAAAAACTTTCCACTTCCCAGCATAGGAAGCCCTAGTAGATGGTTTACGGAAATTCAGCAACACATGTTCTATCCTATCTCTGAGTCCAGCCAATGGATCTTCCATGCTGTGAGTTTCAGGTGTGGCACGTCATGATGTAGCACCCATCCCGCCTGCGCAAGGAGGAGATCCGGTGCTGGTGGGAAGTGGATAAAAGAGCCCTTGGATACATGGAGGAGAGTGGGGAACCAGTGTTGTCTAGGCCACCAGGGGGTCACCAGGATGCAGCGTGGTCTGTCACTCAGGATTTTGGCTATCACTTTGGGGAGTAGGAGAAAAGGCAGAAAAAGAAACACATAGTTGAGTGTCCACGGGTAAAGGAGACCGTCTCCCAGGGAGCAAGGGTCCTTCCCTGCCCTGGAGCAAAACATGTGACATTTCTTGTTCTCGTGTGTCGCAAAGGCATCCAACTCCGGGTGGCCCCGTGCGCGAAAGACTGGCAGGAGATACGCCCAGTTGATCTCCCATTCGTGCCATGACACATCCCCTCTGCTGAGGAAGTCTGCTTGTACATGCAGGGTCCTGGGTAGATGGGCAGCTACAAGGAATGTGTTCCACATCTGACATTCGTTCCAGATGTCTGTGGCTAGTCGACAGAGGCTTCTGGACACCGTCCCACCTTGACGATTGAGATAGAGCACCATGGTGTTGTTGGTGAGTACTGCTACAATCTGATGAGTGACCAGATGACGGAACGACCGGAGAGCATACTGAATGGCTAATGACTTCAGAAAGTTGATATGATGGTGAGCCACATGAGGTTCGCACTGTGCACCCACACAAGATTCCTTGGAGATGTGCTCCCCAACCCTAGAGAGACGCATCTGAGGTTAGGGTCATCCCCAGGATCGGAGGGTGGAATAGAGCTCCCACTAGAAGATTTTGCAGGTCTTCTCACCAAAGGAGAGAATTCAAGACAGACTCCAGAAGTGTGAAATGTAGGGACTGTGGTTGTCTCTGAGGGTGGAACTTCCTGACGAACCACAGCTGTAGCATCTGTAGCTTGGCAAACACGATGACTGATGTGGTGTCTGCCTTGGGAGGGAGGAATGCTCTGCAAACCACCAAGTCCAGGATTGCTCCGATGAATTGCACCTGTGTAGAGGGTACGAGCATCGACTTTTTTAGATTCACTTTCAGCCCTAGAGCCTCCAGAGTATCGAGGGTCAGGGTAATATGGTGGTGTAAAATGGTCTTGGTATTTGCAACCAGTAACCAATCATCTATGTATGGAAATATCCGTACACCTCACAGACGGAGGTGAGCCGCAATGACCACCATCACCTTGGTGAAGACACGGGGTGCCATGGATAGCCCAAAGGGGAGGGCTTTGTACTGAAAGTGTCCATTGCCTACTGTGAAACGCAGGCACATCCTGTGGGCAGGGTGGATAGAGACATGGAAATAAGCATCTTGCAAGTCCAGAGTCACCATCCAGACGCCCCTCTCCAGGAGAGGGAGAATAGATTGCAAGGTTACCATGCGGAATTTCTTGTATGCAATATAACAGTTCAAGTTTCTTAGGTCCATGAAGGCACGGAGGCCTCCATCTTTCTTGGTGACCATAAAATAACGGGAATAAAAACCCTGGCGATGTTGCGGCACCGGGACAGGTTCTATGGCGTCCTTGAGCAGGAGGTTCTGTACCTGTTCCAGTAGTGGGGGTGACGATGGAGTAAGAATGAAGTTTGCGTTGTTGGGAACTTGAAGAAACTCTGAGGTATCCCTCCCAGATTACCAAAAGAACCCATCGATCTGATGTTACCTGTTGCCAGGCATACAGGTAAGGGGACAGATGGGTCGGAGGGAGTGGTAATTGACCCCAGTCAAAGGCCTTGCTTGGGGTTCTTCTGAGTCTTAGCCCAAGATTGTGTAGCTGAAGGGAATATGGGCTTATTCCCATAAGAACGTCCAGAATTGTTGGGCGATCTTTGCCATTATGGTTCTGGAGAGGACTTAAAGGAAGACGTGCGAGACCAGGGCTTATTCCAGGACTTTCCTCTTGACTGTTTAGAGGCCATGGTGACTCCAAGGTTACGGGAGGTTTTAATACTTTTATCGAGGTCCTGTAGGACAAGTCCATTGTGGAACTGAAGAGGCTGTCACCTTCAAAGGGAAGGTCCTCAACCACCAACTTTGTGTCCTGTTGAAGGGCAGTAGAGCACAACTAGGCATGGTGTCGTAGGGCAACCGCTGAGGTGAGGGACTTAGACGCTACATCCAGATTTTGCTTGGCAGCGTTGAGTTGGTGTTTGGCCAAAAGCATACTTTCCTTCTGGATGCGTCTAGCTGGGTGGTTCTTGTCTGCAGGAAGGGCTGCAATGAACTCTGACATCTGCTCCCATAGGGTGTATTGATGTTTGCCCATACAGGGTGCATAATTGGAAGTTTTAATACCCAACGCCCCAGAAGAGTAGAATTTTCTGCCAAAGGAGTCCAACTTCTGTCCTTCTTTATCAGAGGGAGTGGAATGGCTACACTTGCCCTTTGACAAAGAGGAGATGACCACAGATTTCGGTTTGGGATGAACAAACAAAATTCAGCTCCTGTTTCCTGTACCTTATACATGTGATCCTTTTGTTAGAGACAGTAACGGAAGCCGGGTGCGACCACGGTGCTTTAGCTGTCTGCAGAAGGACCAGTGTCAGAGGCAGAGCGACCACAGTCAAGTGTCCATCTGAACAATATCAAAAACTGAGTCTGTGATGGTAGGAAGTGGCTGTACTGTAGGTAGGGCCCGGGTGTTGGCCATTCTCTTGACTAAGTCCCCATAAGACTTAATGTCTTCAGATGGAGAAATAGGGAGGTCATCCCCTACTTGTTGTGATGGAGACGGTTCTAATTGGATGGGAGAATCCTTCATCTGCAGAAAGTGAGGCGTTGGAAATGCTGGAGTGCTAAGATGGGTCCGAGAGCGGTACTGGAAGCATCGATCCCGACTGGGTTTTAGGGCAAGTCGACATTGACGGCACAGAGGCATGTGATTTATTCAGTGGTACCGATGCATACAGTTTGGCAAACTCCATTATCGGAGAAAACTCTCAATGTTGAGAGATTCGAGAGGAGGTGGATTGACAATCCCACTACAGGAGGGCATGGAGGAAGCCAAGGAACACCAGGAAAAGGGTACGCCTCATACAAATATTGCCACTGGCATTGGTCCCAAGTGGGCGGCTGGAAATGTCCAGGTGACCGATCCCCAATTTGGCCACACAGGGATGGAGGTGCCCCAGCATCCACTCCTCGTCCCGAACGCTGACTTTCGACACTGGAAGAGTGAGAGGCCTGCGCCGGTGCCATATCCTGTTCGGAATTGGTAAGTTGAATTGGGTGAGGAGAGGGTGGAGACTGAACACTCTGTGTCTGCCCATGATCTCAGGAGTCAAGCAAAGTGGCTCCCGACATCGAGAAGTCCTTCTTGTGCTTCTTATGCTTGACAAGCCGATCGTCCTTACCCTCCTGACAATGTTTCGTGGGAATATGGGCATCAGACTGAGAAGCCGGGATCGAGCATTTCAGCACCGATTGGTCGACATCAAAATGACCCAGTGACAGAGACCGTACGGCCATCGATCCCGATGTAGGGGTCGACATGGAGGCATGTCCAGAAGTCTGTTGTGACAATGCCATAGGCGAAAGAGCCAATTCGGTTAGTGCCACAGAAAGTCTAGCCCCGCTCGATTCTTCCTCGTTTGTCAAGAGAACTTCACGCAGTGGGCACAGTGCAATTCCCCCAGGCACAATAAACAAAGGGAGTGTCCACCGCACTTGCAGCACTGTTTAAAGAAGCCCCACCGTTTGGCCATAGGCGGGGGGGGGGCAGAAAATTCTGCCGAAGCAGCAACAAGTCCCAAAACTACCTAACACACACTAAACTGAAACTAGCCAACTACAAATCCAAGAAGTAAAGGGAGAAGGCCAAAAGCCGAAAAATGTTTACCGACCGAGGCATAGGAGATCTTACCAGCGCAGCAGTCAGAAGAGAACTGGCGGGATCATCGTGCCCCTCCCCTGGTCATGCACACTGGAGCCCAGCACGTGACCAGGGAGCAGGCATGAAAATCCCTTTTAGTTTTCTACAATACCAATTGGGGTCGGCGCAGGCACAGTATATCCCAGAGGTGTGCTGCACAGAGACTACAAAGAAGATTAAGATGTTCCTGGATATGAGGGATCATACAAAGGGAAAGGTGAGAAACTCCTGCAGGTCCACAGCAAGCCCCTTGGCGACCAGTTGCCCAGCCCTTCTTTAGTATTTTATCAGTTCCATCCAGTTATTTCTTTACAGACTGTCTTAAACAGCCATCAATCACTTCAGCTTTCCTGAATTTATTTACTATGAATTAGCGATGCTGCTTTGGATATTACCACATCCCAGACCACTTCCCTCATGATGCTTTTGAGTGACACAGAAGTGCTCCCCAGATTCTCCTTTATGTCTGAAGACAGACAGGAGAGAAAGGAACATTCAATAGACTTTACTATCTCCTAGAAAGACTCAAGTACACACAGTGTCAAGGAGCAGCTTGGAAAGGATCTTTTTTTGGAAGAGGTGATCATGGACGTTCTGCCCGTCAAGCAAGTACGGATAGCTCCCAGAGGGGAAGCAGGAGCTGCCATAACTGGATCTCTAGGTTATGGCATGCATAGATGCAGGCTCTAAAAAAGAATCCCACAAATGAACACAGAAGCATCATGAGGGAAGCCTATAGAGCACCATCATAAACATGTACCTGCGGCAACTTTTAAACAGAACTGTGCATGCATTCATTAAAAAATATGACAGGAAAAAAAGCTATGTGGAAGGGTAGCAGGAAGAAAGGGGGAACAGGAGCCGCACTGACACCCACATCTAAGATAGGGAAAATCATATATAGAAACATGTATTTTGAAATGTTTAGACATGGAATGGACTTGCAAGTTCCAAGAATCAGTTGGCTATTCCCTATTGTTTCGTTTATTTATTCCCTTCATTTATACCCCACCTCTCTCCTCAGAGGCGTCTCAAAGCTGTTCACATGGTTCTCTTCTTCATTTTATCCTCACAATAACCCTGTGAGGTAGACTTGGCTGAGAGTGTGTGACTGGCCCAAGATCATCCAGCCAGCTTCTATGGCAGAGTGGTGATTTGAACCTGGGTCTCCCAGAGCCTAGTCTGATTCTCTAACCATTGTACCACACTGGCTGAGGCTCTTAAGGTGTGTTTAAAAAAACAAAAAACAAAAAGCAACCCATGTTGCTTGGTGAGGTCTAAGCAGTCATTTTTGCATTCTAGTTCAGTTCTAGTGTGCATCCCCAGTTCAGTTTTTCGAAATCATGCATGATTAACAACAAGCTCCATTCATTTTACATCACCATTTTTCTAGTCTCGTCTAGCCAAGGAGAACAGCTTAAGAAGAAAAAAAAACCTGAGCCTTCCATATTTGACAGAGCCTTCCTCAGGTTTATCTTTTTGGCACAAACATTAATCTATCATGTGGGTAAAATGACTCACTAGGTCAAGAAGATTAGTGGAGGAACCCCTCACGACTGCAATTACTGTCCACTCAAAAGAAGGCCACAAATTGCAAAAATGTGTTTAGCTTTAATTTGGCAAAAGTAATAAAAAACGATCACTCTCTGTCCTCTCTTGATTTACCACCCAATAAATGTCACTCGATAACCAGCAATGCTTCCTGCAGGGGAGGTCAACTCTATAAAAAGAGTGGACTTGAATGAAAAGCTGTGTGCAGCAATGTTTCCCAAAGGAAATGTCAGGATGAATTCAACAATGAGACTCAGAAACAGCGGGGGTGGGATATGAGGCTATGGGTGGGTGGGTGGTCAACGGGCATCTGGAGCAATGTGTCAAAAAGATAGGCTGAAGAAGGCAAGACTGACAAGTGCATCTTCAACAGATAGGGATTCCTTCCGTGGGCACAGTGCAGGGAAACCGTGAGTATTCCTACACAGTGTATGACTAGAAACAAAGGGATTGTTAAAAAAAAACAAATGCATCATGTACTGGATTCATGCATCTTTCCCACCTTCCATATACTTCATTTCCCTGTTTATCAAGGACAATGTTGGAGGGTTTCTCTTTTGGCTAGACTACATGATTTCCCCTCTGCTGGTCTGGTGGGCAGATTCCAAGGAGTACCCAGCTGGGACAGGTTATGTGGCTCTTGTGCAATTCAAACTTTATCCCAGATTTTATGTGATTGCATGCTGGCTGCCCCTTTGAGAGACCCAGAGATCTAGCTGGAGATAGTTTCTAAAGGTTTCCTTTGTTGCTATGCCTTTCCTTCTCACTGACTCGGATTCTGGTATCACTTTGGCCGTGGCAAAATTTCTGGCAGCAGTGGCTTCTATGCAAGGATGGAAATAGAGGGTGGTATTTATGAGACTTGTTCTGTCCAAGACTGCTGGATCAATGGATTGTTAAATAAAGAAAGGGTTCAGCAAATGTCCGTTACAGCTCCCTGGTTAAAAAAAAAAAAATTCCTATGTTGCCTCTAGGGAAAGTTGTGGGAATACTTTTTTTAAAAAAGGTGTTAGTGTGAACTTAATACAGAGATTTTCAGGGTTAGTAGATGTTAACACTGCATTTCCTTGGCTCTAGAGATCTAGCATGCATCTACATAAACTTGAACCTGCAATGGTCATGTCCTATTTCCCATGCAGATGACCATCAGTGCTGCCCTGAAGAGCCTTGAGCTCTGCACACAGCCATCTGCTGGTTGTCCCCAGCCTGAAAGATGCCCACCTAGCCTCAGCCAGGCCAGGGCTTTCTCAGCCTGGTGGAACATGCTTCTGAATGAGATCAGGGCCCTGCGAGATCTGCTACAGTTTTGCAGGTCCTGCAAGATGGAGCTGTTCCGCCAGGCTTTTGGTTGAGGTAGCGGGCATCGACAAGCTGGCCTCCCTATATTGCTGCTGCATGAAACCATTACAGTTCAGTGCTGGCCCACTCGTTTCCCGGCTGTAAGAACTGAAACTGAATATACTGCACTGCCCACTTTAAATGTTTTAAATGGGTTTTTATTGAATTGATTTAATATTGTTATTTATTATCTGATTGAATTATTTCAAGATTGTATTGAATCTATTGTGAGCCGTCCTGAGCCCACTTGTGGGAAGGGCAGGATATAAACTGAAATAATAAAATAAATGTATTCATGATGCAGGTGCTCCGCTATATACTTGATTTAAATACAATATTCACTGTAAGATTAAGGTATTCTTAAGAAGGAAAACTGTTTACTAACTGATCCTGCTTGAGATATCACTGCATACAAGTTACTGTAGAGGGAATGAACAGGAATAAGGGGGGGGACACACACCATTACCAATTGTTAAGAGCCGGGCAGGGGGGAGACATTTGGTCAGGGATTCTCAGGGTGAGATTATATGTGTGTGTGTTTTTTTAATGTGCTTGTCTTTATCACTTGATCTTTGTGGTATGTGGTGGACTGCACCACCAAGGCCAACCATCTTCCCCCAGTCTGCCATATGGACGACCACAAGTCAAAACTTAGGCTCTATGTGGGGATTAGATAGGCTGAATCAGAAAACAGAAAGCATCCCCCATATACACAGGGAACCTGCATGGATGAACCCTTTCTAAGTCATTTGAATACCACTGGTGTCCATGGAAACAAGAAAGCCAATTAACTCTTTAAACATAATATTGTAATGCTGCTGCAGACAGTTAACATTTTACGTAGCTTATGATCATGCAGAACAACTCAGAGTTCTTACAGAAACCAGTTAGTGTACAGCAAGATGGCCAAAAATATAATCTTTTAGGATCACTAAATTGGTGAGAGGTTCCTGACTGCATCTGAGGCACTGGATATGCACAGCTGCACTTTGAGTTAGCAGGGGCCATTAAAGCTCCATGCAGAAAACCCAAGGCAAGACCATTCCAACAGGTGGCTGTCCAGCTGCTGCCTGAAGAACGCCAGTAAGTGACAGAGAAACCCCCTCCCCTCCCCAGGGGATGAAGTCTACTGTCAAACTGCTCTGTTTCTCCTGATGCTGAACTGAAAACCATCCTCCTGTTAACTTATTTATGTCATTGACAAAATGAAGAACGTGATTTCTGACTGTCATCACAAGGTAAACAGTCATAAATGTCGTAATTCCTTCCCATCAGGTGATCCCACCCACAGCTCATCTATGAATCTTTACTTTTAAAAATATGCCTCCAGTGTAAGCATTCAAAAGAGAATGTGGAAAACTTCCTTTTAAGGAAGAGTTTAATCTATTCCCCTTCCTTAGAGTGCAGGCCCAGTGGAAACCAGCCCTTTTCTGTCACAGAACCAGTTCCAATATTTTCAGCACAAAAGGGAGGGAGCAGGGCTGAACATGGTCCCTTTAAATTTGTAGCCAATGTTCAGACATTGTCTGCCACCTTCTCAGCTAGCACCATTTGGTCTTCTCTCCCCCAAAAGGAGGTGGCATGCCAGTCCTGAGCGAAGGGGGGAATAGTCCTCAACATCAGCCAATTTATTTGCCTTATTTGTCTGCACAAAAAAATCTCAGGATGTGTATGACTATTGCTATTTATGTACCTTTTGTAAAAAGCATATATAGCTTTCACAGCCTTTTAAAACATAATGCATAAAATTTCTTTCATGCCTTTTTTGTTAGTGGCTCACTCAAAGTGGGACTGGCCCGTTTTCACTTGTAGAATAAAAGCCGATTCTAAGAGAGCTATTTAACTGTGACCAGAATTTCAGCAGCGCTGAGAGAACAAAAGAGGGGCTCAAGTCATATGGCCACTTTTCAGCAGGGCGATTTCACTAGATCAGTACATTCGCTTGTTCACAGGCACCCGCTCTTGCATAATTGCCAACCCCCTTTTTTAATCTGCCCAATGACCTAATGCACCAATACTTTAGACATTATAAAAGCATTTGCATGAACATTTTATAGCATATGCCTTTCTACAGAGTCAGTATTTAACAAAAAACACACACACTGATTTTCCAAGAACTGATGATATAAATAAGCATAGTAAAAATATCTTCCCTTGTGTATTTCTGGGCAGCATTAATGAAAGTAACATTAATTTCTTCTGCTTTCACTCCTCATTATAGCATCTCTAGACAGATCTCTTAATTTACATCTAAAGTGCAACTAATTATTTGCTTGAAGAGACAGCAGCATTTGTCAAACAAGAGCAAAGCACAGACAGTGAAACATAACATTACACAAAAAACATACGAAAGCTTTGCTCAAAAAGCAGACAGTAAACAGAGTTTAATAGCCTGAGACTGGTAAGGCTCTGTTTATTGCACAGATGCAATGGAGGGGTCTGTTATTATTTTCTTGATACCAGCCTAACTATATTTCATCTTTACTCAAATATATGTGGCAACCCACAGTGAATTCCCCCTCATCTGTCTAATACTAGGAGTGAATGTGCACAAGCAGTTTAGCAAACACAGTGTGCACTGTAAGCACTTCGTAAGCTGAATGTCTATACTACGACATGTAATAATTTGACATTTGTGACATGACATCATCACATTATTCATTTCTTGCTGAGGTTATGTACATACATGCATATTTAGTTTAAGCACTATCTAAAGCTTCATCTTCATGCTTTCTCAAAGCATACTGTGTTCCCTCCCCAGTGATTGCTGAATGTAATGAACAAGACTTCACAAGCCACACTATACACAAGCTTATCTTCACAAGCCACACTACACTAAGCTCATACCAGTCCATCATTCATTACCATGAATGACAGCTAGGAATCTATAGGACTTTTCTACAGAGGGAGAGATTCTAATAATGTTGACTCCTCCATCAAATTCTAATTGTTGCATGTGAATAGCTCAGTTATGGCTTTCACCTAATAGTACACCAAATGTGCCCAAAATTCGTAATCACAGAATTTTCCTGTCATGTTATATTTAGTTTGCGGAGAATCCTTCCCAAGCTGGTAAAGTGAGAACAAAACTACACGAGACATTTTAGCAAATGTCTCAAAGCCAGGCATGACACGTGATAAACACAGCTCCCAATGCACCAGGGCCCAATTCAGACTGGAACTGCAGAGTGTGGGGAAAGGGCTTCAGGCCTCTCCTGAGCACCATTTTCCCAACCCAAAGAAGCTCCAGGAAGGTGCTATTTGACCTGTTGGTGGCCTGTACGTACAGTGTTTTGGGAACCCCAATCTGACTTGTGCCAAAACATCTTTTGCAACTTGGCTCTCCTGAGAACCAACCATGCCGACACTCTCTTAGTTACACATGGGTAGGTTGTAATTGTTTGATTTACCACCATATATTTGTCCTACTAGATCCAAGTCTGAGCACCTCTGACCTAGAGCCTTTAGGCAAATGAATAATCTACCCAGGCATCTGTAAGGACCATCAATTACACAGATGAGCCTATCTCAAGCCCTGAGGCCTCACTGAGACATCCCCTGTTCAGGACTCTGCCACAGGAAATTTTGGAACATCAGTGCAATCATCTCTCCATTCACCCCAGCATCATCGACACATACACACATATCATCATTTTATTTTCAATGCCACACAAACAGTTCTAGAAAGTGTCTTGCTGACTGCCAGTAGAGTTTGCCCAAGTAGGCATCTATAAGACTGAAACTTAACAGCATGATTACTTAGAAGCACGGCTGTCTGCAGTACAACTCCCTCCCAAGTAAGCATGCCCAGGGCTGAAAGTTCAGGGTTAATGCTGTGGCTTCCTGCTTATCACAGTCATTTCCTTCTAGGACACACATGTGTCAAAGATTATCGGGAATGAAGAGGTGAGATCGCTAATGGAAAACCTGGAGGTTGCATTAACTCTATGAACTCTATGAAGGAAAACAAGCAGACTTTGTGCCTCAATACCAACTGCACAAGTGGAAAATGAAAACAGGAAAGGAAGAAGCAACACACCTGGTTGCTTAATGAATCCCAGCACCCTGAGCAACTTCACAAGGCTCTTATCTGACCAAGTATGGATAACAATATTTATGGCAACATATCCTTCCCTTCAGGAAGCAATGGCAATAAAATGATGCCGATTTTTAATCACATGCTCAAGTCCCTGTTTTTCAACACAGGTTAACATTTAACCACACCACCTCAGAAACACCTAAGAGTGATTCAGTAACAGGCTGGCCTACACGGAAAAACCAGGCCTTGGACGTATGGAGAAATCAAACTTAGCCTACTAGTGTCTTTTGAGCAGTGCAAATTGCTCTGGAAATTTTCTTGATTAATAAAACTGAAACAAGAATTAGGTGACCAACAGTGCGGTCTAAAACTGAGCTACATTTTTCAAAGTCCACTGCAGTTAACGGGCTTAGGAGGCATAACTCTGCTTAGGATAAGTTTGAAAAAGTTTGAAAAAGTACATTGAATAAAAACAAAATAACTAAAACCAGCTGAGATGTTCCTGTGATTACTGGTACAACAAAATCTTTCAGGTACTTTTAAATTTGCAGAATCCAATTACTGGATACTACACAGTCATAAGACAGCAGAGTTGCCTGGCACTTTACAAATGCACTTTCCATACAGCAAGGACCTCACAGCTCTGCCTTACCATGCCCACTGGTTTTCCTATTTGATTTGCTCTGATGCTTCCCTCTCTTACACAGATCAATACATGAGGGTTTGAACACAAAGCATCCTGATGACAGAAGTTCCATTCACAGGGTATGTGGCAAAGCTGCACACTGAAGATCAAACTGCAAATTTGTTTTGTGCATTTCTGATACAATAGCCTGAATGATGCAATATGAGCAGAAGAAGATAACGAAGGGGGGGAGCCTTAGTGACAATGATGATTAATTACCGAAGTCACAAGCTGACACTATGCTCTGCTTCTTTGATTCAAGCAATCTAATATTCTATTCCCGCCCCCCTTTAAAAGTCAAGTCACAGAAATCCTGGGGTATAACCACAAATGAAGAAAAAGATGCATCACTGGACTTATTAGCATTTACAAATAAAATAAAGGGTTGTTTTTAAAAGAGGTTTGGAAATAAAGTGATCATTCATACCTTTACATACTCCATAGCTGGGTCCACAGCAGTCTGCTTTCTGCAATGGAAAGACACGGCAATGAGTTTGATGATTTCTTACTGCAAAAATCAGATGCAGAACAAAATCGATGTTACTGGACCTAATGGCATAGGTAATACAACAGACCATCACAGAAAAGCTAGAATAACTGCAGAAAGGGGATGTAATGAAAAAACCCAGAATTTTAATTTTGGTTATCTGCCACTGCCACAATTTGCGTAAGATATCACAAACATGTCCAAATTGTTGGATTTATTCTAAAACTGAGGTAGGACTGATTCACAAAACATCCTTTAAGGCTTATCTTCTATTAATGCTTACTTTTTAATGTCAATCTACCTTGGACACAGCAGTTGTGAAGCACGGCAGCCATTTGAGCACCACATCATGATCCTGAGTTACTATACCACAGCAAACAGTCAAAAACAGTTCAAGGTAGTACATTTAATCGGGAAAAGTGGTAAAACACCAAAGCCCCTCTAGGAAGACAGCATCACTGTTTCACATACAATTAGTCTTCAACATCACCTAGGCCCAGGGGTTCTACGCCCAGAGTGATTATTGTTATGGACCTACATACATCACATGTACAAATTCCTTCACTTATAAAACAGGGCGACTGTCCTACATGGACAGTCGCTTGTATGCAGCCATGCATGTAACAAAGGCAAACAGAGTTTTCCTGTGCTCTTGCAGCCTCTGATTCCTAGGGTTACAGAACCTACATGAAGCAATAGCTGTGTAGGTCAGGAGGCTGAACTTAGGAGGGACAAGGAGATGCAGCCACCCTCTATCTTCAGCTGAGCTGCATTTGGAAGACAGAAGAGGAGCCATTTCACCTTCCTGCTCCTCCTCCCTAGGGCATCCCCGCAACCCACACAGCTATCCCCATGTCCTTACTGGAAGTTCAGAAGGGATGCAGAACAGAGAGGAATGCGGGGAGGGGGGACACTCTGCACTGCATATATGGATGATTGGATACAGGCCAATATTATTACAGGTGTTATGAAGATAAAAAAACATAACTACAAAAATTCTTGCTCTCCCCCCACCCCCATTCTTTAAAATATTCAGCAACAGACACATAAATAGTGTAGATATTCTATCCCTTGACCCAAATGAAACATGAGAAGGTACACATCCAATGTGCAGTGAGTGCAGTACTTCCAATGTAAGTACATACTGAAAATAAATTCAGAGTCACAGTAATTGAAGTCCTTGTCATGGATTTATGAACCGCAGACACAAAACTCTTGCCAAGCTGTTTATAACGCATGAAGTAGGTTAGAAACTATATGATTTGAAAGCCACTATGAATGTTATAGCCCTGAACTGGATGGCCCAGGCCAGCCTGATCTTGTTAGATCTTGGAAGCTAAGCAGCATCTGCCCTGGCTAGGAAGTGGATGGGAGACCTCCAAGGAATCCCAGGGTTATGATACAGAGGCAGACAATGGCAAACCACCTCTGAACATTTCTTGCCTTGAAACCCTATGGCAGGGCTGCCGAACTCATTTCTTATGAGGGCCAGATTTGACATAAATGAGATCTTGTTGGGCCGTGCCATGTGTGTCATAAAATGTAATACCAGGTAGTGGAGATATAAACTTGATAAAGGACACAAACACAAAGGAGTTGTTGTTGTTTTTTTAACTAAAAATAAAAACTTGCTTAAAACATTAGCACTCTTGCAATATTTTGTTTATTTAACAGTGTCTGATAACTGACATCTCTTGCTCTGAATTATTGCATCAAAATGTCTGTGCTGTTGCAATCCTGAGTATGCTGTTCAGGTGTGTATCTGTAAGCTGCAAACCTACGATGATGCAGCAGCAGCAGCAGATCTGGAAAAAGATTCCACTTCGGGCTGATAGAAGCCCTCTGGGGGCCTGATCCAGCCCCTGGGTCGCGTGTTTGACACCCCTGCCCTATGGGAGGGTCACTATAAGTCAGCTGTGACTTAACGGCACTTTCCACCACATGACTGCTATAGCCTTTGCCCTACTTACCTTGAAGTGCTGTGAGCTCCACTGAAATAAGCACACAATGAGATGGGGACTGAACCCATTTTTGACAACCAATAGCCCAACCTAATATTTACATTCCTAAAAACATATATTTATACCCAATGTGCTACAACACCTGGCAGAATGATAACAGATGCCCAAACAACCTCAGTGTTATTTGGTTGTCTGTATGGACTCACAGAGTATCAAGCTATCTGGGAGCATTATGTTCCAGACTGGTTCCATATGTCATCCACCTAAGCAATAAGGTGGATTGTTACCACTTGTTACCACTGCAACTTGTGTTTTCAGGATTCTAGCAAGAATTCTAGCAAGAATTGTGCAGAAATTCTTCTAATACCTCTCTGCCCTGTATGGCATTTTTTAAGATAAGCACACAAAATAATTAACAGCCTACAAAAATGCTCACATAGCTAGCCAATCTGAGCACTCTTGCATGGTAGTTTCAGTGCTGGATTGGGGAGGCTGCAGCACAGAAGGGCAAATGTGGTAAGTAACCAGAAGTGCACAGCTGACACTCAAAAGGCCTTCTAAGTCTCTGACAGGCTTTTACTGATTTGGTATATTTGTAGCCTGCCCTCCCATCCCTTCTCCAAGGAGGTCAGGGCGGCATACATGGTTCTCCCTGCTCCATTTTATCCTCCTAACAACAGAGAGAGAGAGAGAGAGAGAGAGAGAGAGAGAGAGAGAGAGAGAGCGAGAGCGAGAGCGAGAGAGAGAGCGAGAGCGAGAGAGAGAGAGGCTGGCTCAAGGTTACCCAGACATTTCTTGGCAAGCAGAAATATGAACCCAGGTCTCAACGGTCTTAGTCCAACACTCTAACCACTACAGCACATATACAGCCACTGAGAGAAAGGACAGCAAATCCTTTTATCAGTCATTTTCTTCAACCCCAATTGAAGCCGAAGGATTTCCATTACAAGCCGTCCAGCTATATATTTAAAAGTAATGAAAAGGCAATTTTCAAAGCACATCTAATTGAAACAAATGCATCAGTAGAGTCTAACCATTAACAGCAAGTGGAAGCATCTTTCATTTTCAAAGTGGTAATTTAATCTTGCATAGTGGGTTCAATATTACGGTGCCTCTTGAAAGATCTATTGTAACTGGAAGACAATCACGTTGTACGTTACCTTGATGTAATTATTTGCTTTTGAAACCATAAATCAGTTGGAGCCCTGTTCTACAATGAAAAAAGATACCTTCCCAAAGCGATACAGTATGTAGATTAAAATTGTTCAAATCAGTAAACAAATCAGAAGAGCAGCTTTTTGTAAGGTCTCCCTGCAAGGTCCCTGTTTTCAAGGTCAGGCTTTCTACAATATTGTTAGCACTAACTGTAGTTTGCAGCTGGAGCCCTGTTTAAGATCCAACAAATGCACCATGGTTAGTGCAAACAATACCTAAGCATTATACCTGCACCGAACCAGTACAAAGAACTATGTGTATGGTAAATGCTGAAAACCATGTTGTAAATGAAGTTAGAACTAGATTCTGGAAGACAAATGATCTAAGCAGCTACTGACCAAATACAACAAAAGAAGCATTTTATAAATAGTCATAGCTACGGAACAATGGTGTTGCTAAGAGCTATAAAGAATATATAGGCGGGATATAAATCGAAAGTAATAAATAAATAAATAAAGCAATCAAACAGTTCAGCAGTTATACTCTATAGTGTAGTTTTAAGACAATAGTTAACAAACACACAAACACAGCCAGTGTTATCCCTTGTCCTGTACAGGGCTATAAATGAGGGCACTTTAGGGTGCATCTTCTCCCATATTAGGTCAGCAGAGGAGTTTCTGCTTTGTGTGCCTTCCGGTTGGATCATGAAATCTGCAAACATGTGTCACAAGACCTTTTTGGCTGTGGCACCCATTCAATGAAATTGCATCCTCTGTGTTGCATCTTTTGCAAATCACTGTACATTTTTCTGAATTCTCACAGTGGAAGTCTTTGATTAGGCTTACTGAGACTTTGGGGAGAGGAGAAGAGGTAGGGAACACTGTCCATAGCAGCAAACAATGTCTGGCTATGACATCAGATCTATGCCTTAGCATCCTCCCCCAGACGATTTTTGGCTACAAGCCTGCTCCTGTATTTGGTTGTTCCCAGCCGATGCCTCTGAGTTACAATTCCCTTGCTTTATTTCTCTGCAAGTGTATACAAGACTAAAGAGGGGGAAACACAACATATCACTGATGTTATGTCTCCCACTACCATCTGTAATCACTCATGTTTACCCGAGCCACCAGGAATATACCAACAGGATTACAACTGTGGTCAAACACAGCTGCCCATAAAACCTTTATCATGAATCACAGCTGAAAGCCTCTTTCACTGCCATAATAAGCTCCGTCTTTCAACGGGCATTATAAAACTCCTAGTTAAAAGAAGTTTATCTTTCTGTTGATTCGTCTGGCTGTTTGCTCAAAGGTGCACATTAGGATTGGGGGATGCTCTCCCTACTTGTGTATGGAATTAACTAAATCATGGGTTCACGTGGGGACTTTCCACTGTATGTTTGGCTTCCCAGTGATCAGATAAGCCTTATTTCCATGTCAACAAAAGAGCATTTGATGTACAAGAGTGGCTCATTAGCATTGGAAAGGAAAAGCTGTCGAGTCCTTCAGAAGATAAGAGAACAAAAAGCAGCTTCCCATTTGAGGAATAGCATTAACTTCTGACCTGTTTGCGTGACATCACAGACATTCAATACACACAGCAAGAAAAACAAGTTGACAGTTAATGTTGAGGCTTGCCTTTACTAGGTTAATCTTCTAGATGAATCAGGCCTTTTCTCCATCTTGGCATTTCTGACAGAAAAACCCAACTGAGTTCAATGCTGCTTTTCTTTCTAATTAAAGGGTTTGGTTCTAGTATCAGGCAGGCAGTTTTGGTAATCTTAGTCATGTATGCTGTGATAGGTGTCAAAGGAATCATGTTTGTAATTTTTTAACAAGATAATAAAAATGGGATAGGTGTTAAAGTTGTGATGCACCCTATAAGCTGTAACAACCAAGAGGTTTCCACTAGGCAGTCAACTGAGAGGCAGTCCAGTCACAGGGAACAACGGGGAAATCACATAATTCCAATAGGGCAGATCTGAGCATGGGACTTCAAAGTACTTTGGTTTGGCATTTTAACTGATTTTTATCTCACCCTTCCTCCATGGAACTCAAGTTCATGTACCTGGTCTCTCCCCCCCTATTTTACCCTCACGAAACCCCTGTGAGGTAAGTTAGGCTGAGAGAACAATGGGCTCCAGAATATCTATACCAGAGTAGGGATTTGAACCAGGTCCTCTTACACAGTCCAACACTCTCATCACTATGTGGCTCACTCAGAAGGCAAGGGACAGGCCGAGAGCCCTTTGGCTCTTGTCCTTCAGCTTGCACCTCTGGTCACACCAGGCCAGAACAAACATTTCAGCCCAGATTTCATTCAGCAACTATAAAGATGTTCCCAAGCTTCCTCCCTCATGAATTGGCTTTGTGCAAACAGGGACAGCATCAGGGTTGGGTGTGGTCAGGCACCTGCAAGTCCCGTTCTCATCAGACAGCTGTAGCTGGATGGATCTCGCACCTCCTGCTTTGAACTTTCTTGGCTCGCTACCTGCTCATTCATTCACCCCTTCTTTCCTCCTAAGAACTGTAGGCAGCACACATCACACAGCAGTGAAAATTATGGGCTAAAACAGGGGGAACAAATGCCAGTATCAAAATGTCATTCAGATCCCTTCTGTCTTTATTCTCCTCCAGAATGACTGGCAAGAAGGCACCTCCCTTGGGGGAAGTTATATAGCCTGGAGAAAGCAGATCTACATGTAAGATTAGTACCCTTATTCTGCAAGTACCTCTTCTTTCTTACAATATTAAATCACTTACAGTCAGTGCTGCCCCATGAAGAGCTATATCCTTCTAAGCCCACTGAGTTCAGTAGACTTAGAAGGGTGTAATTTTGCTTAGGACTGCATTGTAAAACACTATTAAGATTGGGCCCAAAATCCTGCACCCATGAAGAGGAACATATGGAGTGGCTTGTAGTGGGGGAGGGCAGTATAACTTTTCTTCCTTTGGCCTCTGAAAACAGCAACTGACAAGTCATTAAAATCCACTAGGAGCTCTATGGTTGCCAACCCTCAAAAGACTGGCTGGGGGTAGTACTTAACCTAATGGTGTCCCATGACATCACTTCCAACTGTGTAGCCATAGACTTCTGGATGAATCCTAGATCATCTCATGACATGGTGACATCACCTCCAGTTACACAGCTAGAAGTGATGTTACAGCATCTGGAATGGGCCTACCAGAGTTGATGCAGACAGCATCTTCACTTGCTGCATTTATGAAGGCATGTAAAACTGTTCTGTTCCATATGAAATTGGGTGGAGCATAAGCTGTTTTGGCCACGTTTTCAACTGTGTCACTGGCTTTCAACAGTGTGTTGGTTTTAACTTGTTGCAGGATGATGTTCTTGTGTTAGGCTGAGAGAAGAATGGGCTCCAGAAAACAGCTTTTGCTGTTTTGTTAGCTCCAATGCCTCTGAGGAGATAGGGTATTAATGATTTCAAGTTTTAATTTTAAATTTAATTTTAAATGTTAAGGTTATTTCAATAAATAGACAAGCCTATTCTTCTCCAGGCCCCCTGCATGCCTCTAGTGTGGCTGTACACAGAACAGATGCCATTTGAAGGCAAGATGCAGAAGTGTCTCAGTTAGACTAAATGGCCAAACTCAGCATACTTGAAGAGTAATAAGACATTTAGGCAACTGGCAGGGAGTTGCTGCCAGTGCTGGTATACTATGGAGTCCCTCTGCACCTAGTTCTTCTTTTTTATTATTAAATTTTATTGAAATTTTAGGTAATATTACAATAAAACATAAATACTGAAACTGTATAACTTCAATTTTAGAAAAACAGATATAACAATGCATACTTTATCAATTTTAGAAGATTTTCTCAATGATGCATCTCAAATTTTACTCAAAACCAAATCCAGTAATATCTAGCTTCTTTTCTCTTTACTATCCTGAACATGAACTGAATTTTTAAACTATAACTATACAATACTAAACCTTTTAACTTTAACCATATAGCATAATCTTATATTTAGCATCCATAATCGATTCCCAGTCAAATTTGTCTATCATTATGTTATCTAATATTGGATACCATTTATCTAAAGGATTAAGGAGCTCACTCTCATTCTGTCCACTAGTAGTATATGCTGAAAGTTTCTCAAGCAAGAAAAGGTCTCAAACCTTATGAATCCACTGTTCTAACGTCGCAGGGCGTTTATCTTTCCAATTTTTGGCGATATTTTAGCTGCAGTTATCAATATGGCTATTAAATCTTTGCTTTTTGCAGGAGGACTATCTGAAGGCCATAAATTCATCCTAGATGGAAGTGCTAACTGCTACATCATGCTGATATTTCCAGTCCCAGTTTTACTGTACTACATGCTTTTGTAAAAAATAAAAATGCAGCTATCTGCTTCGATTGCTATCTTTGGAACTCACTGGCATGAAAGCAAAGGAAAAAGAAAGTTTACTTGACAGAATGCAAGATTTTTGTTGTTGTTTGTATGAGACAAATAGGTCAATGCTCCTTTTGACACAGGTAGTAATCCTATACTGGAGGGAAATTGATGGGAGTGAAGGATATTAGCACAACTGATCCAGAGAAAAGGTGCAGAAACCTGTACAACCGACACTGACGCCTTGGGAAAAGGACAAAATTACGAATGTATGTAAACTAATAAAAACTCTTGTTAGTCCCATTCCATGCATGGCAACATCACTGTCTCCACCAGAAAAGATATGTTGCAAGATGATTTATTTTCTAGCCCTACCTGCTCCCTCCCTACATATAAAGCTGCAGTGTCATCCTCAACAAGATATTCAAGTCCAGAAGAGATAAGGCAGAAAAACGTCTCTTTCCTGTTGCCCCACCCCTTATTCATTAACCATCCCATTTAGCATCTCTCTTTCACAACCGTGGACATGCTCCCTGAAAGAAAGACCAAATCCTACTCAAGGGGAACATAATTATGGGTGCCCACATTTTGACTTGTCTTACTTAGCCAAGTCATTACTTAGGAGCACCACAAACCCTCCTGTCCCTTCATCAAGTCTTGTGGTATTCACAGATAACTCTACGGAGAGAAGAGTGCTCACCTGCATGTATGCCTCCGCAGAAAGCACAAGTATGCCTTCCTCCTCCTATCCACAAAAGCTTGACGGGAAGGGAGAAAACTACCCTACTTTCCCCCTCCCTATAGCTCAGTGGACCAAAAGAGGGGTATTTTCTTTTCCTCATTCTGGTCTTTTGCAGGAGGCACCAAGAACATCTTTCCCCCACAGAGACAGAACAGGGGGAAAGGGTGCATGTGTCTTCCTCCCTGCAAAAGCACAGTACCCATGTTCCCCATGGAACGGAGCTATTGCCTTCCCCACATGCCAGATTTCTGCTGGAAGAGAGCAGACGCCCTCACCAAATGCAGAGAGTCAAGGAATGCTGAACATAATACGTTATTACATTTTACAAACAAAAGTTGTTAGGCCATCCACACAGGCCAGTATAAAGCACTTGTGGCACGTCTAACAACCTGAAAAATGCCTCATCCCCATGTACAAAAACATCCCATCTGACTTGGCTGGAGGCAGTTCTTGCACCACAAGAATGTGGTTCTTTATGAGTTTCTGACTTCAAAACTTTGATCAAAATGGTGCCAGAACAAGCCACAGCTCGTGGGCTGTGGCACAGGGTTTGCATGCACAGTTGCCAACCTCCAGGCAGGGCCTGGAATTCTCCCAGAATTACAACTGATCTCCAGACTACAGGAATCAGTTCCACCAGAAAGAACGGCAGCTTCAGGAAGGTAAACTCTGTTGCATCACATTCTTGCTGTTCCCTCCCCAAACCCTAACCCAAATTCCCAAGAATATCCCAACCTGGAGGTGGCAGCCTTGTTTGCAAGACCCTTGTTTTAGGTCCATCTAATCTGTGATAACCTGAAAGGACAGCAGGAGGAACTCCTCTTAGCTCAGAGTGCTCAGCAAGGAGCTACACAACAGTACTGTCATCCAGTGATATCCTCAGACAACTAGTTACAGTCCTACTGCCAATCTGGGCCAAAATGTACACCTTGAGAACAGGTCACCTTATTGACCAGACGAGTATTTAATACAGATGAGAGGGTAAGGGGTCTCTTCACATTTAGAGGAATGGGGGGGACTAATTTGGGCTGCCTGCAATATGAAGTCTACTTAGGTCTCTGCAGGGGTCTTTTGGGGGGGGGAGTGCACCGGAGCGCAGCTCCGGGAGCTCAGGAGCCAAGCCCCGCCCCCAGCCGGCGTCCCCGGGAGTCTTTCAGGCAGCCGAATGTCAATTTCAGCTCCATTATATCCTATGGGCCATTGAAGTCAATGGTGAAAACATAGGATATATTCTGGGGGCTGGAGCGGAGGGGGTTTGAGGGAGAGGCTCCAAACTCACAGGGTAGCTGATGGAGCCTCTCCCCAAGATACCCACCAAGTTTCGAGAACATTAGATCAGGGGGTCAAATTCTATGGGCCCCCAAACAGGTTGCCCCTATTCCCTCCATTGTTCTCTATGGTGGGAAAAAAGTAACTTTGTTTCCCACTATAGAGAACAATGGAGGGAATAGGGGCAACCTGTTTGGGGGCCCATAGAATTTGACCCCTGGTCCAATGTTCTTGAAACTTGGTGGATATCTTGGGGAGAGGTTCTATCAGCTACCCTGTGAGTTTGGAGCCTCTCTCTCAAACCTCCTCCTCCAGCCCCAGAATATACCCTATGTTTTCACCATTGACTTCAATGGCCCATAGGATATAATCGGGCCGAATTGCCGCCAAATTTCTTTCATTCCCTCCTTTCTTTCTCTCTTTCTCTTCTCTCTTTCTTTCTTTCCCACCTTCTTCTCTTCTCTTTTTTCCTCCTTTCCCTGTTTCCCTCCTTCTTCCCTCTCTTTCTTTCCCTCCCCTTTCCTTCTCTTTCTTTCCCTCTTTCCTTCTTTCTTTCCTTCTCTCTACTCTCTCTCTCTCTTTCCTTCCCTCTTTCCTCTTTCTGTGGCCCAACTCTAGTGAGAAGGAGTTTAAACTTTAAACCCCTTCTCTCTTAGCTCCCCCACCCAGGTCAGCTGGGGAAGGGGAGGGGAGGCTTTTGAAGATGCCTCCCCCCCTTTTGCTTCCCCTTCTGACAGTACTTCCGGTGATGTCAGGGGGCGTGGCATATGCTAATAGCCTAATAGCTCATTAGCATACCATATGCTAATGAGCTCCTGCAGCTGCTTTTCTACGAAAAGACCCCTGGGTCTCTGGGCCTTGTACCTGACGACCCTTCCTGCATTATCATGCCTTAGGAGAAGAGGAAAATAAAGCCTGCAACATCTCTACCTCAAGTGACTCAAATATCATTAGGACTTGGATACAATGACTTCTTGAAAGAAAAGCCTGTCCCATTTAACAGTAGCCTTGTCTGCACATGCAGCAAAATGAGGTGGCAGAACAGCCTGGGCTGTACTCCTTTAGACTGCAGGCAAGTGATGACATTTTTCAAAATTCCCTGTAAATAGTGGGGCTCTTCTGGGTCAGGAAAATGAAAGGAGAAGACTGAAACACCTTCTCCTACTACGCAGTGATCCATAAGGTCAACTAGGAAATGGCGGAGGGAACCAGACACTACACGCTACAAAGAGTAAGGAGTAGTTTAACCCTTCATCATAGGAAGCTGCAGGTGGATGCCTATGCTGGGTGGGGAAGCAGAAGACCGTGAGTAATACTGGTGGCTGCTGAAATGTACTTTGTAGGTAAGATGTGGAAGGGGAAGGCATGCTGGCTTCTAAAAATATCTCAGCCAGGGTGGTGGCAGGCAGACATGGGAGGGGAGAATGGGCATGTCTGGGATTAAGCACCACTTCTTAGCCCTGGGAGTTTCTCCCTTTCTGTCTTCGCATAACCCCAGCAATCACATGCTATGGAACACAAGCCCTTTGAACTGATGTGCTCTTCTGCCTTTACATTGCAAGTTATCTACAGTATCCTCAAAAAGAATCTTCATTAGGGTTTTGCAATATATACATTTACTTAAATGACTGGAAGCCAGGCAATGAATTTAAAAAAATCTTTCACTGATTGACAGCTCAAGGCTGGGCTGACACCCACAGGCTGGGCAAACGTCCCCCAAAACAGTTTAGACGAGGGGTCAAGATTCTTTCTTTTGGTCTTGCACAGAGCTCTTTTTAAACTCTACAGTTCTCTTTCACCTTCATTATCTTTAAGCCCTTGAACAACAAAGGCTGCTTAAATATAAATTAGACTGAAGACTTTTCATGATTAGAAGGTTCCCAGATGACATGGGGAGGGGAGGAGAACACACTCAGAAGCAGGCTTCTGAACATTTAAAGGATCAAGATGTGTGTGTAAAAGGGTGCTGCATGTGTGGATTTCAGAGCCAATCCAACAGCTAAATTAAGCAGGTGCAGCCAGTCATCTGATCTCCAATTACCTGATCAGGATGGGATAGTGAAGGAGTAAGAGGCTGGATTCAGTCTCCTGTTACACACACACACTGACTGATGACTGGCACGAATGATCCGGCTAAGACAACACATGCCCACCTCCAGATGCTGTATGTATAAACTGTCGGATCAGAACAACTGTGATCAATACAAGAGCAAATACCTGTCTGGCATATAAAGTTATGAGATGTTTCTCCATGTGCTCTATGGCCAAGTTCTCCCCGGCATGCAAAGACTTAAAACCAACCCCTGTGAATGAGCAGCCATAACACTTTCCAGAACGAAATCTCAGACACACATAACCACATTCTAGCAGCCACATTTCTTCTCTTTTTAAATTCCTTTATTTAAGTAGCTGATATGGCGTGATGACCTGACCAAGCAGCACAAGATAAGAAAGGAATTTTTAAATAAAAAAATGAAATATAAATCAATATGCCAGTTGCCCACAAGGCACTGTGCATTCCAGCACTCCACTTGCATTTTTGTTCTCCTTCACGCCCCCCCTTTCCAATGTTCTTGTAATTCTTTTTAACCTCTGTTATGATTTTAGGGTCAACATTGTTATCTCTAAGATGGGAAGGATAAAAATGCAAAGCCTCCATTGTCTAGCATTAAGTTCATACCAATGGCATTGCTGAACTACAACAAAATAAGGGTTACCAACAGTCCTGGAGAAAAGTCTCCTGTCCTTTAGCATTTCTGCTTTGTAGATATGAACAGTTGAGGCTTTTAATGATCATGGAGATAAACAACATCACCTGGTAAATAACATCCATTAAGCCCCAAGCCTGCTGGCAACCATACCCTGAAATATCCTTATTCAGACTATTCTGGCAAGCTTCTAGAGTAAGTAGACTGCCTCACTTAAAAGGACGGCAATCTTTATTTTATAGGTCATATTTTCCGTTTCAATTTAATTTTCTGAAGATCTCTCTCTCTCTCTCTCATATATATATATATTAAACATGATTTAATATGGAACAATAATAGTAAAGGTCCATTAAATGCCTACATTTTCTGATGGCACATGGTATTAATAGTGTGGAGATCTGCAGACAGTACTGAAGCTCTGACAGGAATGGAATAGGACCTTTTTTAAAACAAACAAACAAAAGCGTAGAAAACTATGCTTGGAGGGTTCAAAGAGTAATTGCCTGTCCTTTCTTACGGATGCCAATCTCCATCTAATTCCAACTTTAGAAATACCAGAAGAAAAAGTCTGACAAAACCACCATTCAGATTGCCCATCTGTTGTAGGAAGACGAGTCGTAAAAGACTCAAGATAGAACACAGTAAGGCTACTCAAGATAAGCCTCTATTTTCCACACTTCTGATAGCCACAACACACAACACACTTTTCACACTGAAGGTACACACATCCTAAAAGGTTTACTAGTAGATTGACTAAGAAGAGTTTCAAAGCCACTACAGTGCTTCAAGGATTTCTGTCATGCCTCCTAAGTAGAAGACAGCAATTCCAAGGCACCAACTCCTGCAAAGATTAAGTAGTCCTGGGTACATTGTTTTGGTTGTGATTGAATTATCAATCAATTCAATCACAACCAAAACAGAGACATGGCAGAATTACCCTAGTGGTTCAGAGGAGCAGTAAAGTATGCAGAGGCCTCATCTGTGAGCAAGTACTTGATTTGATTTATTACATTTCTATCCCGCCCTCCCAGCTTTCAGAGCTTGATTCAAGTCCAGCAGCACCATAAGATGAACAAGATTTCCAGGGTATCATCAGATACCTGATGAAGGGAGCTTTGACTCTTGAAAGCTCACACCCTGGAAATCTTTTTGGACTTTAAGGTGCTCCTGGACTTGAATCAAGCTCCTCTACTGCAGACGAACACAGCTACCCAACCTGAAATTGTGTGCTTTCAGAAGCCTTTAGCTACATTTCTCTCTCATGCCATAGTCACAGTTCTCCCCTGGTATACAGGTTGGGAAATACTATACCGGTCTAAACAAACCCCATTCTTGCCCTGGAGAAGGCAGAAATGTTTACCCTTCACAACTGTTTTACCAGGACTGTGCACAAAACAACATTACCTAACCAAATGAAAAATGACCACTTGTGGCGATGATAAATTAAGCTTAACTTGCAATGTTTTTCATTTCCTGGGGACAGTTTGGTGGATAACTTACACAACACGCAAATTCCGAGAACTGTGTACGTGAAGGAAGACCTGGGAGAAAGCTACAGGGCATTCTTCTTCTGATACTATCTCAGATTATTTGCATGACTTGTAAAAGGAAAAGACAGGACAACTTTATAAACCAGCTCAAACCAACCAGTGACCCTCTATAAGACTTCCCTCCAAAAAAGATCGGTGTGTGTGTGTGTGGGGGGGGGGTTACTTTACGCATACATAAAATCCTTTCCTTCTGAGGCAAATATCAGAAAAAAGGATATTCAGTCTCCTTCCAGTGGCTTTAAGCCTCTGTTCTCCCCCTGGAATGTTTCATTCCAGTATCTAAAGAGTTTTGTCCTCACTCTCTCCAGGTCAGACCCAATGTATAAAATTTTTATCCGAACTTTGGATTGTCTTCATATGGTGAAGGGTCACACACATACTACTTTTCACGAAAGCTAACATCGCACACAAGGGTTCCACACATAGGGCTGTGGATGTTTAGGCAATATGTGTGATTATTTACCCTAGAAAAAGGCAGATGGGAGACACTGCATAAAATTGTATGACACACACAAACACAGATCTCTGGCATAGCTTTTGTGTATGGTGCAGTGTGGTAGGATTCAGGTCCAGTCATCCAGCAGCACCAATGACAGAATTCAAGTTCCTGGGATCCAAGATCACTGCAGATGGTGACTGCAGCCATGAAATTAAAAGATGCCTACTCCTTGGGAGGAAAGCTATGGCAAACCTAGACAGCATAAAAAGTAGAGACATCACCCTGCCAACAAAAATTTGCATAGTCCAAACAATGGTATTCTCAGTAGTAATGTGTGGCTGCGAGAGTTGGACCATAAGGAAGGCCGAGCATCAAAGTATAAATTCTTCTGAATTATGGTGCTGGAGAAGACCCCTGAGAGTCCCTTGGACTGCAAGGAGATCAAATCAGTCAATCCTAAAGGAAATCAACCCTGACTGTTCCCTGGAAGGCCAGATACTGAAGCTGAAGCTCAAATACTTTGACCACCAAATGAGAAGGGAGCACTCACTGGAGAAGACCCTGATGCTGGGAAGATTGAAGGTCAAAAAAGAAGGGGACAACAAAGGATGAAATGGTTAGACTGTTACCGATGAAACAAACATGAAATTGAGCAAACTCCAGAGGATAAAGGAAGACAGGAGGGCATGGCGTGATGTGGTCCATGGGGTCATGAAGAGTCGGACTTGACTGTACGATTGAACAACAACAATAAATATATTAGTTACTTTCAACTCCTCATAAAAAGATAAGAGAATTATTATTTTTTATTCCAGTTGCCTTATAAACCCTCATAATGTCTGCCAACTAGTGAATAGCATCTTACCAGGAGGGCACAGAATTGTATTTAACTATGAAGTCAGAAAGCTGCCAGTGTTAAACACTTTTCTTTCCAGCAAATCAAGTTTAGGATGCAAGATGTAGAAAAATCCTTCCCAATAAACTACTACTACTGACATGCTTTGTCAAAGCTGGCAACTTCATTTCTACTTTTAGTTTTAATGGTAAAAGACCCTGACTTGGATAGCCCAGGCAAACCCGATTTCATCAGATCTTGGAAGCTAAGCAGGGCTGACCCTGCCAAGTACTTGGAAGGGTGACCTCCAAGGAATACCAGGGCTGAGGATGCAGAGGCAGGTAATTTCAAAGCCACCTCTCTAAAATGCACTAACCCCACTAGAGGTCACCAGAAGTCACCAGTACTTCCAGGCTCATAAGCACACATATACACACACCCCGCAAGGTAAAAGGTACAAAGTGAAAAGCCATGAAACTTCAACATGAATAGTTTCGTAACTAAATCACAGCAATATTCATAATTGTTCTCTGTTACTAGATTTCAGAAACATCCTGTGAAAGCACAATAGTAGCACAAAATTCTGTCTTGCATTACACTGCAACAGTGAATACCAAACATTTAGTAAATGTCAACAGTCGCATAAAAATTTAATGAAGATCCAAAACTGAGTAATGTAATTCTACACTTTGTGACAGTCACCTTCTGAATACTGTTGATTACATTTGGGTGAACAACATTCACCTGGCCACCTCTTGGTTTTCAGACAGTCACAAAACCTGTTTTGAGATTGTCTGCACACAGCGTAATCTGAATTTCTAGTGTTATGACTTCCCACTCTTCCAGTCTTTTTCTGTCCAAGCCAAATCACCAAAGGTTATATTGCACCTCGTTCATAACAACTTTTTTTTTACTTTAGTAAGACGGTGTTGATTTACTGTACTTGTTTAAAAATACAGTCACAAATTCACACAACTATTGTCCCAGAAGGGTCTTCAGAAGTCATCCATTTCCCACACTCCCTCCTTCTATTCTGCTGAAACTGCATTAGTCATCTGTATTCTATTTATCTGCATAGAAAATAGGATTAACGTAAAACCACCCTCAGAGGTGATTATATACAGCTTCTTTTTGAAGGTCTCCAGAGCTCAGGATTCCACAACCTCCCTTGGTGATTTAACAGCAGCTGGACAGTGGTAAACAATGCTGCCAAGAAACCATCACTTACTGCCGCCCTGCTTTTAAACACTGCAGCCAGTATAACCAAAGCTGTTTTTCGAAAGTTATTGCTCGATGCCAAACAGGAATTTGGTGTTTAAAAACTGACATACTTCAAAGTAGCAAGTCAATACATTTTAAAATTAAGAATAGGAACCGGAGCACAAAAAACCCACAGTGATTGCTTTAAGGTAAGCTCAGTTCATAGAGCAAATGAGCGGATTTTTTTTTTTAAAGGAAACTGGAAAAAATAACAAGCACAATCCTCATTCACTTATCATACAAGCTTTGCTGTATTCCTTAGTGCTCCCTCCTTGAATTACAGCAATATTTACAATGACTTCCCAATGAGGCACTCCTGCGTCTTAGTGATATCATGGGGGGGGGGAAGGTGTCACATGATTCCACCCATCCCTTCCTCCAAGGAGCTCAGGTGGCTCTCACCAGGATAGGCAATGAATGGCACAAGGTCAGCGAGAAGGAATTTGAACCACATCTCCCTGATTCTAGTCTAACACATTAACCACTGCACCATATTGTATTCATGACAGAATTCCCAGCACCACCATCAAATTCCCCAATCACTCAAGAGATGTCAAGGGAATCTAGCCAAACATCTTCCCCATCACTTTTAGCTGTGAATCGATTTTCTTGGAATAGACACGCATTCAATTTTGTGAGCCCCTCCCCCAACCTACTGTAGTGCAGCCTAGACACAACTTGGCCAATGCAGTGAGCAGTGAACATACAATAAGGTAACTGAAGAAGCGAGCAGTGACTCACGAAAGCTCATACCCGCTCACAAATTTTAGAACAGAGCAAGAGTCCAGTTGCACCTTAAAGACTAACAAAATTTGTGGCAGGGTATGAGCTTTCGTGAGTCACCGCTCACTTCCTCAGATACAGCGAGACTCACTAATTGTTAGTCTTTAAGGTGCTACTGGATTCTTACTCTTTTCTACTGCTACAGACAAACACGGCTACCCATCTTGGTCTGTCACAAATTTTGTTAGTCTTTAAGGTGCTACTGGACTCTTGTTCCTTTCCTAGTACAATAAGGCAGTGTTTGTGCAACTTGGAAATCTGCTCAGCGCTAACTGTGCTGTTACTCATTTTTTTGCCAAATCCGTAAGCCAGGCATGATATGCAAGGTGCTAAATGACACTCAAATCACTTTAACCCCAGTGAACTCCAAGCATTTAAACCCTGCACAGGTGACAACTCTTCACACAGCCACAAGTCTCAAGCCTGTAACATCCAAGCTGCTGCTCAGGAGCAGCTGTTCCAACCAGTTGTGGCAGCAGCAGCTGCTACACACCAGCTGTGCCACACATACTTCCAGGCCCACATATGCCTGGGGTTTGCTGGAGACTCAGTTATCTATCTTTGCTTGTGCAGAGAAGGGAGAGGATACATCACATGAACTCAGTTTAATGATTGTACTGCTTGCTTCCAAGATTCTACATAAAGATAAACTTAAT
Organism: Gekko gecko; assembly: GCA_029375565.1. Classification (NCBI taxonomy): domain Eukaryota; kingdom Metazoa; phylum Chordata; class Lepidosauria; order Squamata; family Gekkonidae; genus Gekko; species Gekko gecko. The sequence continues at coordinate 42,869,473 of JAPDNY010000006.1, forward strand.
GAAAATGGTATATCACAAGCAGATATAACTTATTTAGGGTACATTCACTATATGTCTTATTTTTAGTCTAATATGTAGCCTCCTTACACTGCACCAAAAGGAGAGACCACTAGATTCTGTAATAGCACAGGGTTTCAAATTTGTCAGATGAAATTGAATTTTTTAAAAACAAAGGCACTAACTAGCGCCCAAAGCAGACAAAGATGCATTTTATGTGCCAGATGCTCATTGCTTTTGTTTGGATGGTGAAAGGCGGCCACATCTGTTAGTCTATAAAAAGACCCAAAAGAGAAAAGAAAAAAAGCATTTCCTTTCACTGATCATAAAGCATAGGAAAAAGCAATTGGGCAACGTGTATGGACCACAACTGACATTGCCATAGCTCCCGCTGAAAAGGGTAAGATTCAGATATAATGTTGATTCTGTTTAGGGCTGCGCACAAGGGGACCTAATACTTCTACACACATTTTTATGTGGTTGTGAAGGTTTGTTTACAATTATACTTGAACCTGCCTTTTTAATGCCAACATGCACATTCACAAATGGCTGTTGTGGGTAAGTAAACAAATAAAATGCCTACAAAAGGGCAACATATTAAATTATATGGTGTCCTCTTTATATTTTCAGAGGGTAGCCATGCTGGTCCACAGCAGAACAGCTGGATTTGAGTCCAGTAAGCACCTTAGAGACCAATGAGGTTTTTAGGGCAAGAGCTTTTGAGAGTCAAAGCTCCCTTTCGCGGAGACGAAGGGCATGTTGACTCTTGGAAGCCCATACACTGAAAATCTGGTTGGTCTCAAAGGCATTACTGGACTTGAATCTGGCTGTTCTCCTGATACATGTAAATGTACACACATTGTAAAATTAAATCAATTCATCCATAACAGGAGGTAATTTTGCAAATCCATTTTCATGGCTTAGGGCTTTTTTTTTAAAAAAGCCTCACACAATACCCAAATTCTCATATTACAGCAATTATTTATACTGGGTTACAAGAACATCTGGGGAAAATAACTGTCGATACTGCTGCTGATTTTGCTGCCATTTTTAAACTTCTGTGATAATTTTGTGTACTGCTTGCCAATAGCTATTTTAAGGCTTTATAAGAGATCTTTATCGTATAACCTATTTTAGCTATTTAAACTGTTGCTTTTACGGTGCTGTTAGTCATCTTTATTTTATTTAAACATTTTTATGCCTCTGTTCCACACAACTTAGGGCCCCAAGCGCCAAACAACCACAAACATTAAACCATTTTTTTTTTAAATACAATGTATAAAATTAACAATTAAACAGACCACGTATGCAGTTAAAGCACATACACAGGAAGGAGGTTCAGTCATAACGCACTGGAATCATCAGAGTGCAGGAAGTAAATGTTTTTTTAATGAATAAAACGTAACACATAATCAGTGTTAAAAACCAGAATAACCTTTTTTTCTTGGACTGGGAACACACTTTCTTGAGTATCATCAGAAATGCTAATACATTTCACTATCATTCATAGCTAGTATAAACATACCTGTGGTGGAAGCTGTCATTCTTCCAGTTTTGCGGGGGATTTTCCTCTATGATATCTTGAATGAAGGGCCCCTGAGGCCGGTGTCCTTTAGAGTAAGGCAAGGTTCCTACATGGCTAAAGACATCGCAAGATCTAGCAGAAACGGCCCCCTTTTTCTTCCGTGGAAGGGTGCCATGGATAGAAACATCTTGACAAGTATTGGAGCGATGTTCAGCCAGAGATGGTTTGCTGCTCAGAAGATCCATAGAAGAAGCCAGCGAGAACTCATGATTCATCTGCATATTTCTTGGCAGACTTGCAAATTTCCCAGCTGCTATCATTCTTAGCTCTAGAAAACAAAAGTTATGCATGGCATAAACACTAAAGGTATTTACTTAAAGAAACGAGAAAACCAGTAAATGAGTACCTTCCATTAAGACAGAAAAATTTGTATATCCTACATTTAAGAGTTATCAACTGCCAGTCCCTGTAACCAGTGAAGCCCAAGAAAAGCCACCACAAGTAACACTAGTTAGAATTCCCAGATGTCATCATACTGAGGGATGTAAAACTTCTAAAGATCTTGAAGCCATGGGGGAACTCCCCCACAAAAAAAAACCCACAAGAAAAGAATTTTTGGAGAAAATTAAAATATATGTAATATTTTTTTATCAACCCTACGCTTAATGTAATGCTTTAAAAAAAGAACATGCATCATCATTAGTTAACATATAAAACTGTACTATTTGCCAAATATATGAAACTAGGAGTAAGGCCCGTTGTGGGAAGAAAGACAACGAACTCCAGGTGAGTGTCCCGGCTGTGGATGGTGGGGTGGCAGAAGGAAGGAGAAAACAGAGGGAGGCAAGCCATGTTTATTTCCTTCTGTTTAGCTATAAGGCAGGGCTGTCTCAAGTCATTTTGCCGCCCCAAGTGGGTAGTAGGGGAGGACAGCCTCATGGTAACAGGTATGGTTCCCTCCACCCCTGACTTATGTTGATTTGGGGTTATGTAGTGGCAGCTAAGGTAGAAAAGCACCTCCTCCTATGCCATATCCTCTGGGTTCCAAGGGTCTGGAAAGCGGTTCTATAGCCAGTTACGGGGTTGCCAACTCTGGGTTGGGAAATACCTGTAGATTTGAGGGGTAGAGCCTGGGGAGGGCAGGATTTGGGGTGTGAAGGGACCTCAGCAGGGTATAATTCCAGAGTCCATTGCCCAAAGCAGCCATTTTCTCCAGGATAACTGATCTTGGATATCTCCAGGTGCTGCCTGGAGGCAGGCAATACTAAGGGACGGCCAGAACTGTAGATTTGAGGAGTAGAGCCTGGAGAGGGCAGGGTTTGGGGTGCAGAGGGACCTCAGCAGGGTATAATTCCATAGAGTCCATTGCCCAAAGCAGCCATTTTCTCCAGGATAACTGATCTTGGAGATCTCCAGGTGCTGCCTGGAGGCAGGCAATACTAAGGGGAGGGCCAGAACTGTAGATTTGAGGGGTAGGGCCTGGAGAGGGCAGGGTTTGGAGTGCAGAGGGACTTCAGCAGGGTATAATTCCATACAGTCCACTGCCCAAAGCAGCCATTGTAACAGCGGTAGGGGAAATGTGCTGTGGCTGGGGAACACGGTGATTTCTGGGAGATCTCCAGGCCCCACAGGGAGACTGGCAACTCCAGTGACCGTTTAAGGGAAAATGAACTTTACCTCAGGACACATTCAGTGGCTCCCCAAAGCAGCAGCAAACTGTTTAAAATGTTAGAGGCAAAGGTCAATCAGGCCGCATATGCAGATGACCTCTGTGTTCCAACTGGCTATTGGGGGGAGAGGAACAGCAAACTGTTTAGAATATTGGAGGCAAGACTCAGGCAACACAGCCAGTGGATAGAGACAGCTTCTGAGTGACATATCACGGAACCAAAGGCTGTGGGTACATGTGGAATGTTCAGGCGAGTCCATGACCAAAACAGAGTATATAGAGAGATTTAAGAATGCAAATGCCTTCTTTTTCTACAAACAAAATTGTGACTATAACTAGAAGTGAGAATGCTTCAAACTTCTGCATCCTATGCTACCTTAGCACACGTATATTGGTTTTTGCCATCTGAGAGTAATGAAAGTAAACAAAATAAAGTATTTGGACAGAAACATTCTCATACAATCACAATAGGACTAGCCTCATATTTGGATACTTGTCACTGAAAACACTGAACTCTTTGATAATATATATATAATCACCATTATAACATATTGGGAATAAAATTACTCACGTTTAAATAATAAAGATATTCTTGAAAATATAATACAGAATTACTACTCTCTAATGAGTTTCACATCAAAATATTCATGCAACACATTTTGAATAAGAATTTATCTTCCAAAAATACTCCTACCAAAAGAGAAAAAATGCTGTCTTGGTGATTTCCAGTGTTCTCCAAATTTCTGATTTTTGTACTGGACAACTTTTTTAAAAAAGGTCCTTGGTGGTGGTGGCGGAAGCATATTTGTGATAGACAGGAGGCTGTCCTGCCCCTGAAGGGGAAAAACAGTGACTCAGCTGAGTCTACAGGAGTGTGGCTCCAGCAAGGCTCCCTCTAAGCTGTGGAGTCTTGTGAGCAAAAATTCTACTTTGTGAGCTACTGGCCTTAAAGTTGTGAGTGAGCAATTTGGCTCCTGCATAAATTAGTTGGCTCTGAAGCCATCCTTCCTGAGCTAAGGCAAAAATGTGTGAGCCGGAGGCTAAAAAATTGTCAGCTAGCTCACACTAACTCAGCTTGGAGGGAACACTGGGCTCCAGTATCCAGTATCCAATCATCTTTCAGAGGGTGGATAGAATGTTGGAGGGAAGCACAGGAGAAGTCTAGATCTGTCTCTTGGAGACCGCAGTGATTGTTTTGGGGTCTGCCTCAGAAAAAGTACATATAGTTAGAAGGGTAGATGTGCCAGCAGGCAGCATGGGAGAGTGGTTTAACTCTACCTCTGGGAGAAAACAGAGTACCCAACTATTAGGCCTGTCTCTGGTGATTAATAGACTTTGTACCATTCACTCTGACTCTTGGGAAAGTGCAGGCTGGTATGGGTGGAATCTTGTGTGAGAGGATCCAACCTCATGGTTAGTCAAGTAAAAGCCTGTTTGTACCTGAAGACATTACAGAAAATTCAAACCACAACCTGAAGCCAGTGGAAAGCTGTATCTGAAGAAGTAAGCAGTGACTCACGAAAGCTCATACCCTGTCACATATTTTAACAGTCTTGAAGGTGCTACTTGCTCTTTTCTAGCTTAAATTTGGGTGCCTCAGCCAGGTTACTCCTTTGACAGTCTGAGTCCTGTGCTGCTGTTCTGTTCTTTGAAACCAACAGGTAAATAAATAAATCTTTTTAATTTATATACAGCTCCTGCCACGGTGATCTCCATATTCTACTTGCTCACCACAGAAGTTACCTCATAGCAGTGAATAGCCTTTACATTTGCTACTCTAACAACACCTGGTAACTAAGGGGAAGCTGTGTACAGTTTAAAACAAACGTGGTCCCCCAAAATTATAAAAGGCTATGCAGGTCCCTGGGTCCCCTCAGTTGGTGGAAAGTCCTGTCATAATATTGCTCTCATTCCCCACCCCCACCCCCATTTTTGTCCTGTCTTCCACGTCTCTTATTGTACCTGTTCTTGCAGTTCTGAGATGACATGATTTGGCAGCTTTTCCATAAAAAGGGGGGAATGATCATATGGATAGTTGTTGATAATCAAACAAGCAACCCAATAGTGACGTATATTGTGGAATCCCAATGGTGTGAAGCAAGAAACGAAGATACACCAGTGGTGTTGGTGGTGACTGCTCTTCAGCATAAGGGCCCTTGTTGCCATGTTAAACCTGTGCACTATCTTCCTCCACTACTTTGACAGTCCTAGGATTGAACTCAGCTGTAAAGCCACACATGCAAAGTATTTGAAGGCTACACAGAAGATAGGCTGTTATTACTACCATTTACTACCACCATTTACCTCTTTTGTTTAACACTGAGTTCTTAAACAGATCAAGCATCTACCAGGAATCTAATGTCACAGCTGATTAGTCAGGAGAGACTGAAACTGGACAGACAAAACTCAAATTTAAAAGATTACCAATCTGAAAAATATTCAGCTGCAGGGAAAAAATGACTTCTCTGAATACCAAGCATATTATAGACATGGCTAACATGTTTCTGAATGCCTACAAGCAAAAGGATCTATTCAAGCAGGAAAAGATAATTAGGATTCTTGTTTGTAGGATACACAACCCAGCGGATACAAACTCAACTCTGGTAAGAATTAATCACAATTCTGCCTATTATTAATGTGTACCTACATATTATCTGAAGGTGAGTAGGAGAAGGTGCGGTCAGACTTCAGGCAGGGACAGTCTAATCTAAATAAATCTACACATGCATGGGAGTTACAGTCTTATATTAGGTTCAGACTTTAGGTAAGGTCATAACAGAGATCAGCCAGAATGCAAGCAAAAAAAAATTGCAGCCATAGGGATGGGCATGAACTGGGAAAACGTGGTTCAGTTCATGTTTTGTGGCATGCCCGGTTCACAGACCACAAACTGTCACAAACTTTTAGCACCCAAAGTGGTTTAGTTTGTGACCTGGTAGAATGGATCCTGTGCAAGCTAGATCCACCAAACTTTTGGGAGATCCCCAGCTGACTCTCCTCTACCTACCCTCCAACTTTGATGAGGATTGGATTTATGGGATCGGAGTTAAGTACCCCCCCCAAGAAGATGCCACCAGGAAAGTGCTTTAAATTTAAATTAAATTTAAATGTTATTGTTCATGCTCTCTACCAGGGCACTCCAGCTGAGTGGCTCAAACTGCCTTTGGAAATTGATCTCTGCCCCCCAAAAACGACATTAAAAATTGTTGCCCATGTTCTGCATTCCTCTCCTCAAAGCACATATTTCTGCAACACTTCTTTTTAACAACATGCTTTCAAGCAACTCTTACAAGGAGGCAAGAACAGGATTAGCTCATGCCAGAAAGATTTTGCAGTGCCCTCTAATGCCAGACATAGAATGAAGACTTCAACAGTCAACTATCTTGTTGGTCTCTAAGGTGCTACTGGACTAGAATCTAGCTATAGTAATACAAGTAAACTGGCACAAGATGTCTACAAACACGGTTTTTGTGGAGCCTAAATCTTCCAGAAATTATTCTCTGTACAGATGTGAGACTCTGCAATGCATTAAAGGCTGCAGTGTTCAACTGAAAAAGGAATACAGCTGACGAGCCCTATTCAGTACGAAATACTTTTCACTGCTTCATTTGCCAGTGTCAATTCAGTTCTACCCCACCAGCATCAAAGGCTAGATCAAGATGCTGGAAGGTTAATTACAAAGTGATACAGAAGGGAGCTCTGAATGAATGCTGCATGTTTGATGAAATGCAAGCAACAACAAAGCTCAAACTCTGGGAACCAAATGGCTCAAGTCCATTTTCCTTGGTATCGTTGACCTTGGTTTAGTTACTTAACACGACAAAAACTGCAATATGGCTAGCAACGTCTGGCAACTTTTTAACCATCCCCTGTAGTTAGAACTCAGCAGCAAGTGAAGCAGCAACAACCAGCAGGCCATGATGTTCCTCCTCCATGCTGTGAGAAACTTCTACTGGAGATTTCTGTTTGTCAAGCTGATGTTAAAAGCAAGAGAGAAGGAAGGCTAGGTATATTTTTCCCCTATGGCCAGTATTTCCACCAGAGCTTGGCCACAAGTCCAAGAGTGGCCTGGGACAGCCATGGCTACACATTCTTTCCACATCAGTATTCCATCAAATTATGGATGATAGAAGCAATTTTGTGGAAAATAAACTCTGTTAGCCTTTAAGGTGCCACTAGCCTGTCTTCCCCCCCATAAAGTAGGTAGTGTCTGTATTTAGGTTACCACAATGAGCACTACATGGGGCTGCCCTTGAAAACTGTTCAGCAACTTCAATGGGTGCAGGATGCTGCAGCCAGGATGTTGACTGGAGTGGGTCATGGGGCCAGATTACATCAGTCTTCGCCCATCTACAGTGGCTCCCAATCTGTTTCCAGGCACAATGCAAGGTGCTGGTGCTGATCTTTAAAGCCCGATATGGCTTGGAACTAACATGCCTGAAGGACCACCTAATCCCTTACAAATCCACTTGACAACTGCAGTAATCTCGTGAGGCCCCGCTTTGGGTGCCCTGCCTTCTGAGATTAAGCAGGGGGACAAATCAGGATAGGGACTAGATCTAAGTGTCTAGATCCAAGGCTCTCTTTGAGCTTGAGACCAAGGCCAAATGGTCCTCCTGCTCTCTTCTGACTGGTCCTGAAACCCACATAGGCTGTAGTGCAAATATGGCCAAGAAGGCCCAAACTGCTTCAGAGAAATACAATACTCCAAATTCTTGCTTCAGATAAATACAAGAGCAATGTATTCCTAGATTTTGGCAGTAACTAGAGTTGCCATCTCCATCTTGTGAAATTCCTGGAGATCTGGGGGTGCAGCCCAGGGAAACTGGGCTTTGGGGATGGGAAGGAACCTCAGTGGGGTATGATGTCATATAGTCCACCCTCCAAAGCAACCAGTTTTTAATAATTAATTTTTTATTGGATTTTAACATATTAGGGTTAAGGTAGGGTAGGAAGGGTACAGGGCTTGGGATAAGATATATAGGAAATTTCATCAAATTTCTATAATAGCTGTTACAAGTTTTCAGTCTTAATCCTTTGTTTCCAGTTCTATTTCTTTGTAAGATTACTAAAGCTAAGATCGCTTAGTCAAATCATTAAAGTCTTTTGTTATGTTTCCTGACAAGAGTCAAATTCTATACAAATTTGGAGTCTCTCCAAATTTGAAGCAGCCATTTTCTCCAGGGGAACTGATTGCTGTAGTCCGGAGATCAGTTGTAATTCAAGGAGATCTCCAGGCCTCACCTCGAGGTTGGCAACCCTAGAAGTAACTGAAGTGATTGTAAAATAAATACTACCTGGGGAGAATGGAAGCAAACTATATACCCCACCCTTTCTTTTCTCACATTCTCAAGTGAACAGGAGACATGCCTGCTGATGAATACGTGTATCAATGAGTTTGGGTAGTCACAAATGATGCAGTAGACTGACTGGGAGCAGCACTGGAGATTCTTGCTGGATATCATGAAACTCAAGCAGAATGGAACAGTCCAGGAGAGTGCTGCACCATTATAATGGAATAGCTGTTGTCTATTGCAATGATTACTCTGTTATCTTACTTTTATGGCATTGTCTTCTGTCTTTGCATTATTTTTTACTACACTGTTTATAGCAAACCTTGCCTTAGGTGGTTTGTTGTTCCTACTGTTTTTAATTCTGTACTGTTGTATTGTTCGTAAGATGTCCTATGTTGTATGAAGACATTGTTTTTATCCTGTAACCTGCCCTGAGTCTCAGAGAGAAAAATGGGCTATGGAAAAAGTAAGCAAATAAATCCAAACTCAAGGGTTTAACAGCACACCCATGTAGACGGACAGCACCAACATCGTAACAGAAGAAAAAGACATAAATCAGTAAATGCCATAAATTCAAAAATAAATACCAATACTGTGGCTCAATCTGTGTCGAAAATCAGAGACCATATTCAAATTATCTTCATTAGTTTGGTCCTGGAATCACTGCCTTGGCCTGATCTAAAAAGCTACTGAATTACAGAATCTTGCAAAGCCTACTGAGGCTTCACATGGTTCAAAGGCCACTTTAACACTTTTTTTTTTTTTTGCTGTTGTCCTGACCTACATCTTTGTTATTTCAGCCTTGCTTTTTGCTGCTGCTGCATCATCAAGTTTGATAACATAAGAACCTAGATCAAATAAAAATGGGATTCTGCTGGGATGCTGGAAAAGTCAGAAGCTATTTAAAATGCAAGTCTGAAAACAGTGTCTCCTCTTATTAGCAGGAATGCCCAAAAAGCATAACAAGAACAGATTCAAAAGAAATATGATTCTTTTAGTTTGTTTCTCTTGTATTTTTTCTTTCAACACGTCTCAGTAGAGTTAAAACTGGAGCACGATCATTCACCCGGGGGCTAGTTTTGTTGACTGAAAACTACAAGGATGAGATAAGCAAAACGTCAAAATCCACAGAGAAATCACTTCTTGTACCAACAGCTAATTAAGATTTGGTATTAGCAAAGAACTGCTCAGATCTCTGGGAGACCTGAGATTGAAATCAATCCCCACTGTAGCTGCAGCTGTAAATCAATCCTTCCATTCAAAATGAACACACAGCACAGTTTTCTTGAGGCTGCACAACTTCAGAATTTAAATGGGGGCAGAGGAATCACATTATTAATTTTTTTAAAAATCCTGTCTGTAGAAAGCTACCACAAGGTAAAGGAGTTCTAATCTATCACTCTCCTCAATTTTTTTTATGGTCAGGGTTATTTTTTTTTCTAATGTGGAAGCATTCAGACATGCAGCTCCACATCTGGCTTTTGACCCCAAGAGGTCTGTACCATGCACTACTTCTGAACATGTTGTCAGGCCTTAATTCACACAGGGAGGTTCTATACAACTTTGGGAAATTCACAATTCATACATCACACAAACTACAGTTTATTTTAATGATGGCTAGTTTGTGACACCCGAAGTCAGGTCAAAAACCACCATGCATGCCCTGGTTTGCCTTAACAATGCTTTTTTCGTGCCTTCTTTCTGTTACCTAGGAGGGGACTGCGAAAGAACAAGCAAGAAATAACCAAGGCTGTCCACGGTCATACATTTTTAAAAAAAGGGGGGTACCGCAACAAATGCTATGAATCTATTAAGAGTGATTACTGCAATATTGCAAAAGAATATACAAGAAATATAGCTCTAAGATTACAACGACAATCCATATTCAAATACAATCCAAATACAATTCAAATTCAAGACAGGAATCCAGATGTAGTTCTGTTTCAAGGGATTCTTCTTCAGTATACAGATACCAAGCAAAAAAACCCGTTCTAATGTGAGCACTGCAATAATAATTCTTAATATATTCACGGCATTTGCTACAGCACTTTTTTTTTTTATAACACTGGTTCCTCACCTGTTTTTTCCCCCCCTGTGTTCATACTTCACACAAAACCACAGTTAAGGCTAACTATGGTTAACAAACCAACTTTGGATCCTGTTATGTATTGACATACATAAATGTAGGAGCCTGAGTCCAGCTCCCATTACAGCATGGTACCCTGAAGCCTGAAATCTGATTGGACACTCTGCGCAGCTGTCCAATCAGGATACAAGATATGTGCAGGAGGGAAACGATGTGATTGGAGTTTATGTACTATTGGGTGTGGTTTAGCAAGCCCAGACTGTTTAAAAAGGAGCCTGCTGCTCCCTAGTTTTGCTTTCGTCCTGTCTTGTTCTTATCTCTGTAAATAAAGCTGATTTCACTGTTCAACAAGCTGCTGCCTGAGTCTCATATCTAACAGATCCTGGTTTTGACAGACCCTAACTAACCACCATGGCCAGTGGAGAAACCACATTCAGAAAACTTAGCTTTAGCAATATACCTTTGTATCCCCAGACTTTGGTGGGCCCTGCCATCTGATCTACTATTTCAACAATGCTACTATTAGAATAACACCAAATGGCCATCTATACTTATCTTAAGCGTATCTTTTTCAAAGTTTCATCTGAACTTTTAAGGAAAAGTTCTTAGGATCAGGCCCCACAATTAAAACATAGATGCATCTGAGAATTAAAATCCATGAGCTCATGGCAAATTAAGGGCACAGGGTCCCTACCCATTATATGTAACCCAGTACCTGGATTGAGTATTTTAAATTCCGTAACTTTCAAGTGTAGAATAAATGTTTAACAATGGCTAGCAAGTTTTTTATTTGCAACCATCCTTTATATACCAGTGATTCCAAGTTCCCTTTCATTCTGCCAATGAAGATGCCTGTGTGGCTGGTCCAACTGAAGCTGATCCAGCAGAAGCAGATATCATGTTACTTAATTTCTTCTCTCACAATCATAAGCGTTGAGGTATGGGCTGCAAAACTGGTAATCAGGAATTTTTCTAGCAAGTGAGCCTAGAAACTTGGAGGGGGGGAATGCAAAGATCCATAGAGTATACAATAATGACCAAAGATTATTTTGACTGGGGGGGTGTTTGATGGCAGCTATGCACAGATATAGCCCAAAGGCCATTAAACATTATCCCTGACAAGTGGGACTAGTGTCAAAACTTATATACAGAGATAGGTCTCTTTGATGAGCTCCTCCCAATGCTGTCTATTAAGCTATGCCAGTACCTTTGGTTACAATAAAAACGCTGATTCATCCTTATTACATGTTATGATAAGCTGAGAGCATAGTTGTACAATTCCTCATGACATTAGCATTGTTCTGAATCACTGAGGATGACAGCAGGCTTTGTTTCCTTCCCATGTTAAAGCTGAACACGGCTGTGGGATAGTTTTAATTGCTGGAGCAACACTCCTAATTTTTTACTAATCATGTCATCTCAGACAACTTGCACTTAACAGCCAAGTCATCAAGCAATTATTTATTTTACATATCACTTCAGACAGAGCTTACAGCTCCTGAGGCAACCTGTACAGCAGAAGGGGAAAAGCAAGCTATAGCAGCAGAAGCCCAGGCATGTTACAGATAACAGAGGCTCCACTGTGCAACTATTGCTGTGACAGTTCCCAATATGCAAGGTGGCACTTTCCTAGGAGGGAAGCAACCTCTCTGTACTATTACTCTCTCATTCACATATACTAGATCATATTACCGTAGGGGCCAAACTCTCAGCTGAGAGCCAGTTTGATGTAGTGGTTAAGAGCGCTGGACTCTAATCTGGAGAACCAGGTTTGATTCCCCACTTCTCCACATGAAGCCAGCTGGGTGACCTTGAGGCAGGCCCATAGCTACTGCGAGGCCCACGCAGCCCACCCACCCCCTGTGATTTTTACGGGCCCCTGCCCCTGGGTGGGATGGGCTTACCTACCACCAGGAGCCCACTCAGAAAGGACAGCAGGAGCCGCAGGCCCCCCACCAAGCCCATTCCTACTGCCTTCACCAAGGCAGGAGAAGTCCAGTGCAGAGGGTGGTCCGGTCCAGGCAGCTATGGGAGCAACAGTGGGGGCCAGGCAGAGGCGCTGGAGTCAGACGAAGCCGGGTCCTGCCCCTTTGGAGGGGGATGGAAGAGGACAGGCCAAGGAAGCCAATAAGAAAAGGTCCCGTGTGCTGACCTAGCTGTTGCTGGGTAAAGAGTTCCAGAATGCCACTGGAGCAGCAGAGGGACGCAGAGGAGAATATCAGTCAAACCCCAGCAGCTTCCCGTTTCTCGTGCTGCTTCTTAGACTCCCCCCAAGATCCAGCTGGGCATTTGTAATGACTGCATCCCCCCCTTCCATTTGGATGGGACTCCCTTGTGCCAAAGAAGGCCCCCTGGAAATACCCCTAGCCGGACGACGAGAGGACAAACAGAAAGAGGAGCAGAGCCTGAGTCCCCACCAGTGTTCCCTTTAAGCTGGGTTAGTGTGAGCTAGTTCAGTTTTTTAGCCTCCAGCTCACCCATTTTTGTCTTAGCTCAGGAGGAATGGCTCCAGAGCAAACTAATTTATGCAGCAGCCAAATTGCTCGCTCACAACTTTAATGCAGTATTATTATTTATTGTATTTATTATTTAGAAGTATGAACATGGCATGGCAGTACCACATAGACATATAATGGCAGGCCGCCCGAGAAAAACACTGAACTCCCTGAGCAAAATGTTGTCAGCTACGGGGCTGCCTTGAGGCAGTCACAGTTCATTCAGAGCTGTTCTCTCAAAAGCAGTTATCTCAGAGCTCTGTCAGCCCCACCTACCTCACAGGGTTGTCTATTGTGGGGAGAGGAAGGGAAGGAGATTGTAAGCTGCTCTAAGACTCTGAGTGAAGGGCAGGGTATAAATCCAATCTCTTCTTCTTCTGTTTCTTCATCCCAACCTTAAGTGCCTAGTTAGTTATTTGTGTGCCTAGTACTTCGTACGTGACTCTTCACACAATGTGACATTAAGTGATGGTTCAGAGGGCTAACAGAACAAGAACTCCCTTTAAGTAGTACTGAGGTTGACTGACTCTGCCTTGGTTTGGTAACATAACCAAGCTTATCCTGGGTTTGGTTCAGGTCACTCCCCAGCAATGAACACCAATGAAGCAAAAAAAGGCTTCACTGAAGAAATTCAAGAAAAGATTTTTTAAAAAATAAATCATATAGTTCAGTGGCAGTCTTAATGCATAACAATAACAAAATCAAGTTGCCATCGACTTACTCAATTCTTACAGCAAAGATATGGATCATTATAGCTAAAGCATGGTGTTTAGAGCATACAATGAGTGTCTACAGGCTGTAGCAGTGGGGTAAATGGAGGAAAAGGAATAAAAGTGGACGTATTCTCCCACCAGAGCTATATCTTATAAGGAGAGTTGGTAATATCCTCCTGACCTTCTCCAACCAATCACAGGGCTGTCTTCGAGGACAGGAGCAAGCTTGCCCCCTCCTTTACCAGATTCACAGTCGAACTGAGTGAGTGAATTAATAGGCCGGAGAGATTACCTTGGCCAGTAACCGTGGCGGGGGGGGGACGGGGGACGACACACACTAACACCTGCAGAGAAGTCACAGTGAAAGTTTAACTGAAATTCTCCTCTAAGATGGCCTCTCTCTTGACATATAGATATGTTCTCTTGTAGCTCTTCCCCTGGGAACTTTCAACCTACACCTAATACTGCCAGCTGGGCAACAGACAAGGCAACCCACATAGACCTCAGATGAATCAATGATAGGTCATGCCAGTATTCCATTACAGCTAGCAGGAGCTATAATTTCAGCACGCCCATCACAAGCATCACAGAAAAATATCCTTCTCTCTGGCCCTACAGTACCTCACAGGTCTTACTGGACTGTACAATGTGGGCTTACCAGGTTCCCAACCAAGAGGGCTTGGGGACAGATGTTTTGTCTTTATCTGAATTCCTTAAAGCAAAATTTGAAAACCTGTGGCTACAGTTTTTGGAAAGTAACTCTTAAGACACACACATACTACTCAGTGGCCTATTCTAGCATGAAATGTCTGAGTGCTGCAAGCTAGCTGCAAAATATTATGCAACCTCTAGGAAGGGGAGCAAGAGAAGAAGGGGTAAAAAGCCCCTCAGTTTCCCTTCCCACTGGTAAAATGGGAAATGCTCCTCCTCTTTTGAAGTGCTGAGCAAAGAAGAGCTTTCTAAGGGGAGTTCCTCAGTGCATGCCTAACTGTGGGTCCAGTCACATATTCATAACCCAACATGCGTTGAACATATTGCATAATCTGGCCCTCGTATGCTTCATTTTCACAGTGTTCTTAAAACAACTGGCATCTACTGCTGCTTTAACTTGGGGAGAAACTCCACCTGCGGTTCAGTTTTAAAACATTTTTTTGTGATGGAGACAAAGAAAAGGTATATACCACCTCAATAACTGATACAAGCATTAACAGATTAATCAGAATCAATAGCAACTTCAGGCAGGACCTACGGAGCTATGCTTGGTGTTTAACTTGCACAGTGTGGCTTCTCCCCAAAAGGTGTTCTTTTAAGTCAGAGAACTTCACAGCAAGATCTAAAGAAATGCACTTAGGAAGTAGAATCAGTGACACCTCTCACCATGTGCAGAAACACTTTCCGCTTGCACGCAAAGCTCTTTGGATCCCAAACAGTAGGTGTCAATTTAAATCAACATTTTATTCACATTCTGATCTTTTTAAATAAAATATGCTACATATAATACATACATGGTTTTTATATGAAGCTTGCAGAATTTAGTGGGCCTTCATATTATAAACAGCATTGCTCTGCAAAAGGTTTTATCGTTGCACTAAAAACCCTTAAACATGTCCTTTAATAGGGCCTTTAAAGTTAACTTTCCCCAAAGAATAAATTTGTATGCCTAATTTGAACTAAAATTGCTAATCCTCCCACTACTTTTCTTGTGATGCTATATTTTCCATTAATAGATCATTAAAGGTGCCGGAGTGAGTATATTTAGTTGCCATCTCAATAACTAAAACAGATTTCAGGGGGGACATACAATTCATAATTCAGTCTGCTCATATTACACAACTCTTTGAAAGCAGCTCTCTGCATACAAGGGAACTCCAATCATCCTTCCTGAGTTGCATGTCACTCAATAATGTGTCAAGATCTTTTACAGCACGGATGACCAGGCTTTCAGCATTAGAGCTCCAATATCCTGAAGAAAAAAGGAGTTTGGGGCAGGTGTAGCTTGGTCATATCTTAGTGCTGAACGATTTGAAAAGCTGCAGCTGCCAAAGTCCCTTCATCAATACAATGTACAGGATCTCTAATACTGATGCTCTATACATCTCTTTTATAGTAACCGCTCTTTTACCATTACTCTTTGGTTATTGTTTATTAAGATGCTAGTGATCTGATCCAAAGCACATTTACTCATTTGCATTCAATCAGGCATACTTCTAATTGAAGCCAATATTCCAAAACAGTAACTTTCTTAGTCTCTTACAGCAAAAATAACAGAAAACCCTGTGGTTCCCTAAAGATGAGGAAATGTATTGTGCTTATATTTTTATTTGCTTCATTTATGTATTACCTTTCTCCCCAATAAGGACCCAAAGTGTTTTACATCATTCTCCTCACAACATCCCTGTCAGGTAGGTTTGGGTGAGAGAACATGGCTGGCCCAAAGTCACCCAGTGAGCTTCCAAGGTAGAAGCATGGATTCAAACTCGGGTCTCCCGTCTGACACTCTATCCACCACATCAGTTTTCATCCACATATATGACAAAGTGAAAAAGCTAAGTAGACATAAAGACATGTTCTTCAATGGCCTAGTTCTCACCACTGTTCAACCAAGTTATACCACTTTAGAGTGCAGGTGGGAACCCATGGCTGAATGCTCTTTCCCCACCCACCCACCCAGTCTCCTTTGCATAGAAAACTAATATGCTGGTGAGAATGCTGAGCTAGAACTCTTTCCCCCAAAATCTTGTTTTCAATAAGGATGGGATTTTTTTTCCTCAGAGGGACATTCATTCAAGCTGTAACCTGAAGTTGAAGAGGTACAGGGCAGACACAAGCTGACCATTTCAGTAAGAATAAAGGTCCATGTAAATTTATGCTGTAATATATATTAACCTTTAAGGTCCAAAAAATGATTATTTTTATTCCAAGAAAGTATACTTGGGTTCACAGCCTTGACGATCATTCAAGTTTGATTATTTTATAACCTAGTAGTGACTGAATAAAAGAAAAACTGCTTTCCTTTCACACTTAGACAAAATTCTTTCTTTTCTTCTCACTGGTGAGTCCATTTATTGTTCTCCAGCCATTCAGTTACCCTGATTTCTAGGAGTTGCCATGGGTACGCCTATGAACTTTTTCAGCCAACTTGTTTTCCCAAGAGTAAACCAAAATACCTTTCATATAATGGACTTTTGAAGGGGGTGGGGGAAGAGACACCAAAATCAAGGGGGTTAACTGGCATATCCAACCATAACCTTTTTCTAACTAATTTACGCAGTTAGAAGAGCATAAGTATACAATTTGGAACCAAAAGTTATGTAAAGAATGATCCAGTCAAAGCCCAGCTATTCAAAAGGAAGAATCATGGGTGTGCTTAAATATATTCCACTGGGACTTTAAAGGATACTTCACTTTAACTAGCATGCCCATTCCCCTAAGGAATTCACAACAATGCACACCAGAATTTATCTTTCTCACAGGTACCCTGTGAGATAAACTGGATCAAGAGACACGAAAATCTTTTCTTCCCGTCCTGATCATTCTATTCCAGTCCCGGTCATTTTAAAGGCGGTTCTGAAATCATTATAAAGGCACAGCCTAATATTTCCCCCCTCCCTGTCTCCCAATCCAAGCCATTTCTTCAGCATCCAAATAGCTAAAAGAGACCTTATAATCTGAAGTTCTGTCATGTAGCAGTTTAAGAGTCACATCAGTTCTACACAAACAGAGAGCGCAAGATGAGTCATACCCCAACACACACAGCAGAGTAGGCTCTTCTCTCCCTTCCTCCTCTCAGGGAGGAACACAACCGGCTATTCATTCTTCAGCCACACAAAGCAGGAGAACAATGTTGTCAGCACAGCTACATGGCAGCCCACTTCTCCTTCTGTGCTAACTTTCTAAATAGATTAGCTGGAAAACCTTCCCCACTCCACTTGAGCCTTACCCAAAACATTGCCAAGGCTCCTTGGGCTCATTTGATAATAGCGTAATCCGAGCACAACCCAGTAAACAAGCAGTGGGGGGAAAGAGGAATTCTACAGCCATATGAATAAATCAGAGGGTTTTTAAAAGGATTTTTATTGGCCTGTACATTTCAGACAAAGCTTACTTCACAGGGGAATGCTTTGTACATTCAGACATCAATGCCAGTTGTGTCTGCAGAAAGAAAATCAGCTGGGATATCTGTGGGCAAATTCCATCGCATCTCTACTACCATAGTAACAGGTTTTTTGTTGTTTTTTTAAAAGAAACTCTTACATGCTGGCACTTCATTAAGCAAACCTCCCAGATGCTAGCCTTTCCTGAACCCAAAGGTAACCTTGGCACAAATTAATAGTGACTGAAATTGGAAAAATCCATCAACTGGGCACAGGAAGTGCAAACACCTTAAAGGCTTCTAGGTGAGTAATTTCCCCCTGTACAGTATGCCAAAATTCTTAAAAGCTTGTGTTATACTGAGTAGTTGGATGGGACAAGAATGATAAAGGCAACTGGCACCAAAAAGCACCACACAGCTAATAAGTATATCATAAGAATCAGATTCTGAAGATCCTAGAAGACCATCTGGTCCAAGAGCCTCTGCTGATTTAGGACCACCCATCAATTTCAACCATCAACAATTAACCCAGTACATCATAATATAATATAGAGTGGATGAGTGAGAAGTTTCAGTTACAAATATTTGACAGCAAATCCAGTAGCCCCTCCCACCCAGACACCATGTAATATTTCTTCTAATTTTAAAATACAACCAAGCAAATCTTACTAGTCCTTTACAGTAACAAATACACATTAATTATACTTGTATTTTCCTATAATGGATCAACAAAAACCTATGAAATAATTGTTAGCCATCTCTGGTCCCACCTCTGATCTGGAATACATTTCATTGGTTCTGCTATTTGTCAAATCTTCACAAAAGGATCCATCCTTACAAATGTTATTACTTTTCATACTCCTAATTGGAACTAGAAGCCCACATTAGTCTTCTAAGAAATCAGCCTTCAGAGGGAAAACAAATGTGCACAATCTACAAACACTAACATAGATTATCCTTCCCAAAGATAAGAAAAAATTTACATTTGTCCTCTTGTGACTGTGATGATGAGATTAAGTTTAAGGAACAGCTAGTCTACATTAAGTCATTTTCAGTGTCACCCCAAACAGAATTACACACGAAAGCTCACTGGCTTCAACATATGGTTGCCAACCTCCAGATGGTGGCTGGAGATTTCCTGGAAATATAACTGATCTTCAGGAACAGCAGTCAGCTCACCTGGAGAAGTTAGAAACATGTAATTCTGTTTAAGATTGTACTGCCTGAGTATAAAGGAATTAAGTACTGCCTTCTATAGGAATTAAGGTTTTGGGAATGCAAGCATGTGCTATGGAAGCTGTTCCCAACTACTCACGTTTATTTATTTACTTAGAATACTTATATGCAGCTTTCCTCCTGGAACCCAGGACTCAAAGCAGCTTACAAGTTAAAGTCATAAACCAGTCTCAAATAAAAAACACCACCTAACGTCCAATCTTTTTTTAAAAAAATTAAGACTGCAGTCCTGTGCACATGTCCTTGGGAATAAACGGACGCGCTGATAACTCGGTAGGGCTTCTGAGAAAGGGCATTGCTGCTTTAAAAAAATGCCAGTGTCTTTTTAACGACTGTGTGATCTTCCCCTCAGCCGCCTGGTTTTGCTCCCCAGCCGCTCTTCACTCCAGAGCTCACCGTGCCCCCCGCCCTGTTTGGAGGGAGTCCTCCGCTGCCCGGATCAGTGCCGACTTCTGGGACTTCTCTCTAGCCCGAAGGCACCGCTCTTACCTCGGGGAAGGGGGTGGGGGAGCCGCAGCTGCAGGAGCCACGGAGTTTTGGCCGCCAACTTCGCCCTGCACGCTGCTCACCCGGCGCGGCTCTGTCTTTGGCAGCCGGCTGCGTTTGGTGCCCCTAAACCGCTGGAGCGGCGCAGGAGGGCTGCATGGTTTATTCCGGCGCTCGAGGCTCGCCAGGCAGGAAGAGTTCACAGCTGAACGACCCCGGGCTGCGTGCAGCGAACCAGGCAGCTGCAGACACTACTGCCGAGAGGGAGGAGAACAAGCCCGGCACCGACATCCAGAGTGATTTAGTGCTCTTCAGCCACACCCCTGCGTCGGGCTCATTCAGGCTGGAGCTCACGAAGCCCCCTATATGAAAGCTCTTTACATGTGGTTGACCTCCCGTTGCCCTTTACGACAGTTTTTCTTTTTTATTTTTAAAGAGAACTTTCCTTCAATCCTCCTATAATTTCTCCCTGTAAACGCAGCCCCTTAAAAGTGATGATGATTAACCACTTCCTAAATGGAACTGTGTGTGGCAGATTCAAGTCAGGCTATAATCAGAGCTGATTTCATTAGTTTATCGGAGAGGACGGGGTGCGGTGCGGGGGTCCCTTCTCTGTCCCTCCCTCGCTCACGTCCTGTGCTTTTAAGGTAAAAACAAAAAGTGTTCAGCCAGCTAGAGGGTCACTTCCTTTCAAATAAACAAGCTTAATTAAAACAGCAGGTGAGGAAAGCAATAAACAAACAGCAGCTTGAGTTTCTGCCTCCCTCGCATCAAGGAGAGGAGCAATTTGTACCCCTCAGCACATACTGGGTATCATATTTTTATCCTGCCCTTCCTTCTAAGAACTCCGGCTAGTATACAGGGTTCTCCCACATCAGTTACTTCCTCAGGTAGGGTAGCTTGGGGAGGTAGGATAGCCTGAGAGCCCAACCAGCCAAGATCACCTAGCCTTCAAGTCTGAGTGGAGATTTATTTGTATTGTTTGTAGCCTGCCTTTCTCACTTCTACTCCAGACAGATTACACAGAGGGAGTCAATACAATCAACAGGATGGGACATTCAGGAAACACTACAATAGGATTAGGGTTGTAGGACCAATCAGAGGTCTCAAAACATGACACCTGAAATCAGGGGTGTCAAATATAAGGCCCATTCAGGGCTCTTATGCACCGGCAAGCAACTGGTGCAAGGGAGGGAGTGCTGGGAGGGAGTGGGTGGAGCCACTCCATTGTGGCTTCAGCAGGGCAGAATAACCTCATCTGCAGTTGCCAAGCATCATGGGAGCATCTGCCCTGTGCTGCACAGGTGCCTCTGCAGTCTGCCTATGTGGGTTTTCCTCTGTACCCCCCTCCCAGCCCATGGGGCCTTGCGGTGAGGATACATCAACTTGGAGCTTACCAGCTGCTGTCCTTTATACAGTTTCAATGGCTGGTACCTGACATTCCGTTTTATGGCACATGCGGCCCGGCCCAACAATATTACATTTATGTCAGATCCAGCCCTCATAACAAATGAGTTTGACACCTCTGCATTACATAATCCAAAAATTCCATAGTAGGGTCCTAGTTTAAGCAAGCTAGACACAGTAGTAGAGACCACAGTCCCTAATCTTTTATCCAAGTATCCAGAATTTTATTGTGTATATAGCCAAAAGCCATCACAATACAGAATTAGGATAATAAAAGAAAATAATTCTAATTGTACATAGGTAAAACAGCGATTAAAAGGAATTTTCGTACAAATAAATAAGAACCAGTTATAAACAGTAAAATTGTAAAATAATAAATCCAGTTAGTCATAAAAGGTTTAATTTTCTGAAGCTGCAGTCTTAGCCCTGATTTTTTTGGCAGCCGAGGCAAAAAGAGACACTTTATAACTGATGAGCGGATCAGTGTCAGATAATAAAAAGACCAGCTGGTCAATGTCAGAGGAAAATGTTTGTCCTATTAGCAGATTGTCAAGAAATTTAGATCTAACTGCTGTATACACAGGACAAAATAGTGTGTAGTGAAGAATGTCCTCTGGAACTGAGGCACCGCATATACAAGAATGTAAGGCCAGCGGTATTTGAGAGTATCTCCCCATGAGTAGAGCCATCAGCATTGTTTGAAAACGTAAGGAAGTAAGTGCCTTTCTGAGATTTTGAGATATAATATTGGCTAAGTAAAGAGATCTATCGTGATCTCTTTTGAATAACTTAAACCAAGGGGAGAATTTACACCTAGGGATTGTAAAACTGTCCAGTAAAGCATCACATTTGTAGATCCAGTTTTGTAAGTCGGTACCAATATTGAGAACCCCCAACAAATCGTCTGGAATAGAATAGTAGGCAAATATGTTGTTATAACATGGAGACCAGGCTGTATCTCCACATGACATTAGTTGAAAGCATTGTTTACCAAATATATTGGTGAGGGTAGTATTACCTTTATTCCAGAATTTGAGTAAAGCAAGGTGGACGTGAGCCCTAACTGAGGGCATACCAAGCTCTGCCCTCATTAGGGCTGCAGGGGTCCCCTTGGGCAAGTTTTGAATTCATTCCAGACTGGAGATTATGTAGCCCTTCCAGCTGCAGACCTCTACGCCATAAAGAAGGTGGGGGATTGCCTTGTGAGTAAATAATTTTACCGCTGTATCTACAAGAAATCCACCTTTGGTATGATAAAATCTCAGAATTGCACCTAACTGTATCCAAATTTATTTTCCAATTTAAGGTCTCACTGAAGGTCATTCCCAAATATTTAAAAGAGCTGCATTGCTCAATAGCTATTCCATGAATACTCCCAAGAAAACTTTCTGGGCCGTTTTCTAAAGACCATTACCTTGGTCTTGTTATAGTTTATATTAAGAGCCTCCCCTTTACAGTATTCACCAAGTTGGTGTAGCAGCCTTTTTAATCCAATTTGGGTAAGAGAAATTAAAACCATGTCATCTGCATATATTAAAACTGAGATCTTCTGATGACCAAACGAGGGAGCAAGAAACTCCGGTCCTGAAAGCCTATGCACTATATCATTTATATACAGGTTGAACAGCAGGGGGGCAAGAACACATCCCTGCTTAACCCCCCTATGGATTAGAATATCATTTGTCAGAGAACCTGAAGTGCCCACTCTAATCTTGGCAGAAATATCTGCATGTAATTCCTGAAGAAGAAACAGCAAGCGCTTATCTATATTCATCTTGGCCAACTTCTTCTAGAGGCGATTTCTATCTATAGAATCAAATGCAGTGGCCAGGTCTACAAATGCTACAAAAAGGACTTTATCCAAGTAACCGTGAATCATTTAGTACAGTGCAATTATATTTCCTGCGCAGAAAAGCCCTTCTAAATAATTCAGTTTTGCATAGTTTGCAGAAAGCCAGGAGAGTGGGATTTGAACAAGTACACCACACTAGATAATTTGATATCCAATTAAGTCAAAGTAACCAATGAAATTGTCTGTTTATCACTAGTCACATTATGAACAAGACCCAGCACAGGGACAACACTGCCACTATGTAGGGTAAAACAGCCTGCATTGTGTAGCAGATTCTGGGTTACCAATAAGGACTTTTCTCCCTCTGGTGATACCAAAATTACTTTGGACATCTTTGATTCAAATAACTTACCCAGAGAGTTTGACTTGCCCAGTAGGATTTCTGCCTTTTTTTTTGGTTTTTCAGTCAATTCCTTCCCTTCCCCCGATATCACAAACTGGTTCTGAAACTCTCCTCGGGTTCAGCAATAGTTTGTCATATAGATTAGGCATCTCCCTGGTTAGAAATTCAAGTTCAAAGTACCCTTAGGTTTACAAAAGTGCACACAGTGCCATACAGACCAGCACTGTTATTGTGTGGAAAATGTCATCACATACCTCAAATAGGTGCCATTACCATTAGTTGCAAGGTGGACTGGGCTAGGAGGTTCCTGTTGCTCTGGGTGATGTTCCCTTGAAATTATAAACTGGTTACCATCCTGACTGATGTTCTTTAAGGGGCCCTTGACAGCTATCATGCATGTAATCAAAGCTACCACTTTGTTCTACTCCTGCCTGTTCCCTCTGCAGTCCTGTTATTCTCCTGACTTGCTGACTGTGCAGCAGGCTTGGAGATCTGCTTGCCACAGCAGGTGGGGAGGGGGGTGTTGCAGACAACACTTCTGTAAAGGGAACAGATACAAGGAAACACGGCAGAGACAGCACAACATCTGGTATCCAGGCTAAAAGGTGGAAAACCTACTGGAACTGCTCCACTTCTACACTTGAAAGTAAACAGGTTTCGAACTTGCAGCCTGTGTTGCACTCTCCTCACACAATACTTGCATCCCCAGAAATGCTTTCGACATGATTCATAGACATGAGAAGCATATACATGGAAAAGAGATGACGAGGAAAGGGGATGCACAGCTTCAGGGCTGTTGTCTATGAAGAGTCCCAGATCACTTGATTCCAAGAAACAGTGAGACAGGAAGCATGTGCTACATTTCCTCTTTTCCTGTCTTCACTGAAATTAAGTGACTGTAGGAGGGGATGACCATCTTTCACTGTATCTAGAGAAAGAGTCCAGCCATTCCCCCACTTAGAGGAGGTTCAAAAAGAGAAAATGTTGTCTATATTTTGCTACTTCTTGGATCACACGAAAGACCTGTTGCTAAGTGTCCATCCTTTTTAGAATCCCCATATTTAAAATTAAAAGGTTACGCATGGCTGAAAGCAACACAGTAAATAGTCATATGTGCTTCCATTAGTTATTTCAGCACAAATCTATATGAAAACAATCCATATAACTTTTTAACACCAGAAGAAGGAAACATTTATTTTGTGGTAAGAAATGCCATAGACAGCCCCGCACACAAACATAACAAAAGAACTTGCTTTTAAACAGTTTTAACAACTGCAGTGTGGTCTTATTTGTTTGTAAGTCCTGGAAGAGATATGATAGCCCTTCAGACAGTCATGCATTTAGATAAGCTGGAGTACTATTTACACAGGATTTATACAGGATAAAGTGTACAATACTCGGGGGGAGGGGTTTTCTATAAATGCAAAATGAGACAGAAAAATTTTGGATAATTGTGTCATTCAGATAAACTTCTACTGTCTTCTGATGCATTATCATGTAAAAAACGTTCCCATCTATGTGGGCTTTGTGGAAAGAGAACTGAGTGTGGATCTGTGTATAACTGGATCAACACTTATTTTCCTTGGGCAATTATTAAATGGCTCTGAGTGTGCTTTACAGAGTTTCCCTCTCTGCAGTCCAAATCTTGAAGACTCTTCAGCTCATACTATCCCCAGCCAGCTCACATGGCTGATGGGCACCAGACACATAATCTGTGCAAGCAGTACACTCTGTATGGCTGGCTTCTCGAGATGAAACTGAATGTTCCCTGATATATATCTTGTATTCTTGACTAGATACTATGGCACCAGTTGACAGCATGGAAAGTTACCATCTGGATACAACACTCTCTCTCTCTCTCTCTCTCTCTCTCTCTCTCTCTCTCTCTCTCTCTCTCTCTCTCTCTCTCTCTCTCTCTCTCTCACACACACACACACACACACACACACACAGGTGTTCTTGCACACTCAGTGATGAAAGCCCCAAAATTCACATAAATTCAAGTGGCTGTAGCCTTTGTTTCCAAACAATTAGCACACATCACACACTAATGATAACTGCTCTACAGTGCAGTAAACAAGCAGAGACAGACCTTTTCCACACCTCAGTGTTGCTGCTGTTTCCCGGCAAGTTGAATCCCCAGCTGATGCTCCAACTTTGCGGCACCCCTTCTGCAAAAAGGCATTTATTGGGGGGGATTTTTTTCTTGAATTCAGATCCAACCCTCCCCATGTGTTCCACACTTCCTTTGAAAAGGGGTTGTGCGGCTGTGTCATCATGTACTTCGTCAGCAACGGAACCTCCTTTTTTTGTGCATGTGCAGTAATGTTATAACATCATAACATTGTAAAAAAGAGGCTGGATATATCATGAACCAGCATGGTTGCTGCCATTTCAAAAATCTTCCGCTCCTCCTTATTCGCCAACTAAGAAAATAGCTCACAATCATGGAACTGGATACACCAATTCATAACACTGTTATTCAATAATTATGAAGCACGCTAAATGGAAACACTGTGCATTTTGAGTTTCTATGGTGACGGTCACACACGCGAGATAACGCGGGGGGAGCAAGGCTATTTCCTCAGGAGGAATTTGACCCGCAGTTGCGCAGTCACACAGTCCTTCAAAGCTGTGGGGGCAGCCCACCACTGTGTGATCAGACGCAACCACAGGAGAGTCGGGGTGGGGATTTTTTTGCCGTTTGTTCCCAATGCGCTTAAACAGGGAATTGATGGATTGCATCTCAGCACTGAGGGCTCCCTATGGAGTGTGCGATGATGCGCATACTGAGAAGGGGAGGGGAACAATGGCACGGAGCTGGGAATGTCATCAGAGTGCGCTGGAGCCATCAGACGGGAAAGTCCGTCCGTGGCCTGCAGCAACTCGTTTGCTACTGGACTTGGTATCTGAGCACTTCCCAGATGATCATGTCTGATCGCGCCCTTTAAATCCACCTAGCATTTGCACCTATGGCATGGCTACTTGTGTGTGTGATCATGCTATTTGATTATAAAATCAGTTCTATGATTCCATTATTTTAACATGTTTAAAAGATCAAATTGTCATTAACAACACACTGGGAGCTATGGGGAAGGGTGTGTGTATGAAGAAACAATACAAGCATGAGGCAACAAAACCTACCCACAAAAAAAAAAAGGAAAGGAACTTCATGGATGGGTGAAACCTCACTGCCCATTTTGTTCCAGTGTTGTAACACTGCTATATTATAATTTTTTAAAAAATTGCGTTGTATCACAATCAACCCTACACTTAAAAAGATTAGCAGATCATTCAGGGAACAACCTGGGGGCAGGGGGGGCGGGCAGGAGGCAGTGCAGGCCCATAGCTAAAGATTTTTGGGAGAGGGGGCCTCGGGAGGGCACAGCTAATGAAATCAAAGTTAATTACATTAATTCAATTTGGGGGCCAGCCCAGGAGGGAGGGGGCCTGGAAGAAACGTGAGGGGGCCAGGTCCCGTGGGCCCCACGTTAGCTACGGGCCAGAGGCAGTGTGAGCATGTGACACTGACAACACAAAGGGGTGGTGGGAAACAACATTTGAAATCAGAAATTCCTCACTGGAAAAGTGTGAGTTCAAATCCAAAGAGGGGGGGAGTTGTAGAAAATGTAGATTCGGAAAACAAAGGGTAACAGGACACTTACATCAGATCTACTCCCAGGGAGGCAAAATGTTGTCCAGAAAGTTTCATGAACTTTGATCACTTAAGAACACCAATGTGGAAGTTTGCACGTAGTCACACATTCTTTCCAACTATGCATATGAAATATTGCCTGAGCCAGGCATTCTATATAGAGATACCTATGGTTTGAGGGCCAATTGGCATGATTCATCCCCTTCATTAAAGGAAGAGAAAAAACATGCAAATTAAGTCTAACAGTGCACAGGCCTACACATGAAGCACCTACCTTGCACAATACTTCAGATGCACTATGAGAGTAGTGAACATTTAGGGCTTCTTAGTTCTTCCTGCATAGAATATGCGAGCCACCTCTGTACTAAGGTGTTTTATGTCTGGAATTAAATGCCCATCACTAATCCATAATTTACATTTTTGGCACTCCATTTCCAAGGCCTTGAACTTCTGAATTTACTCCTTTTTCAAGGTTATGCCCCTTTTCTATCATCTTGTCTAAATTCCCACAGTATTACTATTGGGCCTTGGTATTTTGCAGCTGTGTTGTCTTCTATAATCCCAAGGGGGTTTGTTAACATTGTTCTTTCTTTTTTGGCTTGAGTTCATAAACCAGGAGCCTAAGGGCTTTACTGCTACTACATGGGTAATCATTCTCCGAGGCAGCAAAGCATCTTTTCAAACAAAACAGTAGTTTGTGGAGCAACTTTAGTTCCTCAATTTTGACAATTTTTCAAAAAATTAATCATTATAATTCAAAAGTCAATTCCTTTCAATCACTCTGATCTTCATAAAGAGGCATTACAGCAAAACTGTATTTAACTGACCCATACCTCATTAATTTCACAGGATTTCGGTGCTCAACCAGATGATCAGAACAATTCTGCTAAACCAAAGTGTGACCGGCCACAATAACTATGTCAAGAAATCATAAGGGTCAAGAATCTATGAATCATACCTTACAGCACGTATACCATATGATTACATTCCATTGTGACTCAACATTATCAAACCAACAGATGTGAAAGTTGGCTTACCCGGAGAGTAATAGTTGCTCATAGTTATATGAATCAGTCTTTCAGAAGGTAATATGCTTTTTACTCTTTATCATTAGTTTTTTTTTTATTTACTTAAAACATTTATACTCTTGACAGGATTTTTTCTCCAGATCTGTTGGCATGCCTAGAAACAACTCTGTGAGTTATATCGTACTAATCCCCCCCTTTATAGATTAATAATCAGAACTAAACCACATCTGCATTTGTTCATTTCACACTAACAGGGAAAACTTGGTTAAACACCAGCTCTTAACAAGAGCCTGGAATGTAAAATCTATGAATCAACATTACCTTCACATGGTCAAAAATGAGATGGCAAGACTGAACATCGACATTTTGGGAATAAGTGGACGGGAATGAGCAAATTTAACTCAGAAGACATAAGAACATAAGAGAAGCCAATGCTGGATCAGGCCAAGGGCCCATCTAGTCCAACACTCTGTCACACATCCCTCAGATGCAATATAATCATTTTTGTGAGAGCCTCTAAACAAGCTGTTGTTTTTCTTCTTGGTCAGGTATGGCCACTGTTTCCTTAGTATCACAGCGAATCTGATGATTTTGGAATTCTTCTTTCTGTTATATTTTTCTTTGAAACTAGAGTGGTCATGGAGAGGGGTAGGTGCTCAGAAGCAATAAGAATCCCCCTGGCTGCGGTCACACGGGCAGTTTGTGGCACTATAGTAGCATTAACTGAGTGGAATAAATGAGCCCCTCCAGATGAGAACATCTGCCTCCCATGGCACAGTTGTCAGCAGCCCGTGCTGGTCCACAATGGAACTGGAATAAAATTAATTTAATTTGATTTTGATTTAATTAGTACCTCCAGCCTATGATTTCATGGTGTCTTCACCATGTGTCTTTATGTGTTTATTTACTTCTGTTCCATATTAATGAATGCTGCTGGTAGAGGTGAGGAAACACATAACAGGATGGCATAATGATGGAAAAGTATGTATCCATAAAATGCTACAAGGGGAGGATATGAAACTAGAACTGGGGATGCCATTTTCAATAGCAGACCCATACTGAGTGTTACACATTAACAGACCTCTGGAAATTATCGCGCAAAATCTTCCTGCCATTTTCCTCAAAAAGTTGTTGGTAGTCTTCTGAAACGGATTCTGGCATTATCTGTGTAAGAGCCAGCATGGTGTAGTGGTTAGATTGTCAGGCTAGGATCTGGGACTGGGAGTGGCAGGTTCAGACCTATATTCTGCCATGGAAGCTTGCTGGAAGACCTTGGGCCAGTCTCTCTCTCCCAGCCTGACCTACCTCACAGCGTGGTTCTTATAAGGCCAAAACTGAGAAGGGCCAAATGATGCTCTGAATCCCTTTGTGGGGGGGAAGTGGTATATCCATTTCTAAATAAATATTCATATCATCAAGTATCAGCTGTGGTAACTGCCATTAATTAACTGAATGCATAGTGAGCTCTTCATATATTACAATGTTTGATGGGAACTGAGCAACCTCCATACTTGAAACTTAATAAAGGAAATAACCATCCAAGTCCTATTAAGGTAAGGATAAATGGCTCCTCATAAATTTCTCTAACATGAAATTCTGTATGGAAAAGAACATATTTCTGATAGGCACCTCATAAGGAAAAACACAGAAACAGACAACAGCTCACCTTTGTATGAGGATCATGTATATTTTTTAAAACTTCATTTTAGGAAGGGAAAGGATAAGCAGAGCTCCAAATATAACAATGACGAATAGTCAAAGGACAGGATGGTGGCTAGCTTTTGCTTTTAACCTTGGATTGTTCTAGGGATCCATGTGGCACATGAAGTATTTGCATATTCATAAAATGAGTCTACATACTGAAGCTCTTCCTTAAAATAATAGGATGGACAAGATGATCTAAAGGTTTCCAATTCTGGTAGTCATCAAGAGGACCACAAAAAGTACTGATAGGATCTCTAACTGAACAATGCTAAGGAAGTGCTTGAAACAAACTTTTTTGTGTATGTTGGCAAAGCTACCCCAAGACTTGGCTCCAGTTTCAGTTTTCAAAGCAGAGGAAGAATTGCTCCATTACACTGAATAAAATTTTGCTGTGATCATGAAGATTTTAAATGTGCATGGAGGAGGAGGCAGTGACATTCTATGAATACATATTTTAAAATTCTGCAATTGTAGTAGTGCTGTTTTGTCTTTTCATATTGGCCACTGTTGTTTTTTTCCAGAGCAATATTATCATGAAGCTTGTTTTGCAAAGAATCAAGAAAAATAAAACAGGTCCTTAAAAAACATGTTATCCAAGCTTCCTCCCAGTAGCTAGATCTGGGAACAAAATGGCAGGATCCCAGTAGGCTCAAAAAGTAACCTGGCCTTAGGGTTGCCAGCTCTGGGTTGGGAAACACCTGGACACCTCAGCAGGATAAAATGCCAGGGGTTTTTTTTGTAGAAAAAGCCTAGCAGGAACTCATTAGCAAAATAGGCCACACCCAACAGCAGAAACTAATTAGCATATTAGGCCACCCACCCCCCATTTTACCAGAAGTGTGGTCAAAACCCAGGGCTTTTTTTGTATCAGGAACTCCTTTGCATGTTAGGCCATACAGCCCTAATGTAGCCAGTCCTAATGACTTTCTGCTATTGGGTGTGGCCTATTATGCTAATGAGTTCTTGCTGGGCGTGGCCAACTCAGGAGCCAGCCGGAACTCCGTTCCTCTGCATTCCTTCCTCAAAATAGCCGTGTAAAATGCCATATCATCCATCCCCAAAATAGCCGTGTAAAATGCCATATCATCCATCCTCCAAAGCAGCCATTGTCTACAGGTGAACTGCTCTTGGTGGTCTGGAGACTGGTCATAATAGCAGGGGATCTACAGCTGCCCACTGGAGGGTGGCAACCCTACTTGATTTCCAGTCACCATTCTAGGTCTCCGCTACTCCAAGGTGCCTTGGTTCAGTAGAGGAAAGGTCAAAAGGGAACACAGGAGGTGCCTGTGGTTTATTTCACATAGAAAGCTAGGAGGACTGGTCCGTACAACCAAAGTGGCAAGGTGAAATTGAAGGTATCATGACTGGGAAGTGGTAATGAGAGTTCCCCCTGCCAAACGTGGATGCAGAAGGCAAAAATCAGAAAGTGCAAAACCAATTCAATGTCAAGCTGATCTTAAACACCTTTAGAACCTAGCAGTTCTTCTTGTAATAAAAATCAGCACATAGTCACATTTTCTCTCATGAAAAGAATAGTTTATTTATGAACAAGCCTAAATTTTGAAGTAGGGGGATGCAGATTGTCGGGAGAGGGAGGGAAGGATATTGACAGCCTGGTTTATCCTTGTCCCATTAGCAGCTTAGTATAGATCCAGGTGGCTAGCCGTGTTGGTCTGAAGCAGTTGGTCTGAAGCAGAATGGAAAGGGAAATTGCTAAATTACAAGTCATTACAACACTTGGAACAAAAACCTCCCCAGGACTCAACAGGGAAGTTGGTTTCTTATCTCATTACATATACTAACTCATTCAGTCCCCACATATGTATTCGCAACAAGGAGGACTATAAATCATCTGTATTTTAGTGTTTTTCTTTTTCAGAATAGTATATTAGTATAATGTACTACCAGGAATACTGAGATGTTTTGCTGACATGACACTGCATCCACCTCAAAAAATGCTGTTAAGTCATCTCCACACCTGGGAGGAGAGAGTGGAGACTCTTGGTTTGCTTCCCACAATTAGAAAAGACACCATTAGACATTTACCTGCTATTCAGGCATATTTATTGCTTTACAACTGTTGACTTTATAACCTTAACTTGTTATTTTTGACTTTGCATATCTTAAACATCATCATGTTACATGTTGATTTCCCTGTCTATAAGTCTGAACCTTACACACCATTCCAATGTATTTGAAAAAGCGTGTCTTGCACATGAAAGCTCATACCTTGAATAAACCTGTGTTGGTCTTAAAGTTGCCACTGGACTCTAATTTTGTTCAGCAGTTTAATATGTAAGAATCAGCAAGGAGAAACTTTCTACAGCATGGAAGCAAACATTATCGCTCATTAATTCACGTAGATCAAACAGCAGTGCCAGGGGCCAGTTCAAAAGTTGGTAACCTAGTTTTGGAGTAACTTGAAGATTAAACTGAGGGATGAGAACACTAGAATATAAGTACTTCAATGAAGATGAGGTCGAGGAGATAGGATACAGTTAAATAAAAGACTGAAAGGGTATGGCATCTGAGGAAAGCCTTCCTTAAGGCCTGGGAGTGGAGGAACCCATGTTGGTGCACCTGTCTAAAATTCAGGTGGGTAGCCATATTTGCCTTAAGCAATAGAACAATGTTTGAGTCCAGTGGCACCTTTAAGACTGACAAAGTTTAATTCCGGGTATAAGCTTCCGTGTGCATGCATACGAAAGCTTAGGTGTAAAATTCATATACTGATATGACCTAAATCAGCCAACTCCTTGACAATAGTGAGAAAAGACTGAGAAAACATCTGTTCCTGTCATTTTTTTACAAATATACAGTTAAACGAGGGGGAAATTGTTCTAAAGTAGTAGAATTTTTAAGTGACAAACTGCTTCTACAAATAAAAGTCTACCAGAAAATAATGTGATATTCCAGGATCATTCAAGTGCTTAAAAACAAGCGTTCCCAGGGTAACTGATCACATACCCTTGCTCCTAGACACAGCACTTTATCCAAGGCAGACACAAAACAAAAACACAAGACCAGATTACAGCTATTAGTCCCCACTGTGAAAACAATAGTCTGCAGTCACATTTAACTGAAAGAGCAGATCTGTTTGAAAGCAAGATTCCCAGGCCCCGTGAACATGATGGGCCAAGTTCATCACCAGAAATGCTGTAAAACATGGAGGAATATATGTGGTTTACCTCATTCCATAATCGGTTGTTCACTAGCTGTAGCTGGTGGGGGCAGGGGGGGGAATTTAAATATAACTGATAGAAAACTGGTAGTAGAAACTGAACCTGCTGCAAACTCTTTCAAATTATTATTTCTGGAGAAAGAGAAATCCAAAGGACTGGTTATAATGTAACATTTTCTTCCAGGCATGGTGGGAAAGGATTCCAAAGGTCGCATCTGTACACCAATACATTATATACAGAGATATGGTCAGAACACACATAACCCTTTAACCACAGTTGAGGCCATCAGGGAAAGGAGTGGGTACTTTAAGAGTGCAGTTCCACAACCCTTTCGCAATGTCTTTACCATGATTAGATTAGAGATCAAGACTGTTATATTTAGGGCTGCCTTTCCCCTGATGGGGCCAGGGGATCCCCCAATTTCAGAGGCTCCAATTTGGCATGGTCCACCCAGGGCTGGCCTCAGCTTATTTTGCACCCTAGGCAAGGATCCCTTCTGGCGCCCCCCGTGCGCCCACCATTTTTTAAAAAAATGGCGCCCCCCCCCGTGCGAGAGGCAGGCAGGCACGTGCATGCCCCACAGCCCAGATGGCTCATTAGAGAGACAGATGCTCTGCCTGCCTGCCTGTCCCCTGCCCAGCTGTCCTTGGCTGCGGGGCTCCCTTACTTTCCAAAGTGCCAACTCTCGGCCCCCTCTGAGGGGGGTCTCTGAACAGGGGAGTCCCCTCTCTGAATATTCTCCAGGCCCCCAGTGGGGGTTGGTCATCATGTTCCCTGCTGTGGGGTGCCCGGCTAGCCTTGGGGGGAGCAGAGGGGGCACCATCTCCAAGGGCCACATGGCTGGGGGATGCCGGAGTGGGGGGAGTGTGTGTGTCCCCCTCCCCCTCAGCTGACTGCTCCTTTTGCAATGGCCCAGGAAGGAACACTGCCCCCTCGCCTGCCTGCCTTGGTGGCGCCCAGCCAGGCTGGTGCTCCCCCCTCATGTTCGGGCTCTTGGAAATATGCTCCTGCCCCAGTCAGGCACTCAGCAGGAGGGGGCAGCCCTGGCCGTGCACCAGATTCCCCTGCCCTGCCGCTCGGGCTGCCTGTCCCTGGCTAGGTCAGGGAGCTACAGGGCTTTTGGCGGGGAGGCGGGTGTAGTTTGGTGCCCTAAGGGCCAGCCCACCCTAGGCGAATGCCTAGTTCGCCTAGGGAGTGAGCCGGCCTTGGGTCCAGCTGGCCACCCCTGAGAAGCCCCCTCCTGCTGACAGCAGTGCCGGCATGAATGATGACATCACCCAGGAGTGATATTATCACATTTCCAATGTCGGGTGTGACACTCTAGGTTTTGAGCAAAACTCTACGATTTTGAGGTCCAAAAACCCATACAGTTTCGCCCAAAACTTAGAGTGTAGCCCCCAATGTTGGAAATGCGATGATGTCACTTCTGGAACTCAAGAAAGGATTGGGAGTCCCCCCTGCTGGCAGACAGGTAGGACCTGGCAACCCTAGTTATATTTATATTGTACCCCAAATGTTCCATCTAGAGCAGTGTTCCCTCTAAGCCGAGTTAGTGTGAGCTAGCTCAGTTTTTTAGCCTGACTCACACATTTTTTCTTAGCTCAGGAAGGACAGCTCCAGAGCAAACTGATTTATACAGTAGCCAAATCGCTTGCTCGCAACTTTAATGCCAGTAGCTCACAAAGTGGAATTTTTCCTCACAAGACTCCACAGCTTAGAAGGAGCATTGGACTCTAGTCCGTTTGCTGGCACTCCCCTCTCCCCTGCTGGCAGTCCATTGCAGGTGGGGGAGGGAAAACAGGAATATAAAATGGTGATCTACCAACACCGCATTGTAATGTCCAGCTACGTAAGTGGACGTAATATCACCATATTTTGGAATGCTCTAAGATTCACCCAAAAAGAATATGGGGTGAAACTTAGATCATTGTGCAATACGGTGACATCACTTCCAGTTTTGTAGCTAGAAGTGATGTTACAGCATCAAAGTTTGCTGTTCGGGTAAGTCCTGCCCCCACCAATCTCCCAGGGATTGCCAAGGGCTGGCATCCCTAGTTCCCAGGGCGTAATTCTGAAGGAGGCCTACTCAGAAGTAAGTCCCATGTTATTCCACGGATCTTATTCCCAAGGAAGTGTTTTTAGGATTGCAACCTCTGTTGCCTGAGACAAAATGGTACACTTTTGTGAATTTAGGGGAAGTGCTGAGGCCTAAGGATGCCAGCCTCCAGGTGGGACCTGGGGATCACCTGGAATTACAGCTCATCTCCAGGGTACAGAAATCAGTTTCCCTGGAGAAAATGGATGATTTGTAGATTGGACTCTGTGGCATTGGACTCCACTGAGATCCCCAAAACTCCAGGAGTTTCCCAGCCTCGATTTGGCCACCCTATGGCCTCCCGTCCCCTGCCAGTGGCCTGAGGAGACCTGGCAACCCTAATACATAAACGCTTGAAGCTGCCATTATACTGAACCAGACCACTACTTTGACTGGTAGCAGTTCTCCAGGGTTTCAAGGAGAGATCTTTCGCTTTTACTATTTGATTCTCTGAATTAGAGCTGTCGGAGATTGAACCCGGAACCTTCTGCATGCAAAGCCTCATGAAGAATTTCAATACAAAATCAAAGTTTCATGGGATAAGATTAGAATATTGTGAACAACAGTTGTCTGCAAAACATGTAGCATCAGTTTTGATAAGGCTTTAACTGCTGAGGCAGACACAGTGGCATCTTTTGCTTATCTCCATGGTCTTTGCTATGATTACATGTTTTCTTACTTTTAAAACATTCTCCCTACATTCCTCTTGAGTTTGTTGATCATAAACTGACATTGAAGCTAGAGGACAGAAACTTTTGCATGAGAACTCTCTTTCTGTGTTTCATCTTCTCAGTTTCAGTTGCCAGATATGCATTACATAGTCCATGCAATATCCAAATAGCACAAACATAAGATAGAATTGCTGGTAGAAATTTTTTTGTTGTTTTACACTCAGCCAAAAGGCGATGAAGACACAGAGACATCATTCATTTCCCCATCAATATGAAAAACAATTTGCAACACAAACGTGAAACCTTTACCAACAAGAATGACACTTTGCATTACAAATGTGTCTTTTCCACATTAACAGCTATCAGAGGCTTATTTCATAAGTACTGATAATGCTACAAGGGTCAAGCTATAGCAGGTAAAATATCAAAATACGTATTTATTATATGGTGTACACAATAGTAAAATTTAAACCATAGGGCCTGAAGATCAGGCTGCATTAAAAATCAGAAAAAGCTTTACATAACTGGTAATTATTTCCCATACAAAATTGATGAATATATCAAACAACCAACACAGGACCTTATGCATTTCAGCCTCAAGGGCCTTCCTCAGTGGTCAATAATACTTACTTTCTTACAAAAACACATATCCAGAAAATACTATACATCAGTCCTGGCCAGGTGTTGTTATCTCATATCTTGTGTGGTGTAATGTAAACTTATAAAGCAGGCCAGGGAACTCTTCACATGGTAGCTGCATTCACACAGAAATCTTCATTGATCTAATAATTTGGTATAAAGTTCCCAGTATTTATAGACGTGTGTGTCATCAACTAGCAATTGAATTGTTCTGACTTTTAATGCAGCTTGATTTTCAGGCCCTATGTTTTAAATTTTACTACTGTGTACACCATATAATACATAGCTATTTTGATATTATTTTATCTGCTGCAGCTTGACTCTTGTAGCATTATCCTCCTTTTCCTTCATTTACTTCAAAAGTACAACAGATGTTCAAAAGGCAACTTGAGCCTCAGTTTTTGGGAAACATTCTAAGAAGAATTTAAGAAGTAGGAAATAAGTGTTGTTTAACAGGCACTGATTATTGCTACCAACTGAGGCACAATTGCAGACCAACAGAATGTCCCAAGAGTTGCTTTTTTTTAGTTTAGTTTAGTTTTTATTGGTCTCAGAGAGGTTTCTGATGTCACAGTTTTAGAACCCATACATTCACCTCTTCAACTATTAGTCCCCTGTACATCAGCAGTTTATAAATGAATAGGGCTGTCAGACACCCCCCCACCCCCGAACTGGCAGGGTTTATCTGCTTTTTGGGGCTTCAACCTGCCTGCCAGCAAATACTTGCAACCACCCCCTCTTTTCTCTCTTGAGAGATTTAAAGGGCCCTCCAGTTAAAAGCTGGAGGGCCCTTTAAATTTTGCAGAGAGGAGAGAGAGGGGCGGCTAAAGGCGTGTAGGGCCCTGCCAGCTGGTAGCGCTTAAAGGGTTCCTTTAAGCGCTTTCAGCCAGTGGGGACTGGCCCTGTGCACCCAGTCTCCAAATGGCAATGCCGCTTGGAGAGCGGGCGCAGGGCCCCACTGGCTGGAAGCACTTAAAGGGCCCCTTTAAGCACTTCCAGCCAGTGGGGACTGGCCCAACGTGCCTGAACTCCAAGTGGCCACCCCTCTCCCTCCCCTCTTGCAAGATTTACAGGGCCCTCCACCTGGTCGGCGGGCCCTTTAAATCTTGCAGGAGGTTTGGGAGAGGGGTGGCTGCCGGTGATTTTTCTTGGGGGCGGGGCTTGGAGTGGGATGCCCCCAGGGTGATGTCATCATGTTGGGGATGCCCTGCCCCCTCTGGGAACGGCCCTCAAAGTCCCCCGCTGGTGACAAAATCGGACCTGGCAACCCTATAAATGAAGAAGCTCTAGGCAGAACATCATGAGAGAGATTGGGGGGGAGCTCCCCCCCATAACACTGTGTGTCCCAGAGTTGCCAGCCTCCAGGTGGCACCTGGAGATCTCCTGTTATTCACTGTTGATCTCCAGA
Source organism: Gekko gecko (assembly GCA_029375565.1). Taxonomy (NCBI): domain Eukaryota; kingdom Metazoa; phylum Chordata; class Lepidosauria; order Squamata; family Gekkonidae; genus Gekko; species Gekko gecko. The sequence goes on from JAPDNY010000006.1 coordinate 42,907,051, forward strand.
TGACCAAGATCAGTCCCCCTGGAGAAAATGGCTGCTTTGGAGGGTGGACATTATGATGCTGAGCTCTCTCCCCTCCCCTCCCCAAACCCCACCCTCCCCAAGCTCCACTCTCAAAAATCTCCAGGTATTTCCCAACACAGAGTTGGCAACCCTGTTGTGTCCCTCAGAGAACTAATGCAGGGGTTTGCCCAGGGCACTTTGGATGAACAAGGATCCTCGGTACCAAAAAGGATCCTTGGTAGAATCTGTGTGTACTTTTCTTGCAAACAGAACTATTCCTAATGCTGACTAGGAACTCAGTAATCTGTATTACATGATGTGCTAACTGAAGGCCATGTACATTATAACTGATAGCAGTACTGCTATAATCCAAACTTTCCCCTGTGAAGGAGTTTTCTATTAACGGTTATGAAAGAAAATACTTGGTACACAGGGTGCACCTCTGAGGTCACATAAAAATATCCCTCACTCACAGAAGAAAACTGGGAAAATCCTGCACTTGCAGACTTCCATACCTATACCCTGTGATCTACAGCTGGGATCCAAAGAGCCACTGCACTTGCACTGTAGGGTCCCCTCTGTCTTGCCCCAACTGCGTATGCTGCTTCAGAGAACATTCTGAGGGACCCTGAAGTTTCACGATCAGCTCATCAGGTGACATGGGGGACTCAAGTCAGAGCAACCACAGCAAGCAGACAAGACGGGCCGCTCCTATAACAGGAGAGATGTGGGAGGCAAGGCTGCATATGAAGTATGCATTGCATACGAAGCACGGTTATTACTTCATATGCAATTGCTAACATCTTTGGGCTGTACTCGAAAGAAGAACCTATAGAATGTATGTATAACTGATATCTTAAACATGCAAGTGTACCTGCCTTGCAAGCGGAAGGATCATAAGCAAGGCAAGCATTTAAGTGAAGTTAGGCAGAAAATCTAGAAATATCTGGAGCAGGGGCAAGGCAGAGAACAGATTCACACTGAAGGGTCTACCTTAAGCTCCACCTCTTCTTCTCACCACAGGATGATGAAAGCAGTTCCGCCTACAGTGGTGAGAGATATTTTCAGGAGCACCAATGAATCACCAAGAGGAACCAGGTTCCATTGCACCATTTATTTATTTATTTATTTATATCCTGATCTTCTCCCCAATGAGAACCCAAAGTGGCTTAGTCTGTTATCCTCTTCTCCATTTTATCCTCGCAACAACAGTCCTGTGAGGTAGCTGAGGCTGAGAGTGTGTGACTGGCCCAAGGTCAGCTGGTAAGCTTCCATAGCAGAGCAGAAATGCTGTGTCAGCTTCAGTCCTTGCTCCAGTATGAGGATGGCTGATGGGCAGTCCAAGGTATGAACCCAGGAAAGCAATTTCACGTTACACGTGTGGACTCATAACTCAGAAGCTCTGCCTGCTAGATGACATCAGTTTCATTACTGAGCCTGGCTGTCAGGTAGTCCTGCCATGATGGATGGAGGGGAGGGGAGGATGGCTATGGGCACCATGGTGGCATGACGGGCGGGAGGTTGGGATCGTAGGGGTGTTGATTTATGCCTGGTGTGTGAGAATGGAATGTGGCTCTGGTAACCCCTATCTTCGGTAGACTGAACATTCTGACCTTGGAGTGTCAGGCTGCGAGCTTTCCTATCGCTTTCAAAGCTGCAGCTTTGCTGAGATTAATGGGGGCGGTGGGAACTTCATTAGCGTAGTAACTTTCGATTCCCATTCGCATGTTATTCCCTGATTGGTAGAAGGGGGGTCCCCATTCACCCCCTTCCCTGTATAACCGCCTGCTTTGTGTAACCAAGTTATTCTGAACAATGTATCTGCTCCAGTAACCTTTCTATTGCAGCTTTTCAATAAACGCTATTCTTGTTTGAATCACAAGGCATGGTGTTTGGCTGACTAAGTTAGGGCTTCTGACAGTTTGTTCAGAATCAAATCATCAAATTCCGGGACTGGTCAGAAACCCGCGGCTCCAACATGAGTAGCGGTGAAGATGACACTCTCCCGATCGAAGATGAAAAGAAGAGGATAAGAAACCTCTTGGGAAGAATGTACCCAAAGAGACCCCTGACACGTATGTGCCGGGAATGTGGGGTCAGGAGTACAACTTCGGAGGGCCCTACGGAGATCCATATGGGGCCGCTTATGGAGGGGTGACCACCCGAGTCGGACGCAGACGAGACTGGGTGAAACCCCTGGCAGAAACCCATGAAACGTGGTTCGGAACCCCTCGGGCATCGGTGGGGGGAGGCCACCCCGAAAGATCTGTCTGCAGACTGATGACGGCGGGGGCCCTGGAAGACACCGGCCGAGACTCCGAGAACCTGGAAGGTGCCGTGGTGAGAAGAAGGTGGAGTGGGGAACCGAGCCAGGACCGCCTTGGATGAGTCCTGCCCGCATCCACAATGATCGCGGAGGGCATCCGGGAGGAGCGTGAGCGGCAACGGCGGGAGGAACCACCAGACCACCCTCCCCAGGATCAACGCCCGGTGCCGGGTCCAGACCAGCAGAACGTGCCAGCTCCGCCTCCGGCGCAACCAGCGGGACCAGGACAGCAGGGGCCACCGGGGCAGCCACCCCCTCGTCCATGGGGGTTCTTGCCACCGAAGCCTGCGGAACTCCTGGACGCAGATTTCGACGGAGACCCAGAAAAGTTCCCGTTCTTCCTCGTGAGGGCTGAAAGATTTATCGAGACCTGGGGCCACCTTTTCCAACGCGAAGACCGCATGGTAGATGTCATAGCATCCCACCTGAAGGGAGCGGCAGCTGACTGGTATGTCGGGCTTCATCAGGCTGACGGGCGGGAACTGAGAGAAATCGATTCTTTCATGTGGGCCATGAAAGAGCAATTCGAGGACGTGAACTCCAATAAAGCGGCTAAGGCGACAATCCGGGCCCTCAAGCAAGGCGCAAGATCGGTAAGGGATTACACAGCGGAGTTCCGTAGATGTGCGGCCAAAATCCGAGGAGTGCAAGATGGAACCCTCGTGGAGTACTACAAGTTGGGGCTCAATGCGGAGATTCGCCGGGAAGTCACCAAGACCCAAGACCCAGACACACTATCTGGTTGGATACAAGCCGCCATTACTATGGAAAACCGCTTGAAAACCATCAAATTGGATGATGCAGCTGCGATGATCAATCGGGGCCCTACACCGGCCGCCCGAGGAAAACACCCCACACCGAACCCAAAACCGAAGGATGGCACGAGGGAACTCCGGATGAAGCAAGGTTTATGCCTCAAGGGCGGGGAAGGGGGCCACTTCGCCGCGAGCTGCCCAAGCTCCCCTGCCCCGACTGGGGCGCCCAAGGGAGTCAAGAAAAAGTTCGACACGTCCACACCAAAGCCGGTAGCAAAGCCGAGAGGGGCCAAAGCTCTGCAAGCCAAGCCGCTCAGCGAGGCATCGGACTCATTGGATGGCGAGACCGTGCTGCCGGGAAACGAGACGGACCTGCTGTAAACAGCGCTGAACAGCAGGTCCCAGACTCCCAGGCGCAAACCCCGGTGAGCAAACCCCCTCTCTTTTCTTTCTCATGGTGACTTTAGTGGACCCGGGTCTATTGACCCATGTGAGAGTACGGGCTCTCATTGACTCTGGGTGTGGGAGAGACCTCATCAACCCCACACTAGTGACAGGACTGGGGGCAAAAGTAATTAAACTAAACGACCCCTTGATTTTTACGCAGATGGACGGCTCCACCATGAAGGAACCCTGTAAATACGAGACTGTACCCTTGAGGGTGGGGATTGGGCATCACTGGGAGGAGAGGCCCTTCGTCGTCACCCCGTCTGCCCGCTTTCCCCTGGTACTTGGGAGCACGTGGTTCTTCGATCACGACCCACACGTTTTATGGGGGAGGGGAAGGTGAATTTCATCGCCGAGAAATGCCGGTCCCACCTGTGGAAGGAAGAATGGGGACCCACGATGGGGGGAAGCCTCTAGTGATGGCGGGGGTGGCAGAAGCGGAACTAGAGGGGATCCCTCCAGAGTACCGCGATTTAGCTTCCGTCTTTGGGGAGGAGGAAGCCGATGAACTGCCCCCCCATAGAAACTCAGACTGTGCGATTGAAATTTTGCCTAACCAGAAATTGCCCAAAGGGAAATTATATTCTATGAGCCCATCGGAGAAAGTGGAGCTGAGGAAATTTATTGACAAAAACCTGAGCAGGGGGTTTATACGGCCAGCATCCTCCCCGTTTGCAGCTCCCGTGCTTTTTCGGAAAAAGAAGGACGGGGGTTGCGGTTGTGCACCGACTATCGTGGCTTGAATGCAGTCTCCAACACGAACGCTTACCCCATGCCCCTAATCAAAGACTTGTTGGCTGCAGTGGCTGGGGGAAAATTTTCTCGAAGCTAGATCTCAGAGATGCCTACTTCAGGGTCCGAATACGGGAGGGGGATGAGTTCAAAACGGCATTCAATACACCCCTGGGTCAATTTGAATACTTAGTTATGCCGTTCAGGCTTCAGGGAGCGCCGGGGGTCTTCATGAATTTAATTAATGAGGTGCTCCACAAGTATTTATTCAAGGGGGTCCTTGTTTACCTTGATGATATCCTTTTGTATTCCCCTGACCTGAAATCTCACGTGAAACTGGTGCGAGAGGTGTTACAAACGTTGCACAAGCATAAACTCTTTGCTAAGCTGTCCAAATGCGAATTTCACAAGTCGGAAATCCCTTTCTTAGGCTACCGCATATCCCAAAAGGGAATTGAGATGGACCCCGACAAAATAAAAGATGTGGTGGGGTGGGAGCCACCCAAAACCTGGAGGCAACTCCAGGGGTTCCTCGGATTCGCGAACTTTTACAGATCATTCCTGTCGAACTTTGCTCAAGTGGCTCTCCCCTTAACTGATCTGCTTAAAACGAAAGGGAAGTCACCCGACTGCACTCGACCCGGGGCCAAACTGGAATGGTCTCCGGAGTGCCAGCGGGCATTTGACCAACTGAAAGCCCTGTTTACGTCGGAGCCTGTATTAGCTCACCCGAATGAACTTAAGAAATTCATTGTACAAGTAGACGCTTCTGACGTTGCTATGGGAGGGGCGATCCTCCAAGAGGGGGAGGACGGTAAATTGCACCCCCTTGCCTATGTCTCTAGGAAATTTAACGATACTGAACGGAATTGGTCGGTGTGGGAAAAAGAAGCGGGATCGATCCGCTTAGCGTTGGCTACCTGGCGCCATTGGCTAGAGGGGGCGCGGGTTCCTTTCGAGGTATGGACTGATCACAAAAACCTCGAGCTTCTCCGCTCCCCCGTTCCTTGAACGCCAAGCAGCTGCGTTGGGCCGATTTCTTCTCCAAGTTCAATTTTACACTGCACCACTTCCCTGGGACGTCTAACTCGCTTGCCGATGCACTGTCGCGCCTCCCACAACACGACAGTAAAAGGGAGGAGATTCGTGACTCGGTTTTCACGCCTTCCCAGTTGGGAGGGGCAGTAACCACCCGAAAGCAAGCCAAACGTCCCCATCCATCCCCAACCCCTCCCACCAATGACTGGATGACGAAATTCTCTACAGCTATGTCTGACGCTGATAGGGAAGAGGTGGGGGGGGAGGAAGGAGTCTCTCAAGATGCGCATGGCTGCTGGAGAAAGAATCACAGACTGTTTGTTCCCAGTTCCCTTAGGGGGGAGGTGATGGGCTGGGCGCACGGCTCGAAACTGGCTGGGCACACGGGGTTTGTAAAATCTCTCCAGCTCCTACAGAGACAATTTTGGTGGCCTGGGCTACGAAAGGACCTTTCGTTATTCACGTCAGCTTGCCAAACGTGCTTGATGAGTAAGCCCAGACCCGGGAAACCCCCAGGAGCGCTACAACCCCTCCCCACGCCAGCTCGTCCATGGGAAGTGATCTCTATGGACTTTATTACTGACTTACCCCCTAGCGGGGGGAATACTGTCATCTGGGTGATAGTGGATCTGTTTACTAAGCAGGCTCACTTCGTTCCGTTTGCCTCCGTCCCCTCTGCCAAGAAACTAGCCTCAGCATTCTTGCAACACGTTGTGAGGCTCCACACTTTACCTGCTAAAGTGATCTCAGATAGGGGGTTCAATTCGTTTCGCATTTCTGGAGTGAATTAATGTCACTGCTTGGGGTGGAGAGGGGGTCAGCAGTGCATACCACCCGGAAACCGATGGGCAGACTGAACGTGTGAATCAAACTCTTGAACAATATTTACGGTGTTTTACAAACTTTCAGCAAGACAATTGGCACTCTCTTTTGCCTTTGGCTGAGTTCTGTTACAATAATACTCAGCACTCGTCGACGGGGATGTCCCCATTCAAGGCGGCCCATGGATATGACGCCCCGCCTTTGCCATTTTTGAGTTCTCCCGACCTCCCGGCGGGAGATGCTGGAGACTGGTGCAAACAGTTGCAAATGGCTTGGTCATCGTTAGCTAAAACTCTGGATGAGGCTAAGAATGCCTATAAAACCCAGGCGGACAAGAAACGCAGTCTATCCTGGGTTCCTAAGTGTGGGGAGTTTGCTTATTTGTCCACGCAGAACTTACGGGGCATTCAGCCGAGTCGCAAGCTTGGTTGGAAATTTGTTGGACCATTTGAGATTGTGAGAGTTATTAACAATGTAACTGTAGAACTTGCCTTGCCTAAGTCTCTAAAGTCTGTTCATCCTGTTTTTCATGTAAGGCTTCTACGCCGGGCGCCTGAGGACAACAAATGGAGACCGAAACAACCCGCCCCGCCTCCGCTGTTGGTGGGGGGAATCTCACTACGAAGTGTCACAAATCTTGGACTCTAAGATCTCTCGCAATCGCTTGTTTTATCTTGTGGAATGGGTTGACTTTGGGCCTGAACAGAGGGAGTGGGTACGGGCGGAAAATGTTCTGGCCCCCCGGCTGATCCGGGCTTTTCACAAACTGTACCCCCACAAACCAAAGGGGTAGATTTGTTTTCGGGAGGGCTGCATGTCAGGTAGTCCTGCCATGATGGATGGAGGGGAGGGGAGGATGGCTATGGGCGCCATGGTGGCGTGACGGGCGGGAGGTTGGGATCGTAGGGGTGTTGATTTATGCCTGGTGTGTGAGAATGGAATGTGGCTCTGGTAACCCCTATCTTCGGTAGACTGAACATTCTGACCTTGGAGTGTCAGGCTGCGAGCTTTCCTATCGCTTTCAAAGCTGCAGCTTTGCTGAGATTAATGGGGGCGGTGGGAACTTCATTAGCGTAGTAACTTTCGATTCCCATTCGCATGTTATTCCCTGATTGGTAGAAGGGGGGTCCCCATTCACCCCCTTCCCTGTATAACCGCCTGCTTTGTGTAACCAAGTTATTCTGAACAATGTATCTGCTCCAGTAACCTTTCTATTGCAGCTTTTCAATAAACGCTATTTTTGTTTGAATCACAAGGCATGGTGTTTGGCTGACTAAGTTAGGGCTTCTGACACTGGCCACTCTTAAAGGGATCACTTTGTGTGGCCAAAAATACCGCTAGCCCACAGATTGTTGTTTGGATAACAATCTGTCCCTAGAGGATTCAAACACTGGCAATCCCTGATCCAATGCACATTCTTTACACTTTCCTTTTTATATTAATATAGCATCAGTTATTCTAGCTAGACTGCAGGTTTGTCTTTTGTGATACCATAAAATATATTGATTACTCCCCTTTCTTTCTGCTTCCTGAAGGAGAAAGATGTTAGAAATGATGCGTGTTCGATGGACTTGGTTCTCAACTCCCATTTTCTTAAGCCCAGATTCTCTTTAGTGGTGAAAGTCCAATGAAAGTGAACACAGGGCTTAGAAAATATTAAATTAACTCACTAATTAATTACATTCTTATTTGGCTTTTGCACTAATCTTCTCTAAATAATAAGATTAAATAAATATTTACATGATACATTAGGTGACCTCATTTGTTTGTGTCAATAAAATAAAGGGCTTTCCATAAACTGTTGTCACCAGACTATAAAATGAGCACACTAAGAATGTACTGGTGTTGGCAAGCTTTTCAATTACATTAAAGCATCATAAAGCATCATCCAAAAAATTAGATTTGCATGACCTGCAGGGAACTGTGTAAACACAGGGCTCCTAGTCTATCAGCCACACCAGCTTCCCTAGAGAGTCAGCTGAGATAGCCCCATCAAACTTGGTTTGCATGGTGTATGACCCACCATGCTGAATACAGTTCACCAAACATGAACAAGATAAAATCTGCTGATTTTGTCACTTTCCTCCAAGATTTTTTAGTACATTTTGAGGGGATTTTTTTTTTTTTTTTAAACTTAGCAGTACTCTGAAAGAAAAAGTACATGGGCAGAACAATCCTGAACTGCGCCTGCGCTGCAGCGGCTGGCCACCATGTAACCTCAACGGCACTAGTCTGTATCCTAAGGGGCAAGTTACATTGCAGCGAAGCAGGGGGGAAAGTGTAGCTGGCTGCTTGCAAGGCCACGCCCATGGTGATTCCGCTGCAGCGTGGCCCTGCAATGTAGTGTCAAGGCAGGGCAGTACGAGGGGTGGGACCATTTGGGTTGACGGGCGCACCAGTCCCAAGGGCAGATGCCTTTGCACGTCACAGCAAGGAAGCGGGGGAAGGGCAGCTCGGGAAAGCCCCATTCTCCTCTCCTGTCCCCCTGACAGAGACCCGCACCAAAGTCAGGCACACAGTTGCCATTATTTGTTGTTCCTGCATGTTAGTCTGCCCCATGGCCGAGGCCCCCCAAACCCCACCCCCTGAACTCTTCGAGACTGCCCACTGCAGTGGCTCCCCACCACCATTGACTCAGGGAACCCCTGTGATCCCCTGCCCCCTCAGTGCTACCAGCACAGATGCCTTCCCCCTGAGTGCCACAGGACCCCTCTGCCTAGAGCAGACACACAGTTAGGAGCCTCATCCATTCACTCATTTTATAAGCGACCCTGCCCCATGCTTACAGCATTCCCCTCTCCTCCGTTGGATGCTCACAACAACCCCATGAGGTTGGTCAGGCTGAGGGTGTGCATCTGGCCCAAGGCCATCCACCAAGCTTCCACGTAACAAGTGCAGAACGGAATCTGGGTCTCCCAGGTTAACCTCCAGATGTAACTGCCACGAGAAGCTGGCTCATCTGTTAGCCAAATTGCCTTATTTCTTAATAAAGAGTGGGGAATTAGAATATTAAATGGCAATAGGGTTAATTATGGAACCAATAACCTGTGTATACCAGAGTCCAATTTATCCAAATCCCCAGAAATAGGGAGACTAGATCTTAAATAAAATGGTTTCTTTACTGAATAGTTTCACACACACACACAATAAAACAATCATACACTCAAACAATATAGACCTAGGAATTTAGATAGAAAGGTACAGAGACTGTCGCATTAAGATGAAAATATTGATGAGAGGTGATACTTCACCAGTCCGATACAGAGAGTTGATTGTGCAGCAAAAAATGGGGAAAATACTAGGGAAGGGGTCATGTGTTAGCCAGCAGCACATGCGGTAGACTCTAGACAGCGCTAGGACTAGAGTCAGCAAGGTAGGGTGGGGTCAGGTAGGTAGAAAGCAAGAGAGAGAACAATGGGCAGATGCTCTTCTTATATACCCTAGAAGTGGCTTGGGGCATGTGTCACCAAGTCACAGGGTCCCCAGGAAGAAGCTAGAAGCTGCCCGTTCCTTAATGAGGTCAAAATAATGGAATTAAGTGTTGGGCAATTGATTTAATGTTTACTAACAATGACACCTCTAAGAGTGGACAAAGGAAAAGAAAAGATTGGCTAGCCAACAATCCAGTGATCTGCATCATTGTTATTTTGATGGGCAGTGGGTATGTTTGGCTACTCAGGTAATCTCGTCATGGCCAAGTTCTATTGTTTGAGGATAAGTACATGCAGTAATGCTAGGAGAAGGTTGTGGTGGTGGGGGAGCCTGCCTGCGTGCTGGAGAAGAAGTCCTTCTATGGAGTCCTTTACAGGAACATTCAGGCTTCTGGCGTAAAGCATGGCTTCTGCTTGCTGGCTGCTGTGTATTTCTGGCATCAGGGAGGTTGATTTGTTTCCTGCATGAGTGCAGGAGCAAGGAACACCGTGGGTCCACGTCTGGCTGGCATACTGCTTCCTGGCAAGGCTTCTCTCAGCTGGGCACATGTCTACAGTCTGGGAAGTTGGCACCATTATTGGGCAACTGCACAGTTCAGCCCCTGGCATATTTATTGCACAGTTCAGCTCATAGCCATAGTCCATAAATGCTGTGCAAGGCTCTTGCAGGGCAACACATCCATCCAGACCACCCTCTGGCCCCTCCCCCCTTCACACAGCAGCCTGTGAGATGAGTAGGGGAACCTGTCTGTGTGGCTGGCTCTCTGCTTTGTATAGCGGATGACTACGACCAGTGGAACCCGTCCAACCCTCCCCAGCCACCCACAGCAGCCAAGAGCCCTTTCCTCTGAGTCATGTCCCCAGGAACCCTGCAGGGGGAGTGGCAGATGGGGTGGGGAGGGAGTGGGATGAAGAGGAAGAGGAGGAAGAGGAAAAAGAGTTGGATTTTTACCCCACCCTTCACTTGGAGTCTCAGAGCGGCTTACAATCTTCTTCCCTTCCTCTCCCCGCAACAGACACCCTGGGAGGTAGGTTGGGCTGAGAGAGCTCTGAGAGAATTGCTCTTGAGAGAACAGCTCTGAGAAAACTGTGACCGACCCAAGGTCACCCAGCTTGGCTACATGTGGAGGAGTGGAGAATCAAACCTGGTTCTCCAGATTAGAGTCTGCCACTCTTCATCACTACATCAAACTCCTGTCATGTAGCAGAAACCAAGCAGCAGACACACAGTTGTGGAACGACAGAGATTTTATCGCACTGGAATCCATGGCAAGGGGTAAAGACTCCGTCCACTTCCACCTTGGGGACTGACAGTCCCCAGCATGGCATATAGTTAAGTGGGATGACATCGCAGGTGGAACTGGGAAGGGCTTGCTGGGCATGATGCTCAACTCCAGAAGGAGGGCTGGAACAGTGGACTGAGCAGAGTGCGTGTGGGAGGGGTGGGACTTGCCACACCCACAAGTCCTTCTGTTGAATCTCCACCTTCAAGACAGAAAAACTGAGCCACGGCAACTGGGCACGCTTGCCATGCCAGCCTCAGCCATGGTTGTCTTGTCCTGACAGGGTCTGCAAATGCAGCTCCATGGGGGCCCTCGCCACACAGTGGCTGCAGGCAGAGCCTCCAAATGAAAGTTTTGCCTACAGCCAATTTGGGGGGGGGGTACAGTTCAACTACTTCCATAATATTGCTTCCTGAAATAAGACAAGACATAGACATAACTATATATACATGTCTTCGTGTAAATTACATACCAGGAACCACAGGGAAGGAATAGAGGGTGCAAGTAACCTTATGACAGAGGCTCAGGAGGATAAAGGACTCCCTCGTTCCCTTTCCTCACATTATGCTGCAATCTGCTATTTTCCAGTGAAGCTTTGTTGACCACCATTCCACAAGAAAACTTGGAACCAATTGAAGGTCATGAGAAATTCCTTTCTCTTTTTGTTTTTCCAGGGACGATTTAAAAGCACATTCTTTGGAATCTCCTTCTTTGCAAGCAGGTGCGCATTAACTGTGCTATCTATTAAGAGCTGGCATCTCAACTCAAAGGTCATAAACACAGATTGCACCATTTAATGACTTTCAACACATGGCCAAGACCACCTGCAAAGAATTTCTGTATTAAGTTGTGTCATTCCAGAAAACCTAATTGGCTTTCAAATAACTTGGTAGACAAAGGAGGTACTCTAAGGAGCGCCCCCCCATTTTTTTAAAAAGTTTCTGCATTTTAGTTATAACAACATGTAAACTGCTGAAATATAATGATAGATATCAGTCAGTCCTAAAGGAAATCCACCCTGACTGTTCCCTGGAAGGCCAGATACTGAAGCTGAAGCTCAAATACTTTGGCCACCAAATGAGAAGGGAGCATTCACTGGAGAAGACCCTGATGCTGGGAAAGAATGAAGAAGGGGATGGCAAAGGATGAGATGGTTAGACAGTGTCATCGATGCAATGAACATGAAATTAAGCAAACTCCAGAAGACAACGGAAGACAGGAGGGCCTGACGTGATGTGGTCCATGGGGTCACAAAGAGTCGGACTCGACTGTGCGACTGAACATCAACAATGACAACAAATACCCACTTTATAATGTCAAGTTGTATGTAATTTGATGCAATAGTATAATACATATTGGTGAGAGCAGTGCATTTTAATGTGTTTAAAGTGTTGGGTTTGGCTTTGTGATAAACAGTTTAAATCCCTGCTCGGCTGTGAAGCTCTATGGGTGGCCACTGGAACAAATCGCTATGTTGCAACTTGATTAACCTCAGATGGTTGAGAGACTAACAGTTTGATCTTAAACAGAGTTACACCCTTCTAAAGTCACTGGGCTTAGAGGGATGTAACTTTGCTTAGGATTGTATAAATCTGCTGTCACACAGCAAGGGTTTATTTTATTTTATCATTTTGATTTATATTCTGCCCTTCCGCAAGTGGGCTCAGGGCAGCTCACAACAATGAATTTAATACATTCTTAAAATAATGGGCGATGGTGGCTCAGTGGTTAAGACGCTGAGCTGCAGACTGGGAGGTCAGTAGCTCGGCAGTTTGAGACCCTAGTGCTGCATGACAGAGTGAGCCCCCATCTTTGGTCCCAGGTCATGCCAACCTAGCAGTTCGAAAGCAAGAAATTGCAAGTAGATAAAATAGGTGCCACTTCGGTGGGGAGGTAACAGCGTTCCATGTGCCTCAGTGTCTAGTCATGCCAGCCATATGACCACGGAAATGTCTTCGGACAATGCTGGCTCTTCGGCTTGGAAAGGGGGATGAGCACCACCCCCTAGAGTTGGATTCGACTGGCTTTCAAGCAAGGGAAACCTTTACCTTTACTTAAAATAAAATATGTCAATCAGACAATAAATAACAATATTAAATTAATACAATAAAGCCAATTTAAAACATTTTATCACCAAAGCAAATACAGAGGCATGTGCACTACTGAAACAGCATAGTAGTCAGGGGCATAGCCAGAAAATTTTGGTTGGTGTAATGTGGGGAAATATGAGGGGGGGTGCCCTGGTCATGCCTGCTGCTCCTCCTGCAGCAGCAGAAGAAGCAACTCTGGCTCCGCTGCAACCTCTAGTCCTCCTCTGGTCCTCTAGTCCTTTCAGCTGGAGAAACTTGATTCCAGGCTGCTTTTCTGTGTAAGCTGGGGAAGGGGTGGAATCTCCGACTATCTCTCTCTTTTGCATTTTGCAATTTTATTTTATTTGAATTTTTAAAACCTATTTATTTTTCAGCCCGGAAAAAAGAAAATGAGGCTGAAGCTTCCCTGACTGTCATTTTGGAAACCCCATGCATATCTTACATTTTAAAAATATTTTTTCATTTTTTTACATTTTCCCCTGTGGGGGTGGTGCTCATCTGTGAGGGGCATTGCCCCCCAACCCCCGCCCTCCGGTGGCTACAGGCCTGATAGCAGTGATGGACATTGAAGGCACGGCTTCTCCCAGCAGTCATCTCCATGTGTGGATTGGTGCAGTGGACATCTGTGTAGAGTAAGGGGAGACAATACAGATGTATTGCAAATGACCCCCCTTGAAATGCACCCCCTTGCCCATTGCAACAATGGAAATTTAGCTAATATTTTATAATGTCAGGATTAGCAAAAGTGACTGCAAAACGATTGCTTATCTTTCCATGTCATACAAAGTGGAGAATCATCTAATGGAATTCATATACAGAGGGTCTCAAAACAAGTGACCTGCAGAGACATATGGGCAGTGCAGTTGGACTGCCCAGGATCCCTTCTCTTCGTGTGCACCTGGCAAAAGGGAACCTGGCTCAGACTCACATTTATTTGCTTCATTTAGGTCCAGGCTTTCTCCTCAGTGGAGACCCAAAGTAGCTGACATCATTTCTCCTGTCCTGCATTTTATCCTCACGATAACCCTGGGGGTAGGTTTGGCCGGGAGTCTGTGACTGGTCATTCAGAAAGAGCAGGGATTTGAACTCATGCCTCCAGTCCAAAACTCTAACCACTATTCCACACTGGCTCTCTCCCTTGCATAGTGCCATGGAGTGGTACTCATTCTAGGGTGCCTGCTTGTCAGTTCTTTTTCTACTAGAGCGGCTGTGTTCCCTTTGGTCCTACCTTTGTCATGCTGTGTGTGCTACAGCAGTGAGTATCGAGTGCTTCCCAGTCTATCGTGGGGGGCATTGTTGGTGTGCCATGATGGACGGAAGTCAATGAGTTTGGTGGGGACTCCAGTACTACAGTTACAGCCCTCTTCTGTACTTTGGTGAGAGGATCTTTCTTTACAGACATCCCTTCTGCTGTGTGAGCATAGGTGTTGGGATCTTAAGATGGGCTTGATAATAACACCTTCAAACAACGTAACATATATCGGTCACTGGTTGTTTTCATACTCCTAGTTCTGGGGCTAATGAAAGTGTACATGCATGTGCGTGACAACTAGAAGGAAGGGCTAAAATTCCCTGTGTTTGTTTATTCTACACTACCTCCCTGTTTTTTTGTTTGTTTGTTTTAGCTTGTCTTCAATAGAAAAAAAACCTTTTACCATTCCTTATCTTAGCAATTTAAGTAACTGTATGCACCTTAACAACGGAGAGGGGGTTCTCTGGAACAGGGAACAATCTGAATGCCAGTAATAAAACAGCAGCTTCCAGACACTGTAAAACTGTTCACAGGAGAATGACCTTAGGCCAGTACCCAGAATGATGATGCACTAGGCAACCAAGAAGAAGCAACTAATTCCTACTTTGCTAGCCCCTCAGGCAAGGGCTCTGGTCTATTTAACTAAGAAAGCACTTCTGTTATGCACGTCTTCCAGTTTGCAGTCTGGTGAATTCGACTCCTTCGTCCACAGCGTGAAAAAGGCAGAGCAAATTTCCCGAGAAACATGTTTCGACTTAACACTGCTTTGAGAACTGAGCTATGGTGATGGTGGGGGAGAGTTATTCTTTCTGCAGCTTACTAGTGTCTCTCCCAACCCCCCCCATCTTTTCTGTTTATATTGTCAAACTACCCCAATACTCATGTTAGTTAGATATGACAGAAGGGCTCCTAACAGATTAGAGATGCCATCCTCCAGGTGGAGCCTGGGGGTCCCCTGGAACTACAGCGCATCTCCAGACTAGAGAGATCAGTTCCCCTGGAGAAAATGGATGCTTTGTAGGGTGGGCAAACAGCAGGGGGAAAATACAGGAACAGCATCCCACATTGTCATGTTGTCATTTCTGGCTATGTAACTGCAAGTGTTGACATCACTTCTGGTTAGATGTCATGAGTGACATCACAGGATTCCATACCATGAGTCTCCACCCCTCGCCCCAGATCTCTACACACACCCCCCGTGGCTGCTTTTTAATCTTTAAATATGAAGACAGCTGATCCTGGATCGCTTGAATAATGTGTATGTTAGCTCTGAATACCATTTATGTCAGTGAAAAAGAGTTACCCAGAGGTTTTCTTACTTTCTTTTAGGTGCCAGGCTTTGTTTTACCCAGGCTTTTAATCAGGAGTTTGATCTTTATAACTGTTTTTTACAATATGCTTCTAGCCTGAGAACTGTTATAAGGATCATTCAGGATGCTAAATGTTTTATGATCTGAGTTTTATGCTGTTTTATGTTCTAGGCTTTTGTGCTCTGGGTTTTTAATGGCTGTTAATTTTAATGATTTCATGGTTTCATGATTTTTATCTTGTATTTTGCGAGGCACCTCAAGCAGGCCTTTGAACCAGTGGAATATGCATTTTCTAAACAAATAAATGTCTTCTTAGTATGGACACAATTAGACTTTGGACATGGCTGCTGAAAAAGCAGCCTCATTTCTTGGGATGCCAGTCCCCAGGTGGGGGTGGGGGATCACCTGATTTTTCAGGCTCCTCCCCAGACACTGGCCAGCTGGCTGACCGGGAGAAGCCCCGCCCCCAACAGTCGTCCACAGCCCCAACTGAAAAGAGCAGGCATCGTGCATGTCTGCCCCACAGGCTACAAAGTCACTGCTTGCAGGGCAGGTGCGCATGGCGTGCACTCTTTTCAAGTAGGGGCTGCCCACTCCTGCCCTGCAAGTGGTGAATTTGCTGCTTGTAGGTCAGGCGCACATGGTGCCCAATTCCCACCCTATAATTTAAAGGGAAGGTTCCCTTTAAATGGTTGGAGGGAAGTGGGGGGGCGTGTGTGCATGATGTCACTCTGTGTGATGTCATCGCATTGGGGGTGGCCCCTCCCCCTCCCAGCACACACACCCATCCCCCTGCTGGGGAAAAGATGGGACCTGGCAACCCTACGTGTCTAGTTCTTCCCCTCCCCCATTACTATTATTTACAGTTACATGTGTGCGTTCCCCACATCCTACCCTCACTTGTAACCAGTGATAGGCAGTGGGGGAAATGTACAATATGATGATGTCATGACACATATAAAAGAGAAACCCAAGGGCTCCTTAGAGACTAAGAAAATTTAACCCCCCTGACCTGGATAGCCCAGGCAAGTCCGATCTCATCAGATCTCAGAAGATAAGCAGGGCCAGCCCTGGCAAGTAACTGGAATTGAGACCTCCAAGGAATACCAGGGCTGGGATTCAGAGGCAGGTAATATCAAAGCCACCTCTCTGAAACGTCCTAGCCCCATTAGGGGTTACCAAAAGTCATCATGACTTCCAAGCTCGCAAGCACATACTTAAGCAGAGAGAGTTGTTGAAACCTCAAAAGACTCAGAAGTTTGGTTTTCAAGAAGTAAACATTGATATGTTTCCATTACAGATCAATGATTACATGAAATGCAAAGCTAGACATGCCACAGGGTTCCCAGCCCTGGGCTGGCAAATTGGGGGCAGTGCCTGGAAAGTGTGGAGTTTCAGGAGATGTGATCTCACATGCTCTGTGATGCCCTAGAAATTCCCCCAGTCTCTATGGTCTTTACTGTAGAGAATGAGGAAATTCCTAGAACATCACAGAGCATATGACATCAGTTCTGGCTGGAGGTTTGAAGGACATGACATGACATCTGGGCAATGCTGTAGAAATCCCTGCAGTCTCTATAGTCTTTACCATAAAGATTGGGGAAATTCCTAGAAAATCACCATCAATACTATACTATTCTCCCACTCTTAAAATATTTGAGAGTGGGGGATTCTGGGTGGGAGGAGGGAGAACGCCCGCTGTCAGTGGGCAAATGACAAGCCTAATGTGACATAATGCCTCTCATTAATAAAAAATGGACAAAAAATCTTTTAAAACTCTACTAACTTTTCAGTGAATATCAACAGTGACACTAAAATCCAAGACAGTATTTGCTCCTTTCAAGATAAGCAACAAAGCAAAGCACATCTTATCTTGGTCATGGAATCTTTTCTTAGACCTTGATAAGCAGTCTGCATCTTCACACATAGAATTCATTAGTTCACAGATCTGTGACACGTACTGGGTTTTTCCTGCTTTTGCTCAGTATATAGGAAGAACAACTTATGCCAACTGAATTGATTACAACCTGAAGTAGTTTCAACATGGGAAAAAATGCTGAAAGATTTGAACTGATTACCCATCTGTTTCCAAGCACAAGTCAAAGTGCTGGTTCTTACTTTTAAGGGCCTGTTGGGACCAAGGTACCTGAAGGTCTTCTCCCATATGAAATCTGCCCACCAGTTAAAATCTGCCTCTCAAGCCCCATTCTCTGTGCCCCCACCTTCAGAGGTGAGGCGGGTGGTGACTAGAGACAGGGCATTTTCTGTGGAGTTATTTCGCCTTTGGAATTGCCCTGCCCCCTGAGGATTGCTTGGCGCCTGCTTCACTTTGTTTTAGGCCCCAGGCTAAACCACATCTTTTTTACTCAGGCTTTTATATAGGGGTTTTATCTTATCAGCTCTTTAATGGTCTGCTTCTGTTTTATGGATAGTTTTTATGCTGCTAATGTCCAAAGGCTTGTGTTGTAATACTGTGGTATTCAACTGTAAGCCACCTAGTTTTGAAGAGGTGGCAACATACATAGCCCTATATGATAAGTTATGTATTGTATAAGCAGAATCAGATTTGCTTTCAGCATGTAACTTTTTTACTTTCCTTAAACTTGAAGCAGGAGCTTTTCAGTTTGTCATGGCTTTGGCAGCTAAAATGTACACGCTATGACAGGCTTTATGTTGTGTGTACTCAGAGCCTTTAAGTATTGTAAACCATAGACTATAAAGATGAAAAACTAAAGTCCTGATGACTTTGTCTTTCAACAAATTGTGCACATTATAGGAAAGTTTTAAAGGAATTAGATGGGAGACACAGTTCAAGGCTTACAGAAGTCAAGGTACAGCTTAATGAGTCTGGATTGTACCTTGAAGTTCAAATTCATGGGCAGAGATTCATAAGGCCATTTGTGAGATCATATTTTGTCCTGAATGGTCTTGTCTAGCCCCAAGCAGCATTACTTAGCAAACAATAGCACTAAAATAGGTTTTCCCAAATGAACCAAAACAATGAAGCAAAATTGTTTATATAGTATGGGATAGAAAAAAATCAGACAAGAGCCAACAAATCTTTATTGTTCATATGTAATTATACTGTCATTAATTTAAAATTAACATGATTATAAAACCTATTGCTCATGTCTCTGTTCCTGAATCTTGCAGAAATCCATTTTGCAGCTCTTAATATCTGAAAAAAGAGACTGTATGTCAGTGATCCCCAGTGTAGTGCCCACCAATGTGTTTCCTGGCAACCATTTGCTTCTTCTCCAAAGCATCCCTTCCTCAAAGAGAAGTGCCCATCCTGGTTTCCTCCCCCTCCCTGGAGTAGGAGAGCTTCAGAGCTTCGCCTTTCTGTTTGGAAAGAGCACCTGTATGAAAATGGCTGCCTCCATGATAGGAGGATGCTTAGTTCGGAACTTCTTAACATGTTGCTGAACCTCCCAAAATGTTGTGACTGGAACCAGCTCTTGTGGCAGTCATTTTGTGATTGTCTCATCCTCTGTAGTTTCATTTTGTTCTGTCACCCACTACCAGTTCTCAAAGTTTCAAAAGTGTCCACAGTTTCAACTAGGTTTGCCAGCCATGAAAGTATGGGGGCGAGACAATTTGAGGGCAGAGAATGAAGGAAATGGCACCACGTAACACTCTGGGAATCCCCCAAATCTCTATGGTAAAAACATGATGGTGGGCGGGGTGTAGGGTTGCCAGATCCAGGTTGGGAAACTCCTGGAGGTTTGGGGGTGGAGCCTGGGGAGGACAGGGACCTCTGTGGAGTACAATGCCCTAGAGTCCACCATCCAAAGCATCCATTTTCTCCAGGGAAACTGTTCTCTGTAGTTGGGTAATTCTGGGGGATCCCCAGGTCTCACCTGGAGGCTGGCATCCCTAGACTGACTGCCATAGTGGGCAACCTGGTAGGTCTGGTTTCAACAGAGCTGCAGCCCTCTGATCTATGTATACTTTGTGAGGAGGACAATGCATTTTGCACCTGAGCAGGGCAGCTTATCTATTCTTAGTTCACTTGGTTCAGTCCAGAGTTTAGTAAAGCATGTCATTGTGGGCACTTTCACACTGCCTATATAAACCATTCTAGCTGCCAGTTGCTAATAGATTTTTTTGTTTAACCATTTCAGACACAACACAATGATTTTTACTATTTCACACAAAGCCATTTGTGTCCCATTTGCAATGAAAGGTTGTTGTTTTGAAACCCCCTTTACTCCCATTCCTACTTGTTCTGTGCATTTCTGTCTCAGTGCAGAGTACTATTTGAAATGTCCATGGTGCATCTGTATGCAGTGCCATTTTTGTTTTCCCTCCTATTTCCAGTGTATTCTTTTCCATTGCTTTTATTACAAAAATTGAAGCCATTTTTTAAAAAGTGTGGCACCAGAAAAAGCAGCACAGTTTGATACTGAAGCAGTGTTTCACATATGCTCATAAACAGATGTAAAATGCTGCTTAAAACATTCATACCCACATTGATTTACACAGAGTTGGGGCAGTAACAGATAAAAACTGGGTTAAAATCATGAACATGTGAAAGTGCCCTATATAAAAACTAGAGTCAGGATTCAAACATGGTGGGGGTAGTGGTGGGAATGAGTGCCCTTTACTGAGACTCTGGTCCAAGGAAGCCTGGCTCAGCTTTCAAGACCTCAGGGTCTACTACCAAGATATGGTCTATCCGTCGATGCTATGTATGCCATGTTAGGAATCAAACAGAATTTTCTTTCAGCTATACTTGGGCCCTGATTACAGTCAGTACAATATAAATGTGCAGTGTTTCCCTGAAGTTCTAGCCAACTTCAGTTACCCATTCATAAAGAACATTTTTAGACTGGCATAATGTAGGGTTGCAAGGTCCCTCCTGGCAACTGGTAGGGGATGGGGGCGACTTACCAGGAAAGAAAGGAAGGCCCAGGTGACGTGGAGACATCTCTTCCAGTGCATGCAGAAGTGTTGTCATCAAGCTGCGGTGTCTCTGCAATGTTCTGGTATTTGGGCAAAAACTCTATGGTAAAAATGACTTCTACCATAGAGTTTTTGCCCAAGCACCAGAGCATCACCTGGACAGTGTGATGACATTGCTTCCTGTACATGCCAGAAGTGACATCAACACATCACCAGCCATGTTGCCTAGATCTTCTTCTCTTTCCTAATAAGTCCCCCTGCTGGCCAGCTTGTCTCACCAGGGGAGCTGGCAATCCTAGCATAATGTCAGAATTTTAACAGGATCTCAGGACAAGAGTTTCCTAACTCTTTAACTTGCTTGCCAAGGAAACTCTGTCCACCTTCCACAGAGTTCTTGTGTATTGAAGGATTACGGGTTACAGTCTAGATTGTTCAGTCAGATTCTATAAAGTGTTGGTCGAGCCCGTTGGGCCTCACTATCATTCCATGTGACCTGAGATCACAACTCCAAATCTATTCAACATATAGTAAGAGAAGTGTGAGTCAGGCAACTTCCAGCAAATTGTGCTACCCTTTACTGAAAGGTATAACTATGCACTACAGGCCAACATACTTTTTAAAAAGTAAAATTGAGGGAGGCTTGATTTGGAGCAGAAAAGCAGCAGGAAGGGGAATGGATGCTCCTTTGTTTCCCACATGCAGTTTCTCTGCTGTAGGGGAAACCACTTGGAGATGGTTTGCAACAGAGAATCTGTGGACAGGGAAGGGGTTAAATACCCTCATCCCTCCAACTTCTCTGTTCAACCCCCATAACTGCTAGAAAGAGAGAGAGAGAGAGAGAGAGAGAGAGAGAGAGAGAGAGAGAGAGAGAGAGAGAGAGAGAGAGAGAGAGAGAGAGAGAGAAAGAAAGAAAGAAAGAAAGAAAGAAAGAAAGAAAGAAAGAAAGAAAGAAAGAAAGAAAGAAAGAAAGAAAGAAAGAAAGAAAGAAAGAAAGAAAGAAAGAAAGAAAGAAAGAAAGAAAGAAAGAAAGAAGGAAAACATAGATCTTTAATCTATGTGTAAGTTATTAATTTGAATATTTATAGCATACAGTCTTTGCATGTTTGCTCCCTTGTAGAACCTTAATAAACTTCCATGGGCCCAATGTTCATAGACCTTTCTCACACACCCCGCAACTAGGATTACCAACTCTTGAGTGGAGAAATTCCTGGAGATTTTGGGGGCAGAACCTGAGGAGGGCAGTGTTTGGGAGAGGAAAGGGAGCTCAGTGGGGCAGCCATTTCCTCCTGGGGAACTGGTCTCCATCACCTAGAGATCAACTGTACTTCCAGGAGGTCTGGAGGGTTGGCATTATGGGACTGAACCATCTAGACTTGTATTATGGGACCAGCCTAGACTAATACTTGCACTTAAAGGTGCACTCCACTGATGGAAGAAGTGGAGAGGGGGACAATTTCATTCCCTTCCTCCACCACACTGATGTCCCCTCTGACTTGCGGAGCTGTTAGTGCATCTGGGTCTCGCAACCCCAGGAATCCGGTTTCCCAGGGTCTTTTCTGACTATCTGGGGTGAATGAAATACAGGAAAGATCCACTGTCAGATCACTGGAGACAGCTCTTGGAGTTACCTGAAACACAGTTTGAAAACTACTGGCATGAAATATTTGTGTCATTTTCCCTATTTTTTTTTAAGGTTTCTTACCTCTACTCCATCATACTGCTCATCAAAAAGACTGCAGTACTCTGGGAGCCCCAGCTGAGACAACCAGTTAGAAACAGAGAGATGCTTCATAATTTTTTAGTTCTGTCTCCTCAAGAGGCCTTTAGTTCTGCAGACCAAAAATCAGTTTTAATTTCTGGTGTGCAAGAAACTTGAGGGTTAGTTTGAACACATATTAGTGGACACTAGGAGCATCAACTAATGACTTGCATGCATGAATTGACTACCACAGATTAATTACTATATTATAGAATGTTCATATCATCCAAACTCACTTCATATTTATTCTTCAATAGGGCCTGGTGCCTAGGGTTGCCAGGTTCCCCCTGGCCACTCGCAGGGGATGGAGGGTAGGGTTGCCAAGTCCAGGTTGGGAAACTCCTGGAGATTTGGGAGTGGAGCCCAGGGTGGACAGGGACCTCAGTGGGGTACAATGCCATAGACTCTACCTTCCAAAGCATCCATTTTCTCTAAGGGAACTGAACTCCGTAGTTGGGAGATGAGCTGTAATTCTAGGGGATCCCCAGGTCCCACCTGGAGACTGGCATCCCTACTGGTGTCACCTTTTGACTTCCATGCAATCAAGTGAAGTGAGATCAGTGAGATATATCCATCAGTGAACTAGCCCTAAAAATAATGTTTATTCAGTAAAGGAAGGATATAAAGACTGAGCAACGCGCTTCTAAGAGAAGCAGTTTAGAAAGGCAGGTTGTAACAAATGAGTTATTCTGAATTACATATCCCTGAACAGGTCTAGAGAACAACAGAGGGCAACTTTAAAAAGTTATTAAGCAGATCCCTGGTCAGGAACTAAGCTTCCTGAAATGCTTGTTTAACAGATGAATGAGGGATGGTAGACCAGCACATAAACCACACACACCCCTTCTGAAGTGCGGTGCCAGCAAATTCTGTGTCCGCAGACACCACCATCTCTACATAGTTTTGGTTTGCTTCTCACATGCAAATTATAGGTAGTAAAATGGTGTCTCAGTGTTAGCACATGGGGGGGGGGGGTCACTAGGACTGCAGTTGTAAAGACACTTACCCAAGGAAACATTCATAGGATTGTACTATGGGAGGGGTTACTCTATGAAAAAAATCTTTACATGGAAAGTTAGTTAAGTTATATAAGGAGCTTTCTATCTGCAGGGAATGTTTCTTTGCCTGGGAGAGCACTTCTACCACAGAGTTCCTAATTATGTAAATCCCCACCTGTATCCTTAAGTGATTCCATCCAAATGGAGGGTTATTATCACCTCAGCTGCTGTTCATGAAAAATTGGCCCTTGCCTTTCTAGGCTGGTAACTAAGAACCAGGAAGTGCTTCTCAGGAGGCTAGATTTGACCTAGGGGGCCTCTTCTTGCCACTTATAAGGTTAAATTTAAAAATGTCCCTCAGATCTGAAAACCAACCTGCCCCTGCTACCTTTTTGCCTATCAGTTGCATACAACCCTAGTATGCTTTGACAATTATTACTCCTCTGGCTCATCACTATTATCTTCTTGCCACAGATAGTGCTATGGTGGAGAAATAACTGGAGAGGAACACAAATAATATGCATGGCAATTCCTTCCTCAACCAAGCTTTTGCTTCAAGAAGTGAGTTTTGCTGTAAATCACACACACACACACTCACAATTCAGCAGAATTTCCAAATCCATTGTAGAGGAGAATAAGAAGATATTAAGCAGAACACTTACTAAGCTGTAAGGAAATTGTGAAGCACCATCTACTGGCTGAGGTACTGTATACTAACTTACTGCTATTGGTGTTCAAATGCCATCATTTTCATGGGTGGAAAGAGACAAAAAGATCTGATGATTTGGTTTGCTAGCTCTGGGTTGGGAAACACCTGGATATTTTCGGGGGTGGAGCCTGAGGAGGACCGGGTTTGGGGAGGGGAGGGACTTCAGTGAGGTCTAATGCCATAGAGTCCACCTTCCAAAGCGGCCATTTTCTCCAGGTGAACTGATCGCTGGAGATCAGCTGCAATAGCAGGAGATCTCCAGCAGGAGATCTTCAGCCATTATCTGGAGGTTGACAACCCTACTGATGATGGGTTTATCAATCACCACCATGACATCAAATATGACAGTGGTTTTTGAAGTTTTTGCAATGGGATCCACTTCTACGCTTGCTCTTCTTTTTGGGACTCATGCTACATTTCCCCCTCCTAATATAGAACAAAGGAATCTGATGTCAGTGAACATGAAACAAGTGTACCTTCTATTGTTCATTTTTAGTATTGATGAATATATAGCATTGCTGAGCAACAGGCTTCAATTTCACTGCCATTTTCTACTGGATTTCCCTGTGCATAAGATCTGCCATGGAGTCTCCCAACCATCCTCTCCCAGCTTACCCCATTCTATCTCCACCTTGCTAGCCTCAAAACCCACTTGTAAAGGAGTCACAGCCCACTTTGGGGGCCCAACCCACACTAGTGGTATGTGGTGTAGTGGTTAAGAGCCAGCACTGGTGTGGTGTAGTGGTTAAGAGTGGCAGACTCTAATCTGGAGAACCGGGTTTGATTCCCCACTCCTCCACATGCAGCCAGCTGGGTGACCTTGGGTCAGTCACAGTTCTCTCAGAGCTCTCTCAACCCCACGTACCTCACAGGGTATCTGTTGTGGAGAGAGGAAGGGAAGGTGATTGTAAGCCGCTTTAAGACTTCTTTGGGTAGTGACAGGCAGGGTATAAAAACAAACTCTTCTTCTTCTTTGAGGACCAGTGAAATAAGGCAGTATCACTACAGTATGCCTGGGTATGCATATACAACTTCATATGCACTTTACTCTTGGTCTGCATAATTTGTGACCCACCAAGATACCACTCACATACAGGCATCTACTAGAGACTTGATAAATCTTACAAGGGCAGAAGGGGTTGTCAAGCAACTGCCGGTCCACAATATGCTAGTGGGTCATACTGTACAATGAAGGAAGCTTTTGCTGCAGCAATACTGAGCAGGTTGTACATTGTCACAATCCAGAGGGCTTGTGTTCACAAGATAAGAAAGTGTCTATACGCAGAGATATAAAAAAGTCTGTCATCCACTACTTTCCACCAACAATGCAACATTACCAACGGCCGTCCCTTAAGCCAGCAGTAAAAGAAAAAGATATAAAAACAGTATTCCAGACAAGGCAACTTTATTTATATCGGGATATGTACAGTTATATATATCTGTGATAATGCAGGTCTCAGACATACTTTCAGTTAAAGCCTTGCGCCTGAAGTCCATTAGCCAACTCTTTAATGTTAGATTTGATTCTTGGGTTGGATCTAGTGGTTATGTCCACTGATGGAAAGGGACTTTCTCATCTCCTCATCTGTCTGAAGCTCAAAATGCAGCTCCAAGGGGCATTATGGACCCCCATAAACATCAGAAGGGTCTTTCAAGGTCTGTAGTGGAAGGGGGTAAATGGTAAAAATCCTCCTCCTATCTGTTAGTAAAAATCTGCTGCTCCCTCCTCCATTGACTGTGTGCCCCCCTTTTAAAGGCCTGGGGAAGAAATCTAGGATCCATTCCTTGGGGTTGGGTGAACAGTAGAAAACAATTCTTGTTATGTTCTGAAGCTTGAATCAATCCTATCTTTTCTCATGTTAAGCTTGAGTCAGTAAAAGGGATTGTAAGAGTCGACATTCCCATTGGTTGTTTCTGTGAAACTCTGTAAATAGCCAATAAGAACTGTATATACTTTTATGGAGGGAACAGACCTCATTGGTATTTATCCCAATGTTATGATTGGATGTTAACTGAGTTATGGGCGTGGCTTTGACAGCCTGGATTATTTAAAAAGGGAGCTGTGCTCCACTGTTTTGTGTGTGTTGTCTGATCAACTAGTTTGCTGTTAAATAAAGCTGAAATCACTTTGTTGAAATCACTACTTTGTTAAGGCTCATACTTAACAATTCATTGGCTATCAGAGGCTGTTGCAAGAGAGAAGGATCTGCCTAAAATCCTGAATCCCCCCACACTGATTTGCCTCCAAAAGTGCTGAATTGTAGATTACCGCTCAAGCATATGACCCTTGTTGAGAATCATGGTTCTAGTACAATGATTGTGCAAAATGAGGTGCACAGGACAGTAATTAGATTATGTACATGGAATCAGTTTTTCTGAACATTAATGACTTTTCCTCACACCATCAGCTTGCACAAGGAAAGCAAGCGCTTGAAGAAACTGCAGTCTTCAAGGAATGCAACGTAGTGTACAATTGTCTTCAGGTGTCCTCTTATCAGCCACTGACCAGATTAAAACCTTTAGTTATGCTGCTGTGCCTTCAGACCATGCTCTATAAATGTGTTTCTACGTGCAAGAAAATCCTTGCATCTTGCTGTGTTGGGTATTTGGCACTTCTGTCCATTGCTCAACCAAAACATATCTGCCTGATGCACATAAAACCCCATGGAGTAATGACTTCTCAGCAACACAGCGCTTGTTCTAACCTGCTTACATGCTAAATGCTTTACATACACGATTGCCCACATGCTGATGTAATGTGGTCTACAAATTGTTCAAAAAAAGAGCTGTTTAACATACTTATAGTTCTTAGAGCATTGCAACATTGCTGAGGTAATATTTTTTAAAAAACAGACATGGGGGTTGGGGAACTTCCAAAGAAAGCATGGCAGAATACAAGATAAAATATGGATGCTTAATTGCTAGAAATACAAAACAGTTACTCAACAACAAAAATCAACCAGGTCTGAAGTATTTTGGAAGCTACTCAGAATTGTGTCTTGAACTGAAACAGAAGGCTGTATTCATTTGCCTAATGAAATTTCTGTACCAAATCAGTTTATCTGATTCTTTGGCTACTTCAGTCTGGAGACTAGACCCATGAACTGACAAAACAGATCTTTTTGCAAACCTGAAAAATATCTCAGGTTTGCAGAAAAATCTGAAATTTTAAAAAATGGGGGGGATAAAACCTCCATAACAGATAGAAGCAGAGCCAGTAGCTTGACGAAACAAATGCCCTCAGTCCCTGTTGCTAGGTAAACATATAGTACTGCCAGCCTTCATGCCTTGATTTCTGACAATAAAAGGTGGGGGTAGGGGCAGGGCTCTTTCCAGAACTTTTTTGGCTTTTGTGGGACAACTCACTAGGGCCAAGCCCACCAGCAACCACCAGGACACTTTCTACCACACGACTTGCATGATTCAGTCATGGCTGGCTACTTGCTACTGTTCAACAGCTCCAGGAAAGCCAGTGTGGTGGTTAGCATATGAGACTTCGATCTGAGAAACTTGGGTGCAAATCTCCCCTTTCCCATGGAAGTACACTGTGTGACCTTGGGCTAGTCACACATTCTCAGCCTAATCTACCTTAGAGGGTTGTTATGAGGATAAACTGGAGAAGAGAGAATGATATACACTGCTTTTGGCCTCCACTGGAGAGAAAAATGGGATATTAATGAAATAAATATAGTGGAAGAGCAGTGGTAGATAAAAGGTAGATTGGTGGGTGGGTGGGAAAGAGAGATGTAAGCAAGGAAAGGTGAAGATATGGGGGGTGCCAAGAGGAAGGAAAGAGGAAATAGTGTGGGGAAGGGGATATGGGGAAGGGAATGAGGTACACCCTGCAAATTGTGAAGATAAAATGAAAAAAGGAGAATGGTGTAAATCACTTTGGGGCCCCATTGGAGACAAAGGCAGAGTCTAAATTAAGTAAATACATAAAGTCCTTGTGTTTTCCTACAACACAACTAGGCCTACCCTGGTGGCCAGCACAGCACAACTGGGCCATAATTTCCCCAGGTACAGTCTGCCAGGGAGAGGGAATGTGGAAAAGCTTACTTTGACAAGCCTTTATTGGCATATGTATATACATACAATAGGAGATCAGATTAAATATAGATCAGAAAATACAAATTCATATAGGGTAAAATTGGAGCTACGGCGCAGAAAAACAGCATAAAAGCAGAAAAACCTAGTGGTTACTTATCAGAATGTATAGCCACAGTACTAAGAAGAAACCTTGCTACTATTTCCGTTATTTCTGCATCTTGATTATCAAGCAAAAACAGAATCTTAAAATCATCAGGAATCTCTGAGAACTGAGCTAATATAGGGTACAGAAGATCCTAGAGGAGCATCAAATAAAAGGGACATTGAATGAGAACATGGGGGACAGTTTCAACACAGTCCTTCATATAAGGACAGCACTTGCTGGAGTACGGGATCTCCTGGAATCTGCCAGAGAGAAGAGCAGAAGGAAGAACATTAAATCTGGACAAGGAAATGGCTCTGTGCAAAGTTGGAGCTATAAATTGATAAAGATGTACAGCAGGAAGATTTGCATTTGGAACAATCCCTAAATTTAGGGGTTCTGTTAGCCAAGCTATAGAGAGTTTTAACTCTGAGCCTAATAAACTAGATTTTACTTTTTTTAAAAAGCCTCAGGCTCAGAAAGCAAAGACAGAGATTCTAAGGGTAAGTTCAAGGAGCATATTTTGGCTTCAGTGTGAGATAGCCAGCTAGAATTGGCAGATTCAGAAAGTAATCGATACAGATAACTAGAGGGGTGAAGCAGAGTTGCAACCAAAATTTAATGGTGTGGATCCATGCCTTAGTTGCCATCAAATTCTGTCCACACTCCAAACATAAAGCAGCATATGGAACACACATGGGTACCCCCATGATCTTTCGCAAGAAGGTAGAATGGACACGTTCCACTGAAGTGTCAATTGCATCTATCCAGAAAGGTACTCCATACAATAATTGAGCTCCAGTTCTAGCATTAAAAGCTTTGAGTGCAGGTGGCTCATATTGGTTTCCACGGTCAGAAAAATAAAAACAAGAGATTGCCGCAACACTGACTTTAGCTACATTAATAGCCATTCTGCAATGATGATCCAAGTGGCACTAGAATTAAAGTGGACACCCAAGTATTTGAAGTGCCTAACCTGTTCAAATTTATTGCCATTAATAGTCCACTTATAGTCCAGGAATAGGGATAGACCAATATCTTTGATTTTCATAGTCTAGCTCCAATCTATTAATCACACAGTATGCGTGGCAATGATTTAATAAGCGGTTTAATCCAACACGGGATGTAGACAAAAGAACCATGTTGTCCGCATATATAATAGCAAGGGAATAAGAGCAGAGCCAAGTCTAGGGCTATGGCTATCAACTAATGACAAAAAAGGGGCAAAATCATTAAGAAAAAGATTAAACAAGTGGGGGGCTAAAATGCACCCCTGCTTAACCCCCCTCCTAATAGGGATTTAAGGGAAAAGTCTCCCTGACGGGGTACACCTAACCTGACAGGACGTAGAGGTATAGAGTTTTTATATAAGAAATAATATTAACAAGAGGCGGGACCCGCGATACTCGCGGGGGGGAGTATTCTGGCCGCCAAGCTTCCCCCTCCCCCCCCAGCAGCGGCGGCGGCAGCAGCAGCGAGGCCAGCCGGCCGCCAAGATTCCCCCTCCCCAGCAGCAGTGGAGGGGCGGCGAGGCTGGCCGGCCCCTCAACCCTCCCCCTCCCTCCCCCCCAGCAACGGCGGTGGCAGCGGCAGCGGCAAGGCCAGCCGGCCCGCCGAGATTCCCCTCCCCAGCAGATTCTCCCCCCCCGCCCGGCTCCGGCGATCCTCCTCCTTCCCCCACCCCCCGGCTCCGGAGGCGAGGCCCGAGTGGCTTCCAGTCGCTGGGCCCGCCGATCTCCTCCCCCCCCTTCAGCTCTCTCCTCTCCCCCCCGGCTCCGGTGGTGAGGACTGAGCGGCTTCTAGCCGCCAGCCGCCGCAGAGTTCCCAGAGCGTTCCCTGCGCATGCGCAGGGAACGCTCTTACTTTTGGGGGATTCTGATATCCCCCCTAGACTTTTAAACACTTTTTAGATTTTTCTGCACACGTGGGGACTGCCCCACGTGCGCAGGAAAATCTCCCTGCCCCCCAGGTGCCCCCGATGTGCGAATTTAGATATCCGCACACAGGGGGCCACTTGGGAATTAGATATATAGATAAGACAGGGGACACATTAATATATAGAAGAATGCTTGAAGCTGCCTTGGTCCATCAGAGTCAGCATTGTCTACTCAGATTGGCAGCAACTTTCCATGGTCTTAGGTAGAGGTTTTTCACATCACCTACTGCTTGATCCTTTTACCTGGAGATGCCAGGGATTGGACGTGATACCTACTTCATGCCAAGCAGATACTCTAACACTGAGCCAGATAAAGATAGGACCAGTGGAAGGGAAGGAGAGAATGAAGCAGGAAAATGGAGAGGCTATGGGGGCTTCCAGGGAGGGGAGAGAGGAAATAGTAGAGGAGGGGAAAATTAGATGCCCCCTGCAAGTCCTTGTGGATCCTGCGCTTGTATATTAGTGATTTTTGAGTAAGGATATCCTACTTAGGGTTTCCTACAGGACAGTCTTACAATTTCATAGTCAACAGGCCCTCAATGTGCTGAGAATCTTGTCTACACTACCATAGCCAGAATAACAACTAAGTTCCCACTCATTGGTCACCACTGCCCAAAATACAATTTTTATGTTGCTTGAATTAAGCACAAGATATCTCAATTAGTTCAAGGAGTCTTATCTAAATAACTTTCACCCCATCTTTACTACTAGGGGTAACAGTGTACTAAGTAGTGAGCAGAACCCAGCGAAGGACCATGAACAATCTATGCCAAGGCACAAAAAGAGATAGGATATTTGCTAAAGAGCAGTAAAGTGTGACAACTCATTCATGTAAGCGAAATCCTTTAATCAGAAACAAACTTATGAGTCAACATACTTGATCATAGTAACAGATGGCATCATGGTCATAGTAACAGATGACAACTCTGCACTAAACAAATCAGCCAGAAAACAACAAAACCACTAAATTAGATATCTTAAGTGGCAGAGGGGAAGGGAGCAGAACTCACTAGACAGCTTCAATGCATTTTTCACACATCAGAACCTACAGATGGACCACTTATACCCACTCTTTCGTTTTGTTATTTATAATATAGATCACAACAATCAAGTAAGGGATTTCTACGTCAGGCTACCCTTTTCAAAGAAACTTCCAGCATCCTTCATGGAAATGATGCAGTGAGCCATGGCAAGCATGAATGGCCACACAGAGTGTTGGTAGCTTCATACGTAACGGTCAACAGAAACCATGGTCTCCTGCATTTGAACTGGGTGTCAGTTTGTGCTTGCCACCAAAACCAGAATTGCAAACAAGGATTGCTCAGTTTGCAATTTTGGTTTGGCGAGCAAATGCGAATTATAGTTCGCTATTTTGGATTGGCAAACTCTGGCTTGCCTCCCTATCTATCTATCTATCTATCTATCTATCTATCTATCTATCTATCTATCTATCTATCTATCTATCTCTCCTTATGTTTTCCTCTCCTCTGTTTCATCCTCACACAAACCCTGTGAGGTAGGTTAGGCTGAGAGTGTGTGACTGGCCCAAGGTCACTCCGCAAGCTTCCATGGCAAAGAGGATTTGAACCTGGATTTCCCAGATCCTAGTTTGAAATGTTAACTGCTCTGGCTGTGATGCATGTATACTTCTGAGTACACATGCACAGAACTGGGCTGTAGATCACCCTCCCTTCTCCCTCCCCAAGCTCATCTCAGTGTTTGTTTCAGTGATCTACTAGACTTGAATCACCCATAGCTCATTGTTTTCTTTGTTAATTGACATATTTGAGACATAGTGCCTTTCTGTTACTCTAAGATGCTTTGGGTCCCCTTGTACCCACTCTAAGAACTACACCATACAGGCTACAGGAAGGAGGAGAAGAAATCTCATCAAGAGGGGAAGGGGAGGAAGGTATTCAGGGGCCCATTTTGCATCTAGCATTTGCTCCGTTGTTTTACCAAACCCACACTGGAACAGAAAAAGATGCGGTTCAAAACCAAATTCAGATACCCCGGGCCAATACCGTACTGACTGCAAAGTCACCCCTGAATGGCTATAAAATTGTCATAAATCTATGCAGATGGCTACCATAAAACTGAGAGATCAAATGAACTGAAAGCGGCATGTAGTCTGGACACTACCAGTCAAAGTGAAAGTGGCATGCAACGTAGAGGGGAATTTTTGTTCCAAAGTGGGTTTGATAAAACAGCGGAGTGAATGCAAGATGCAGAATGGGCCTTGGTCTTAAGGATCAAACCCAACCGCTAAGCCATGAGCCAAGCTGGAGACCAATTCCAGCATTCTCTGTGTGGAAAAAACCCTGTGTAGCATGAGCAAACTGACCCTCCGACTTAACAGGACATTTCCTAGTGGGTCACTGCCCTAGAAGGCCACTGGCAGCCAGGAGCAAGGGAAGCTAAGTGGCCTTTGCAGTGCCCACGGTGCCTCAAGGTCTGCCCTACTTAGACTTGGGTCCCTCCCAGCAATGATGTCCGTGGGAGGGATGCCAACGTCCAGGTGGGGGTGGGGAATTCCTTGCCAGACCTGGGTGACTGGAAAGCCTAATTTTAGTGTCTCAGTCCACCCTGATGTGTAGAATTCCTAGAAGAGAGTCTTCAAGGAAAAAACACAGGAAGGTTGCCAGCTTCCAGATAGGGCTAGTTGATCTCCTGGGATTACGACCAATTTCCAGACTACAGAGGTCAATTTCCCTGGAGGAAATAGCTGCTTTGCAGGATGGACTCTTTGGCACTGTATCCCACTGAGGCTCTTCCCCTTCCCAAAACCTTCCCTCCCTTGGCTACACCCCCAGATCTCCAGGAATTTCTCAAGCCTTTTGTTCCTATCCCTATCCTTTCTCCCCAAGAGAGATTCCCCTTCCTATTAATTCCAGCTCATCTTTTGAGTTGTGCGGGGCATAATGGAGTCCTAACCTGTGCCTCCCATATCCCTACTTTGACATTAATAAGAGGAACATATGTGCGTTGATGTTTCTGCTTTTCAGCATTCTTCCCCTTAAGCGTCTTAAACAAATTCAGCATTAAATTATGACAACATAAAAGGTTGCAGTTCTCTTTTGATTCATCCTAGATCAGAAATGTTAACCTTCTGGGCATGTTGCAAAGTATGCCTTCTTCACCTTGATCAGTCAAGCATGTGGGCCCTGATCCAACAAAACATTTAACGACATGCTTAAAAATCAGCAAGCATTTCTAGCGTATTGCTGACTCAAAAGTCGGGAAAGTGGTGGATACGATGTCTTAAGTCTGCAAAATGAAAGCAGTTGCATGACTACCAACATGTCTTGTGTGAGCAAGCAGATAATCTATTACGTTTTTCTTCATCAGTTCTTATGCTTTTTATGTTGTGTAAATGTATCACCATTATGCAAACATAAAATCTTAGTAATTAAAATTCATTGTATATTGCCTGGGTGTTTAATCTATGTTTATACAGAACTGTTCTTTATTTCCCGATTGAAGGAATACTCATGAAAAAGACTAGATACGCCACACTCAAAGAATATTAATGCAAGGACTGCGTATGATAATAATTAAAGATGCATATAAGTCACCATTCCTGTAGAGTCTCGTGATATAGTCCTGATTTTGGGGAACACCCTTTAAAGAACACTCCTGTTTTACACCGGACCGTTGGAGAGGGCATGTCTCCATCACAGAGCTTCTGCCTTAAGTCCTAGCTTCTGTCCCTGGCATCTCCAGCTTAAAAAAAAAGAAAAAAGGATCAGGTAGTAGGTGATTTAAAAGACTTGCTACTTGAGCCCTTGCCAAACATAATCGACAATTCTGACCTTGCTAGACCAGTGGCCTGATATCAGGTAGATTCATAAATGGTCTGATTCCAGAAATATTTGGACATATTCCATAGATCACCTGAAATAATTAAATGTCACTGCATTTTTAGATCTATTAATTTAAACTCATTTTAAACAACATGTTGCATCCCTGTGTAAACGCCTCAAAGCTTATGAAGCCCCAATCCAAAAACAGTTTTTACACAAACCTTCGAAGCTGATGTATGACAGCCCTTAAGAAAGTGTGTTTAAGACTGACAGACATAGGTAATACAAATCCACTTTGCTTTATATAAATATTCCCCGCTTTTTTTTCAACCTTAGAACAAAGAGACATGCTGAAGGATCTGCAGAATTTACACAGAAGAGAATGCCTACTGAACAATAAAATAATAAACAATAGCTATCTAATCTCCCTGGGCCAGCTGCATTTGCTCTGCTATTGTGCTAAAAAGAACTTAAAGGAAAATCTAATTCATTCAGAGCTTTATGACTCACAATACCCTGCTTTCTATGTGCTTTGCTGTCTCATTTCAATGTTCTAAGTAGATCATTTCTTCCATACTTGTGGCTTCCCTGAAGCCAGAGCAAGCTTTCTCCAGATCAAGGCTCTCTCTGATGTGAGAATGAAGTGTGCCTCCCATCTTAATCAAGAAATAATTAGATATCACAAGTCTGAGAAATGCCAAAGTACCAGGCAAGATGGGATTCAGTGAAAGGCAACTGGCTTGAGCCTGGGTCTAGTGAAAATTGAATGCACAAGTATCCCAAAAACTATCCAAAATATTTTTCATCAGACATTATGTGTGCTATTAGCATGGGGCATGTATAAACCATTAAACAAAATTAGCTTTTTAAAGCAGGCTCTAATGTAGTGAACTATGCAAAGGGCAGACATTATTGAGTGCTCCTTTGTAAGCTCCTGGGACAACATCACACTCACCAGAGCTAAACGTTGGCCACCAAGTGGGTAAACATAAAAGGCATGCAATACATTTTCTTCTGGCATGTCTCACCAGGACACAAATTTGTTAAAAATGCACTGTAAAAAATTGCCTTGGAAACATTTGGCAATAGCCAGCCAGCTTTTAGACTCCACAGCAGGAAATGTTTTAGAGACTAAATAAAGCATCTTTTCCACACAGCAGAAGGTTTGATTAGGCAGGAACAATCATTATAAAGGAGGAAAGAGTTGTAATAAAGCCAAGACACTAAGTTAGAAACACCACCAAAAATGGAAACCAAAAAAGTTGGAAGAAGCCAGCCCCTGAAACCTGAACTTCATTGGAATAATCAAGACTTCTAAAGCAGAGTTAGAGAGCCATCTGAAGCAAGTAGATTTGGAATCCCACTCAGTGGGGCTTACTCCCAGGAAAGCATCCTCAGGCTTGTGCTATTCGTTATGCAGGCTGTTAGATCTGGCCAAAGAAACATAAGAAGCAAAAAAAGCTGAATTAATTCCCTAGCACCTTCTAAAGACCTTGCACTTTGTCTCGTAGAGACAAACACAAAAACTGAAAGAGTGAGAAAACCACGCAGATACCTTTGTGGGATTGAATATGTTTTAGATGCAACAACACTGCTGATTGCTTCTGTTTCTGCTGCAACACGTGTGCCCTGATCCTGTGCCTTCTCGCTTCTTATGATGACCCCCCCCCCATGGAGTAAGGGAAGGAGGGAAGGAGCAGGTTCCCTGCCAGCTGCCTACCAGGGCCTTTGGTGCCTCCTGGGACTGCTGCTTGCTGTGGCAGACCCAATGCCATGGGGCGGGGGGGGAGAGAACAGGGCTGGTTCGGCTGGGGCTGGTAGAGCATCTCCTTGGCATGCAGAAGGTCTCAAGTTCAATCCCCAGGATCTCCTACTAAGGATCAGGTATTAACCAACATGGAAGACTTTTATGTGAGACTGTGGAGGGTTGCTGCCAGTTTGAATAGACAATACTAAACTTGATGGACCAGTGGTCTCATTCACTATAAGATAGCTTCATCTTTTGGTGCCCTCCACCTGCAGCATCCTGGACAACAGCCTAGTTCTGCCTAGTGGACTTGCCAGCCCTGAATTCAGGAAGATTCCTAGATCCAGATTTAACTGTAGAAAATGTACAGAAGATGTATCATCCAGCTTGATTCCTTTGAACCCTAACACAGTCCCATTAGTTAATGAACTGATAATACCTAA
The DNA here is from genome assembly GCA_029375565.1 of Gekko gecko. Taxonomy (NCBI): domain Eukaryota; kingdom Metazoa; phylum Chordata; class Lepidosauria; order Squamata; family Gekkonidae; genus Gekko; species Gekko gecko. The sequence goes on from JAPDNY010000006.1 coordinate 42,943,029, forward strand.
AATCTGGGCATTTAAATTCCCAAACATATTAAAATATTTATACTTTTAATTCTACCTCACCTTAAAACCAACTAGACCTAGGGGAAAATATTAAACATGAATATATTATTCAGGGCCTCCCTGTTCATTTCCTTCAATATTTTTCATAAAGTAGATGAAATATGCTACACACATTTATGAAGAGCAGGATGGAAGCCTAGCATAGCCTATTGAAAGCTATAAATACTTATTGATGGGGTAGATTTGAATTGCCAAATCTTAAGAGCTTATCATAATGCATTTCTGATAGCTCAGGCTAGGTTTTGGAGAGATGAAGTACATAGTGAGGAATGTCCAGAATAAGCCAAACTTGAGTAATATCAGCTGCTCCTAACACATGGTTGGGTGGTGTTAGATTCTCAACATCTATGGAATTTGGCCTTATATTCACTCATACAGCTACCAAAAGGTACAATTCCAGATTCCCCCACCACCACCCCAAGCTTTGGCCCTCATTTACATGAGGACTTAGCACTAAGGTGTAATCCTGTGTGTGTATGTATGTTAAGTGCTGCCAAGCTGATTCCGACTTATGGAGACCCTATGAATTAATGACTTCCAAAATGTCCTACCTTAACATCCTTTCGCAGGTCTTGCAAATTGAGGGCCATGACTTCTTTTACTGAATCAATATCTACCCCGTGTTGGGTCTTCCTCTTTTCCTGCTGCCTTTAGCTTTTCCCAGAATTATTGTCTTTTCTAGTGAGTCCTGCCTTCTCATCATGTGACCAAAGTACAATAGCTTCAGTTTAGTCATTTTAGTTTATAGGGAGAGTTCAAGATTGATCTAGAGTGTAATCCAGACATTAAAGCAAAGGCAGCAATTTAGGTTATGAGTACCAAAAAGGGATTCTTTTGTATCTTGATAGATGTTAATAGCAAGTTCCTTGTAATCAAAGAACACACATGATTTTCCCATCTCACTACCAATTCTTGTCACTACAGCAACTTCTTCGTGCTACATTTGGTGCAGATGCCATAGTCAGCTGTGGAAATGAATCCAGATCCTAGCACAACCAAATTCTATTACAAGTGGGGGACCCACAAAGACTCATTTCCTTCTTCCTATTTCCTCTTTCCTTTTCCTGAAAGCCCCCATAGCTTCTCCCCTTTTCCTGCTTCCTTATCTGTCTCCTGGTCTACAGCTTTCCTTCTCCCCCGGCAGCCTCTATGTGGGAAAACTGTGGCCTGGTTGTGTGGTGCCAGCCACTGGACCAGGCTCAGTTGCACAGTAGGGAACCCCCAGTGACTTGTGTGTGATACTTTCCCTTGTACCCCCCATTCCCTCCTGTTGGCAACTCCCAAATCCTCACCTTTTCCTGCATCCTTCTTTCCTTCCCACCCACTCACCAACCTACCTTTTATCTGCCACCCATCTCCAGCTATATCTATTTACTGCATTTATACTGCACTTTCCTGCATAACAGGGCTCCAAAGCAGCTTACCTAATTCCCCTTGCTGCCATTTTATCTTTACAACAACCCTGTGAGGTAGATTATGCCAAGAATGTATGACTGGCCCATGTTCATCCAGTAAGCTTAGGGTTGCCAGCCCCCCCTTGGTCCAGGTGGGGGTTCCCCCGATTTTTGAGGCTTCAGCCTGCCACTGGCCAACTGGACTGCAGGGGAAGCCCCACCCCCAAACAGGCATAGTGTGTGTTGACATTGTTGGTATGATGGCGTCACATGGAAGTGACATCATCATGCTGGGGACATCACAAGGCAACGCTCTAGCATTTTCGCCAATACTCTATAATAACCTCAGAGTTTTGGCCAAAATTCCAGAGCGTCTATGTGCAATGTTCCCAGCATGATGACATCACTTCTGTATGGCATTATCATGCTGGCAATGTTGCATGCAGTGATGTCACCCTGCCCCCCACTCCCAAAAGGCTCCCTCCCATCCTCTGCCAGCTGAATAATTGGACCTGGCAAACCTAAGTAAGCTACCATGGCAGAGTGGTGCTTCAAATCTAGATCTCCCAGAACCTAGTCTGAAATGCTAACCACTATATCATAATGCAAGTTTCATGGTAGTAAGTATGCCTGGCCCAGATGAGTCCTCACTTAAAGGCTGAAACAGCCCGTGAAAGGGCCTTGACCTTTTACTTTCAAAATCAAGGCTTGAAGGCTGGCAATATTGTATACCACTGAGAGGGAATTCATTTCTCAAAGCTACAGGTACTGCTTCTATTATTTTGGGTTGGTTTTTTAATTTTATGGAGTGCCGTCCACTCACTCAGAAACCCTACCACCCTCCACAACTTCTGTCAAACAGGTTCAGGGTTATAGATCAGTCAGGCAGTTACAGATAGGTCAGGCAATGAATTAAAGTTTACAAGAAATAAAAAACAGGATTCCATGTAACAGTAATAAGAAAAGGAATTTGTTCTAATGGCTATCAAAATGTTCTCTCTACTTCAGAGATTATAGTTGCTTAAAGAAAACACCATTTCCCCTTCTCATTGGACTCTAGAAAGAGTCTGGGGGCATTCAGATGGTCTCTTTTTCCACCATCTAACAAGCACACATTCAGACTACTCTCACTGATAAGTAATATTTTGTATGGGGGCAAAGGAGGGTATAAATACCTTGAATAAATATTTTGCATAGATAAATTATAAACTCACTACTTGGGAAAGATCCTTCAGTAAAAAAAAATGCCTTTCTGGGAAATGCAGGTGAGGGGAAGGGAAGGGAAAGGACAGAGGAAAAAAGGATATCAGTAGGGATAGAACAGGGATGAGTCAAAGGAAGAATATAGACACTGCTTTACACTGAGTCAGATCGTTCGTTCACATAGCACAGTACTGTCTATTCCTTGAGTAACCAACATGACGCTACAAATAGTACACCTTTGTGACACATCTGAACAGGAACTGGAGTAGGCCTGGATATACCACAAAAATCAGGCCTGCACTCATGCCTGTCTCATACACATCACACGAAGCTGCCTTTTATTGATTCAGACCTTTGCCTTGTCAAGGTCCCTGCTGTCAACTTTGACTGATAGCAGCTCTCCAGGGTCTCAGATGGAGATCTTTCACAGCAGCTACTGCCTGACCCTTTTTGACAGAGACAGGCTCGTAGCCAGGAATTTTTTGCTCAGGGGGCATTTTTTTTTTAATCATGAGGCACTAATAGTAAAGACAAGTTTTGTATTACTAAAAAAAAGTTTCAGGTTTATTACTAGTTTATTACAAAGATGATAACCATTACAGAACCTGGTTGCCGTTCCACCCTTTTCAACCTTTTAAGCAATTAGAGTAGAAGTCGACATGATTGGACACAACATTTTTCTATTAATGCATCCATGTTGATGCTATTTGTGATTGTTTTCTCATAACCTAGCAACACTAAACTGTTTTTCCAAAGATGGGACATTGACAGCCTCTGTGGTTGTAAAACCCGAGTCCCTAGGGAATTTCACATTACCGAGGTTCTGCCGGATTGAAGCCGTTTCTGATTCGTCTTGAAGTAAACCGGTACAGGGCTGCCATTTCACACATGGCTTTCCCTGACCGAAAAAGGGCCGAATCAGAAGTGGTTTGGCAATTCAGACTGCACCGCTTTGTTTTCCCACCATTTCCCACCATGCCTTTTTTTAAAAAAAATGTTTGCTTTAGAGCGCTATAGCACTATAGTGCTATAAAACAACACTGCAGGCATTCCAATGGGGTTGCTTTGATGCAATAGCGCTCTAAAGCGAACGTTCAAAAAAAAAAGCTGGAGATCGCCCGCGCGGGCGAAAAAAGGCGGGAAAAAAGCGTATCAGATCCGGGAGAAGAACCTGACAGGTAAAAGCGGTTGACAGGTAAAACGCTTCAGCCCCGTTTCCTGAACGGGACAGAAGCGATTCTGTGTGAAATTACAAATATATTCCGGTAGGGAACCGGTTCTAAAACGGTTCTGTCTGAAATGCCAGACCAGAAACCGCTTGGGAAACGTTCCTCTTCCGGATTATATCATCTGTCTGAAATTCCCCCCTGTCACAGCGATGCCCAGGACTGTGTACGAAGTGCTCTAAAACTTGAAAGTGCTGTACAAATATTAACTATTTTAGTTATTATTTTACTCCTCAAAGCACCTTGTACATTGACGGCATGATATAAGCAATAAATAACATCTTTAAACTCTAAGAAACTGGGGTGGAGCATGTACAAGACAGTGGTCCCCTTTAGGTTCTTTTAACATATAGCAACATTGTTTAGTGGCTGTTGCAGTCATTTAGACGATCAATAGTCATCTGTGTCTCATAACCCAGCATCGTCAAGGTTAAATCCTGCTTTGACAAGCATAGTTCAAATTGCTGAGACCCATGCAGTTCTAACAATGATATAACAGATATCTCAGCTGCCTACAACCAATTACATCTTCTCCACAATAGGCCTCAATTTTTTAATTGGCTCCTTCAAAAATGTCTTCCTGAAATGTAGAGCCTTACCTCAGAGGAATCACACTGTCATGAAGAAACAAAGAAAAAACTCTGGGTCAGATCTCTGCAGGTACAAACCAGCCAAGTGCTGTTCAGAGCAAAGGAACTCTGCCAGGTTGCCTCAGCTAGAGCTCTGAAAAATTTACATCAGCTGCAGCTCCCTTTTGTTAGCTCTTTCCACTTTTAGTTCATAACAATTCCGTTTGCTGAAGTGATTTCCATGTGAATGAATCCCTAGGCTTTATCTGAATAGACTACTCTGTTTAACTAGTGGCTTCTCCAAGGTCTCAAACTGTCACAGACATTACGCATACCCTTCAGTCTGAAATGAGACAAGTGGTTTTCTTTCCAACAATAGCTCTGATCAGTCTGAACCAGTACTTTAGCCTGCTTACAAGCAGGCAGAAGCAGTATCAAATAACTCTCTGAACAGCCCATCAATAACTTCCTTTCATACTTGATAATCCTCAAACTTGCTTCACAATTCATTTGTTCAAATCATTTTCTAAGCTATCAGAAAGGTGCTGTTAGCCCCAGATCCTGATAAATTGCCTGGAAGCTTCTATGTATGCAGAGAGAACTTCTCCTACACACAACAACAACTCTATGGCACCCTAATAGACACTCTTTTTTCACCATTTATAGTACACATTTCTCACTGGGATGCAAACTTAGCTTGCATGTGTCTGGGCAACATTTTTATAATAATACACTTCCAAATTGCTGTTCAGCATTTCAACTCCCTTTGGATCAGCAAGTCCACTTTCAAATTGAAATTAAAGCTGTAATTAAAAGAGGTACTGTCTTTACAACTCATGCCAGGCGTTTGTTTTGTGCAGTCATGTACAAACATGGCTAGTTGAAACTTTCCAGTTGGCTTTCCAATGGCATTCAAAGTACTGTCATTGACACAGCATGGTTAAGTTTTACTGCTGCATCTCTAGATGTCAGAAAATCAGTCAGAAGGTTAACCATTGCACTTCATCCTCTGAATATGCCATGCTTAGGCATTCTCGGCTCATGTTTTATGTAGGTGGTTCCCATGTGGGAACAGGATAGTGTGGTTTCTCCGTACTCATGCAGCTGCCAATATAGTACAATGACAATGCGGCTTCTACATGGCAGATTTTCCCTGCAGTTTCTCTACCTCAGTCCCTTCTCCTAGGCCATGAGGGCTTTTGGGGTTTTTTTTTGGCTATTTCATATCATTATACCAATTTGCCATTATAGCAGGAGCTATTAAAAGGTTCTATGAATTCCCAGCTTTCATTTCTTAAAAGTAAGTCTTTATCCCCCTCCGTTGCAGGGATATGCCTTTCTGCTTATATCTCCGGAAGAGTATTCACAGAACCTGTTACATGTATTAGTACAGCAGTATATTGACATAATAATATGAAATTGCTCAGCATCGAATCCCTCCTCCAAAGCTGCCATTTTCTCTAGAGCAACTGATTTCTGAAGTCTGGCAATCAGTTGTAATTCAAGGAGAACTTCAGGCAACCCTGTAGCTAGATCCTTTTTTTTGTAGGGAGGGACAAAGAGGGGGCACTGTGGCTAATTTCATTAACTAAATCAGGGGTCCTCAAACTTTTTAAACAGGGGGCCAGTTCACTGTCCCTCAGACCGTTGGAGGGCCGAACTATAGTAAAAACAAAAACTATGAACAAATTCCTATGCACACTGCATATATCTTATTTTGAAGTGAAGAAACAAAATGGGAACAAATACAATATTTAAAATGAAGTAAAGTTAAATCAACAAACTTACCAGTATTTCAATGGGACTTCCTTAGCTCCTGCCCCCAGGATGACATCCCCCCTCCGGCTGAAAGGGATCAGTCCCCCGGTGGGCCCTTGTGACATTGGGGGGGGGGCTTGCGGGCATTGCTCCCACGGGGGGTTCTCCCCCCCCCCAACAGACCTTTCCAATGGGGCTACTTGAGAGGAGCAGGGCCGGCTCCAGGTTTTTTTGTGCCCTAGGACTGGCTCCGGGGAGAGGGATGCGGCGCGGTGTGCAGGGGCAGGCGAGAGGGCACCTGTGAAGGGCCGGGGGGGGGAGGAGCGGGCCCGGCGGGAGTCCGGCTGGCCGAGGAGGTGCAGCAGAGGCTGAGGCGGGGCGGTGGGAGTTACTTTCCAAGCCCTCCTGTCCGAGGAGGCGGAGGAACCCGGAAGGACGCCGGATGAGGCTTGGCCTGGTGCAGGCTGGGGGCGGCAAGAGCGTGGCGCGGGGGGGCGGACCCTGCAGACGCGTGCCAGGCTGGCTGTGCGCGGACCCTGCGAGCTGGGCTGGAGCTTCTCGGCCACCGCTTGTTGCTGGCTCGGCTGGACACGCACAAGGGTGGGTCGCTGCCCATCCGGGGACCCCCAGTGGCGCCAGGTGGGAGGAGCAGCCAGGCAGGCAGGCGGCCAGAGGGGCGGCCAGAGGGGGAGGGCGGGCAAGTTCCGCTGCCGCCTCCCGCGCCCCACTGGGGCACTCTTCACAGCCTGGCAGCAGCAGCAGACCTTTCCACGGGGGGGCGCAGTTTGGTGGAGGAGGAGCCCGTAGGCGGGCGGGGGCGCTGCTGCTGCGCTTCCCAAGAAGGAGGAGGGGGGCATAAACACCCGGCGGGCCGTATAAATGTCCTTGGCGGGCCGTATGTGGCCCGCGGGCCGTAGTTTGAGGACCCCTGAACTAAATTATATTAATGGAGACTTTCACAATTCCCTCATAAAGCATCATAAACACAACTGCAGCCTTTAAAAAGTGAGTGATCTGGTGCTGCATTTAGGAAGTGTTTGTGAATGCAGCAATGAAGTCCAGGGTGGGGGGCTTGAAGGCAACAACAAGCCATTTCTTGCCTTGAAAGTACCATGGGGTTACCACGAGTCCGACACAACTCCGTGGCACTCCTTCCCCATCCAGGCTCTCTCACTTCGCCCTTCCAACCAGCAGCTAGGCCCTTTGCACGTGATGGGGGCGGAGATGGCTGTGCACTCACTTCCTCGGCCCTCCTTTCTCTGTCCTTTTCTCCCCCCTCAGCCAAGGAAACACTGTCGTGAAGGGCTTGGAGTGGTGGCAGCTGTAGGCTTCACAGAGAGGGAGTGGGAGGGTTTGGCATGCATCGGGAAGGGGGCTTGGCACATCTGAGGGGGGCTTAGCCCCCTCACCCCTGGCTAGCTATGGCCCTGACTTCAGGCCTCACCCGGAGGTTGGTAGCCCTAACCCATCATGAGCATGCTTTGGACTCATGCACTCCTTCCTTCTCCCTACTCCATTCAGGCACTCCAATTCCTACTCTCATTTCCTGATTATACCATATTAGGCAGTTGGTGGTGTTACAACTGTACCAAGCCACAAGCATCTGAAGTCCTCTGCACATGCAGCGTTTCACTCTTACTTGTCTGTGTCTGAAAAATGAATGCATTGAAAACCCCAAGTTATGCTGCTTCCTTTTGGGCATTTCAGCACCCACACAGCAAAACTTTTAACAAAAGATTATCAACAAATCATCCAATGCCATCAATATCAACGAGAAAGGTGAGATATGGAGGTAACTTATTTTAAATTCATCTCAAAAAGGCCAGACTCATAGAAAACTGAGACCAAGAGGAAAGCCCCTAACGATCGACTTTAGTTCTAGTTTAAACATGAGTGTTCTGGTGCCAAACAGACTTGAGGAATAGCTTCTGACTCAGCAGTGTGAAGCAGACTTTTTCTGAAGCTAAAGTTCTTACTGATATAAGGAAGAACAGAAAGTGGTATCAGTTTTTAAAACCAAGTCAATGGCAGAGGCTGATTCTGGATTGGCTTTTCCCATTGTTGTTTTATGAAATCCATGTTGGAACAGAAATTCCCCTCTGCATTGCATGCTGCTTTCACTTCCTTTGATCATTGGGTTTTGATGATAACCTCCACACTCCATGCTGCTTTCACTTTCTTTGATCATCGGATTTTATTGTACCTTCCGCATAGATTTATGGCCATTTTATGGCTGTTCAGAGGTAACTTTGCAGTCAGTACGGTATTGCCCCGAGGTATTTGAATGTGGTTTTGAGTCGCACTTTTTCCTCCCAGTTGAGAAAATGTGGAGCAAATGCTAGATGTAGAATTGCCCAGAGTCAGTGTCTGGAAGGGGGACAGCCTGGGAGCCCACTGGAAGCTGCTCTGAGCTTCATGAAGGAAGAGCAGAATATGAGCAAGAGAAAGGGGGGGAATGACACTCTTCATGTCAAAAAAATTATTGTTTTATTTATACCACAATTCCTAGCACACCTTTGGTCAGGCCAGTAGCCAGGATTTTATTTAGTCAGGGGGCATTTAAATTTCCTAGAGGGCACTGGCTAATCAAATTAAAGGAACACCCGGCTCCTTCCCTGCATCTGCCACCACTTGGGGGCCCTGGATGGGATGGGAAGTCAGGGGGCCTTGCCAGTAAGTCAGGGGGCCTAGCCCTGAGATGCCCCACTGTAGCTATGGGCCTGCCTTTGTTTGAGTCCAAAGTAGCATGAAGGGAGTGGCGCTAGAGAGATTCCTGGAGTTTGGTGGGCATTGCCTGGAGCGGGCAGAGTTTGGGGAGGGGACGGAGTGCAGCTGTGAAGGAGGAGGCACAGAGTCTATCCTTCAAAGTTGCCCTTTCCTTCAGGGGAACTGATCTCTGTCGACTGGACATGAGTTGTAATTCCATCAGAGCTCAATCCCCTACCTTGAGTTTTCCTCCCTCCCTCTTCCTGCTGCTATCTATAGAGCCCACAGGGGACCCTCACAAGCAGCATGGGAGCAAAGTGGCAGCCAAAGTGGCAGCCGGCAGATGGAGGGGAGAATCAGAAAGAAAGGGGGGAAAACCACGCTTCCTTCCTCTGCCAGTGGAAGCATTGCCCACTTGTAAGTTTTTATGCTGGCAACAGAACACTTTTTGTATCCAACCTACTGGAAGCAGAACAAGAATCATTACTCCAGGGAAGTCAGTTACCTTTCCCAATGTTTTAAGCAAATACTGATTCTCACATTTTAAAATTTTCTCTCAATTTAAATTATAAACTGCTAACCTCCTTGTAGAGCAAATGCTACTGCCGTTCCATCTAGAGCTCATAGATACTCCCAGGCAGAAAACAAATATCTGTCCGCCTGTTTTTACAAGGGGGCTTTCCCAAGTACAAAGTAGCTGTGTAACATTTGGATGTTCTAGTTTTCATTTCAGTTTGCTATGATTATCAGAGAGGACACATTGATGAATGATCAGACATTTCTCTCTCATCCCTACATAACCACAAGCACATTTAGCAACACCTGCAATCTAACACTACAGCGGAATAACTTATTTGAACATCCAGGAATGTAGTTCAAAGACTATTAAAACTTAAGAGGAAAACCTCCTACTGGCTTCAGGGGTTTCTGGACTGGATCACATATGACTAAACAATGGTAAACACAAAAACTCAGTGCCTGGAATAAGGCTTTGCCCTCATTTCAGGTTAAACAAGTGAATAATGAAAAGGCAGAAATGTAAGGAGCATAGCACATATTAGTTCAGCTCAACTTCTCCTAGATTTAAACATTTGAAATTAGCATAGAATTTCAAATTTCCTACTTTCAAGAAGTCAAATCAAACCAATTTGTCTGCTTAGAAGCTCCAGTGGAAACCTGTTGCATTACAGAGGATTTTGGAGAACGTTCTAAGCCTAAAGTGCCTGCTTGGTTCACAGAAAACCCAGCCACGTCTAATGGGATTCCACGTAACACAAATGAGAATTCATCTTATTATTCCAACATTTTCTTGAGGTTGTAACTGCCAACAGGATGATCAGTAGTGATCAGCTGGATGGATGTCTTTCAGGGAAAGTTATCCGATTTCACCAACCTATTTAGGAACCTTCCATAAAATTCTAAGAAGCTTCTCTTGTATCAGAACTCCACATGGATATCACTCACCATTCTAGAAGACTAAGGATATCTGAGAAAATGCCTCCTGATAATAACATCCTCCAATAATGTGGAAGGACTTGTTCTAGAGTTCTGGTCACTTATAAACAGGAAAAATAAAATATTAGAACTATGAGAACAGCTGCCAAGAGTCCTCTAGGATCACCATTCCATCCTTAGCATTGGTTGGGCCCTAGGCCTGATCCAACATGGCTTCTCTTATGTGGTGGTGGAAAGTGCCGTCAAATCACAGCTGACTTATGGCGACCCCTCATGGGGTTTTCAAGGCTTCAAGGCGAAAGACGTTCAGAGGTGGTTTGCCGTTGCCTACCTCCTCATCATGATCCTGGTATTTCTTGGAGGTCTCTTATCCAAATACTAGCTAGGGCCAACCTTGCTTAGCTTCCTATGGGCATTTGGTAAGGAGATTAACAGCAGCAAATTCATTAACCTTGTTCAATGGGATTTGCTTGAAGCTTAGGGACTAATGCTTTAGAGTAGTGTGTCGTGATCAATACAGTCCAATGAATTTCAGTCCTCTGAAATCAACTCTTCTGGTCTTTGTCTTGACGGGCCCAGAAGCCTCACTTTAAACTAGCCTCTAACAAGACAACCTCTTTATTTTTGCCATAATTATCTTTTTCTACTACCTCCCTCCATCTTGCCCCTACTGTGAAAGAAAACAAATAGAAATAGAAAAAAGTGTTGCTGTCTCTGATGTGATTTATCTTCCATTGGGCAGTGACACTCCCATCATGACTTGCCACTGGAAGACCAATGCTAGAAAGACTGCCTTCTGGTATTACTGCTTAGATTGCATTGTACTCTAAGCAAGGTTGCTTAGAGAAGTATTAGAACAGATCTTTTGAGTCCAAATCCTCTGTATGTTCAAGTTCCAAAATGTTTTGCTGTGGACTTACACTGCTTCGACTCAAATACTGAGAAAATCTGTAGTGGCAGGCAAATGTGGAAAGGACCTTCCTCTCTCTTTCTGACCCGTCATCATTCTCTTTGTTTTCCTGCCTCACCGCCTCATCACTCTTTCTCTTTCTTTCTGTCCCCTACTGCAGCACACTCTCTTTCTGCCCTATCACTCTCCCAGCCTCCTGCCTGCTTCCTCCCCCACCCCACACAGCAGCAGCAGTAGTAGCAGCAATGGTGGCAGTGCTCTCAGCCACCCACCTGCTTCCTCTCCCCTGACAGCAGCAGTGGCAGTGCTCTGGGAATCACAATGGATCTCCCAGCTACAGAGATCAATTCACCTTAGGGCTGCCAGCTCCAGGTTGGAAAATTCCTGGAGATTTGGGGGTGGAGCCTTGGGACAGTGAGGCTTGGGGAGGCAAGCAGCCTCAGCAGGGTATAATGCCACAGACTCAACCCTCCAAAGCAGCCTTTTGATCCAGGGGAACTGATCTCTGCCACCTGGACAACAGTTGTAATTCTGGGTAATCTCCAGCCCTCACCTGGAGGCTGGCAATGGTAATTCTCATGGAGGAAATGACTGGTTTGGAGGGTGGAGTCTGTGGCATTACACCAGTCTGAAGTTCCTCCCCTCCTCAAATCCTCCCCTCCCCAGGCACCAACCCTCAAATGTGCAGGAATGTCCCAGCCTGGAGTTGACAACCCTATTTCCTTTCCACCCAACAGCCAGCCTACCTTTATCTGCATCTCTGTCTTCAGCTTTCCATCTCTACCCCCTTCCCCCACCTAGGAAAATTACAGTCTTTCTCCACAGCAGGGAACAAAGCAGCTTACATTATTCTCCTTTTTATCTGCACAACAACCCTTTAAGTTTGGTTAGGCTGAAAGTATGTGACTGGTCCAAAATTACCCAGTCAGCTTCCATCACAAGATGGGGATCTGAACTGGGTCTCACAGACCCTACTTTGAAGCTCTAACTATTGCACCATGCTGGCTTTCATAGGGTGGCTGTTGTTTAACAGTAGCAAGCAGCTGGGCCTAGTTGAGTTGTGCAAATCGGGGGGACCTGGCAACCCTAGACTGCTGCCAGGCCTAGGGTTGCCAACCCCCAGACCTGCCAGAATTACAACTGAACTCTAGACATCATAGATCTGTCTCCCTGGAGTAAATGGCTGATTTGGAGGCTGGGGTCTGTCTGTGGCATTATACCCAGCTGAGGCCTCTCCCTTCCCCAAATCTAGCCCTCCTCCTTAGAGTCCACCACAATGCCTCTAGCAATTCCCCAGCCTGGCAATGGCAACCTTCGTCAGGCCTGGTCCCAAGGCAGGGTTGCCAGATCCAGGTTGGGAAACTCCTGGAGATTTGGGAGTGGAACCTGGGGAGGACAGGGACCTCAGTGGGGCCCAGTGCCACAAAGTCCACCCTCCAAAGCATCCATTTTCTCCAACAGAGCTGTTTTCTGTAGTCTGGAGATGATACCAAAGGATCCTCAGGACCAATGCTCCCTCGAAGCTGTGGAGTCTTGTGAGCAAAAATTCTACTTTGTGAGCTACTGGCAGTAAAGCTGTGAGCGAGTGATTTGGCTACTGCATAAATTAGTTTGCTCTGGAGCCATCCTTCCTGAGCTAAGACAAAAATGTGTGAGCCGGGGGCTAAAAAACTGTGAGCTTGCTCACACTAACTCAGCTTAGAGGGAACACTGGACCCACCTGGAGGCTGGCAGCCCTACTCTAAGACCCTGAAAGGCCAAAACAGGCCTGGAAAGGGCCCTTCCCCCTCCCTGCTGACAGACCCAGTTAGAAGCCTCCCCCCCCACACACACCAGCTTTCTAATCTCTTACCACTGATGCCTGGAGTTAGATCCCTATGGAGGCCATTTCAAAAACTACTGAGGAATTCACCTGTAACTGAAGGGTTTTTAAAAAAACTTTTGGGATTTTTCTGCAGACTCCAGGAAGTCTTCTGAGTATGTAGAAAAAGCTGTTGGGGGAGAGTGAGCCCTCTGTTGGCAGAAATAAGTTTCCTCACGGAAAACAGAGTTTGGCTATTAGATATATAGATTTATCAATGCTCTGATGACTGAAACGCTCTTAAACCATTATGAGCGTATCTTCAATCTATTATGCTCATAAGAGTGGCCACTTTATTGGCCACCAAGAACTGAAAATAGGTTCATAGAACTCCAGTGACCTTTGGGTGAATCCAAGAAGGGAACATTGCAACTGGTTGACTTTAGCCCTGTACACATTGAATGTGTATATGGTAAGGAACTGTATTGTGTTTGCTAGCATGTATGATTGGCATGTGTGAAAGGACACTGATTATACAGCTCCTGTGATATGAACTGTTTCCACAGAGGTGATGTGTCCCAGGTTTGATGTTGTGGGGAAGTGTTGTTTTTTCCTTGCCTCCTTACAGCATTGTGGTGCTTCTGGGTATTACTCAGATTCTGCTGTCTTCTCCAAACTTGCTTTGCTGCAGTGTTTTAGGAAAGATCACAATAAAACTGGGCTGACTGCCATGTAGGCAGAGAAGTCTGGAGCATCAAAACCCCAAGAAGACTATAAGTGAGACAACTTGAAAGTAAACATGATGCCCTCAGGGAAGCAATTTTGGCTCAAAAGATGAAACAGCCAATAAGCAGAGATAAAATAGTTGATTTTGTATAAAGATTATCTCATTCAAGTTTACTGATGAGTGGATTTTAACAGACAGAATTTCCATTCAAGTACTGTACATTAAATCCCAGACAAAAAGTGGTTCAGGAAATCTGTTTAGCCCCAAGTTCACAATACATCAAAACATCTATGCATTTTTCCAGGATGCTGGGAATTAAATGTACCTTTCCAATCCATGCAGGGCCTAAAGGGTCAAGGAAACCAAAGCATTTACATGGCCTATATTTTATATGTGAATAGTGCACGAAGGGGTTTTTCATACAAGAATGTTCTTGCTGCTGCTAATTCTCTCCAAGTTATGAAAAGATCTCACAAGCTATTCATGACCTCATGCTTCCTGGAATTTAGTAAAGATATGGGAAAGAGCAACTGCTGTGATTTCATAGCAAGAAGAAAGGCACTGAGCAAAAGAAGCATATCTTAATGAAGCAGCTTCATAAGGAAACATCCATAGTTCAGAGAGCCACTTCACACATTTCATTTCCATACAATCAGAACAGTTCACACTTACCTGTAAAAATGCAAAACACGAATGCAACAAACACACATTTTGAAAAAATAGGCATCACTTGTCAAGAAGCCATGATTTACTTGAGACTGAATCCACATTTCCATTAGACTTTGTGTACTGTTTATTGAAGTGGCTCTCCTTTCTCCTATTCTTACACTGTTGAGGTTCAAAGATTGTTCTTCTATTTTGGCAGGTGGATGCAAATTATACAGATTCTGTTCTGATTAGGATCAAGAAAAGCTCCTCATAGATGAACAGGCGGAGTTCATGGAAGGGCGATCCACCTATCACATTTAATAGACAAATATATATCCAATAGTAATGTTTCTTTATATGCAGCCTTTGTAGATTTAAAATCTGCCTTTGATTCTATTCCCAGGACAAGAGCTTGGGATAAGCTGAGTGGTACAACAATTGACAAGAGACTCCTATTCCTGATTCAAGCTCTATACACTGACACAACTGTCAGGGTCAGATGTAATAAACAAGGGCACTTAACAAATATTATTCCCACCATGAAAGGAGTCAAGCAGGGTTGTGTCTTGGGCCCCCTTCTCTTTGCCCTATATGTTAATGATTTGATCAGCAACTTAGAAATGGTTGACATTCATATTCTCACTCTAGCAAATCAACATATAGTATATATGCTGATGATATGGTTCTACTATCTAGGACACCAGTAAGACTTAAAAGGGCACTAAGACAGCTTGGCACCTATTGTGATTTAAACTTACTGGAGGTTAATTACCAAAAGACCAAAATCATGTCTTTTGGTAAGAGGCCTTACTTAAGGAAGTGGAGTATAAAAAGCCATAGCCTGGAGCAAGTATTGTCTTTTAAATATCTAGGGGTCATGTTCCAGCCCTCAGGTGCAAAAAAAGCTCATCATGAATATATTGCAAACACGGGGCACAAGTCAGTGCTTAACATCATTAACTTCATTTCAACAAAAGGGGAGCATTTTATACCTGCTGGACTTAAACTATACTTGGCCAAAACGGTACCACAACTTATGTATGATACTATGTTGGGACCTCCTTCTTCAAGCTTTATGCCCCTGGAAAAGATACAGTCAAAATTTTTAAGATCTATCTTCCAATTTCCAAACAGTGCCTCTAATGCCAGTTTACATTTAGAAACTGGGTTGATTCGAGTGGAGGCCAGGATAACTCTGGCCTCCATAAATGCCTGGCTATGCCACAGACCCTCTGATATTACTGCCCTAATCTTTAGGGACAGTCACTGTTCAAATTGGCTTAGGGCAGTTTATCAGAAGATACATCTACTTGGGTTCCCCCTTGAGTCCCTGCAGATAATGCTGTTAGAACAGGCCAGGGCAGTAATTAAACGATAGAATATACGACACTGAAAGGCAAAACGATATTGCTAAGGCCTCGACCTATCTGGCCTCACAGAGAATGAAGTACATAGTTGCACCTGCATCATACCTATTGCTCCTAGAGATTCCAATTACATTGCAGATCTATCATCAGATGCAATATCTATCCTTTGGTGGTCCTAGAAGGCAGGTATAAAAACGTGCCATTGATTGAGCACCTATGCCCTTGTGGCTCCAGAAAAATAGAAACAATCGAACATATATTATTGCATTGACCCTGACCCGCAGCTCATATTGAACTGTGTTAATTTTTTAGCTATAGCCCAAAGAATTCGCAGAGATCAAGTATAGCAGAGTCCAAGAGGTTATGAGTAATTGAGAGGACAAATCATGTATATAAATCTTGTTTTATTTCATATCACAAAAGTTTTAGAAATGTATAAGAGAATTCTAGAAAGTGCTGCTATATACTTTATATGTAATCTATGTTTTAGAAATGTTTAACAAATTTTTATAATGATTACAGTTGTATCACTGATGCAGTTAAAATATGGCCGCAACCGATTTGTGCTGGTTATGTACCGAATAAACTTGATTTGACTTGACTTCTGATCAGGTCAAAATATCCACAGCTCCTAACAACCTCTGATCCTCTGATCTATGCCAGGTTCATCTTTAATGGTTTGTGCTTATTCCCTTAAATTAATCCAAAGGTGAAGCCCTTAGGATTAATTAATTGCTAAGTAAATTTTGCCAAGGAATCATGTATTTGATAGATTAGTTTTTCATTCCTGGTTCCTTAAATCAAATGTGATTAGGCATATTTTAAAAAGCAGCACTAATTTGATAGCCACTTCAACAAAGAGCCCCATAGTGTTTCAGAAGCTTTTAACACTCAATGTTTCATTGCCATTGTTTAAAATGCTATTTAAGAATCAGAGAACCAAATGTACAAATTAATTCCAGCCTGGCTTTTTCTGGTACCCATAATTCTGTGTTGACAAGCACAAGAACACATTAAAAAGGTAAAGGTTCCCTTGCTCAAAAGCCAGTCGAATCTGACCCTAGGGTTGCGGTGCTCATCTCCATTTCAAAGCCAAAGAGCCAGCACTGTCTGAAGATGTTTCCATGGTCATGTGGCCGGCATGACTAAACACCAAGGTGGGAACGCTGTTAACTTCCCACCGAAGTGGTACCTATTTATCTACTTGCAATTTCTTGCTTTCAAACTGCTAGGTTTGCAGGAGTTGGAACTAGAGACGGGAGCTCACGCCGTCATGCGGCATTCTCAGGTCTCGAACTGCTGAACTACTGACCTTCCACAGCCTGCAGTTCAGCGTCTTAACCACTTGAGCCACCGCAGCTCCATGAACACATTAGCAGGTGCTAACTGATATGAAGGCAAGGCTGCCCGGAAGGCCCTTTTTGAGAAAGCAAGTTTGAAGTTAGGTTTGCCATCCTCCTGGTGGGACCTGGAGGTCTCCTGGAATTACAGAGGTCAGTTCCCCAGGAGAAAAGTGGATGCTTTGGGGCGTGGATTCTATAGAATTATGACCTGCTGAGCCAGTCCCATAAGGAACTATACACCATAAATCAGTGATCAGACTCACTAGCAGGAGCAGGAACTGCAAGCATGGCACTTCTTCACCATTGTGCTGCCTCTTCACAGACCCACTCTCTCTGCTGCTCTTGCCAGCTGGGGAGAGAACCTGGAGGGCTGGTAGTCTGGGCTCTAGCCCTATGGGACTGGGCTTGCCAATAGGCTTGTCAGGTCCCTACCTGGCATCCAGCGGGTGGAAGAGGCTGTGTGTCTGGGAGCTAGCGTGCACGTGCCGTGATGACATCACCCAGAAGTGGTATCATCACACCAGTCACGTTATTGAGGAATGCTCTAGCTGTTCGGGCTTAAGTACCACAGAGTTTTAAGCCCTAATGCTAGAGTGTCCCCCGACGACATGCCTGGTGTGATGATGTCACCTCTAGGTGATGTCATTGTGCCGGGTATGTAGGCCTGATTCAGGCACTTTGGGGATGGAGTCCCCCCCCCGGTGGCTGGATCCAGGCCGGTGGGTTGGGGGCCCTTAGAGTGGGCAAACCCCCGCCCCCGGGGGACCTGGCAGCCCTACTTGCCAGACTGCAGATGGTGGCTGGAGATCTCCTGGGATTACAATTTATCTCCAGACAACAGAAATCAGTTCATCTGGGAAAATGACCACTCTGGAAGGTGGACTGTATGGTGTCATTGAAGCCCCTCCCCTCCCCAAACTCTACCCTCCCAGGCTCCACCCCCCCCCAAATCTCCACTTATTTCCCAACCCAGAGCTGGCAATACTGTATTGGGTAGAGGGGTGGCTGCCTCAAGGTCTGGTGAGATGGTAGCTTCCTCTTGAGCTGAGGCATCAGGAGCAGGTAGGGTTGCCAGCCTCTAGGTGGGGCCTGGAGATCTCCCGCTTTTACAACTGATCTCTAGCTGATGGGGATCAGTTCCCTTGGAGAAAATGGCCGCTTTGAAGGGTGGACTCTATGGCATTGTACCATGCCGAAGTCCCTCCCCTCCTCAAACCCCGCCCTCTCCCAGACCTCCCCCCAACTCTTCAGGTATGTTCCAGCCCAAAGCTGGCCACACTAGGAGCAGGCCCCTCAGCCAAGGCTTCAGAGTCGAGGGGTTCTGAGCCCAGTTTGGTGACTCTGGGCATCACCTGATCTTCTTTCAGGGCAGTCTTTCATTTTTCCCATTCATCCTCTGAGAAGCCTGGTCCCAAACCTGTCTGGCCCAGGAGGGGTCACAAGACTTACTTTATACCAAGCCAAATGAGTAGGGAACTACTCATTGTTTCTGGAAAGTTTGCTTACTGCAGTTTTCTTTCTCAAAACACTGACTTTAGAAGTTAGTACTGCAGTTTTCTTTCTCAAAACACTAACTTTAGTTTAGAAGTACTGCAGTTTTCTTTCTCAAAACACTAACTTTAGAAGTTCCACACTGCTTTCCAAACTATCATTGGTCCATTGCCCAGAAAAAAGGGTGCAGTAAGGTGAGTGTGTGCGACTTACACCCACCCCCCTGTTTCCCTCTGAACTGTTTGCCACAGGCTGTGTAGATAGATCCAAAGGTTCATTTGTGATACATTGCATATTAAAGGGCTATATAGCCAACCATCTATAATTTTATTTACCATCCATAAGCTTCAAGGCAATGATATGTAAATGGTGTTACTTGATCGCAACACAATAATGCAAGCCAGTTAATGGTATAGTTCTCACATGGAGGACATACTGCTCACCACTGCCTTAGGACAAAAAGGTCAGAAGGGAGAGACTGTGGGTACTTTCCTTGAGTCTATGTTGCACTTTAGCACCTCCTTGTGGCTCCTACCATTTACTGAACAAAGTTTGAGGCCAGTGGCACCTTTTAAGACCAACAAAGTTTAATTCAAGGTATAAACTCTTATATGCATGCAAACTTCTTCAGATATAGTGAAGAAGTGTGCTTGCACACAAAAGCTTATACTCTGAATAAAACTTTGTTGGTCTTATTTATTTATGATTTATTTATTTGATTTTTAAAGGTGCCACTGGACTCAAACTTTGTTCTGCTACTTCAGACCAACACAGCTGTCCACCTGAATCTAGCATTTACTGTTATTCTTAATATTTTGAGGAGGGTTAGTGTGGGGAAGACGTGGTTGATGTATTAAAAAAATGATGTTTTATAGGATAGAATGGAGAAGAGACATTGAAACCCATATTTCAATTTTCCCACTTCTTCACTGGGGAAAGTACATGCTCTGAACTCAGAAGATACCAGGTCAATCTCTGGTATCTCCAATCAAATAGGAAAACAGGAAGAAGATAGCTGCAAATGTTTTCTGCCTTTGGAGAGCCACTGTCAGTCAGAGCAGAACAGATGCATCGAAAGTCTGAATGTAAGGCAGCTTCCAGTATCTATATGCTCTTAGGATCTCATATGGATGTGAATCATTTTGATAGTAGAATTTTATTCTATTCAAACTGGTTCTTTTTAGCAAGACAGATTCGCTAAGACTACAATATTCTAATTCTGAGAGCAAAAAAGTCATTTGTCAAAAAGCTAAAATTAATAACTCCCATAACAATTTCTCTGTTATGTCTACTTTTTTTTGTTTTTGTTAGCAGTAACAGGAGGAGTCATGTTCAATTTTTGTAAAATCTAAGCCACACTGCTGTCAAAATAATGAATACAGACATTGCACCACTTGCTTAATATAGATGATCCTAGAAATGCTTTCCCCTACCTCAATTCTATCTGGTTATATGAACATATGGAATTCCCTTATACTGAATCAGACCATTGGCTGGTCCATCACAGTCAGTATTGTCTAGCAGCTCTCCAGGGTCTCAGGCAGAGCACTTTCACATCACCTCCTACCTGATCCTTTTAACTGGAGAAGCCAAGGACTGAACCTGGAACTTTCTGCATGCCAAGCAAGTGCTCTACCACTGAGCCACAGCCCCTCCAAGGTTGTAGACTTTTTCGTGAATGTTCATAATCCACACTTTGGTCATTGCACTTATCATATGGAAAAATTTAAATACACCTTCCCAGAGGGTTAACAAATAAAAGCAATGAATCTATACTTAGTTTCCAACTACTTTTCTTCAAATCATCTTAAATTGTTTTCTAAAACAAGATACAGTTTACTTTTCCATGCTGATGCAAACCAACATACTGATGTTCAAATAAGAACAGAATACTACAATTATCACCATGTTAGAGGATTTTCCAAGTATACAGCATATGAATGACAAGAAAAACACTCTTAACATCTGTGAAAAGACCCTAATGCAGAATTACTGAAAACCTCCAATAAAACATTTTAAATCTTAGAATTCTGTAAAACACAGAGAATTATACATGGTAACTCAATCAAAGCCTTTTCTTGGTATACTCCTAAACAATAATTAGTCAATTAACACAATTTTATAACTAGAAAAGGCTGCACAGTGTACTAACGAAAGGACACCCAACATTGCTTACCACTCAAATCATCAGTCATGTTCCCCAAATATAACCTTGATCTGAAATATCCTCTTGTTGAAAGACACACCTTGAAAAGACTTTCCAACCAGTCAGAGATCAAACCTGCTCAGACGTCAACCGCTGGTGAATCAGAAACTGATTGTTCCTTTTGGCTTCTTCCTGAACACAAAAAAAGAAAAGAAAGAAAGGCTCATTCCAAGCAGATTCATATCCTTCTTTGACAGCTTCTAAGGAGCACTTTCAAACAAAAATAAACTGTTCCCGCTGCCTTTGTTAAGAAGGTGCAATAACACAAATACAGCCTTGAACGTTTGTCGTTTGTCCCCACATGGAAAGTAGGAATCCCCTACATCAGTGTTTTTCAACCACTGTGCCGTGGCACACTAGTGTGCCGTGAGATATTGTCTGGTGTGCCGTGGGAAAAATTCCAATTTCATCCATAACATATGAACAATTATAAAATAAAGTATTATTATTTCATAATAAAGTAATTATAAAATAATTTCTTTGTGTTTATTTGATTCCTATTCAAGAGAATTACTTTATATATAGTCAATATAGGCACAGAGTTAATTTTTTTTAACATTTTCTAATGGTGGTGTGCCTCGTGATTTTTTTCATGAAAAAAGTGTGCCTTTGCACAAAAAGGTTGAAAAACACTGCCCTACATTGAAGGGGAACATGCATGTAGAACTTTAGGGATATATGCTGTTGGGTGGAGCAATGAAATACTTAATTTGCATATTCGGAGGAGTGTGTGTAGTGAGTGACTGGGGAAAAAAATCAACCTGGGGAGGGGGTGGAGCAAAGGGAGGCCTAGGCCTTTGTCTCTCCAAGGACTGGATTGCTGAGGGACCTCAGGTGACAAAGCTTTTGTCTGATGGGGGCCCTTCCTTGATGGACAGCACTTCTTCTAGAGGAGGTGAGCCCCCAGACTTTGGACTGATGCTGATTCCTTCTTTTGGATGGTGAGGAGAGAGGCCCTGAGAACTTCCCTTCCCACTGGAGGCCTGCTGCTGAGGGACTGTGACCGGACCAGCTCCAACAAGAGGACAGTACTTCTGGAACGCTGACTACTGGACCTTTGGTTTGGGAAGGGAAAGGAGTTTGGGGTTGGGAAGTACAATACTCTGTGTGCAGAACTGTATTTTCATTGTTGTAATAAATAGTTGCTTTGCTTTAAGCCAATGAAGTTGTGCTTATTCTGAGCATGATTTGTGGCATTCCCAAGGCTTTCCCCTTTAATCCAATGGTTAAAAAGAAACTTATTTTAGTCCACCTCGAGGAGGAAGATGTGGAGTGGCTTTGGGAAAGAAGATCCATATGGATATTCCCTGTGTCACCACTACAAGGGAGGGGGTAGAGCTAAGCTTTAGTTTCAAAATGGTGTGGGGGGCAGCTCAGTTCCATGTGCCCTATCTCCTCCCATCCTGAGCTTTTTAAGAGCTTTTCCCTGCTGAGCTGAATGTCTCAGAATGGCTTGGCAGAGAAAGGGAAAGCGGCCGGGGGTGTGTGTTCCAATGTGTGTGTGTTCCAACAGTGTGTGTGTTCCAATGTGGTCTTTTATGAAAGTGCAAAAGGAGAAGGTGGAAGAGCAGGGGGTGAAGAGCAGTGGCAGCAGCAAGTGGCAAGGGAGTGTTTGCATGCCCCTGTGTGGGAGCAAAACAGGCTATTCTTGCCAGCTACCCATGGGAAGACCAAACTAACGTGTAAGCTCACAGAAGGCATAAATCTGACAAAAACAAGCAGACTGATGCTATGCATGTTTACTCCAAAATTTGTTCCACTGAATTATATAGGTCTTTACTCCAGTAAGCATGAATAGGGCTGCAGCCGTGGAGCTGCATTTTATTTGGAAGCAAGTCCCAGTTAATTCAGTGGCTCATTTCCAGGTAAGTGAGTACAAAATCGCAGCCTTAGTTCTACTGATTTCAATGGGAGAAAGTCAAGGAGGTGCTTAATTCACCCATTTAAATCAATGGGACACCAAGAGGCCCAAACATTGCAGATTTGCACTTGCAAACTGATTGTCAGTTGCTTTGGGTTGTGTCTTTCTACTCTGCTCAGCTAACAGTAGTTGCTTCTAGGCAGAGATAATTTCCCCATCCTGCACTTGTTGGTGTTTTTGAATGCAGATGCATGTGCCGAGACAATGGAGTCTCCACATGGGGCATTTCCTCCACTTCCTCTCATGCTCCCCTGCCAGCATACTTCTTGTTGCCCGTAAACCATAGTAGGCACATTACGATAATGTAATTCTGCTGTAGCAGTACCTATACTGCTGAATGTGGGGTTTTATTTAAGGCACAAAGCCTGCTGTTTGGGGGAACGTTGGGTGTGAAGGAAAATGAATGCAGAAATGGTGCAGAATATGGGTGGGAACGTGCAGGGATCCATACCTTCCCATCAGCACTACCAACTACACTCTTCCCACGCTTACTTTGAGTATGATCTTTCAGGGAAGACTGTACAAAAGCAGATTTGGGGAAAGATACAGGAAAGCGGGGGGAAACCCAGATGGAGGGCAAATTAACAATTATGGCAGCCTTCCCACCCCCTAAACACTGCCCTTTGGGGGAAGTGCAGAGCACAACCTCTCTGTGGAAGCAACCAGTGGCAATTTCCTCCAGCACAAGCAGAATCCACCTTTGAATCTTAAGTTAGTTTTACAGAAGAGACCTCACGGCAATATAGGACAATTCCATCACTTTAAAAATCCTGAGCCAGATTTCAGCGGAAGGCTGTTTCTTCTTGCCAGCTGGAAATTTCCCACTTTACATTTTTCAGACTTGTAACTTAAGCTAACAGATCCAGAAAAGGTTGAGCATCATGACCAAAACCCCATCTGCTGCTCCTCCGCCAGAGCTAGATATAGCCACTCAGCTGTGTCTTCACTCCATCTCCAAATCCAAAAGCCATGGACATGTACAGTCTACCCTATCATTTTCTCAGAAGTAAGCCTCACTGAGTTCAACAGGATTTATGCCAAGTGAGTGTGCCTGAGGGTGCTGCTTTAGGCTGAATGTGTTGATAAAAGCACATATAAGCCTGAATTTTCAACAGAGCTGTTAATTTTATTCACAGAGATATTGCATTATTTAATTCAGGGTTTCTCATGCTTAATTAAAAATTAATCAGTCTTGTTGTTGTTCAGTTGCACAGTCGAGTCCGACTCTTCGCGACCCCATGGACCAGATCACGCTAGGCCCTCCTGTCTTCCGCTGTCCTCTGAAGTTTGCTCAATTTCATGTTCGTTGCATCGATGACACTGTCTAACCATCTCATCCTTTGCCGTTCCCTTCTTCTTTGACCTTCAATCTTTCCCAGCATCAGGGTCTTCTCCAGTGAATGCTCCCTTCTCATTTGGTGGCCAAAGCTTCAACTTCAGGATCTGGCCTTCCAGGGAACAGTCAGGGTTGATTTCTTTTAGGACTGAATGATTTGATCTCCTTGCAGTCCAAGGGACTCTCAAGAGTCTTCTCCAGCACCAAAGTTCAAAAGAATCTATTCTTCGGCACTCGGCCTTCCTTATAGTCCAACTCTCGCAGCCATACATTACTACGGGGAATACCATTGCTTTGACCATGCGGACTTTTGTTGGCAGGGTGCTGTCTCTGCTTTTTATCATGCTGTTTAGGTTTGCCATCGCTTTCCTCCCAAGGAGCAGGCGTCTTTTAATCTCATGGCTGCAGTCACCATCAGTCTTAGCCTCTCCCAAACTACCTCTGAAAAAATAAGAACAGATCCACTTGTCTGGCAACATCCACTGTTATTTTGGATCACAGAAGGTTCTTTGTAACATCTTGAAGTCACTAGAGATATTCAAGGGAGGCAACCTGCCTTCAAATATAGGTGGTCTGTCCTCCAATAACAAGTATGTGTAAAGGGGAAGCACATACTCCAAATGAACAGCCATATTCTATGCAAAAAGTCATACTTTTATGGTAAGCCAAAACTATGTTAGGATTAATGTCAAAATTGGATGAATGTGAAAAGTGCATTTTTGGACATACATCAGAAAATACTGACAACCAAGTTTACAGTCCAAACTTAAGCAGAGTTATATCCTTCTAAGCACATTGACTTCAACTCCACTTAGAACTGTATTATAAGGCAGTGATCAGCATTCACCTATGTTATCTGTGTGTTTTCAGACATTTACTACGTTTTGAATAATCACAGTAATATATACCGTAATAAGTACTACCCTTCACAATAACCTTGGGGTTTTTAATCACCACCTATTTGCCTGCTCACACTTTTGAAAACAGTGTCAAGCATCTTACAAGAACAATGTGGGCCATTATTCCAAAGTAATCTTAGCATGTAGGACTACACCATGCTGCTGGAGCACAAGAACTAACATGGCACGTTCCGTTTCACAGAAAGAAGTCATTGTCTGCCACCAGCACTGTAAAGCCTTTGAAGTTCTATTTTTGAGCTTCCTCGTATTGTTGCTCCCGGAGAGTGATGAGCCTTGGAGGTAAATTTTGTGTCCTGGGAAGGAGAATGAGATAAAAAGGTTTTACATGGCCTTTAAATCTCAGAGAGTTCATCACAAATGCTACGGTTTCCCTGAACAATTCTTATAATGGAAGAAATATTCCATGTTTCTAAATGATTTTTTTTGTGCTTCTTCTAGAAAATCTGACAATTTTAAATTATGACTGTGGGTTATGAGGAAATATAAACATTAATTAGCATCAGAACCATAATTATACTAATAGGGTAAACAGGAGGAATGGCCAATCAGTAGAAAAGGTGCAGAGACTCATCTGGGTTGATTCATATGTTACCAGAGCAACATGGCTTCCACTTCTCCATGACCAAAATGCTTCAAAAACATATGAATAAACAGGATGGTATAGGTTGCACTGATCATATGGGAGTTTCCCACATCAGTTCCCAACCTCCTTGGACTTTCTCTATGGTCCCTCAGGATTCCAGTGTAATGTAGTGGTTAGAGTGTCAGACTTGGATCTAGGGGACCCAGGTTCAAATCCCCACTCTGCCATGGAAGTCTGCTGGGTGACCTTGGGTCAGTTGCACACCTTCAGCCTAACCTATATCGTAAGACTGTTGTGAAGATGAAATGGAGGAAAGGATAACTATGTAAGCTGCTTTCTCTCTGCATTCGGGAGATAGGCAAGGTATAAATGAAGTAAAGAAACAGATTACACTATACAGATGTTACTGCTGTGGACTCTGCTATAGGATGAGCCACAGTGCACTGGTAATATCTAAACTGGGCCTTCATTTTGAGCAATGCATTTTGAATAGTGAGTACATTGGACCTGTTGTTGCTGTTAAACCCCCTACTTCCATCTTTCCTCTGGACTACTTTTTCTTCTGATGTTGTTGTCTTGTGCTACGGCACTTGATGAATCACTCTGTTGTAACTAAGCATCCATCTGCAAGCCTCCCCCACCCGAACATTTATCCTCCGATTTATATAAAAGCACATAATGCCTGTTCCTTTAATATGTCTGTATTTTCTTGGATGTATTCACATCACTTAGACAGCTGTTTTCTTTGCCTTTTAGCATCCTGTTTACATTAGCAGCCAGGCAGTCCTGATATTATAAATCCCAGTGGGATGACTGATTTTTGTTTCAACTGACACAACAATAGGGCTCTTTGCAAAATCAGCACAAAGAAAAACCAATTTCATCACTTTTGTGAACACTTGTTTATTTCTTCATTTACAAAGCCATGTACAAATGAAAAAAGATGAAAACAGAAAATCTAGAAATGTCACAGGGAAAATTCAAAACACAGCAATGGCAATAAAAGGGCAGCAACCAAGAGATGTTCTTTAAGTGACTGTCCTGAACAGAAAGGTTTTCAAACTCGTTCCCCCACAATTGGTGAAGACTGAACGTAACACATTCCCGAGCTTGAAGCTACCACATGTAGCGGCCAGTGTGACCTCCCTACAAGATGGAATATGGAACTGCAATAGTCCTTAGAGGGCCCTTTGGGAGCAGAAGCCCATGATTCAAACCATGTGAGAGTCTCAGCTAAAGCCAGCACCTTGTTTTGACCTAGAAATATATAGCAACCAATATTCCCTCTAAGCTGCAGAGTCTTGTGAGCAAAAATTCTACTTTGTGAGCTGCTGGCATTAAAGTTGCGAGCGAGCCATTTGGCTGCTGCATAAATTAATTTGCTCTGGAGCCATCCTTCCTGAGCTAAGACAAAAATTTGTGAGCGGGAGGCTAAAAAACTGTGAACTAGCTCACACTAACTCAGCTTAGAGGGAACACTGATAGCAACCAGACCTGTAACTGTTTCAATGTAATACGATCCCAATAGCTGCTAAAGCTGAAGATTTCAAACCATGTCCATGGGCATCCCCATATTCACCAACAGACTATGGGTGGTGTACTGTTCCTGCTGCAGTGACGTGACATGCATTACAGCTGTTGATGCCGTGAGTGCCCAGGAGTTAACTGAAATGTATGAATGAATAAATGGAAACGCTAGCCCCATAGGGTAACTTTAGCATTTAAATTCAAAATCAATTTTGGAAGATCTCCAGCTCCCACCTGGAGGTTGGCTAACCTAGGTGGTATAGATTGTACTGCTTCCTTGCCGACCCTTAAGAGGTAAGTAGAGTAGGTGAGCACATGGCAGAGTCTTCTGCTGTTCCAACCTGCCATAACGGCTCTGTTCCATGTCCTTTGTCTCTGGACGGCAGTGGGAATTGGGCCTAGGGTGAAAAACTAATGGCAGCAGTAGCAGCTGCTTCTCCTTTTCCTCACCACCGTCACTCCTCCCCTGCTTATTAGAGGGACCATTTGAATGAGCACATGAACAGAGACGGCCGCAAGGAGAAGCAGTGCCTGCTGCTGGCTGCCTGCTCAATCATCTAGTGTGGACTGGATGGAATACCTGCCACTGGACCCTGCTGCTAGGCTGGACCCCGTCTCTACAGAGGCTGATGCTGCTTGCTCTCCTCATCAGCATGCCTGTGCTCGGCTTCTGAGCCAGAGGAGGGTCCTGTTCCTGTTGGTGGAGGCCCTCTGCCACACTGTGGGGCATAGCAGGTGCCCAACCATGCCAATCTCTGTCTGAGGTGAGCCTCAAGCTGGTATCACTATTACATTTATACCCCTTGCCTCTTCCTTTACAAAATGGGGACTTGCCAGCTCTGGCTTGAGAAATTCCTGGAGATTTGGGGGAGACACACACAATACCTGGGGGAGGCAGAATTTGGGGGTGGGAGGGAGCTCAACTGGGATGTGCTGTCAGGTTACCAGCTCTGGGTTGGGAAATACCTGGAAATTTGGAGGTGGAAACTGGAGAGGGTGGGGTTTGGGGAGGGAAGGGGCCTCAGCAGGGTACAAGAGTCCACCCTCCAAAGCGGCCATTTTCTCCAGGGGAACGGATCTCTATTGTCTGGAAATCAGCTGTAAAAGCAGGAGATCTCCAGGCTCCATTTGGAGCTTTGGCAGCCCTAGCCAATACTGTTTAAATGGTTCACATCACCCATATTTGCTACCTAGAGGTTGTTTGCACTCCCTTGTGTAGCAAACTAGACTTAAGCAGCCCTTCCCCATAGCTTACTTAACACCTGCATTTTATCATCTGTTTAGCAATGAAATTCATAAACACTCCTAAAAATGTTAAAACTGCGCAAAAAAAATGTGCAGAGAAACCAAGAAGGATATTAATTTTTTTCCCAATTTTGCCCTTTCTGTTATGTCTTTATGAATAGTTTGGGCCCTTTGAAAACATGCTATATAAATACTATGTAAAATTGTTGTTCTTATTATGTTGAACTGGATGAGGCCTTTGACTGATGAAGGCTCACGTCCATATGCATTAGCAAACTGAATCTTATAAGTGGTGCTTCTGAGAGAGATGGAGGTTAGAAGAGCAAGACTGAGAATGCATTTCATGTGAGGTGGGCAGACTGGAAGAAAGCACAAAGACAGAGTGGGTGAGTCAGACAAAGAGTGCTTTGAAATAAATGCTGGCAAACAAATAACAGTTGAAAGGACTACACTGGGGACAAATCTACCTCAGAAAACACAATACAAATAAATATCACTGGACTGTATCTAAATATCTTTGTGCATGACCAGAAGGTGTTGCTGTCCTCTCATGGGGTAGGGTGGGGTAGGGAATCACTGATTTCCTCCAGCTTCAACCCCTTGAACCCTCTGCTCCTGAGTTCCAGGAAGCATCAGAAACAACATTTTAGCAGGCACAAGGGATGCCTTCCACTGGCAATCCCCGGAGCACTTGAGGGCAGAGACTGGGGGACAGGAATTTTGAATGTGGTCTGGCTCTGCATAGCAAGTTGTTTCCTAATGGGTTTCACTCTGTAGTTACTTCCAGATCTGGAGACACCACACCTGGTGAATCATATAAAATTGTTGTAATGTATTGAAACCTGACCACGTGCAAGGTGAGCTCTCCATGCGGTCAGATGAAACCTACAAGCTTCGCTCTGGGAGACAATAGCCCGAATGGATCCTAGCCCACACCAATCAGAGGGCTAGGTTCCTGGTCGGGACCTATGGAACTCTCGGCCACTGTATATAGCCTATCACTGAGTGGGGGGGGGTTTCTGGGAGTGGGTTCACGGAGCATATAAGCAGGCCTGCGAGCCGTGATGTCTTGTCTTGTTCCCGATCTTGAAATAAAAGTATGAGCTGATTTCACTCTACCCGATGCCTCAGTCTCAATACTTTTCAATTTTCCAGTACTTGTCCTCTCATTCTGCCAAGAGAAAGCTCCTTGCTCAGAATGGTTGTGGCAGTCCTTTGGGGGGCAATCACATTTTACTGTCACACCATTAAGAATATATTGCAGTCTTCTGCTAGCATTTTGGCCGTGTCCCCTTTTTCAGGAAAGGTGGATGGGGGGGGGTGCCCCACTACCTTTTTGTCTTCATTTCCTGTTACGTACATGCCTGTAAGAGGAAATGCCAACTCTAGCTTAGAAAATTCCTGGAGATGTAGGGGTGGAGCTTGGGTAGGGTGGGGTTTGGGGAGGGGAAGGGAAGGGAAGGGGAAGGGAAGGGAGGGAGCTCAAGGGTATAATGCCTTAGAGCCCACCCTCCAAAGCAGCCATTTTCTCTAGGGGACCTGACAGGGGACCTAGCTGTAATTCCTAGAGATCTTCAGGCCCTACCTGGAGTTTGGCAACCTGACCAGCTACCCACAAGTCCCTTGATCCCCTTAAAAGCCTCTGTCCACTGTCCTACCAGCAACACAGTATACTGGAAGTGACATCAGTGGGTCACCAGCAATGCCAGATGCTCTGGTATTTGGTATGATATTACCATAGAGTTTACCACAGGCAGCCCTGTTCCACTAATGATGACACAGTCTTCTGTCACAAGGCACCTTGGTCTGCTATTAGAAGAGCCTCTTGAAGGTGCTTGGGACATGAGAAAATGCCACCCTGAGCAGAATAGACCTATTTCTCCTTTATTCCTGGAACTCTGTCTCCCGTGATAGCTGTGTGATGCTGCTTCTCTAAATTCCTGAAAACCTCTCTTTGAAACTCACCTTTTCCACTTAGCCTTAACCAACGCTCCCTCTAAGCTGTGGAGTCCCATGAGCAAAAATTCTACTTTGTGAGCTACTGGCATTAGAGTTGTGAGCGAACGATTTGACTACTGCATAACTTAGTTTGCTCTGGAGCCATCCTTCCTGAGCGAAGATAAAAATGTGTGAGCCAGAGGCTAAAAAACTATGAGCTAGCTCACACTAACTCAGCTTAGAGGGAACACTGGCCTTAACTCTCATTCCTCAACCCCAACAAAAACAAGGTCCCTGCATATGGGACATGGCTTTCTCTCCTTTCCTCTATTTCCCTTACTGACTAAATTTAGATTGTAAGCTTGTGAGGGCAGGGACACTTTTCTGTTTCTCTGTTATGCATACTGATGGTGCTGTAAGATAGAGATATTTATAAAACAAGCACAATAAATCCTCTTGCAATTAAATAATCATGCAAATACCTTGCATGCTAACCCAAACAATTTCCTTCAGTAACAGGGACTTGCCTTGCCAACTTCATTCCCTCTTCTCTAATAAATCCTGGGCTACGTTCCTGTCAGAATTATGGTCTGCTCTGCATTGATTCTAAAGATGTAATTCAGCAGATAAAGTTGCCCAGCTGGTTTGATCACAGATTGTTCCCTTCTCCCCTGTTTTCCCATCACTGATCCAAATGACTTCCTTTTGCTCGCCGCACTGCACCACCACCTCCATCACAGCTCTTGTTTAGTATGTGCAAACCGTTCACAGAGCACATGGAGGGAAGAGAGGAAGGGAGAACACTGCATCAGCCAGGCACGGAAAAGGTAAGAGTTTTTGTGGATCTGCTTTCAGCTGTAGTCTCCTCTGCTGCTGTTTTTGAGCTCTGTTCTCATCCATTTGTGCCCGCAAAGTTTTTTTCCTATAAACGGGAGGGTGAACTTTTGTCCGCCACGTTTTATGCATGTGCATTTTTTAAGGATGTGAAAGACTGTTATTGCCTCACTCCCTGTTTGCACAAGCCTCTTGCTTGCATAAGCCTCCTGCGTGCACCCTCCTGCTTTCATATGCTTTTTGCCTTTCTGCTTGCATGCACCATTCCTGGACACAAATGTACAAAAAGACGGGTGAAAGAACAGAGCACAATGGAGAAGGAAAAGGAGGGACAAAGCGGATGAAAACTCCAGTTTACAGAAAGATTTTTGAAAGGGCAGTTTTGGGAGCATTTCAGAATCAGGGTTCCCCTTCCAGGTAATTTTGGGTGGTCTCATACCTGGTCCATGCATTCTATAAATACCCAGGATCTCAAGCTGATCCTCTGCCCTTCTTCTACACATGAATGACTGCAGGATACATAACAGAGTCCCTGCTGTTAGAACAGGTGGGTCCCAGATTAGAACAGGTGCTGGAACTTTTTGAAAGGCAGTCTTCTATTCTGGAAATAGACCAATGAAAGAACATATGATTTACATCCAGGAGGTCCCAGGCTTAAGTTCTGACATCTTCGGTCAAAATGAGTTTTGGTACCAGGATTTGGAGCTATTTATTTATTTACTTCGTTTGTACCCCATTTTTTTCCTCAATGGGGACCCAAGGTGGCCGACATAATTCTGCTCGTCTCCATTTTATCCTTACAACAACAACCCTGTGAGGTAGGATGGGCTGAGAGTGGGTGACTGGCCCAAAGTCACCCAGCAGGCTTCCATTGGCAGAGTGGGGATTCAAACCTGGTTCTCCCAGATCCTAGCTTGACACACTAACCATTATTATGCCATATTGGCTGTAACTTCCAGCTAGGACCTTTCTGAACAGCTGCCAGCACTGGATGGACCAATGGCCTGGCTCAGAATAAGCGTAGCAGAGGTTATAAATATGTTTACTCAGAAGTAAGCCCCATTGAGTTCAATATGCGTAACTAGATACCCACATCTACCTGGAGAGCTTTTTTGAGTTTAAAAAAACCCCAGTGTCTGACATACTGACATAATGATATGTTGGTGTATCAATTTAAAAAAAAAACCCTCAGCAAACAACAGCTTGGTGGCCGGAGTGGGGATGGCCACTACAGGGACTAGACCAAGGGAAATGCAGGGAAGCCCACCATCTGGAAGCCCCGTAACTAGGGCTGCAATCACACACACTAAATAATACACTTTCAGTGAACTTTCCAACTGGATTTTGCGAGTTCACACAGTAAAATCCAGTTGCAAAGTGAACTGAAAGTGCATTGAAAGTGGATTGAAAGTGGATTATTTAGTGTATGTGATCACAGCCTACGGTTACCAGGTGCAGCCTGGAGATCTCCTGGAACCTCAGCTGATTTCCAGACAACAGATTGGTTCCCCTGGACAAAATGGCTGCTTTAGAGAGTGGGCTCCCTGGCACTATACTCTGCTGCGGTCCCTCCCCTCCCCGAACCTCCCCTTCTCCAGGCTCCACCCCCCCCCCAGAGCTCCAGGACTTTTTCCAAGCTGGAGTTAGCAAACCTACCCATAAACAACACCGGACTTCAGCAGGAAAGTGTTGCCATCAGGAAAAGATCTTAGATATAGTAGCCATGGTACAACAAAGGATTAGATGTACTTATACACATCAACAGGGCTATTTTTGAGCAGAAATGCACAGGAACGGAGTTCCGGCTGGCTCCTGAGTTGGCCACGCCCAGCAGGAACTCATTAGCATAATAGGTCACACCCAACAGCAGAAACTCATTAGGATTGGCTACATTAGGGTTGTGTGGACTAACATGCAAAGGAACTCGGGCTACAAAAAAAGCCCTGGGTTTTGACAACAAACAAGGTAAACAGAATAAGAAGCAAAAGGTGGGTGTGGCTGGATGACCACACTTCTGGTAAAATGGGGGTGTGGCCTAATATGCTAATGAGATGTGCTATCAGGGGTGTGGCCTATAAAGCTAATGAGTTCCTGTTGGGCTTTTTCTACAAAAAAAGCCCTGCACATCAATATCCATGTGATTGTGGTCTGTGGTCCACACTGAACACCACCTGAAAGGGGTACAAATCTTTAGATATCTCTGGACATTTTAACAGTGTACCAGCTGAAACTAAAACAGCATGTCAGTTTCAATCTTACATTTATGCAGCAATCATTAGAACATGCTCACTGGCACAGCTGTTCTCAGTGTCATATGGAACAAGGCATTGTTAAGTTTCATTAAACAATTTCCATAGCTCCAACAGATGTTCCAAATGGGGTGCAGTTGTAGTATTTCAATATAAACATGCTATTAACCAACTGAATGAGAACAAGCTAATGTGGCAACAGGTGAGCCTCAAAACACAACAGAATATGCAAGACTACTGGATGCCAAACCGGGACAACACTTTTTGGTAGGCACTGCTTCATGTCAAACATCTTGCATCTTCAGCTTCCCTTTTGTAGAAACATGGTTAAACTGCTATTGCCCTCTGGGTGTGTCTTGGTTTCTGACAAGTAACAAAGCATCACCACATGGATGAATGAAGTTCTAACTAGAGTGGAAGTTAATTCCTGATGACAATTGCATCTGGAACGAAGGCTGCTTAAACTATACGAGAGCATGAAAATTTGGGGCTCTTTAGCTTGGAGAAACGACGGCTGAGAGGTGACATGATTGAGGTTTATAAGATTATGAATGGGATTGAGCAGGTTGAGAAAGAAGTACTTTTCTCCCTTTCTCACAATACAAGAACTCGTGGGCACTCTATGAAATTGCTGAGCAGTCGGGTTAGAACAGATAAAAGGAAATACTTCTTCACCCAAAGAGTGATTAACATATGGAATTCACTGCCACAGGAGGTCGTGGCAGCTGCAAGCATGGACAGTTTCAAGAGGAAATTAGATAAACATATGGAGCAGAAGTCCACCAGTGGCTATTAGCCACAGGGTATAGATGGGAACTCTCAGTCTGGGGCAGGTGATGCACTCTATTCTTGGTGCTGGAGGGGGCAGCAGTGGGAGGGCTTCTAGTGTCCTGGCCCCACTGCTGGACCTCCTGATGGCACCTGGTATATTTTGGCCGCTGTGTGACAGAGTGTTGGACTAGATGGGCCATTGGCCTGATCCAACATTGGCTTCTCTTATGTCCTTATGTCCTTACCCTGCTGGAGTGGATGAATACTCTTCTCATCTGACTGGCTGATACAGACATGGAAGGTACCAGTGCCCTTGCAGTTCTGATCCTATCTGGCTCATCTGTCACAGAAGGCAGTCTTGGGGGGGAGGACATGTGTTTGATTCTATGGACGTTGGGATACATAGTCACTCAGGGTTTCATTTTGTCTAAGATCTACATAAATATCTGGCAGAAGTCATCAGGAGGTTTGGGGCAAGGTGCTATTAGTATGCCAGTGACTCCCTAGTCTCCTTCTCTTTATCATCTGAGTAATGAGAGGTCCTTGAATGAGTGTCTGGAGGACAATGGGCTGGATGACAGCCAATCACAGTGCAAGCGCAAGCAGAATTGCCCCCTTTTAAACCCATTGCCTTCAATGGACTTAGAAGAGTACAACTCCAGCATCACACGGTTGAGTTGCTGTTAGCTGATAATGTAACTGTGATTCAGGAATCACCCTGCTCTGGTTGGGTCTCCATAAATGAACAGGTTTGCAGTATGGCAGCAGACTTCTAATATTCTAATATTTTCGAAGGAAGCCTATTAATTGTATTGGAAAACTGTTCCTGTTAGGAGGGGGTGTACATATGGCCTGTAGAATTCTATTTGAAACCTGAAATAAGTTTCTAGCCCTTATGCTTGTGGATAAAAATCGTTAAATTGTATTCTCTATGCCTTTTGCCGCAGAAGAAGGGAATGCAGTCCTTATCAAGAGCCCTCCCTCTTCCAGCACAGCTAGTCATGCAGACTGATCCTACTACTTAGCGGTAAGTCCCACCTGGATAGCCTGGGCTAGCCCGATCAGGCCAGCTCTTGGAAGCTAAGCAGGGTTGGCCCTGGCAAGAATTTGGATGGGAGACCTTCAAGGAATACCAGGGTTGTGACATGGAGGCAGGCAATGGCAAACCACCTCTGAATGTCTCATGCCCTGAAAACCCCACAGGGTCGCCATAAATCAGCTGTGACTTGATGGCATTTCCCACCACCAAGTCCCACAGCATTCCATGGGTCTTATAGGATTGCAGCCTTTGTCACAAATAGTTTATCCAAGACAGTGGTTCTCACTACTTGTCACGCAAAAGCCTTATCCTGCCTTCTTATTTCTCCCCTGCTCCATGGACCCTTCTCCTCTTCATATATTTTATCTGGTCAGATGTGGCAACCAAATTGTGAAGCCAAAATCTTGTTTTAAACATCGAAGTTCCCATCCATGGATACTTAGCTATGTGGTGGGCAGCTGGTCGTAATAATTAAGGTGCTTGTTCAGTGGTAGTCATGCATAAGGTGGTGTAATTTCTCATACCTACAATACTTCTTAAAGCCTTTAGAAATTAATCTAATGGAATGCTGTTAGTGTATCTTAAAGAAATTCATTTTCTCTAGTTTCTGAAGAGCCAGCTCAGAGGGGAAAAGGCAGCTAGCTCTTTCAAAGACAGTCTGGAAAGAAAACCATAGAACAAAGTTCATCTGGAAATCCCCACGCTTCCTAGTAGTAAGTAGCATGCTGTGTCTCACTGCAAAGAAACAAGGAGTTCCTAACCTTGTAAACTCACATGCAGGTTTTCTTAACTTGCTTTTGAAGGAGGAGTCTTATGGTTCTATCATAAGCAGAGTTACACCCTTTTAAGCTCATTGAAGTCAGTGGGGGGTCAGGAGTGGTCTTAGTGAGTCTGGGGCCCTGGGCAAAATGTGAGGATGAGACCCTAGAATCATTCAGGCAGGGGGAAGGCAACCAGCGCTAGGGTGGTGTCCCCTCAAACTACATTTGATCATTCTCACCTAGAATCATAGAGTTGGAAGGGATCTCCAGGGTCATCTGGTCCAAACTCCTGCACAGTGCAGGAAATTCACAAATACTTGTGCTGCCTGAGAGGTCTTCCACACCTTATCTGCCATGAATTCAATGCTTTTGGGAACTGGGGTTTTTCCTACTTCCCCACAGCATCATGGTGCATTTGTGTGGGCTCCCCTAGCTTACCTCTGACCTTTCTCAAACTTGCTTTGCGCTGAACTTTTTTTTTTTTTTTGGGGGGGGGGGAGAGAACAGTAAAGCCTGCTGTGTGGGTGGGTAAATTTGGATTTTCTGGCCCACATTGCAGTCATTTTCCCTCATCTTGTCCCCACAGCAGCCATCCCCTCTCCCTGCCACTGGGGAGCATTTTAAAAATTGGCACTAAAATATTGTTATATTGATATACTATTGTACCGGCAGATGTAGCAGGTATTCTGAATTTCCAGCTTTCATTTTTAAAAAGTATCTAGCCCTTTTCCTTGCAGAGATACAAGGGAAAAGGCATACATTTGCAAGGGACAAAGCTAGGGACTTACCTTTGTATTAGAAAAATAAAGTTGGGAATTCAGAGAACCTGCCATACTTATTGGTATAATGATATATTGATATGATATTCTAATGCTGGTGTGTTTTTAATGCAAAACCTTAGTAGCCTAGTGGGGGGGGGCACTTCCAGGGGACTGGAACAGGGAAACTGCAGGGAAACTGCCATGTAGAAGTCTCTCTACAGCTGTGCAAGCAACAGGGAAACCACAAATCCCATCCCGTATGGAAGACACCCAAGTCTCAGGCATTCCTGACTGGCCTACAGCTGGTTGCCCTCCCCTCTGTGCCACCTGAGTCTCAGGCAGTGGGGGGGATCAGCAGTGGTGGCAGGGGCTTCAGAGCAGTGTCTGGGACAGCTGGTTAGAAGGGGCTGTGGCTCAGTGGTAGAGCATTTGCTTGGCATGCGGAAAGTCTCAGGTTCAATCCCTAGCATCTCCACTTAAAAAGGCCTGGTAGTAGGTGATGTGAAAGACCTCCACTTGAGACACAGAAGACCCACTGCTAGTCTGAGTAGACAATACTGACCTTGATAGACCAGTGGTCTGATTCAGGATAAGGCAGCTTCATGTGTCCACATGGCTATAGGCCGGTGGGGGCTCCCAGCATGGCCCTCCCACCCCAAAGGATGGTGTCACTCTGTTTAGGATTAAATTGTTAGTATCACTTTGTTCTGCTTACATGTGCAAACCTTTGAGTGTAAAGAACTGCATCTCTCTATCTTATGTTGATTGTTGGATTTTACAAGATGGAGCACAGAGTCAAGTGATGGCAGTTCCTGGTGGTCTTGTGCCATAATCCTCTAGACCTGTGCTTTGCAGACTAGGATTCGTCAGTCTGAATATAAGTAAGAGTGGAGAAATTTACCTTAAGGATGCCTTGTCCACCGTTGCTGAATTTCCCCTGCGGCATCTGGCCCCGGGAAGATGTTGGTGTCTTCTAGGTGGGTCACATTCCATTCCTGGGGGGCAATGGAGAGGCCTGAGCAGCCCGTCTGTGATATCCAGGGCTTTTTTTGTAGAAAAAGCCCAGCAAGAACTCATTAGCATAATAGGCCACATCCAACAGCATATTAGGCCATGCCCCTGAGTACAGCTCATTAGCATAATAAGCCACACCCCATGCCTTCCGTTGGCTTTCCCAGGTGCCCCGTGGCTGCGGGGAGTCCGGGCAAGCTGGCCCTTGGAGGGAAGGGAAGGCAGTTTAAACTGCTTTCCCTTGGCTTGCCGAGGCACCCCGCGGCTGTGGGGAGCCCGGGCAAGCTGTTCCTTGGACAGGCTGAGGAAGGCATGGAGAGGCATTTAAATGCCTCCCCGATCCTTCCAGGGCCCCCTGGCCTGCCTGCCTTGGAGTCGCCGTGGGGGTGGCTCTCCAAGCCTTCCCTCTGTAGCCACACACGCAGAGGTTTTGGCTGTAGTGGGCATGGCCAACTCTGAAACCAGCCAGAACTGCTTTCCTGCCCAAAAATAGCCCTGGTGAAATCAACCATGTGGATCTGACTTCGCTTCCTAAAAGTCGGAAATATGTTAGCTGTGGTGCCCTCCCCATGATCCAAAGACAAGCATCCAAACAAACAAAAGCACACAGCCTTGCACAAGTGGGGGTCAGCCATGCTGTTTTCTAATATGGCTTCTCAGAGACTGATCTTTGGTCTGTCTAGCCCAGAATGGTCCACTCTGAGTGTATATCCACTTTATGGCTTTAAATCAGTTCATTCTCTCAGCCCCATGAAGGATGAGTTAGATAAGGATCTAACTGAATATTTTCAGCATTTCATCAAACTCTTGAGGAATGCCATAATGCTTAAAATGACATAAAACTGATAAAAGTTTGTAATATAGTGGGATTTCTTCAGAGACTCAGGCATCGATCTTTCGCATAGTTAAAGCCTGGGATCCTTTAACCTGACTGAACTTGGTGCCTTCTGCATGCAAAGCACATGGTATAACATTGAAATGTGGCCCCTTCTACTCAAAAGCTGGTCTTCCTTGTCTCCTTTTATGTTGTTGTTGTTGTTGTTGCCGTCAAGTGTCAGCCAACTTATGGTGATCCCGTAGGGTTTCCAAGGCAAGAGACATTCAGAAGTGGTTTGCCATTGCCTGCCTAATGTTCCCTCTAAGCTGTGGAGTCTTGTGAGCAAAAATTCTACTTTGTGAGCTACCAGCATTAAAGTTGTGAGCAAGTGATTTGGCTACCACATAAATTAGTTTGCTCTGGAGCCATCCTTCCTGAGCTGAGACAACAATGTGTGAGCCGGAAGCTAAAAAACTGTGAGCTAGCTCACACTAACTCAGCTTAGAGGGAACACAGAATGACGCTGATATTCCTTGGTGGTCTCCCATCCAAATGCTAGCCAGGGTCAACCCTGCTAAGCTTCTGAGATTCGATGGGATTGGGCGAACCTGGGCTATCCAGGTCAGGACACTATTTATGTAACTTGTACACAAGTTACGCAAAGAAGAGGGGGAAAGGCCTTTGGGATATACTTTGTAGGAAAGCACTGCTGTTCAAATGTTTCTTTTGTGTTGCCTTACTTTGCCTCTAGCAGTGCCATCTAGTGGCCATAATTCTAGAAGGGCCACTGCCATCTATTGGTCAGTGAGCAATAAGGAGTTTATCTTAGAAACTTATTAGAATTCTCTTTTTTAAAAAAGAACTTGAAACAAACTTATCCTATACCAGAAGTGACTAGATCCTGTATAATTTATATGGGGGGAGTATTATGGTAATAAAGCTGAATAAAGAGTAGCAGCCATGAACTTGTCCTCTCTCAAACCTACATGGACACAATTCTCTCTAGAAAGGAAAGTTTGAGTCCAGTTGCACCTTTAAGACCAACAAAGTCTTATTCTGGATATAAGCTTTTGTGTGCCTGCACACTTCTTCGGATACATTGGAACAAGACTTCCTCCGCCATTACCTGCTGCCCAGGAATGGCTGAGTAGAGTCAAAATACATAAGCAACAGAGCAATAAATTTATTTCCAGTGGAGTCCTGGATCAGGTTCAAGGTTATTGTATTAACCTTTAAGGCCCTAAATGGTCAGAGATGCCTGTATCTTCAGGACTGCCTGTCCTGGTATACCCCACAAAGGGTGTTACGCTCGGCTGATAAGAACTTGCTGGTGGTCCCCGGCCTGAGAGGCATCTGGCTGTCCTAGACCAGGGCTAGGGCTTTTTTTGCTCTGGCTCCAACCTGGTGAAACTCTCTGCTGAGTGACATCCGTGCCCTGCAGGACTTAATGCAGTTTGCCAAGGCATGCAAGGCAGAGAAGTTCTGCCAGGAATTTGGTTGAGGACAGCAACAGTTTTCCATCTGGCTGGCACTCCCGCTTTCCCTGCCTCCCCATCCCATGAGGCAGTGGCACACTTTGGCAGTTCCATCACCATCTTATTGTTATTTATGCTGCATTTGATGATTTTGACTTTTTAACTTTTAATTATAACCATGTAAAGCTTTTTGATGTAAACTGTCCTGAGCCTGTCCCACGAGGGAGAGTGGTCTAAAAATTGAATTTAATAAATAAACAAACAAAATGTAGCTAAGACTGGATGAAGGCAATTGGTAAGACCTGTGAATAGCAGCAAATTAGCATACAGCATTATAGAAGAGTATTTGTACAGTAGTGTCCCAAAAATGTATTTCTTGCATAGATTGGTTCATTGTCAGGTTGATGATAGGGTGAAAGTCGTTGAATGCCTGGTAGAATTTATCCAGGGCTTCTTTACCATGTGTCCAGATAATGAAGATGTCATCATTGTATCACAGGTATAAGAGAGGTGTGAGTGGGC
The DNA here is from genome assembly GCA_029375565.1 of Gekko gecko. NCBI lineage: Eukaryota > Metazoa > Chordata > Lepidosauria > Squamata > Gekkonidae > Gekko > Gekko gecko. The sequence goes on from JAPDNY010000006.1 coordinate 42,983,603, forward strand.
AGGAGTTCAGGAAGCATTGCTCCAAGTCATCTGTGAAGATGTTAGCATACTGTAGGGCCATGTGGGCGCCCATGGCTGTACCACTGATGTTATAGGAACAAGTTGTCACCAAATCTGAAGTGATTATGAATGAGAACAAAATGTCAGAGTTTGGTGGAAAAGTCAGCTGTGGTATTTTCAGAAATCATGTTCCTTATGATTTGTAATCCATTTTTGTGTGGAAACTAAACCAGATTATAAAGGAATTACCCCTACCCATTCAGGAACAAATCCTTTCAGACACACCACAGGAACCTCAACCAAGTAGCGTTTATCTTCTACCCAAAATACATAGACCAGACAACCCAGGATGCCCCATTGTCTCAGGCATAGGCATTATCATCATGAGGGGATCTAGATACACGGGTTCTATTCTAAAATCCTATGCCATCAATGCTCCCAGTTATGTGTGCAACACCTCAGATTTTCTGAAGAAAATACACTCTTTGAACAGCCTTCCAAAGAATACTATTTTAGCCACCATAGATGTGGAATCTCTGTTCACCAACACCTCACATCAACCTGACAATGCACCAATCTACAGAATACATTTTCTGTACACTACTGTACAAATTCACAATGGATGCACAGACACCACCTTATGCAGGAAACCTACTGACTGACAAATATATCTACATGCCTCCAGCTACTATCCCAAACATACCAAACAATCCATTGTATACAGCCAGGATCTACACTATAGGTGCATCTGTTCTGATCCTACAGACAGAGATTCTCACCTGAGGGATCTACAACAAACCTTTTCAGAATAAAGTATCCACCTGATGAAGTCAAGAAAGAGATTAACAAAGCCAGAATGGTACCTAGAGAAAACTTGTTGCAAGACAGGCCCCAAAGAGACAATAGCAGAGCACCACTAGTGGTCACATACAGCTCTCAAACTCAAAACAGTTCAACTCATCATCTGTGACTTATAACCTCTACTGGACAATGACAATTTTCTTTCACAAGTACTGAGGAGGGAATCTGCCCACAGACGGCCCTCCCAGTCTTAAATAAGTTCTCACCCACAATAATACAACATCTAATTTGAACATGGACACTGGGACCAGAGCTTGCAATAAACCCAGATACCAACTTTGCTGCCACAGACACCCAGACAACACAATCACTGGACCTAACATCAACTACACCATCTCAGGCTTATTCACTTATTCATCTCCCAACATGGTATATGTTATTAGATGCCAACAGTGCCCTCCCATTCTCTACATGAGGCAAACAGGTCAAATCCTACGCCAAAGGATTAATGGACACAAATCTAACATCAAGAATCACAAAACTGAGAAACCTGTAAGAGAATGCTTCCGCCTTCTGGGTCATTCAGTGGGGGACTTCAGAGTAGCTGTTTTAGTCAGTATGTTGTAGTGCCAGTTTGGTGTAGCGGTTGTGTGTGCGGACTCTAATCTGGAAGAACTAGATTTGATTCCCCACTCCTCCATTTGCACCTGTTGGATGACCTTGGGCAAGCTGTAGTTCTGTCAGAACTGTTCTTGAAAGAGCAGTTTCCGTCAGAGCTCTCTCAGCCCCACCTACTTCACCATGTGTCTGTTGTGGGGAGGGGAAGGGGAAGGAGTTTGTAAGCCTCTCTGAGACTCTGATTGTATAAATACAATCTCTTCTTCTTTATTGCAAAAGAACTTCAGAAACAGACTAGAATGGGAGATTGCTGAGTTACAAGTTATTACAGCACTGAGGCCAATGAAACCCCCAGGGCTTAACAGAGATATTGGTTTCTTATCTCACTACATAAGCTAACATCATTCAGTTCTTGCATCTGTTTGTAAACTCTTTTATTACGCTGTGCCACTGGTCTCAAATTTTATTCTGCTGCTTCAGACCAGCATGGCTGCCCACCTGAATCTATCTCCCTTGAGAGGAATGCCTTTCTCTAAATCTCAGCTGCCTGAATTCAGTGGTGAGCAGAGAGCACTCTGCACAGGCTCAGAGGAATGGTAAACTTCATGCACAGAGAATAGTGTTTCAACTGATGCATAGCTGTAGAAGACTCAGCTAAAGGCCCTTGCATTAGCATCAAAGGGCCAGGAAGCTTCTATTTTAAAAATTGCACTAAAAACAGACTAGGTAAATTTATTTAGGGTTGTGTTTCCCTCCAGGAGAAGGAACACAAAGCAGCAGATGAAATGGTGCTAGCAGATGAAGCCCCATTATTAGCTGTTGCTCCGACAGTGAGAATTCCACACCAGTCAAGCCCTTCTGAACATGATCAGCAATTATCAAAGAAAGGAACTATCTGTAAAAAAAATATTTGGATAGATAGAAGTTGGAAGCAGTGCTAGTTTCTAAAAAGATTAATTCCACTGATCCTGTCTTTCTATAAGCCACCTTTGTGGATCTGGAAACTCTGGCCCATATGGAGATAGGCTGTCTTTTATGAAAACCAAGTTCTCCCCAACAAAGTGGCACAGCTGTGTCTGAACTATACTACTCTTTACTGTGGATGGTTTTCCCCAGTGCTCTTCTATACAAAAACAAAATGTCAGGAAGAAATGTTGTAGCTCTCCCTTTTCCATGTGTAAGAATATTTTTGTGAGAGTGCATTTGAAGAACCCATCTGCCAACACAAAATGGTACAGTATACTCTTATCATTTCATGCTGTGTTAACAAGAAACAGTCTAGGTCCTATGTAAAACTTTATCACTTCACTTATATTATTTTGTTTGTGCTCTCTTAGTAATGTAGCACAGTGACCTTTTTCAGGGAGAGCTTGGTGCTCAATGGAAGAGCATCTGCTTGGCCTGCAGAAGATCCCAGGTTCAATCCTTAGAATCTCCAGTTAAAAGAATCAAGTAATAGGTGATATAAAAGACTGCTACAGGAGGCTCCGGAGAGCCAGTGCCACATGCGCACACACAGAGAGCAACAGACTAATACAGCTACCGCTCTAGAATTTATATGTATTGACACTAAACACAGATTCACCAGCTGAGCCCACAAATTCCGTAGCTGAGTTCTGGCTAAGTCCGAATGCTTAGCGGCAGGTGTGTGCAAAGTAAATGCTAACTCACTTTTTATTTTCTGTCTCCTTAGTTTTTATTATTCCACTCACATATTTCCCGCCCCTCACAGTTGTGAAAGATCATCACACTCTCTGCCATCAAGTTGTTATGGATCACCACTGCTCAGTAGTTTTAAAGAGAATAAGATTATTTCTAGACTGGTCCAATATCAAGCCCATTGTCTTGGTCACAGCATGCACCCTTACACCAATAAGCAGAATGGAAATGAACAGGAATTTTAAGTATTTTATATCTTTACAGCTGAAAAACAAATAAAGGAAAAAACTACAACTGTATTAGCAATGGAAAGAAACAGACTCGCAACTGTTTACAGAAATCTTTCTTGTAATTTCTACTGGACAAATTCTATTTAGGGTGAAATCCTATGAACTCTTACCCAGGCATAAACACCACAGAATATCGCAGGACTTACCTTTTGCATAGACATGAAAGGATTGCACTGTGTGTTTTTTCTGTTTATGTACTAAACCTTTCTTTGTTCCACATTATTGTAGCACAGTGATGGACGCCCTTTTTGGCAAGTGTGTCAAAAATCCTTAAGGATGGAACAGCACCCTTCTAGTGCGTGTTTTAGGATCAATGCCATTCCCTGTACCTTAGGTATCACATGGTGCTTCTGCTCTGCTAAGCTGAACAGCACATGCTAGTGTAGCATGAGAGACATGTCTGATACTTATGCTACCTGCTAGGTCCACAAGCCTTCCTGCCCCACCAAACTCTGCTTCTGTCCAGGTATTCCACAAAGCCATGTTCCTTGTGCCACAGGTGATTCATCTGCATGCCATGCTAATGTCTAAATTAGATGACTGCAATGTGCTCCACATGGGGCTGCCCTTGAAGAGTGTCCGGAGGCTACAATTGGTATAGAATGCTGTGGCCAAAGTGTTGACTGGTGTGGGCCATAGGGACCACCAGTCCAGTCTTGCTCCAATTTGCATCTGGGCTCATTTCAAGGTGCTGGTATTGACCTTTAATGCCTGTACAGCTTGAGACCAAAGTACCTTAAGGACCACCTTCTCTAGGGTTGCAAACCTGCAGGTGGGGGCTGGAGAGCTCCCAGAATTATAACTGATCTTCAGACTATATAAATCACTTATTTATTACTTATTCAGTAGAAAAGAGCAAGAGTCCAGTAGCACCTTAAAGACTAATAAAATATGTGGCAGGGTATGAGCGTTCGTGACGCCTGATACCTGAAGAAGTGAGCAGTGACTCACATGAAAGCTCATACCCTGCCACAAATTTTGTTAGTGTTTAAGGTGCTACTGGACTCTTGCTCTTTTCTAGTGCTACAGACAGACTAACCATGGTTGCCCATCTTGATCTATTACTCATTCAAAACATTTATTCCAACCCTCCTTCTTCCATATGAACCTACCTGCTTACTCAGGTCATCCTCTGAGATCCTGCTCCGGCTTTCCTGCCATCTACTGAAGCTAGACGTTTGGTGACCTGAGAGAGGGACTTCTTTGACATGGCATCTAAACTTTGGGAATGTCTCTGAAAGATATATATATATTTTGTCTCCCTCTATCTGTATTTTTTTGCCAGCAGGTGAAGACTTTTTTTTTTTAACCTGGCATACCCCCAAATAATGACTATTGGCCCACCTTCTACTGTTGATTATCTGTTTTTAATTGCATGTTATATTTTAACTGTATTTTAATTGTTTTAATGTTTTTATCACCACATTGTGGACCCTGACTGGGTGGAAAGGCAGCATAAAAAGGTTTTAAATAAATAAATATAGCTCTCGGTACTGAAAGGCACCTTCTGGACTGTAGGATCGACAAAAACTCCTGACAGCAGTTTCTCATTTAGGGTCTGCATATTTTGAAGTGGGCCCAAAATAATGAATAGAAAATGATTGAAATGGTAATTTCCTGGACTAATGTTTCGTGGTGTAAGCAGCAGGCAATCTTTTTCATGGCTTCTAGTTCATGAAAGTTTAAGCCATAATAAATCTGTTAAGCCTTAAGTGCCCGCACTTTACTGTTTTACATATAATTAAAGCATGAAATGATTGAACTGACATCAAGTAACTGAACTGGAGCTTTCAGACCATTAGCTGCCTATAACATTTCAAAGCATCTGTATAAAAATATTATCCCTATTTTCATTGCCAAAGATTTCTGTATAACCAAAAGGTTACATGTTCTTAAAGTATAGTTCTTGTTAATCTGGAGAGTTACTGGCTCAAACACAGAAGAAAGCTAACAAAAGGTCTTTAAGCAAGCAGTAATGTCCTCAAATAATTATTATAATAAAAAGAATAATTTAATAATAGTATAAAATTATCAAAATACAAAGAAAATTACTTTAAAACATTTTAAATATTATATGGTATATCATTATGTGATATAATCTTTTTATTTTATGCAAATTGAGCAGCTATAGTAAAAGCAATTATATCACTAGTAATAATAGCAAATCTTAAATACATATTTTGAAAGCTCTCAAATAATTACTTTTTAAGAATGTCACAAAGCCTAAACAAGCACCATCATTTCCAAATTAAATAGCTCCATCGGGGATATTTTTAAAAAGAACAAGAAGAAGACGCAAAAAAAAGTGTGTGTTTGCATACATAAAACAAGATCAAACCTGGGGCACTGTAAAACTAAGAACAAACCAGCTTTCCTCCTTTCTCAAGCAGCTGTGAACGTCTTTCTCTATAGGCTGTATAGCCAGTATACAAAGAATCCAACAGGTGGCTCCGTGGCGCAATGGATAGCGCATTGGACTTCTAGAGGGTGAAGGGATTCAAAGGTTCCGGGTTCGAGTCCCGGCGGAGTCGCAGGTAGATTTTTTTGTTCGTTCCATGTTTATCTTTTTATAAGTACTTCCCGTCTGACTCCTACTTCACTGTAAACATTTGCCGACCGTGCGAAAACTACCGTTCCCGAAAGCCCCAGAGCCCAGCTCAGCCAGGCCTTCCCGCTTACAATATCGCTTTTTGCCTTCCCCTCACGAGCGGCAGCCACGTTTAGCGCAGGGTGGAGGGCGCTCGACCTGGGGGGAGGGGGCGGCCCGGATCCGTTCGAGAAGGGCCTTGGCGGCATTTCTCCGGAGCCAGACCGAGGCAGAAGCGTCGGGCACCGCCTCACACGGGGACACTCGTCTGACCCGGGGGCAGGAGAGGCTTCCAAATCGCCGACCTTCGTCACCTCTGGCAGCTTCCGTGTTCTCGCCCCACATTTAATTACCTCAGCGCCGCTGATTTCGGAGGCGTCCATAAGGGGCTCTCGTTATTCCTCCTGTTGCTTTTGTCTCGCCTCAGCCCCGCTCCTTATCGTCGCAATAACCCCCCCCCCCAGCCGCCTTGGCCCCCTTCAGCCCTGCTTTCCCCCGCACGACCATTGATTCCCGCCCGGCGCGCCACCTGAATAGAAACCTGCCGTCTTCATGACACGAGAGAGCACACGGGGAGGACAGCTGGCCCTACAAGCGGTTCACTCGCTCACACACACGCCCCTTCGCCGTCTACCTGTTCTCTTGCCGCGTGTCGGCTTAACCACGTCTGTAGAGGCGTACCTAGCAAGAGCCACCGCATCTTCCCCTCCCCCGCCCCGCAACCCCCGAACAGTCGTCGTGCTGCTGAGAAAATGGAACGCTGTTTGTGGGGCTTTCGTTTGGAGGAAAATCAAAAATATGCCCGAAATGGCGAAACTGGGAGAAGGGAGGTTGAGAAGGTGACAGCTTGCTTTTGGGGCGGGGGCGAAGAGCTGGCATACTTGATTGGAAAGGGAAGTGTCCATCGCGGGGGAAATTGCGCCCGATTGTCCATATAACGTTAGACCATGAGCTGGCATGCCTCCTTCCAGACCGAGTGGCAAAGGAAGGAAGAGCTCGAGCGGAGTTGAGATGCAACTGCTGTTCCTCCAAACCTTCTTTCTGTTTTTGCCGTCAAATCGCAGGTGATTTAGGGCGACCCAGTGGGGTTTTCAAGGCAAAACGTTCGGAAGTGGGCTGCTGCTGCTGCTGCGTTACAACCCTCTGCGGGTTCCTTGCTGGTCTCCCATACAAATAGTAACCATTGCTGATCCTGTTTAGCTTCTAATATTAGGCTAGGCCAAGCTATCCTGGTCAGAGTGGCTTTTCATCCCTAAGTGAAATATTTTGTTTTTAAAGGGAGCTGGTCAATTGCCACTTCACTTGCCTGCGTCTATATGACCCTAGGCTCCTCTGTGGGGGGGGGAAGCAAATATATATCTAGAAATTGATACTGAAGTGTTTTGTTAGCAGTTGACTTTCAACTAATTTAACTTAATGACTTTAATTTTGGTGTTTCAAGAGCTGTCCCCCTTAAAAGTTATCAATTATTACACCCTGAGCACTGTACCCTTTCCCCTAACTCCATATTTATTTATTCCCATCCCCATCTCCATTGCTATGTCTTGTTTTTGGTACAGGGATCACTAGCTGCCGATAAAGTTTCACGATACAGAGGATCAAGACTGGGGAGAAAATGAACAAAAGCAAGAATACTACTCTGAAGTTTCACTAGAACATGTTCTCCAAGCAAGCTTACAGGCTAACACAGTATTTCCCAACAAGGCAGCTAGGAGGACACTGGGATTTAGTCAAAGGTATCTGGGCTATCTTTAACTGGAAGAGCTGACGCATATTAGTTACTTCATTGTATTTACACCTTTAACTCTGTTCCAGGTCTTTCATAAAGACGAATGCTATGACATTATGTAGCATCAACTGCAGCATGATTACACTAGTACAATTTTTAAAAGTAAAACTGCCAGTTTTACACAGTACTTAAGAGTATGAAAAACAGACTGTGCAGGATTGTGAGGAAGATTTCCATGGTGCATCACTGTACAGTGACATCTAGCCACATCACAGTATCCCAAAAAGGTTCATGTTTCAGACTGCAATTTATTCTCCTGTTGCTACTTACATTCCATGCTATTCATCCTCTCATTTCAGAATAGCTAAGGAATAAAGTTGTCATACCCCTTTTTTTCAGAATACTTAGAGGAAGCCTAATGCGTATATTTACATGTTTTCAGAGGGGATCAGGATCAATAGAGGTACATGGTAATCAAACATTGCAGATAACGCACAATAAGTGTTTCAAAGGAGAAACGTCACACCCCCAGTGTTATACTTTATACCCCTGAGCTCTTTATGTACAGCTGTTTCAGATTTCTGTGTGTCAACATAGCTAAGAATAATACCTAGGTTTAAGCTACCACAGTTATCTCTTATTACATTGTGTAATGAAACAGCAGCAAAACTACCATGATAAAATCTTTTTGCCTAAATTCAGTTGGCTTCACCATTACTAGAACAGAACTTTGGATAGAACTCAGTGAATTTAAAAGATGCAACTTTTAAAAGAGGGTGTGTAATAGAACAGGAATTGTACCATATGCACTTAAGAGTTTACAGATATTTTAAAAATTGACATTATACATTTAAATACCTTTATAAAAATATGTAGTTTTACATTGCAAAAAGACATTGTATAAACCCTCCAGTTATTGATTATAACTGCTGTTCACATGTGCAGATTTTTTTTAAATACATAATAAGATAGCATTTTTTCCCAGGGCTTTACAATATTTTCTTAACAAATTTAAGTGTAAATTAACTCACCTGACTTGGGAATGTTGCTACACATCTATGAAAATCCCCCAAAGATTTACAGATTGTAGATTAAATAAAAGGACCACTTTGCACAGTTGACCCATAGATTTCCAGAACTCTTGATTTTATACAATAGCATTTGTTTCCTCTAAAGTTTGAAACACAGTGTGTTTACTGATACTGAAAGATCTTCATTTCATTTCCCAAATGAACACAAAGGTAGTAACAAAAATTGTTGCCAAAACAGGTTTGCTGTGTCCTGTTTCTTATGTCAAATATTAACCCATAACTTGCAAATTTACACAAAGCAGTGTTCCATCTTAGTTATGAAACTTCTTCTTTTTCCTGTTTTTCTTGCCAGCTGCAAGGGCTGCCTTTTCTGCTACAATTTCTTGATATTTTCTTTTGTTGTATCTGAAAAAGAGGAGTAATTGGAAGGTGTGAGTAAAGTACAGTATGATCCACAAAACAAGTTATATAGACAAAATAGTTTAACAGATTAAACAACATCATACTGAACTGTCTCCTGCAACTAACATAACATAACATAACATAACATAACATAACATAACATAACATAACATAACATAACATAACATAACATAACATAACATAACATAACATAACATAACATACTTAATCGTTGTAATTACTATTTGCCATTACATTGTGGAACCACAACATTCAGAAATAGTGAGCCCTTGAGTACAGTTATTGGGATTTGGGAACAAACATCAAAGGAAGGCTGTTGCTTTCATGCTCTCCTTGTGCACTTCCAAGAAGCATCTGACAGGTCACTGTTTGAAATCAGATGGACCCTGGGTCAATGCTGCTGTTTCTATCTAGTTAAGAACATGAGCATCTTGTACAGCAAACAGATTTCTGGTATGCTTCCTGAAATACTATTGAGGATAATTTGCCCCCTAAAAACAAGGAGATCCATGCCTGTATCTAAAAGGCAACTGAACTGCACTTCTACTGGCAGAAGAAGGTGAATTTGCCTATGCCCTCTTCCCTCTGCAGAGCACTAGGTCACCTGTATGCTGTTTGAGAAGGTCCATGACTCCCCAGGAACAGAATATTGTGCTACAATGGAAGGCAGAAAAATCCTGTTCCATAGGTTTTGCTCCACTTGCTGTACTCTGGATCTCACTGACAAAGATCTTTCAAGTTTGTTTCTTTTTTATGTGGCTATATGTTTAGTGAGATTAACTGTAAATACCTTCTAAATTCAGCATCTGCCAGAAGTTCTTCCACAATAGTTTTCTTCCTTTCTTTCTTGGGAATTCGAGCATGATAGAAGTCTACTGGAGAATCCACAACAGTCCCAACCTAAGAAAAGAAAAATCAAGGTCAGCCTGATTTTGATGCATATTTTAATGGGTTTTGCTTTTTTAAAAAAAAAAATCACTAAGAAAACAGTAAACAGATTATGGCACAGTTACCAGAATGAATAAAGAGTGGTGAAGCTGAAAATATGGCATGATGTCAAGAAAGATGACTAAAAGCATACAAAACAAACTGGCATAGAGCTCATTTGCAGTGAAGGAGGCTTCTTCTCCGCCACCATTACATCAGCTAAATTCAGTCCAGTTCTATTTTTTAAAAAGTGGTTTGTGACCTGATAACAACTAAGTCCCAACCTGTCAGTGACGATAGTTCAGCTCCAAATGTGATGTTTTTGCAAGGGTCTTTGCTAATAAAATCCCTCCCATCCATTCCAACTTGAATGCCAGTGTACCTGAGGTGTTAGATCCACCTGTGTATTCTTTTGCTATGCATAAGTTCCAATTGATCTTGCTGACAGATGTTGACAGGGTCCTGGGGTGGGGGTGAGGGGTGTCTGTGTGCCACCACTTGGGCTATGTGTACCCTGGCTTCTAATATCACGCCAGGGAAAGGACTTGTGAACTTCTGGTTACAATTATTAACACCTAGACAGAGGGATTCTCCCAACTTCTTTGAAGGAAGCAGTTATTAGACCTGTTCTTAAGACCTATTAGGTATAGTAGTGGATAATCTGTTTAAAGTGAGACGGGGATCAGTTATACCTTTCAGCAACCTTTGATAATTGGCCTCTCCATCCTTGTTCATCAGCTAGAATACGGAGCTGGTGCTAGAGAAGCAGCTCTTTGGTGGGTTCATTCTTTTTTGACTGGTTAGAATGCAGAGCTTCCACTGGGGAGCAGTATCAATAGGAGGGCTACTTCTCATAGGGTGTCTCAAGGTTCCATTTTGTTACCTGTGCTCTACATGAGGCTGCTGAGTGACATCATCTGAAGCTTTGGGATTGGATGTCATCATAGGTGACACCTGGCTCTATATTTCATTACCTTTTGTGAGGCTGTGGATAATGCAGAACAACCTGAAGTTGAATTCAGATAAGACAGAGGCAATGCTGGCAAGGTAGGCTTATGTTTTAGAGGAAATAGATCTACTTGTGGTGGATGGACCATGGCATTTGCAGAGCAAGTGAACAGCTTGAAGGTACTCATGGGTCCAGCCTTGCTACCTGACAAGAAATACAGTGGGATGGCCAAGAATGCCTTCTCCCTGCTGCATCTGGCTCGCCAGCTCTCCCCTTTCCTACACTCAGCTGATCTGGGCACACCAATCCATGCTTTTTCATTTGGGTTACTGTAACATGCTCTATGTGGGGCTGCCCCCAAATTCTACCTGGATGTTGAAGCTGTTTCAGAATGCAGTGGCCTGATTGTCATTAGGGGCTGGCCATCAGGAATGTATCCTGCCTAATTTGAATTTGCCTGCCAGTTTATTTCACAGTTCACTTTGAGGTGCTTATTATGACCTTTAAAGACATTCATGGCCTGGGACCCAGAGAGCTGAAGGACCATCTCTCCCTGTATGTCCAAGTTGGCTATGGTTTTCAGTCTGCCACCTTTCAGGTGTTCCCTCACTAAAGGTGGCCCATCTGCCATTGACAAGGCCTGCACTTTCTCTGTGATTACTCCCTTTATGGAACAAGCTCCCCAATGAGGTGAAGAAGGCAAAATCCTTGGAAACTTTTAGGAGGTGGCGTAAGGCTACCAGAGCTTTAAGTGGCAGGGATTTTATTGGGGTGCGGGAGACTGGGGTGTGGGAGATTGGGGCTTTATTGTTATTTGATACTTTAAATTGTGTAATGTAAGCCACCTTGAGTCATGGGACATGCAGGGATTTAAATAAATAATACTCCGTAGTGTAGCCATCACCCACAGTTCAAAAGGCACACACTGGTTGAAGTCCACACATAGTTTGACCCTTCTCTGGAGTTCCTGGAGAAGCAGAAACCTTGGTTTCCTTTTGAAGCAATCATGTGGCAAACACCACAGTTGCACTTCAGCATTCAAGGGCAGAAGACGCATGGTGTGCAAATGCAATAACTAGGAATAATTAACTGACTGAAATGTATTATTTTTAAAGTAGTCATAGCTAATATAAAACAGGAAAAACCTCATCTAAGGCATCAGTGAATGTATTCAAGAAGATATTTAACTTTGTAAGATAATATTATCCAAGTAGTGAAGCAGGACACAAACATGCACACAATTTCAAATACTTTCTTGGTCAGTCTTTTCACTTTCTTACCTGGAAGTATTTTGGGAGACCTTCTCTATCATTCTTTTTATAAAAATGTTTAGGATCAATGGCTGCTCTCATCTTCAGAGCCTGAAGGTCATTTTTCAGTTCTTCGGTTATTTCTGGGGCTTTCATACCAAACCAGCCATCACCTGTTGTTTTCGCCCGCTCTGCCTACATGTAAGCACCAGGAAATAAGTTTAAAAAATTAGTATTTTGAAATAGTAATCAATTTTGTATTATACGCATTCAAAACAAGACACACCAAAACTCACTTTTAAATAATTTCTACAGAGAATACATACACACTGGCTGGACACGCTCATAACGGCACTCAAAATACTGTAATCCGCCCTGACCAGTCTAGAAATCCAATAAATAAATAAATAATCTGTGTTTGCTTATATATTTATTTACTTCATTTACACCCCCACTTGTCTCCCCAAAGGGCATACATCATTCTCCTCTCTTCCAGTTTATCCTCACAACAGCCCTGTAAGGTAGATTAGAGTGTGTGTGACTGGTCCAAAGTGACCCAGCCAGCTTTCATGGCAGTTTAGGAACTGACATAACAGTATCAGAGCAGTGTCTACTCTTCCCCATACATCCCTCCCATTGCATAGAACACATGCTCTCCTCCAAATTCCCCCCCAATTTCTTCAAATCCAATTTCTGTACCCAGTCTCCCCCTTTAATTTCCGCCTTCCTCTTCTAGGTTTCCCTAGAATATTCCTAAAGCCTTAGAAACCTGTTTCTCTTCAGCATGCATCATCTCTGGACAGCCTTAATTATGTGTTTCTTAGTTTCCTGCACTCCAAGTTGTTCCCCAACACCACACTGTGAGAAAAGTCCATTTATTCAAGGTGGTGCTCATCATAGGTACATGATGCTTATCATAGGTACATGGTGCTCATCATAGGTACATGAACTGTACACAAGGAATCCTGCATGATTTAGTCCCACTGTATCTGGACTCTCTACCACAAAAGGCTAGAATGTATTGTTTACAAGTAATGGCTAATATCAACTTTCAATTTTATTTTATATTTTTTATTCCATACTTTCTCAGGATGCCATCCCCCTGTTTTATCCTTACAACCTTGTGAGGCAGATCAGACTCAAAGATGTACTGATGGGGAAACACGCACATACCTGCACAGAGATTTTAAGAAAACCATACGTTTAGAGCTTTGAAAATTACCAGTGTTGTTCAGTAGCATGCTACTTACCCTACGTTGTTTCTTTAGTTGGTAGACTGATTCTGTTAAGGGAGGAACACATTCCCTTTTTTCAAAGTCTGGAGTTATACTACTCTTCTGCAAGAGCTACATATGAAAACATCTTTCATTAGACTGAAATGAATACTACCCACTGCAATACAGACAATGGTCAAATTCTAGCACTTGAAGAAACCATTAAATTGTTAACAGTTTAAGCTTTAAGAACAAACAGGGTTTGTAAAATGATAACTATATGAAATGCTTCTCCCAAAGGCTGAAAGATCAAGGGTTCATAAATGTACTAAACAGAAATTTCACTGAATGTAACAGAGGAATTAGGATGTCTCAATAACTGACAATTTGTAATAAATGAATCTAACAATGTTTTTAACTCACTGAAGATAACAGAGATAGAATGAATTCACTTGAAAATGTGATACTACAGAATCTAGACACACAAAGGCAGTATAGATTTTCTGCATTGCATTTGTAGCAGGGACTGATCCATAGATCTGAGAGGCTAACAGTGGAGTCCCAAACACACTTACATTCTTCTAAACCCATTAACTTCAGTGGACTTAGAAGGATCTAACTCTCTTTAGGATTGTATTGCACATGGAATGATTTTCTAAGGCAATGTACACTTTATAAAGCTAAGATCAAGATTAGTGCATATAAATAAGAAATTTTCTTACAGGATGAACACTGCTTACTTCATATTTCTTAGCGGCTATTTAACATTCACTTAATACTACAGCTTGCTGGAATAATGAAAGTGACACTGTCCTTACCCTGAGAACTTATAATTTAAGCAAAGCAGACAGGAGTGAAATAAGAGGCCAGAAATGAGGGCAGCTACAATACAGAATATAAGAGAAGTATATAATTTAGATAGGCAGAATACAAGATTCAGATAAAGTAAGCCCATGGTTGAAGTGAGTTTAAGTGATTTAAAGGAGGACTGGTAATACTTTTATAGTGGGGCGAGAGTGGAGTTCTAGCCCTAGGAAAAAACACAGGCAAAATCTCAAGGTGGGAGTACAAGAAGAGACCATCTATTCAAAACACAGCTAATATGCTATTATTCCCTAACTTTAATGAAATATTTGTGCAGTAATAATGTGACCAATATAAATCTTTCTCATGAAAACCACTGCTACTGCACTTATCATTTCCACTCACAGACTTTAGTTGCTGGTTCTGTTTAAAAGTTTAAAGCAGACTCCACAGCATGGCAGAACTGTATCTCTCTGTATGACTAATCAAAACCCAAGTGACAACCGTTTTGATACATCAGAATGTGAGTAGTTGTGCACCACTGATTTGGAGTGGCTCAACATAGGCAGATACGTGCTAAGCCAAGAAAATGTGCCAACTTGGATCCATACTGGCCACTACTGAGCAAAGTCATCCTAAATACAAAGAACACCCTGAACAAAGGGCACATATGTTCCAAGATGCCAAAATAGCAACAGGATTAGCTGAACAAATGGACACGGCAGGTGGGGTCACCTGCCAGAAAAGAATCCTGAATAGATGATTAAACAACATCAGCCAGAAAACAAGTCTAAACTAGTAAGAGCGGAGCTGCTTCTGGGGATTTACAGTGCAATCCTAAATAAAGTTACACCCTTCTAAGTCTACAGACTTCAACCCACTTTGGTGAGTATAACTCTGCTTAAGATTAAACTATTGGATACCATCCATCTGAACCGAAATTGAACTTTGATTCCTAGTGATAACAATTTTACTTTTAAATACCCCTTATATATTTACTATTGAGACAACAGGGCAACTTACAGCTTCTCATAAATTTTGTTCAATGGCAGTCTCTGAGTAGTTTACCTCATCTTTTTTTCTCTCCTTCAGTGGCACAATTCCATGCGAGCCAGGCTGCTGTTTTCCTGCATCCAAATTAATATATAACCCTCCCAAGTCTTTAAGATTTAGGCCAGGATCAATACTGCTTGATAACGACAAGCTGGAAAAGAAAGAGCTGGTTATTTAAACATATCAGCCCACAACTACAGCAACACATGCTTGTAATCAACTGTTACCAGCACATTATAGATAATGTTGTTTAAAATGCACACAAATTTGAGGAGAGAGGGTGTGTACGCTAGTCACCTACTGATTTTTAATAGAGTCCATATTTTGGACTAAGCAAGAGCTTAGGGCCAGTAACATTAGTTCCACCTGTTCCTTCCCCCTTGGGAAATGACAGGAAATGCTCTTTAGGTTCTTCCCATACAATGTGAAAAACAGTGCTGTTGGCAGAATGCACCTTCCTATCTATCTCAGCTACACACCTCAAGACACAGACTAGATATAGACTCTCAGAATGACCCTGGAGTGCACAATGATGTGTTTGATATTATGCTGAGCATCAGACTGAGGCCACCAGTTGACTATTCCTGGGTTAGGTCTTCAAGGTTTTGCACAGTGATTTCTTCGCCCCTACTGTATGGCAACTAATGTTAGGCACAAACTCTATCTCTCTTATCATCAGAGCTACTCCATTATTCCAGGCCTTCCTTGTCCCAAAGTTTCTGCCCTGCCCCCCAACCTGATAACTGAAAGAAATTTTAGCTAAATAGTTCACATGTCTAGTAGGATACAGAAACCATGTCTAGGTTAATCTAAGAAAGAACTTACGCCGTAGTAGTCACATCCAATGAACCTTCATCCTCATCAATAAATTCCTCTTCATCTTCTTCCAGCTCCAAGGAGGTCTTGCTTTTTGTTCCTTCCCCATCATTCCCTGTGTCCTTCTCTTCTAAATAGTATGCTTTGCTACAGTCTAAGCCAGGAGTTTTGTCAATTACAAACAGTACTTCACTGTCTGAGGTGTCCAAGGCCA
Organism: Gekko gecko; assembly: GCA_029375565.1. Taxonomy (NCBI): domain Eukaryota; kingdom Metazoa; phylum Chordata; class Lepidosauria; order Squamata; family Gekkonidae; genus Gekko; species Gekko gecko. Next base: position 42,999,968 of record JAPDNY010000006.1, read on the forward strand.
ATCCATTTTGCTTACTGCTACCTGCACAACTAGCAGACATTTTCATTTCATTTATTTCTTCTGAATCACTACTGTCAGATTCACTACTATCATCACTGATAAAAAGTGACAAAGTGGAACACGCCTCAACCCCTGTTCTTTTGGTTGCATATGAAAAGGATTCAGCAACTGGCTCCTCCTGGCTTCCATCACTATCTATACTAACAACAGACACCCTGCAGGCATCATCTCTGCTTTCAATAGTTGGTGATGGGATGATATTTTGTGGGCTGCCTGTTTCATGTAGCTTGTCCGCTTCTATTCTCTCTTCTGGATTTTGGGATTCTGTATTGCATTTGTCTTTACTAGGGGTTGTCTGCCATGAGGATGCGGCTGTACTCTTCACCGGAGACAATTTTTCAGTTGCGTTTCTAGATTTTTCTGATGTTTGATCACACGTTTCTTCTGTGCTGTCCACAATTTCATAAATATCATTTGATATTTCTTTTCCAGCTGATTCCCTTACGTTTTTGTTCTTTCCTGCCTTTTCCTCTTGACGTTCCACTATTTCACAGTCCTTATCCTCTTGCATCTCTTTTTCGGGCATTATTTTTGTAGATTCCCTATCTGTTTTCTTAGAGCTGCTTGAAAATCCCTGCTTTAGATCACCCCCAATGACAGATTCAGAGTCGTACTTTGGTTTACAGGGGCTAAGCTGCTTATGACTCTGAGTAGTTGAGAGACAGGATGCTTGTTGCTCATCAAGATCAGATTTTGTGGGTTCGGAATCAGAAATTACTATTGTCTGGGATTTAGTTACATGTTGAGGCAACTTTTCTTCTCCTGCCACAACTTCACGTTTCCTTTCACCCTGCGATATTGTTTCTGCTTGCAGTCTCAGTCGCATGCTCCTTGTCATTCTTTTAAATGGAACAGAAGGTTCTGTGGAAACACCTGAGCACCATGATTCTGCATCAGACACCTCTTCGGCTTGCACTTCACACACAGGCAATATACTGGCCTTGACTTGTCTGCTCCTAGTCATTCTTGCAGCAGTGGAGGTTTGCACTCCTGAAACAGCAGAAGAGCACGATTCTGACTCCGAGACATCATCATCCTGGCATTTGCTGTCTTCATTGGGAAACACTCTCCTGCTTTGTCTGCTCCTAGCTGAAGGTTCTAGCTGACAAGGAACTACAATTTGCCGCCTTCTTGTTACCCTTATGAACGAGGGTGTTTGAAGACCAGACACAGAGGAACAGTTTGATTCTGCTTCAGAAACATATCCATCAGCCTGCAGTTCAGCAACTGAGTCTGCTAAATGTGTGGCTTCATTCCTATTCTGAGTTGCTTGCACCTCCAAAGGCTCTTCAATATCCGGTTTTGTTTTAGGTTCCTTCATTTTCTCAGAACAAGATTCAGAAATGATATCTGGGTGGGAATTCACTTTACTTTTTCTCCTAGTTACCCTCACAGATGTGCTGCCTTCCACTGAGGGACACTGTAAGAATGAGACGATGTCACGGTTATCATGCAGAAATTATTTTCTTTGATAAATATAAATGCCAAATAAGAAACTTTAAATTTCAAATTGATTTAGATTTCAAAACTGAAATAATTTGATTTAAAGCAACGATCGGTTGTACAAATGAAACAATATTACATCAATCTTTACTGTGAGAATATCATTTTTGTTCCAGTTTGCCTATTAGAGCATTAAAGTAACTTATCCAAGTTTTGATATACTCCTGCTTTTAAAAGAACTTTACTTCCTAGAATCTACACTGCTGGACTAAGACAAACATTTTAAAACCTTAATATGTTTTTGATAATAGCAACCACATTTTTCTGTTGAATACTTATTCCATAGATATCTACTGGACGGATAAAGCAAATCATTTTGAGGCTTATTTTTGTAAACTGAAATGAACATTAAGATTTCCCCTAGAATTATCTGTTCTTCTTGACATAACTTATGAGCTGAGTCACATGAAGAGAATTAAAAGCTGACAGACACACCAATGGACCTCACTCCATCTCAAAAAGCACAAGAACACGAAAAGAGCATGTAAAAAATGAAAATGAAGGGACATTATCAAGACGGAGTGAGAGAGCATTATGAATTTAAAGAGTCATACTTATATTTTCAGAGATCTTATCACAGCAGGCGGTTGCCTGTTTATTGCCAGCTACCAAGAGTAAAATAGAATTACAAAGTCAGATTTTCAAATGAGATGGCACCATCACTGAAAGCTTCAAAGTTTACCCTAGAGATGTAAAATTTCCAGGGAAAAATGGAAATTTTCAAAAAAAATGAAAAAAAAAATGCTACATTAGCACTTCTTTTCCAGATTGAAAGTCATTCTGTTACTTTAGGAACATAAAATATGACTATGGACACTTTTACTTGGCATGAAATTATCACAACTAGCATATTAAAAATATAGCTTATCCAAATAATTATTACAAACAGTATTTACTTTTTAAATAATATTTATTTGTAATTGTAAGAAATGGAGCAACAATCTCCTGAACTGTTTACTAGTTTATGTGGAAAAGACAAAAAACCTCCACAAAGCAATTTTTAAAAATCCAGAAGTAACAATTATTCATATTTCTTCTCTGCAGTATTAAATAAAACAAAAAAGCCCATTCTCATAAAAAGAACTGAAGAGGGGGGAAGTGTATAGAAGGGAGTGTGGGACTAAGTTTCAATGAATGGGCACGAAATCTAATCAGAATCATTTTTTCTGAGCTGTAATTATCAGTATCAGTTTCATTCTCTGCTTCTGCAGCTACTCTATTGTGTCTGTCATGATCACATTCCATAATCAATTTTTTTCTTTCCTTTTCTTTTTTCAATTTTTCCAATTTTTTGGAAAAAAACAAAAAAGGCTTCAGGAAAAAAAAAGGAAAAAAATCCAGGTTTTTTCCAGGCCCTCAAATCTCTACTTGCAACACATTTGAAACAGTGTAGGACCTTCCATAAAGTATTGTACCTTGACAGGCGGTTCAGTGATTGACAATTATTTAAATCAATATCTGTGATTTCTGAACAGCGCCACTAAGAACAATTGAACTACACCATAAATAGCTGCTAGCCCATTTCCTTATACCTTCAATTTAATGCAGACTGACTTATTCTTAAAGAACCATCTAAATGTCTGGTCAGAATCTTTATTCCATCCCAGTTCAGGCTATTGAAGTAAACCCAGTCTGGTAGCAGTAACCAAAAATGAAGAGGCATCATTTTGTATAGTCTGCTCCTTAGGTCTGTTATAACTACGGTGATATCAAGGCACATTATGTACAGGTGTCACACAACTTGCAATAATTAGATTCTCATACAGCAAACTCCCTCTGTAGTACTTTAAAGCACATGTAAATATTATGAAACATTCACATAAATAATGCCAAGAACACAAGGCAATGCATTCCCTGCAAACATGGCAATGAAACTGACAGGTACAGCGTGTCTTCATAAGTGGGACACAGTTTTAACTGAAAAGACCAAAAACCCACTAGGGCAGGGGTGGAGGAGGAAAGTCTAGATCCGATATATTAATACAAGAACGTTGCTTCAGATTGCAAAGTGTCCCCTCCGGTTAAAGCGTACAAAAATGTACTCACCTAACCAGCCCACCTACATATCCATGACACAGCACCGCAGACAACGTTCGCTCTGAGATGCATCATCCTCCCCTCCCCAAAGCCAAAAGTACACGCCTAGACTGAGAAAAGGTACTCTACTAGATCCCCATGCTCCGCAAGAGGTGCAATGCACCGAAATCTTAGCACACATTTCGTTCCCACTCCCAACGCCGTCCCAAGAAAAGTTTCCTCCTCACGCGACACCACCCACCAGTCACGCAGCGTAGATCCTGCGCCCAGGTGACGCGCGTGGTCAGAAAACCGTGGTGGAGGAAAAGAAACCCAAACGTTCGGCCACCACCGCACGCAAGTGTATGTGTGTGGGGGGGGAATGAGGAAACTGATAACCGAGCCCTCCCCCCGGTGCTGCCTGCTGTTTCTTACGTCTCTCACCATCGAGGAATCGTTGCTTCCCGCAGAAGACGGCGTCTGTTGACTTCGCCGCGTTACTCGCCTGGTGCCCACCATCTTCTCAACTCATGTACCGGAAGCGCGGCTTCCCCTTAACTGCCGGATCGTTGAGCATTGCTTAAGCACCCCGGCTGGAAACCTCCTCCCTCCCTCTATGGTTCCCCTATGAAGATCGGAAACGCTGCCCCCTTTCGATAGCGGAAAAGAGCCGAGGGCAAAAAGAGGCGATCGTACTTTGAGGGTAATTTATCTGTGCTTACAGGGAGCCTTCTTTGGAGAGAATTTGGCAGGAAACAACGAGCTGCCTGGTCAGTTTCACGACAGCTACTTATGTTCTTGTATTTACACTGTGATTACAAAACATCTGCAATGTCCAGTCCAGTAACGACACACAGAGGGCAGGCTTTAATGTTTCTAGAATTATTGTCTAATCGTCTTTATACATGTAAACTGATATCGGAAAGAGGGCCACACACAAAATCGTAGCAGCTGTTCCTGTGACCAGAAATTAGATGCATTTTTCAGTAGTCAAGAAGCTGCTGTAATTTTCTGCATCACTCCTCAGTTACTGCCCAGTGCCCCAACACTTGAACAGTTACTTAGCTGATATGTGCATCTATTCTTTAGAACTGCCAACCTCCAGGTGGGGCCGGGATTTCTCCCAGAATAACAAGTGATCCACAACGTACTCTGGAGATTACAAGAATGCTGAGAGCTCGCTGGAGGAAATGGCAGCTTTGGAGGGTGGCCTCCAGGCCCTAGGGCATCACATCCCCACACCCCACTGAGCTCCCACTTCAACCACCGAATCTCCAGAAACTTCCCAAGTCAGAGTTAGCAAACCTAGTTCTGATGCCTTTATAGTCTGCTGTGAATAGTGAGATAAATTCATTAGAAAAACCTCCACATGGAAAACTTGGAAGAATTTCAGCTTCAGGTTTTCTATCCTCCCGCTAATCTCCTGTTTGAATTCCTAATTTGTTAAATTCTAATTGTATTTATTGTACTGTTTTTATGATGTGACCTGCCCTGAGCCGGCTTATGGGATGGGCAAGCTATAAATACAAACAAATAAATAAACAAACAAACAAAACAACACAGGGAGACACAGTAGAAAGTATAAGCAAAATAACAACACTGTGTATAGAAACAGCAAATAAAGGAATATTATTCAGACAAAATTATTTTCTCATAGATGACTCAATATGCTTATAATAATGGGTATGTGTATATTTCGAAAACCTCAAATGGTTCACTATATACAAATCCTTACCAAAATATAAAACAGTATAATTCATGAAGTACAAAATAGATCAATGTATGCAACCAAACATCCACTTGCAAACTCAGTCCTTAAAGTGCATAGGATGATCCAAAGTTATTTAGATAAAAGGCATTCCAATGAAATTGGAGTCCAGCAGCACCCAGCAGGGTTGAGCTTGATTTTTCTTGGGAGTGATGCTGGATTCTAATTTCATTCTCACATCTCTTTGTTAACTCTTGCATTTACGTGCTAATTTGTTGCCTTCCACTGATCCTACCAGCCACCCATTCCAATTACAGCTAGAGATGCCAAACGCTAGGTGGGGGAAATCCAAACACAACATCTGTGACAAAAATAACGAAGAGTCAATAAAGATATATGTGCAAAAACATTTACTGTAATAATTCTGTAGAAAATTCTCTTCTCTTATCACTCACACACAACGGATACTGTGCAATATAAACAAATCAGTTTCACAAGAATTGCTTTATCTGAGCGTGTAGCGATCACAATTCTTATCACTAGAAAGAAGAAAATACACAATTATAAATTTAGCTTTAAAAATTAATAATGAACCATTACACTCAAAACTGTCACTTACATTTCTACATCAACTCTTGAAGGAAACATCCCATGTTGAGACTCTAATAACAGAACCCAAGGTCTTCACAATGTATTAGCTGGATTCTAGAAGGCAAACATAAAGTCTCCACTGCTAATTGCTACCAGCCATGGTCTGTCTATGCAAACAGCAAACCTTTACCTTTACTTATATCCATGTGTTTTTTTTCCTATTTATGACTATAAAATACCATCTACATTATTACCTTCACATATTAGACCAATGGTCTATATAAACATCAAACCCATTTTATCCTAAAAGTAAACACTCAGTGTCAAGCCTTAGCAGCCATAACTGGACATTATAAACATATTTAAAGTGATAGGGTGTTATTTTCAAAAAACAACTCTGTGGGAACAATGCCAGACATGAGGGGATTTAGATTCTATGCCAAAGTTAGAATGTAAATCTGGTATTGTTGGTCTAATATGTGAAGGTAATAATGTAGATGGCATTTTACAGTTGAGTTTATATAAATAGAAAAAAACACACATTGATATATTAGCACTTTAAATGCTGTTTGCATAGACAGACTCTGGCTGTAGCAATTAGCAGTGGAGACTTTATGTTTGGCTTCTAGAATCCAACTAATACATTGTGAAGACCTTGGGTTCTGTTATTAAAGTCTCAACATGGGATGTCTCCTTCAAGAGTTGATAAGTAGAAATGTAAGTGACAGTTTTGAATGTAATGGTTCATTATGAATTTTTAAAGCTACATTTATAATTGAATGTGTATTTTCTTTTTTCTAGTGATAAGAATTGTGATAAAAGGATTGCTGCACGCTCAGATAAAGCAATTCTTGTGAAACTGATTTGTTTATATTGAACAGTATCCGTTGCGTGTGAGTGATAATTTTCTACAGAATTACTACAGTAAATGTTTTTGAACACATATCTTTATTGATTTGTTATTTTTGTCATGGATGTTGTAATTCCACCTCCTCCCGTGATCTCTCATTTTTGGCTTCAACCTCTAGGTGGGGCCTGGAGATCTCCCACTTTTGCAACTGACCTCCAGACTACAGAGATCAGTTCCCCTAGAGAAAATAGCTGCTTTGGAGAATGGAATCTATTGACATTGACATTGTACCATGCTGAGGTCCCTCACCTCCCCAAACCCTGCCCTCTCCAGGCTCCACCCCCAAAATATCCAGATATTTCTCAACCCAGGACCAGCAGCCCTAATTTCAGTTCTGCATATGCATCTAGGCTCTAAGCAACCTCTCCTAACGGCTTCCCTCCACCCTTTCCCCCTGTAGCTAGCGTTTGAGATTTTATTCCATTTTTGTCTGAAGAAGTGTGTTTTGCAAACGAAAGCTTACACTGAATAAAACTTTGTTGGTCTCAAGGTTGCCACTTGGTGAGGGTAGGCTGTGGCTATTTCACTTGCTCTGGGAATAAGTCTGAAGGGGGGGGAAGTAAAAGCCAGAGCTCCATAGATCCTCTAGTTTTTTTCACTGAATCCCAACAAATCCAGTATCAAATCACATGTCAAAGTCAGGACCACAGATTGAACCTTGAAAAATAGGGATCCAATACTTTGTGGTGCAGCAATAGCACAAAAACGTGGATCCGAGGCATGGATCCTTATGAACTTTCGATTTTTACACTGAAACAAAATAAAAGCACTGTCATATTGTAGATCATGTCTTTGTCTATAGTCAGAGCCACAAAAATAATGCATGGTACAAAAAATGCAGTTTTATAGCATGGATTCTCATGATTTCTGCTTTGAATCACTGCAAACTCATCATGTCAATAGCCACACATTGCACCAGAAAAAACACGGATCCACTGCTTTGTAGGGATGGCAGGGAACAAAGATGTGGCTCTGGACCGAAACACTGATCTCATGGATCCTCAGATTTTTAAATTGGGTTGCCCCAAACTCACTATACAATCACACATCATGTTCATGGCCACAGAGTGCATGACAAAAATCACACATCCACTGCTTAAAATTATCTAGCTCCGACTTTTATCCAGTCTGTAGCAATGGAAACTGATATGGAGTTGGACAGCCCTGGCTCTGATGCAAGATTCACTAAAGGAAGATCCCATTCTTCATGTCAGCAAGAAAAAGGTTTTCAGCTTTAACAGTGGGAGAAAGGTTGTTTTCCAGCTACTATAATATACAGTTCTAAAACAGCTTTTTAAATATTTCACTGCATTTTTCTATCAAAGGACACAAAGAACAGTCAGTCAGTCAAACAAGAAAAAACAGGCCAAAATGTTTATTTTTTCTAAACTGGAACAGAACCTGAATGCACAGATGCAAAGGACAAACTGTCACCAGCAGATTTCTGTAAAAGCAAGCATCCTTTATCAACAATAATGATCTCAAACTAGTAAAAAGCACAGAAGATTTAAGTAAAACCATCAGTTAATTTTGAAACAGAACTACATACAATTTTGCCTCTCTACAAAGTTCAAAGTTTTGTAATCAATCCTAATTTTGCATATAAACAACATTTTCCTGCACATTCAATATACACATCCTATTATTTAATCACTCTCTCTAGAATTATTCAAATCCTTTAAGCAGCAAGTCAAAGTTTACTCCAGAACCATCAGAGATGTTGCACTGAGGTCTATTCCATTAGTTGTCCAAGACTGTTCCCAACCAACTATTGTATAAACCTCAGGCATCATTAATTAGTAATGCCCGATAATTTCGATGGACGTGAACTCCAAGTAAAAGCTGACAACTGACATGTCAGCCACATGCTTAAAATATGTTATACAGAACACGTCCACATGCTCTTATTCAAAATCTTCATAAATAAAAGCATGAGGTATTTACCCAGTGGAATGATTAACCTGTGTAGATACATTATGGACAATAAAAAGTTTGCACATTCTATCTGTCTATGACAAACATTATTTCTGATATGAATGTAAATTTTTTAAATTCCAGATAAAGTCCGCTGTCACCCAGGAAATTCTTCACTACTGCATTAATGTTTAAGCTTGTTCAAACAGCGCGTTGTCTGAATAATGGTAACTTTCTGGCCGGACTCTGGTTGGCTTGGAGACAGCACAGTTCTCTTTGTGACCACCAAGAAAGATGAATTCATTGCATGATAATCTATCGTGTATGCAATGCTGGGGTTTATATAAACATATCAAGCATTAGCCTTTTATGGTTTGCAAAATGTTTGTGGTTCCTAAAACACCAGAAAAAACAATAACAGCCAAACTTTAATAAAGTTAAACTTTTGTTTTTCAGTGTTCTTCCACCAGCTCTCTTGGCCATAAACCAAGTACAAGAGGGATGCCTCCCAGAGGAATGTGCCTCAGAAAAAAGGTTAATTTAACCTTAGTACAAGAGGCACATGATCTTTACCATGATGAGGAAAACATCAAATATACATTCATGACTTTATTGAGCAATTCCGCTTGCATATATTTTCTTTTATCCCACAGGCTTAAGCTGGAAAGCTACTCATTCCACCAGCTTTGTTAAATTTTATTCTGCCACCACAGCAGCAACAATATGAAAACAAGGTCTATTTCTCCTCACAAATAAAAAATATTTCAATCAAAATATAGGTAGTCACACTTTTTAAAGTTTATATTACTCATTAAAATATTTCAAATAATTTTATGTATATATCATCTCTAAATTAAACTCTGGTTTAGTGAAAACAAGTATTTTCCATTTGAGCAAGCTGGTCTCTGTACAAAAAGCACGTAAGAAAAGAAAGGAAATCGATGGATCGACTATGCTGTCACATGTCTATGCCACTATACAATTGGGGCATTACTGACCACTTAATAATAACACATTTGTTCTTTTGAATTTTCTCATTTGCACCTTGGTGCAATGCCTTGCAGAGAAAGGATCTTTTCACAATCAGGACACTGTCAAAAGTCTTAAGATGACGGTATTCTTCTCGCTTGCAAGATGTAGCCTTTGGATTTGATAATTCCTCTGCTCTTCACAATGACTGAATACCGCAGAAGCCACAGTGGAGTCCATTCATGTACTTGGCATTCTGGGATACTTTCCTGAAGAGCTTCTTGGAAGCTTGCTTCACAAAGTAGTTCTAAAATTAAACCGGGAAATTAGAAGAGAGTCAGTAAAAGATTTTACTATCTGGATCAGAATACCATTGATTCTCGGTGCAAATGACCGGACAATGGAATGACGCTCATGCTGTGCTCAAACATTTGACTGTCTTGTTCCTTAAGGCAACCAGAAAACAAAGTTGCACTTACCAATAACTATTGTTCATTGAGTACCTTCTGAGCAGGCACACAATGGATACTGCGCATGAGCAGGCCTGCTATTAGATAGGTCCTTATTGTTAAAAGCCTCCAGGGGGTGCTGTGCATCGCAGTCAGAAGCTTGTTCCTGCCCAGGGGCCACTTGCACTTGCGCAGCAGTGGCCCCTCTACCCTCAGTACCTCTAGAGCCGCTGAAGTCAAAGTGTGCAGTGGGACAGGAAGGAAGTTATGTGTACCTGCACAGCAGATACTCGATGAACAATAGTTACAGGTAAGTGCAACTTTGTTTTCACCATCAGTCTTCTGTGCAGTCCCATATGGGGATTCTGGCAAGCTGCTCACCAGGCAGTGGAGCATGCTCTTCTCACTTGAACAGCGAATGAAGAACTGCCTTGCCTGTTTGAGCCTCACGTCTCACTTGCAGATCCAAAGTGCAGTAGCGTACAAATGTGTCTGCTGACAACCAGGTGGCAGCTCTGCAGATCTCCATCAAAGGCACTCCATCCAGGAAAGCTGCAGAAGAAGCCATTGCCCTGGTGGAATGGGCATGAATGTTCAACGGGCATGGCAATCTGGCCCTATCATAACACTCCCTAATGGTCCTGACTCATGAAAGATCGTACCCTGCCACATATTTTGTCAGTCTTTAAGGTGCTACTGGACTCTTGCTCTTTTTTGCTGCATCGGGACAGGGTCTGAGATGATGCTCTCCTACCTCTCTTAGGGCCACTAAAACAAACAGGGCTCTGTCCCTGCGAAACCCCAGGGTTCTCTTGTAGTAAAATAATAACATCCTCCTAACGTCTAAAGAATGCAACAAGTGCTCATTCTAGGATCTTGGTGCAGGAAATAATATGGGTAAAACAATACCTTGGGATAAATGAAACCTAGAAACTACCTTAGGAAGAAATCTAAGACTAGGGTGTAGGATTACCCTTTCAGGAAAGAACTTCAAAACCAGGGGATCTGAAGAGCTGCTAGCTCACTCGCCCTCCTGACTGAGGTAGCAGCTACTAAGAAACATACCTTCATAAAAAGTTCTGCCAAACAGGTAGCAAGGGGTTCAAAAGGCTTGAGCATTTACTGTGCTAACAAAACAGATAGAGGCCATTGGGGCACTAAAGGATCCCTGGGTGGGCAGGGATTACCTAACCCCTTAAGAAACCTCTTAGACAGATGATGGGAGAAAACTGATCCTCCCTCAGTTCCTTTGTGACAGCAGCCAGGTGAACCTTCAAAGAAGAAAATGGTAGGCTCTTAGCCTTCAGGTGTAATAACTAATCAAATATGACCTGCAAAGGGGCACCACCCAGCGAAACATCCTTCTTACCACACCAGAGGGAAAACTGCCTCCACTTATACATATAGGATTTCCTAGTGTTAGGCCTGTGTGACTGCAGGAGAACATCATTAACCTCCTTAGAAAATATCAGGTCTCTGTCTGAAGCCTCCAAGTCATCAGGCTGAGGTGGTTCAAATTGTGATGAAGTACAAAAACCTTCTAAAATTAGAAGGGAAAAAATTTAGGATTAAAGAAAGAAACGATGTTGAATTTGATTATGATTGGTTGAATTATAGACAGATTCATGATTTATACAAGACCGATAAAAGAAAGTACGGTTTTAGGGGAAAAAATAATGAGATTGAAATTGTATGGGAGGAAAAAGGGAAAAAAATGATTTCAAAAATGTATAAGGTTTTATTAAAATGGTATACAGAAGAAGAAACAGTAAAAGAACAAATGATAAAATGGGCTGTAAATGTAAATAATGAAATAACTATGTCAGCTTGGGAGCATTTGTGGAAAAAGTCAATGAAAATTTCAACTTGTGTTAATGTAAAAGAGAATTGTTATAAAATGATGTACAGATGGTATATGACCCCAAAGAAAATTGCTATTATAAATGAAAATATGCCCAACAAATGTTGGAAATGTAAAAGAAAAGAAGGGTCATTTTATCATACATGGTGGACTTGTGATAAAGCCATGAGTTATTGGACAGAGATACATGGTGAGATGCAGAAAATCCTGAAATGTACTTTTAAGAAAGACCCACAAATGTTATTGTTAGGTCTTAAGATGGAAGAAGTAAATGTAACCAAGAGAACATTGTTATGGTATTTGGTTACAACAGCTAGAATGACTTATGCACAATTTTGGAAACAAGAAAGAATACCTGAAACATGGGAATGGATTAAAAAGATGCTGTTTATGGCAGAAATGGATAAATTGACAAAAAAGCTCAACAACAAAGAAGACGAAAACTTCTTTGCAGAATGGAAAGATTTTCAGGAATACCTCGTGAAAAATTGGGACGTTAAACATGGTTTAATTTGTTTTGATAATTATTAAGAAGAAATTTAGAAAGGATTTGGATGTTAAATTGTTACTGTAATTTGATAAAGATGGCAAAATAGGTAGTTAATGTAATTAGGTATTAGAGATTTTAAGGGGGTAAGAGCAGTGCGGGAAGCCTTGTGATGGGGAGGGAGGGGAGAAATGAAAAGGATACATGTATCTTTTAAGTTGTAATATGGAACATGTTAAATATATCCGCTAATAAATATGTTTTTTTAAAAAAAAAATTGTGATGAAGTCCCTGGTTGATGCTGATTAAATCTGATCAGTTTGGTAGGGGAAGGAACTGGCCCCGGGAGATCTTCATAAGGATCGGAAGCCATATTTGACAAGGCCAAAAGGGTGCCACCAGGATCATGTTTAATCTCTCCCTCTTGGTTTTCTCTAGCACACTGATAAGAAGTGAGAATGGAGGGATGGCGTAAAACAGGGCTCGCTGCCAGTGCAACTGAAACACATCTCCTAGGAAACCAGTTCCTACTCCTGGTCGGGAACAGAACCTTACAGCCTTCTTTTTTCGTGTATCATAAAAAGATCAATGTCCGGAACACCCCAGAGGGTAAAAAGCGGTTCCAGGTAAGTGACCTTTATGGACCGCTCATGGGAGAGCATGCCAGCCCTGCTCAATCTGTTGGCTTCTATGTTTAAACTCCCAGGGAAGCGGATAGCTTGAACAGAAATACTGAGCTTCACTGCTGTGTCCCATGCAAGGGTAGCTTCCTGACCTAAACCTGTGGAAACCCTGTATCCCCTTGCTTGTTTAAATAAAACATTGTAACTTTATTGTCCATCTGGACAAGAAAGTATCAGTTCCAAAGGATATCTGAGAAACAACTGAGGACACAACAAACTGCTCACAAATCTAAAATGTTAATGTGCAGCAGTTTCTCATCTTCTAACCAAGTACCCCAAGGTGGCAATCCCTCACAGTGGGTGCCTTGACCCAAGAGCAAAGCATCCATAGTAAGGACTACCCCGTGTTCAGAAACTCTGAAGGAAATCCCCCAGGATAAATTATCCATAGAAGATCACGACAATAAAGAACGTATGACAGGTCTGGGAATAGAAAATCTGTGCCATAAAGCACGACCCCGGCTCTATAACAAGATAGAAACCAGAGCGGCAGGGGTCGCATATGTAACCTAGGCCACAGGCAGGACTGCAGTGGTAGAAGCCATATATCCCAAAAGGTGCAGAATTTACCAAACCGATTGGAACCAGTGAGATCTGAACTCACCAAGGCCAAAATAGCCTGTAACCCTTCCCCACTAGGGAATCTAGCACAGCTCTGATAAATTGTACCCTCTGAGATGAAACTACTCATGATTTGTCCCAATTTACCAGGAGTCCTTTGAAAGCCAGCTTGGTGTAGTGGTTAGGAGCACGGACTCTAATCTGGGAGAACCAGGTTTGATACCCCATTCTTCCACATGCAGCTGCTGGTATAACCTTGGGTCAGTTACAAGTTCTTTCAGAGCTGTTCTCTCAGGAGCAGTTCTTGAAGGAACTCTCTCAGCCCCACCTACCTCACAGGGTGTCTGTTGTGGGGAGGGGAAGGGAAAGGAGATTGTAAGCTGCTCTGAGACTCCTTAGGGTAGTACAGGGTGGGGTATAACTCCAATCTCTTCTCTTCTTCCAGAACAAGAGAGCAATGACACAACAATTGGTCTTTGGACTCTGCCACCACCATCTAAGTAAGGGAATATATGGCAAGTCCACATACAGAGGGAAGCAATAACTGGGACTAAACACTTAGAGAATACCCTGGGCACAGTGGCTAGCCCAAAGGGTAGAACAGTGTACTGAAAAATACATTCCCCACATGAAAAGCGTAAGAACTTTCAATGCTGAGGGTGGATTGAAACATGAAAATAGACATCTGTATCGATGAACCAACAATAAAATCTTAATACTGTAAAATCAAAGGAATGAAAACCATACAGAACTTTGAAACATGAAGAAAAATGTTTAATTCTCTGAAGTCTAAAATGGGTCTAACTCCCCCATCTTTCTTATCTACTAGGAATATATGAGAGAAGAAACCCTCTGATGCCTGAGACACTGTAACCTTCTCTATTGTGCCCTTGTCAATTAAGGAGGCCAAAGCTTGGGCAAGACCCAAAACTGCTTGGTTGGATCCTCTTAAGGAGCAAGGGGGAACAAACTTAATCTGCAGACAAATCTAACTGTGGACAAAACCACTCATAAGAACATAAGAGAAGCTAATGTTGGATCAGGCCAATGGCCCATCTAGTCTAACACTCTGTCACACAATGGCCAAAAATACCAGATGCCATCAGGAGATCCACCAGTGGGGCCAGGACACTAGAAGCCCTCCCACTGTTGCCCCCCCCAAGCGCCAAGAATACAGAGCATTGCATCACTTGCCCCAGACCGAGACCTTGTGCCTAATAGCCACTGATGGACCTCAGCTCCACATGTTTATCCAATTCCCTCTTGAAACCGTCCATGCTTGTAGCTGCCACTACTTCCTGTGGCAGTGAATTCCATATGTTAATCACTCTTTGGCTGAAGAAGTGCTTCCTTTTATCTATTCTAACCCAAGTGCTCAGCAATTTCATTAAGGGCCCACTAGTTCTTGTATTGTGAGAAAGGGAGAAAAGTACTTCTTTCTCTACCTGCTCTATAGAGCATAATCTTGTAATAGCATAATCTTGTAATAGCCTCCCAGGTTGTAGCAAACTGAGCCAGCCTGTCCCTAACTTAACAGGGGCTGGCAACGATCCTAGTCAGAGGGATGACCACTATGTATGTGGGGGTTGGGGCTGAGACCACAGAACCATGGCCATTTGTTCCAGATTGGACTCATGCAGAGCCTGGCAATGTGGTAAGCCAGTATCCCTGTCCCCATCCAAGACAGAAACAGGTGGCAATCTTGGACTTGGAGATGGGGTCCTGGGAGTCTTCTGCAAGGCTGGAATTGGCTCAGGAGTGCAGATGCGAGTGTTCTGCTGTGGAGGCTCAGAAGAGACACAATGAACTCAAGGGGAGTGTGATTGATACTGGATCTGCAAGGCAGAGCCGAATGTGTCCATTCTGAAGACGTAGAATTGGAAGCTTTCTCCAAGAACAGCTTGGATGTGAGCTCCGAGGCTTTAAGGGCTTTCTCCCATGATGCTGTCTTAAGTTTTGACACTCTATCCCCCTGAGTTTTAGGAGTGAAGTGTTAGCGAGCCTTACATGCAGAGACACTATGTCATTCACCCAATCAGAACAGACAAAGATTGTGTTCAGCAGTTTGGGTCATCTTCGCTCTACACTGGGAGCACTTCATGAAAAGAGCTTTCTAAGCCAATGTAACTTCAATGAATCTGGATGAAATCCTCTCAACTGCAGCTGGAGACTCCAAAAACACAACCTTCTCCTTTGGCGGCAAAAGAGGAACTGAGGGGACGGGGGCGCTGCTGCACAAGAGCACGTGGTCCCTGGGTGGGAACAAGCTTTTGACTCCGGCGCGCAGCACCCCCTGGAGACATTTAGCTGTAAAGACCTATCTGATGGCAGGCCTGCTCATGCACAGTCCCCATGTGGGACTGCACAGAAGATCGATGATGAATAAGCTGTTCTTCTGGCAGTTACAGTGATGCTATACAGAATACTAGAACTACTTCTCTTTTCAAGCACCCTAAATATGGACCCTGAATATCTAGGATGGCAATTCCTATGTTCTTATCATAACCTCACCTTTTGGATCATTATGAGTTAGCAACTGGATGTCAAATTCTTTTGCAAAGGCAGTCAGATCTGGTGGCATCACACAACAGGAAGCAAGGTTCACTTGGTTACTGCTTGGCTTCACCTTAAAAAAAAAAGAGAGAGCAATCAGCTTTCTGTCATATAGCAAAGGGTACCATGGCATCTGTCTTAGATTGCATATAATTAACAGTGCAACCACATGCAGAGCTACTCCAGTCCAACCCTACTGAAATCAGTGGGCTTGGACTGGAGTTATTATACATAGGGTTGCACTGTAAATGACCACACATTCGTGACAGGTGTATGTGGAGCTGCTTCATGATGGGGGGACAGGACTTATTTCACATCTCAAACATAGGTGGGCAATTAGCTACTCATCCCAAGTAGAGTGCCACCTCCCAGCCTCTGCCACAATGGTTTGGTCTAGGCATAACATGTCTTTTTTTAAAAACACGTGCATGTGTGTGCATGTGTGTGTGCACCTGGAAGTCAACAGCAACCTCTGGTGATTGACTCTGTGCGCACCTGGAAGTCATGGTGACCTCTGGTGACTGACCCCTACTAGTGCCCTGGAGGATATTCAGAGGTGGCTGAATAAAGCCTGCCCCGCCTCCTGCCTCTGGTATTTCAAGGAGGTCTCCCATCCAAGTACTTGCCAGAATTGACCCAGCTTAGCTTCCAAGATCTGATGAGATCGGGCTTACCTGGGCTAACCAGGTCAGGGCTGGTTTAGACATAACATGTCTGATGTGCCATGGTTTCCAACATTAGCTTGTGGAAAAACAATGGCCTGCCCAGAAAACTATTTATTTATTTAGATCTTGTTTTTCTCCCCAACGGGGACACCTACATCATTCACCTCTCCTTCATTTTATCCTCAGAACCACCCTGTGAGGCAAGTTAGGGCTGAAAATGAGTGGCAGACCCAAGGTCAACCAGCCAGCTTCCACAGGAGAACAGGGATTCAAACTGGCCATGGAAGGATACCTCTTTGGCAAAGGAACTTCATGTCAATTTATATGCACACAAAGACTCAGAGAAATCTATTATATTTCACAGCCAAAACAAAATGTGGCACAGAATGAAAATGTTTAATTCCACTGTTGTGTTTTTACAAGGCAAAACATACTTCCTGAACCCCCTTTAAAATATCAATGCTTCAACATTAAAACTCTTTTGAGAAGATGTTTAACTAAATGTAGTTAGGAAGAAAACCAAAACCAAATAGTTGTTCTGGGGTTATTGCTGTTAAAAGAGTTTGTCTCTTACCTGTGCCCACAAGAACAGCTGCTCCAACAGGGCTTTGTCTAGATCAGAAGTCCCTATGGCAACAATCTTTTTGTTTTGAACTAAGTTTTCAAGTTCTGCCCAGTAAGGCTGTAAATACTCTAGGGAAAGATTTATTCCGTCTTCAGTCGGAGGAGGAGCGATAATCACAGAATCTAACTGGTCTACCCCAAGGGCAGAACATGCTGGTGGGGGGAAAGAAAGAAAGAGAGATCTATGCTTGCTCAAGCAGAAAGGAAAAAAAAGAATTTAAGGTTTTAGGAAACATGCACCCACTTGTCTCAGATCCACATAACCTATATTCCTTGCATAAATGCTCAAGTTTGAGCATCCACACATCTTCCTCATACGGACTTTTATAAAAACAAGCAAAGCACAACAAATTATAACAAATAATTTCATAGCGTTATCCACAACTAAACAAAGGTATTAAATGGAAATGAAGTGTGCTGAATGGGCAGGAAGAACTACCCAGTACAATTTCGTCTGAGGAGCTCAGAGAAATGAGCCTGACTCATTTGTCCGTCATTTTATCCTCACAACAACCCAGTGTGGTACAGTAGGCTAAGGGAGTGACTGGCCCAAGGTCAGCCAGTGTGCTTCACTGCGGGAGGAGGATTTGAATCCGGCTGTCCCAAGTCCTAATCCAACACCAACCGCTACACCACATCTTCAGAGCTAATAAAGATCTCAATGGTTTTATGGACAGACAGTTTTGAGATCCAGGTAAAAAGTATTTAAGATACAATGCCAACAGTTTCAGCTTTATATACAAAACCTCTGAATTTCAGCCAGATATTCAAAGACTGCTGTGAGAGAAATGGAAACCTTTTTGGAAGAGACTGATTTTCTGGATCCATTTCAATCTGGCTTCAGGCTAGGATTTGGAACAGCGACTGCTTTGGTCACCTTGGTTGATAACCTCTGTCAAGAACTAGACACGCGAATGTGACCCTGCTAGCTCTGCTGGACGGCTTGCTCAGAAGCCTTTGGTATTATCAGCCATAGTCTCCTAATGAACCACCGCTCAGCAGTGGGACTAAGAGGCACCATATTACGGTGGTTCAAGTCCTATCTGGGGGTTCAGTCTCAGAAGACAGTTTTGGGGGGTTCCTGTGCTGCTCCACGGCTCTTGGCCTCTGAGGTGCCACAGGACTCCATCTGACTCCCCATCAGGAGGTATGGGCTGTAATGTCACCAATATGCAGATGATACTCAGCTCTGCCTTTCTTTTCCACCTAATTCCAAGGATGCTATTAATATTTCTGAACTGATGCTTGGAGTCAGTAATGGGTTGGTTAGTTAGTTAATAAATATGGTCGATATCCAACACAAATCACAATATACAGTATGCCAAAATAATAAATAAATCCAATAAAAATAGATGGACTATATAAAATGATTTAAAATAGATAATTACAGATTAAAATAAATATCGTCAAAAATCTGGTGTACTGCATAGGGTGAACAAGGGTGAACAAGCTGAAATTTACTTCCTAGAAGATAGAGGTGCTCTGGGTTAGCAGAGAGACAGACCAGGGACTTGAGAGCTCCCCTGTCTTGGATGAGGTTATATTTCCCCTGGAAAGCCATGTTCACAGCTTGGGAGTGCCACTTCACACAGTGGTCACTTTAGAAAACCAGGCGGCTGCTGTGGTTCAGAGTATGTTTGCCCAGCTCTGGCTAGTGCATCAGCTGTGTCTGTTCCTGGTTCAGTCAGATCTAGCCACAGTGATCCATGCCTTAGTTACAGCTAGACTGGACTACTGCAATGCATGCTACTTGGGGCTACCATTGTAGAGTGTCTGGAAGCTGCACCTAGCATAGAATGCTACAGCTAGACTGCTGGCCAGGGCCACTTATCGGTAGCATCTGTCCCCAATACTACAGCAATTACACAGGCTACCAATCTGCTCCTGAGCCCAATTCAAGGTGTTGGTTTTGGCCTTTAAAGCCCTACCTGTTTAGGGACCAGGGTACCTGAAGGACCATCTTCTCCCACACATTACTGCCCAAGATCATAGGGAAGATGCCCTCCTGACTCTCCCACCAATGAAAGATGCTTGCTTGGCGGGCACACGAGGGGGCCTTTTCGCTGGCAGACCCACTGTTATGGAACAACCTCCCCAGGGAGGCATGCCTGGCCTCCTTGTCACTGATCTTCAGGAGGCAGTCGAAGACAGTTTCATTTAGGACTGCATTTGACTGATTATCTTGGGAGTTTTAAAACTGTTACTTTTTATGGGTTCGTAATTGCTGTTTCTATTATGTTTTCAGAATGTTTTTATAATGTCTTATTTATATTGTAAGCCACCTTGCGTTTGCAGCTAAGAGAGGCAACTAAATAAATGTCTTAAATAAATAAATAAAATGTTTGTAAGCTACGGTTGCGCTGCAAATTAAACTGCAAAGTCTGCTTTTTCTGTAGCTGACAACACTGTGTTTAGTTCAGCAGATTCTAGGGCAGTATGTTTTACTACACCATCAGTTGTAAGAGAATGATGAAAACAGATGAAGGATTTATTAGATTTTGAAAATCTCATCTCAAAGAAAAACATATACTTTAAGGTTACAAGAGGCATTGCTAAGAACTGCAAGGGAATATAACTCAAAAGCTGGTCAGGCTTCATTCTGGAACTTACTCATATTGACTGCTTCTCTGATTGATGATGAGTTTGATCCTGCAATAAACAGTTTTGCTGGAAAGGGAAAAAACTAAAGTCAATAATGGAAGACAACTTCTGCTGGCCAGCACAAATCCCAAAGCCATGCGATTCTGACAATTTAACAGCTGATACACCCTGCATATTCTGTCACTTTCACCTCATCCCCAATACACATTTCAAAGTGTTCAGGAAGCCACTTCTGTCTTCTAGCTAGTAAAGGGTTTTATATAAGGCTGCAATCCTATGCATGCTAGCTTGGGAATAAGCTCCATTAAACTCAAGCTGGGCAATCTTCCAACTAGTATGCACTGGATCAGGCTGTACGGCTACAAGTCATCTATTGCTTAAGTTTGAGGGTGGTTAAGATGAAATCGATGCATGCAATTCTATAAATACTGGGAGATTACAAAGGAATTCAGTGCAACAAAACACGCTGACTCAAGTCCTTTCAGTGAACAGCAATTCCATTTTTTATCTGAAATGAAAACATTTGCAGTTAAGCCCGATGACAAGCAGCATGAGATTTGCCTTAATCAGCCCACGCCTCTGATGACAGCCGTCAGATATTGTACAATAAGAAACGTTTTTTAAAAAGATATTGTACAATAGGCAGACTCATTGATGGAAACTCTGAAGCTGATGGTCTTATCAGCTCAGCTAAAACACTTTGTTCAGGACAGTTCAGTAACTTGTTCAGGAAGTTGTGTAAGATTATTAGAGGCCCCAGAGAAAATCCAGCTCAATTTACTATTACATCTTTTAAACAGAGAGAGGCACACAAATACATTTTATCTTCTCAAGATATGAGCAGGTATGCTACCAATGCAAAGCACTGAGGTGGTCTCACTATCATGGAAATGCCTTCCAGAATTAACTACACCTTCACATTTAAGAATTTAAGAACTGCCTTGCAAGAGGAGGTCAAAAGTTTATCTAGCCCAGCAACTAATTTCCAACAAGAACTAGTCAAAGGCTTGTGAAAGGTCACAAGCAGGGAATGAAGATGATTGGCCCTCCCCGTTTGTCTCCTCTGCTATGTTTTGAAGGTGGTTTCAGAAACTCTTGGAAAATAGTGGGCCTACGACATGATCAAGCAAATTGTGGGTTGGATTCAGATTAAACTGGCAATTTCCCCCTTCCCTCTGCAGACCCACCTGTCAAGAAACTGGCCTTGTTTAACCATTTCTTGGCCTTTCAAAATTTTGGTTCAGGCTTTTAGGCCCAGACAAGTTACTGAAGGCTCCTCTCTGGAAATTAATGTCACAATGACTTGCACTTTCCAGAGAGATAAGGGATGATGAGATGAGTCAGACACAGGCCTGGGAACTTAAAGGCCAAAGACCAAGAGGGCATTTCACATTCTATCTCATTAGTGCAAGGAACCATGGGCATGGGAAAATTACTTGATTGTGAATTTGTGTCAGCTACAGAAACACACCTGGATGGCCAAACAGGATCAGGCCAGTTGTGAGCAGTCTGGCATAAATTAAGACCATTCATTCTAGCTTGGCACTTTTAACCATCTTTTGGACTGTAGGACTTATGCAGCTAGAACACTTGCTTCTGGGATTTTGGACTTTGAAGAAGAAGAGTTGGATTTATACTCCACCCTTCACTTGGAGTCTCAGAGCGGCTTACAATCTCCTTCCCTTCCTATCCTCACAACAGACACCCTATGAGGTAGGTGGGGCTGAGAAAGCTCTGAGAGAACTGCTCTGGAGAGAACTGTGACAAGGTCACCCAGCTGGCTGCATTTGGAGGAGTGGGGAATCAAACCCGGTTCTCCAGATTAGAGTACACTGCTCTTAACCACTACACCAAACTGGCTCTCAGAACTTCAGAGTTCTATCTGCACTTTGTACCTTAGTCTGTACCATCTGGGTCAGAAGACTAAAGCCTGAATAAGTAATCAAAGAAAGTTATTTAGTTTTATAAATTTTCCCCATGCTTTGCACTGCTTCTGTATTTGTATCCTTTTGCACATTTCTCTTACATAAACCTTATCAATTATATTCCTGTGGTATTATTTGGGTTTTGGGGTTTCAATCTAAACCCAGTACCTTGTCCCATTTTGGCTACAGCTTCCCAAGTAATTGTTTTTGGAAACTTGCAAGTGTCCTACCTACAGGGCTAAGTTCTTGATTAACACCTGGTAGGGTTAGAGACTTTGTCCCTTATTTTCTCAGCTGAGAGTTAGCTTAGAGTGGGTGGTGGCGGCTCATTACCCTGGGCACTGAGGATTCACTCCCAGTATTGGGCGTTTTATTTTGAAACCCCCCTTATGTCATTCTTCAGAGTCCCCGAGTCCCCTGGAGCACCTTTTCATGGAGATCAGTGGGCTGCAGTGGGAGGAAGGGGGCAGGAAAGTTCCATGCTGCTACTGGAAAATTTAGCCTGGATCCAACCTTGTAACTGTACATCTGCACTGACATAAGTTGCAGTACCCCAAAAATTGGTTTCAGTCCATGAACTATTTACGAAGACAGCATTTTAAGCTATACAAACCCATCAACCTGATAACTGATTCATAACAGCTAGTTTTCACATCAGACATGCTTGTATCTTTCAGTTATTCTACACAAGTTGTGTTATGCTGAAGATTTTCATTTAGTTTTGTCAAACCCATTCAACATTTTTCATAAAACCTCAGAGAATGATGCTTTTCAAAATCAAAGGCACTTGACACTTAGGTCAGGGATGCTCCCTCACATCTCTTGTGCCGAACACACAACTAAATTTACCTGAAACTTTCAACTCTTCCCTTTCTTCAGGGTTGATCTTTTCTATTGCTTGAGCCAGAGTACATTCAAGGATCTTGGGCATTTCCTGCAAATAAATGCATGTTAGTAAAGGGAAGCTCAGTAGTACTAGAAAACAGCCTATTTTAAAATGTATCAGTTAAAAAACAAAGAGAGATAAAGCAGTTTTTAGTTTCACAGAGGGTATGTTTTCACTTATTCAAATACAGTGCTGTCAGATCTGAAATAGTCAAGAACTCCATGGGGCAGTTTACTCAGCTAGGAAAAATGCAGACCTTATTTAATGTTTGTAGCCAAACTGATATAAAATGAGAATTTAAGACACAACCTAACTAGAACTGCAGGGGGGAAAACTCAAGTCAAAAGACTTTTTTTAAAAGTCAAAATCAAATGCTGCTTGAAACTACTTCCTCCCTTGCCCAATGGTGCTGCATCCTCTACCTCCAGCAGGAGAAGTGAACAAGGTTACCTCCAGCCGGGTGCTCAAGAGGAAACTGGAGCAACCACTTCCCCTCTCAGGCACACAGTAGTGGACCCCATTGCTCAATTTCCCGAGCAGAAGGCACAGAAAGCCATTGTGCTGGGCAAGGAAAGGAACAAGAGTGAAGGGTCAAGATGGACAAGGCATTTGAGTTTCTGGTGTTCTTGCCTGTTAAAAACAAAAGTTAGCTTGCCTACAAAGTCATGATATCAACTGAAATGGACATCTTAAATATTCTACATTTTTATTTAAAACAAAAAAACCATGAGAATGACCCATCAGTTCGAATGAGCATTGACATGCTTTCAAACAGTATGGAGAAGAGGCGCCACATGCAAGTCTCCAGCTGGGCTCTTTCTGAGGACACATAACATTGTAGCTGTCACTGCCTGAAAGATGGTCTGTTTGAAGGCAGAGTATCTTGTTTACCTCAGTCTTGGGGAACACTAGATGAAGACAGAGAGTAGAACTGCATGTAGAGCACAGGAAGAAAGGCACCCCCACCAGCATGTATTCTCCCAAACCAGACCTTGATCTGAATTGTGAATCTTTGCATTGACCTGAAGTACTCACAAAGACACCATTTGTAAGATTCTGCATCTCTAGGGAGCAGTTTATATTCATTCATTCTGATTTTGCAGGTGTGGCAGCCCTTTTTCAGACCACTGTGATCATCCAAATATTGGCAACCATATAGCTCCCACTGCAAGGAACAAATTCAGACAAAATATGCCTTTGTGCAAGTGTGGTACAGTTGCAAGCCTAGCAAATCCCTTTATGTTCTCAATAAGCAAAAGTGGTCACCAGCCCAAGTGTAACTCATCCCCATGTCTGACTGCATCTTGCACTTCTTCCTTGCCATGAAGCAACAGGCAAATCCTCAAGACACGCAGATGCAACCTGACATTACATTATCCTTGTGGACTCTCACTGATACGCAGTAAACCTTTTCGGTGGTATGTCATAACAATTTCGATTTGTCCCAACAAGTATCAATGACTGATCCTTCCACAAAAAGAAGCTATGCTGAAGCCAGCTAAGTCTGAGAAATTCAAATAGGTTAAGCTCCTTTCCAGTAACTCATTTCATAAAGTTTTGCCAGACAGAATTCCAATATTAGTTAATGTATTTGAAAGGAAATAGAATAGGATCACTTACCTGCATTAGGTCAGGGCTGATCTTTGAACTCCATTCATTTAAGGTTTTCTTAATGCAATCCCGCAGCTGGAAAGAAACATTTTAATTTTTAGCACCACTTTGGTTACTGTTATGCAATACATTTTTGACAGATCCATAATTTCAAACAGCAGCCTGTATCCTCCCGCTTCGCTCAAGAAAACCCAAAGCCTTCCTCCAACTGAAGGAGACTTCCTTCAACTTAAGCAGCTGTTCCACAGAAGGAAAGGGCTGCTTGTTGGAATTAGGCTCCTTAGGCTGGAGGAAGGCTACACAACTTCACGCTAGAGTGTCCGAGAGGCATATGTGGTTGCTAACAGAGTACCAACAATGCACATTATTGTGTGAAACAACAGATTTTTTAAAAAACACAAATATAGAAGCAGACATGCAACAGTGAACTTTGTAAACATTCTTCATTCTCCCTTTCAGAAAATAGAAAATATAGCACTTCAGTGCAACACTGGTACCACTGAGATGCCATGGCACAATTGAGAGACACAGAGACTGCGGCTGTTGTTACATGGATACAAGAGGAGAGAAGTAGCTCACTGGGCAGTGGGTGCTCAGGGCTTTAGTAATTGGTGCTACAGAAGTTGCTAACAACATCCAAAATCTCAGTGTATCTCAATGGTATACTGGTAGCACTCAAATTAGAATGTTTGGGGGGGAAAGTCCAAGGAAGATCGTGCAGTGAAAAAGGGTCTGGAAAAAGTGAGGCGCTGTTTGAAATGGCCAGATCATTTCAGAGACAGCTCATTAACACAATGAAATTCACTGTATGAAACCTCTGTCCCTATATCACCTTACTCGGAAACAGGCCAACAACGGATAACATCCAGTTTAGAAAAGTAATGTGAAAGTGGCCATATATTCTTTGGTCTCTGATCATCTCTTTAACCCAGTTGAGATGAATTTCCTGGGGCCTAGCAGCCACCCCAAAGGAATTGTCCCTCTTCTCACAGTAACATTTCCCACCTACTCCACCTCACCAGGATTCCTACTGGGAAATTAAAAACAGAAAATAAATTAAAGGGGATAGGATCTGGGCCAAAGTATAAGGCCTAGATTGATAATTGAGGTGAAACTGACAGGTTACAAGATGGTTTTTTTGTAAAAGTGAACAAGAACAAAGTATTTCAGGAGAAAAAAACAACTGAGGTAAATATTAACACTAAAACAGGAGTTATTGAAAGTTTGGTTTTACACAACACTTTCCTCAGGAATACATACTCTCAGGCAGGTTTATAACATATCAACAAAACTTTCTGTTGCAACTAAGTTACACAAGAAGAAATAAGGAGGGGAACAAAAACTTAACCCAAAAATAATAAATTAAGAACCAAAAACGTTCATTGGATACAAAATAAGGGGCCCAGTTTTAATTTTAAGAAGTATAAAACATCAATGTATACATAAAACAAATTATACAAAACTATGTGTATTTATTACAATATGATTTAGAAACAATTATAGGCCCAAATATAGCCTCAATAAGAATACAATTCACAGAATATTTCAAAATTAGAGTCGAATAAAGTCCTCAGTATATACCAGTTATATACCAGATCCAGCAGAACACTGCTGGCCAACGTTTACACCACAGTACTCAATTCTTTCAACAAGGAAACTTAGCCAAAGATATGATATCTCCTTGGATTTGTACTTTATATTCTTGTTAGACTAACCCCCAAAACCTAACTCCTAACTTTACATTTTTAAAACTTAACTACTTCTTCTGTCTCACAATCTCTTCCTGTCAGATCTTAACCTTTCTCAGTACAGTTCCTCTTGGCTAATTCAGAACACTGCTTCTTGTGGCTGCTGTGTTTCTGCGGTATACTTCTGTGCCCTACTTGCAACAAAAGGATAGACTGATTTCCAGTCTTGTTAAAAAAGACAACTGACAACGGGTCACACTAGATTTCTGGTGGCCCATCAATATGTTTTAAATTTACAAAGCAAGAGTGAACACTCAGCATCTCTTAACAACCACAACATAGTTAATATGCATTTAAGTGATCCTGACTCTTCCTTAAGAAAGTATGTACCACCTTGCTGAGTGGTCCACTGGAAACTGTCCACTAGTGGACCACTGTCTGTCTGCATTCTGACCATTTTCACGTTGACTTGTGTGAAAATTGTTGGTAGGCATTCACTGGGAAGTAGTACGTTATTTGCCTCTGGGTGGGCCCCTTTTAACTGAAGACAGTGAGGAAGTGTCAAATATTTCAACTTCCTGCTCAGCATCACTGTAATCAGCACTGGGGACAATTTGATCTTGAGGTGGGATCAATGAATTTTCTTTGCAAAAAGTACAGGGTAGCTTTGGCCTCAGACCTCAGAGGACAGAGAGGGGAAATCCATCACACAATCTTGCAGCTGATCATGAAGCAACTGCTTATAAATGCTACTAATTCATCATTACTAATGCTTCAAATTTTAAATGTTAGTTCGATCAAATGAAGATGTACATAACACTGTAGAACAGTAACTACTAGGGAGGGTAAACCTTAAGCACATTAATGGCATTTGTTCATTTTAAGGCTTTTTGATTGTAATAGGGAATCAGTATGAAAGCAATTGTTTTTTCTTTCTTTCTAGAAAGCAGTGGTACCATCTGATTATTAAATCTCATCACTTTTAGAACCTCAAAAGGGCATATTTTTATTGAAGTTCTGGTAATATGCACATAAGTTTACACTTCATCAGTTAACTTATTAGGATACAGATGTTTACCAACCCAAAACTGCCTGGCAATCCTAATTCAACAGATTCCCAGGCAGTGCTGGAAAAGGGCAATATACCAGCCTGTTTTGTATAAAATATGCACCTATAGAAGTGGCTGCACACTGTATTTGTTCTTTTAACTATAAAAATCCTTTAAGGTTAGGTTTCAATGGTTTTCAAAACTCTTACTACTGAAGAATGCCCTTCAACTTTGGATTCTGGGAGATGCTCTGCAGTACACCATCAGATCATATTGGGCACTGATCACACATGATCACTCTGCTTGAGCTCATGTGCCCTAAAACACATCCTATACCACCAGGGTAATATGACAGACCTGTCTCTTCTTTAAAACCTAGGCAGAATTTCCCCACCAAACATATTTTAGCTCCCCTCCATAACTGAGTCACCCTCCAGCAGCGTGTATTTCCTCATTATTTTGTTTTATAAGCTTTAACTGTCCCACCCTGTTGCAGATATTAGTTTAAGCTTATGACCCAGCACAGGAACTAGAGGGAATACAGAAACTGTCTTTCTTTAAGATACCCTCATGAAATGGCATGTGAGACAAAATTAACTTTCAAAACAGAATAAAGATTTTAACACAGGAGAGAAGAAAACTGGTAGCAATGGGCAAGCCATCTACCATTCCTGTCCTTCTCACTAAGAAATTCATGATATATTTAAAGGAACCCCCAAATTCACTGGATTGCAGCCTGAAAACTGATGTGTTGGAAACAAGGTACTTGGTTACATGACTGCAAAAAGGTTTTGAAAGCAGAAACTTGTGCTTCTGGTAAGTGTGGCACAGGGCGCGGCTGGGTGAACATGTTTTACACATGTCAGGAAAATGATGGGATAGGTCGCTCCAGGGAAAGACTATAGCCAGGCTTTGTTAAAAAATATTTATTCTTTAACCTCATCAACAATGTTAAGCTCA
The DNA here is from genome assembly GCA_029375565.1 of Gekko gecko. NCBI lineage: Eukaryota > Metazoa > Chordata > Lepidosauria > Squamata > Gekkonidae > Gekko > Gekko gecko. Next base: position 43,028,242 of record JAPDNY010000006.1, read on the forward strand.
TCCTGAAGGCCTCATTCACTCATGATGACAAGTCTGAAGTGGAATGTGTGAGAACACAAAGTTACATAAATGCTGTGAGCAGCACTACAACTTAGATCTCATGCAAAAGTTCCACAGATGGAGGGGGTGATTCTTCATAATTCCCACCTCAAATGATAGACCTCTGACTCCTTCCCACAGCTATTCCATGGGGGGGGGTCCCACATTCCTCAGGAAAAGCACAAAGAGTGGATTCTGGGCTGCAGCAGTAGGTGGAGAAGTCATGCTCTTGAGGGTCCTTCCATCTGTGGAAATTTTATTGGGATCCAAGACATTATGTATATTTCACAGATATTCTCTAGAAATTCTGGAAACACACTATGCTCACTACCTTCTATTAAAAAAGCACTCAGTATCAAGAAAGATGGAGACTGGGGAGGAGGTGCAGGTGGGACAAGGAAATGGAAGTATGACCTTTTCTTCTATCATATAATCTATATGATTTTTTAAAATACCTTCATTTATTTATTTGCTAAACTTCTATCCCGCCCTCCCGCAAAGGTGGCTCAGGGCGGCTTACAACAAATAAAACCAATACACAATATAAACACAATACTACTCTCTCCAAAGCAATTCAGTGCAATCAATACGACAAATGCTAGATTACATTAAAATACGGCGGCATTCCACCTAAAGTGCTGTATAAATGTTGGTACCAGTAGGGCAGCGTATCAAGTGCTTGTGATGGAACTATTGTGGCAGTGCTTATGAATAGCTTCTTCTCAGAAATCTTTTGGGGATATTTTGGGTATATGTATTTGTGGTGAGCTACACTTGCAATAACAGATTATGATATAAGAAGCCATTCTCCAACATGTCAATTGTAAAGAAACACCTGTCTTCCTTTTGCACTGAACCTTTTTAGTTACTTTTCAAGCAGGCTACTGAATAGCTGCCAAACTTAACTTCATTGGCATTTAGGAATGGTGAGGAGCCGAAGAGGTGCAGAACAAGGGCCCCCAATCCTCATGGCCTATGCTCTAAAGCTAGGCAAGTTAGCGAAAAGTATGAATGATCCTTGTCTTTAATATATATATTTTCTTCTTTTTTGTTGGTCTATAGCAGTCCCACCCAATCATGTTATTATATATTTAGATGCTGATGTTTTTGATTGGCAACCATTTTGTGGGTTTAAAAAAACCAATCACACACACGCTACATTATGAGTGGTAGGTGTGACAACTTTATTTGTTATCACAACACTGAATCAGCATACCTGGCAAGCAGCAGTTGCAGGCATACTTGTGATAGATTTTAGGAAAGACAGCTCTCTGTGTGGCAGCTATATGTATAGTTAGCAAAATCCTAATGAGGATAACTACTTTAGACTATCATAGCTGCAGCTGTTACCAAGTATTATATTACAGTATTTTGCTTTATTGGGTACAAGAAAGAAGCTACTTCCTTGCGATGTGCACTCAAGCAGCCTTTAGAGATATTTCATTAGTCATGAGAAAATTATTAGAATTAAATGGATTTTACTGTGCCGTTTTTAAGAGAAGGCTGATCCGCAGCATAGTGCCGTAACTGTTCACTGCCTGCCCATCAGGACTAGAGACGTAATACAAGCTTATGCTGTAATTAAAACAAGTTTCCACAATGCAATTACAAGAAGGGTGAGGCAAGCAAACATTGTACATACATGCTGTGGCACAGTGGTAGACACTTAAATATCAATGCTAACCAGCATTGGGGGTGATAACAAGGCATATTCCCAGCATAAATCTTTATAACTTTTCACTTCTGCCTAATCGCTTGAACAAACATCTCTAAGGCATGCCTTAGTGACAAACTTTCAGCAAGTCTGTTGATCAAACTTTCAGCACTGCTACCTTAACTTGCTGATCATGAAATCATAATTGGGACAGTTGTATAAAAAACTGATTTTGATGGCTGTCCTTAACAGGTAAGGGGGAAAATATAATGGTGAAAGTCAAACCAAAAACCAATGATGTTATGATTATCCTATAACTTTGCCATCTCCTTTAATGTTAGTTCTCTTTTGCAGTTTGCTTTCAAATTCATGCTGGAAGAAACATTGGAAAAAAACAGTGCTATGCCATCTATTTTTAAAAAGGTGATATATACAGAATTTATAGTGACTTCGAGTCAATAACCTTACTCCATGGTGGCTTTTGAAAAACTGTTAAGAAAGAATGAGGGGCATTAACTGATGACAAAAACATAAGAAAAATGGCAGCTTTCCAAAGGACAAATCATGAGGGAAGTATTATACAACAATAGGAAAAAAATCCTTTGAAGTAGTTAAACTATAACTGATCTCAGGTTCCAGCCTTCATCTGAACCTCCCCAAAGTGGTAATAGTTTTCAGAGAGTAGCATGTAAGCTTGTTGGGGCAAAAATAAACAGGATTTGTTGTGAACTAGTCTCTTTGGTCTGCAAAATACCAATTTAAAGACACAACCATTCACATACACTCTGTTCTAGAGGGAAATAACTTGCAGTTGATTTCCAAAGCATCTACCCTTAACAGTTGTAATAAACATTTTATTATAGCCTCTCGGACTTTCCACCCTATTCTTATGACACTACTGCAATTTAAGTAGACCACTTTTTAAAAAGGGAAAAAAGACAGTGTTTAATTCCATAAACAAACTTGGGAAAAACTTCACACCACATCATGAGTTTGCGATATAACAGACAAACAAATAACTGCCAACCCCCACTGCAGTCATTATGAGGACGAAATCTGCCATCTGGCCACACTAAACCAAATTTTATGAGGAGGAGGAGGATGACGGAAAGCCAGAGGAGTGTCTGACCGCACATGGCTCTTCACTTTGAGGCTCACGCCTGAGAGCCAGTCTACAGCCAAATGGGGCGACCGTGTTCCCTCTCCCTCCTCGCGTCTAGCGGCAGCAGGAAAAAGCGATGGGAGAGGCTCACCTCTTCGCTGGGGGTCGCCGGGCACTTCTTCCGCAGGCGGCCCCAGTTGAGCAGGTTGCCCGTCTGCAAGTTGAGGACGCCCGCTTGTCCCAGCAGGACGCCGGCGCTGCCGCTCTCCGTCCCCATGCGTGCGCCCGGTGTCCGGCGGCTTAGTGGCAGCTGCTCCAGGAAGGCTCGATAGGAGCAGGCAACGGCTCCGGGGCGGAAAAGACTACTGGCGGCAGGCGGCTCGCCGGGACTCTCTTGGACGCCGGCGATGACTAAGCAAAAAACAAAAGTGCTTTGTCACAGTTCGGGGTCACATGGCGCGAGGGACAGTAGGCGAAAGGCCAATACAAGAACGTGGGGGAGAGAAACGGGCGCTCAGCGGGGGGGGATGCAGGGCGCTCTCTCGTCGTCGTCGTCGGAGAGAGAGACAAGGCACCCCACTCTCCCCGCCGCGCGCTCTCCCTCTCGGCCGCTGCTAGGACTTTCGTGCCGGGCAGCAAACAGCCCTCTCGTCCAATCCCCGCCGCCGAACCCCACAGCGTCGAACAAGGTCTTGCGGTCAAAGCGCATGCGCGCCATTCCGGAGTTCTGCTATGACGGGGGCAGCTGGCTTTGCCGGATCTCCTGAGAGCTCCGCTGTTTTTGAACACCGCCCTCTGCTGGCCGTCGAGTATTTGAGCTGTCCGCCCCCACCGAGCGTCATGTATTTTTTATTCTAGTGCCATAAACTTCCGTGGATTAGAGACTGGACACATTTGGAACGCACAGTTTAGTTCTCATATCAAGGATCAGTCCCTGGCCACAGGAAGGCGGGACTCCACCTTTGAGGAGCTTGGAGCAAACTTCTGGCAGGCCTTCTCTCCTCCCCGTAAAGGTAAAGGTTCCCTTGCTCGAAAGCCAGTCGAATCCGACTCTAGGGTTGCGGTGCTCATCTCCGTTTCAAAGCCGAAGAGCCAGCGCTGTCCGAAGACGTTTCCGTGGTCATGTGGCCGGCATGACTAAACACCAAGGTGCACGGACGCTGTTACCTTCCCACCGAAGTGGTACCTATTTATCTACTTGCAATTTCTTGCTTTCGAACTGCTAGGTTGGCAGGAGCTGGAACTAGAGACAGGAGCTCACCCTGTCATGCGGCACCCGGGTCTCGAACTGCTGAACTACTGACCTTCCAGAGCCTGCAGTTCAGTGTCTTAACCACTTGAGCCAGCGCAGCTCCTGTCCTCCCCGTACCATCCCATAATACAATCTAGTGAGTCATGAAAGGAAAACAAACGTGAAAGGACATCCATAAACCGTGTCCTGGTGCTAGGGTTTGAAGGCTGCACTGCTGTCCTGCCTCAGGAGTCTTTCTCTCCACTTCTATGCTTCAGACTTGTCTGTATGCAAGGCCTGCCTCCAGGTTTTTTTGCACACTAGGCTAGGCTACCTTCTGCCCCTGCAGGGAGTGAGGAACTAGAACTTGGCAGATGAATTTGGCTATGAGTGTAGTAAATGGCTTTAAAGGGGGATTTGGCAGATTCATGAAAGACAGGTCCATGAATGGCCAGGAGCAATGGATCCTCCACTTCCAGAAGCAGTTTATCTCTGAATAACATTGCTAGGAGGCAACCACAGATGGAGGCCTTGGATTCCATGTTCTGTTTGTTGGCCATCCAGGGCAAGAGGAGCATCCTTGGGCATTAGGAAGTCTGGGGCGCCTGGCCGGGCTGGGGAGAGGCGGGGGAACATTTTGCAGGTGAAGTGCAAGTAGCGGCGCATGGGGCGCTGCCAGCCCTGGAGCTTTAAAGGGCGCCTCCCCGGGCCTTCTGGGAGCAAAACAATGTTGGGTCGGTCCACCGGTCCACCCATGTCCCTTGACCTAGACCCAACGATGTGGCCCATCCGGTTGAAGTCCAGGAATGTTCCGTTTGCCCTCAAGCCTAAAATAGATAGTGAACTGGATCACCTAGTAACCCAATGGGTGATGGAGCCTGTACCACACGCCTGCTGGGAGACTCCCATAGTAACGCTGGTCAAACCAAACAGTGATGTCCGCATCTGCATGGACTACAAGTGCACAATTAATAAAGCGCTACAAGACCACGCATACCCGGTCCCGGTTGTCAGTCATGTCTTAGCATCCTTGGCAGGCATGAAGATTTCTGGAAAATTAGACTTGGCCCAAGCCTATCAGCAGCTTCCTGTGGACAACGCCACGGCTGAAGTCCAGACAATTGTCACCCATAGGGGTGCTTTCTGAGTACGGCGCTTGCCGATTGGGGTGAGCGTAGCCACGGGGATCTTTCAGAACTTAATGGACTGTCTTCTCAAAGGTATCCCTGGGGACCAACCATTCTTTGATGATGTTTTAATTGCCGCCCCCACACCCGATGTCTTCACTGACAGACTGTGCGCCATCCTGCAATGTTTCCATACAGCCGGGTTGAAGGTAAAGAGGGAGAAGTGTCTGGTGGGAGTCCCGAGGGTCGAGTTCCTAGGATTTGAGGTCGATGCCCAGGACATCCATCCAATGCCAGACAAAGGCAAAGCCATAGTCAATGCCCCACTTCCAAGGCAGAACTTCAGGCTTTCTTGGGGCTGCTGAACTTCTGTCACACCTTCTTGCCCCACAAGGCCGCCATTGCAGAGCCCTTGCACCACCTACTAGATAAGCATGCCCTGTGGGTCTGGGGCCCAAAGCAAGCTGCTGCCTTGGGAGCTGTCAAAGACCTGCTAACCTCGAACGTGGTCCTGGCACAATTTGATAAAGCACTTCCAGTTGTTCTCGTCTGCGACATGTCACCGTACAGGGTGGGGGCCATGTTGGGACACCAGCTTCCCAACGGCCGGGAAGTCCCAGTGGCCTACTACTCCAGGACTCTCTCTTCGGCCGAGTGCTACTCTCAAATCGACAAAGAGGCACTGGCGATAGTAGCAGAGTTCAAGAAGTTTCATGAGTATCTCTATGGCCGTCCCTTCACCATAGTCACCGACCACAACCCCCTCTTGGGCCTCCTCAGGCCGGACCGCCAGATGCTTCAGATGCTGTCTCCCAGGGTGCTCCACTGGCCGATCTTCCTAGCGGGCTACCGGTATGCACTGATACATTGCCCCGGAAAAGCAATGGGGCACGCAGATGCCTTCAGCTGCCTGCCACTGTAGTCCTGTGACCTGGACCCGGCGCTCACGCACCAAATACTTCTCCTTGAGGACCTGCCCGACAAGCCCCTCCAGGTAACTGATGTTTCCTGCCACACAGTTCGAGACCATGTGCTGTTCTGGGTTCTCGACTGGGTGGGGAGGGGGTGGCCCACCAGGCAAGTGCGCCCCGAGTTCTCAACATTCACTTCCCACTGAAATGAATTGTCCACCCACAAGGGCTGTCTGCTGTGGGGAAGTTGAGTGGTCATGCCCGCGCCTCTACGCCAGTGAGTCCTCACAGCCTTCCATGAAATGCACCCCGGGATAATGAGGATGAAGGCTTTGGCCTGTGACTACGTCTGGTGGCCCGGCATGGACAGGGAGACAGAGGACCAGGTTAAGCATTGCCAGACTTGCCAGGAGTCCAGACCGGAGCTTCCCTGGGCTCCAGCACGGCAGTGGGAAACCTCCAGGAAACCCTGGGCCCAGCTACACCTAGACTTTGCTGGACCTTTCCAGGGCCAATTCTGGAAAGCTGGAGTCAGCTGAGCTCTAAGAAAGAGAAAGAGCTCCTAGAGGGGTGAATGGGATTTTTTTTGTTTTGCTTTCAGCTGAGAGGATTTAGCTGAGGGTATTGTGTGAAAGGACTGTGTTTGGGAGTGTGTGGAAGAGATTAGAGTTGTTGCAGAGTGCTGGCTGCTTGAGAGCAGGTGAGGCAGGGCCATTGTTTGAATGTAATTCAATTAATTAAGTGCCTGGCAAATTTTAATAGCTGCTGCCCCGCCCTGTCCTGGGGGAGGCCTCTATTTAAGGCCACACCTGGCCAGTGGCACGAGCTAAAGGACTAGGCTCTTAGTCTGGGACTCTTAGACTAGGGGCTCTGTAAGAAGCTGAAAAAAGGGGGGAAAGGAAAGGGGAAACTCAACTCAAAATAACACTGCGAACCAAGGGGGCCAAGCTGACTAATATAATATAAACATACAAATTTATTAAGGTGTACACTTGTTGATTAAAAATTTTCCAGTATCAGACGTATAAAAACATACAAATGCTCATACAAAAGATGGGTCAACACTAAACAACTGAAGACCAAACGCGTTTCGGCCCCAAAGGGCCTTCCTCAGTGGTCACTAATACAGATATATTGACACACATTCATAAACATATATACATATATCAACCCAGGTGTTGTATCCTGAAATTATAAGGGGGGAAGAAGACAAATTATTTTATATTCTTAAATTATATGCCCAATTTTTAATTAAAAATTGCTTCTTACAAAAGTAGTGTTACCTTATATGATTATACAACTATTGCTGGAATTAGTACTGGGCCATAGGTATATCTGTTGCATGAATATCAGGTACATTTCCTGGATGTTGAAGTTAGGAGGTCAGGCAATAAATTAGAAACTGAAGTATACAGGAAACCAACTGATGCAAATTCGTATTTAGCCATGGACAGCTTCCATCCAGCCCACATCAAAAAGAACTTACCCTATTCACAGTTGCTAAGGCTGAGAAGAAATTGTAGTGAGGAAAAGGACTTCAAGAGGCAGGCAAGCATTCTAATTAATCAACTTGCTAACAGGGGATATACAGATAGAAACCTGAGAAGAGCTTACTATAGAGCCTGCAATACACCCAGAACATCCTTACTCACACCCAAGCCCCACAAAGAAACAACAGATAGGATTATTATACCTCTTACCTACAATAGTGCATTCAAACCAGTGAAAACCATTGTCAACAAATATTGGCACCTTCTATCAAACATACCCAGATGCCAGAATCCTCCCTTGTTTACAGCTAGGAGGGCTAGGAACTTTAGAGATATACTAGTGAGAAGTAGTCTGCCGAAAGAGAAGGACACCAGGTGTTTGAGTGGGAGGAACATTCCAAGAGGTTTTTTTTGCTTGTGGTAACTGTGCCCAGTGTTATTGTGCTGACAGCAAGAAGTCTTTTCAGAATACTGCAAAAACAAGAACTTTCTCTATTAATACATTTGGTAACTGTCAGAGCGAGGGGTGGTCTACGCTATCCAGTGCCCATGTGGTCTTCTGTATTTGGGGCAAACATCTAGACCTGTAAAAGTCAGAATAGGTGAACACCGGAGTTGTATTAGATTGCAAAAGCGCTCTGCACCCTTGGTGACTCATTTTCTGGACATGGGCCATTCAGATAAACAATTAAAATTCTGGATTGTTGAGACTGTGCAGAAGACTACTTCAAACATGTACAAAGTACTCCTGAGAAGAGAGTTGTTCTGGATTCATCAACTACAGACATGAGCTCCATGTTCCTGGTTCTCAGGGAATGAGTTTGCTCCCTTGAGGCCAAGGTGGCTGACCCGGAGAAGCAGAGACAGTCAGGTGCATGGAGAAGACTCTCGGGGACTTGTTAGATATGTCCCACTCTGGATCTGGGAGCCCCACCACTGTCAGGGAGAATGAGGGTCAAGAGGAAACAGGGCACTGTGCTGAGGATAAAGGAATGTGCCCTCAGAAGGGACCTCTTCTTCAGCTGGTGAACAGGTATCCTTTCACACCAAGGGACCATCCCTGGGCAGGGTGGAGGGGGGCTCTTGGTAGTTGGTGATTTGATCCTTAGGCAGGTAGATAGCTGGGTGGCGAACCTGCGTACTGACTGTATGGTGACTTGCCTGCCTGGTGCGAAGGTAGTGGACATTACGCGTGTTTTAGATAGGCTGGTAGATAGTGCTGGGGAGGAGCCAGTGGTCGTGGTGCATGTCGGCACAAATGATGTGGGGAAATGCAGTTGTGGGGTCCTGGAGGAGAAATTTAGGCTGCTGGGCAGGAAACTCAAGGGCAGGACTTCCAAGGTAGACTTCTAAGAAGTGCTACCTGTTCCACGCACAGGGAGGGACAGGCACAGATCAGGAGTCTCAATGCATGGATGAGATGATAGTGTAGGGGTGAAGGGTTCACGTTTGTTAGGCACTGGGATGCTTTTCAGAACAAGAGGGAGCTGTACAAAAGGGATGGTTTCCACTTGTCTCGAGAAGGAACCAGGCTTCTGGCACTTAAAATCAAAAAGGTGGCAGAGAAGTTTTTAAACTGAATATTGGGAGAAAGCCAACAGGAGATGAAAAGTCTCTGGTTCAGGATGGCTCATCTCGGAGAGATGATGGGGTAGCTGTTGCTTTTCTACAGGGAGGTAGATTAGAATTGTCCACTGAGACTGTGGCTAGTGATATGGACTGCCTGACAGGGTCTCGAGGCAGCAAGAGGAGGATTGTGGGCTTAACATGTATGGGAAATTATAGGTGTTTCGGTACAAATGCTAGAAGTGTCCAAGGTAAAATTGGGGAGTTGGAGTGCTTGGTATTGGGAGAAAAAATACACATTGTGGGTATTTGAGAAACTTGGTGGGCTGAAGAAAATCAGTGGGATATGGTGATTCCCGGCTATATATTATATCGGAAGGGTTGGAGGTGGGGGTGGCTCTGTATGTCAGAGAGGGTATATAGTCCAGTAAGACTGAGAGGGTAAGAGAATTGGATTTGCTTCTGGAAATGCTATAGGTTGAAATAGTGGGCCCAAAAGGAAGCTTAACACTGGGATTTTGTTATCGCCCACCAGATCAAAAGATAGAGGAGGGTTATAAAATGATGAATGAATTAAAGGTAGTGGCTAGACAAAAAAACTGTGTTGTAATAGGTGATTTAACTACGCACACATTGATTGGGTCAATATGTGTTCTAGTCAGGAAAAAGAGATTGAGTTTCTAGACACTCTCAATGACTGTGCTATGGAGCAGATGGTCACGGAACCTACCAGGGGAGAGGCGATCCTGGATTTGGTCCTAAGTAACACCCAAGACCTGGTGAGAGATGTAAAAGTGACTGCACCTCTAGGGAACAATGACCATAATGTTACTGAGTTCAACATTTGTATAAATAGGGAATTGGTCAAAAAGACTAACACAACCACTTTTAACTTTAAAAGGGGTAACTTCTCTGATATGAGGAGACATATGAGGAGGAAACTGAAAGGAAAAGTAGAAAGGGTCAAAACCATTGGGGAAGCTTGAAAACTATTTAAAACTACAATCCTAGAAGCTCAGAAAAAATATATACTGCAGGTTAGGAAAGGAACAAATAGGTATGGAGAAAAGCCTGCATGGTTAACAAACAAAGTAATGGAAGCTGTAAAAGGTAAAAAGGATTCCTTTAAGTGATGGAAAGCTAGTCTCAGTGAGGTTGATAACACAGGCTGTGGCAAATAAAATGCAAGTCTGTGATCAGGCAGGCAAAAAGGGAATATGAGGAGCATATAGCGAAAAATATAAAGACCAACAATAAAACTTTCTTACATTAGAAGCAGGAAACTAGCCAGGGAGGCAGTGGGGCCCTTGGATGACCAAGGGGTAAAAGAAGTACTGAAGGATGACAGGGAAATGGCTGAGAAGCTGAATGCATTTTTTGCCTCTGTCTTCACTGTGGAAGATGAGAAGTCCTTGCCCACTCCAGAACTGCTGATTTCGGTAGGGGTGTTGAAAGACCTGAGTCAGATTGAGGTGATGAGAGAGGAGATCCTACTACTGATAGACAACTTAAAAACTGATAAATCACCAGGCCCGGATGGCATACATCCGAGAGTTTGTCTTGAGTTTGAACTGGAAATAAACTATGAGCTGAAATCATGCGTCTGAACCCAGTATATTATACATACCTTCGTCAGGTATGTTGTAATTTTAATGAAAACAGTATATAGTGTGTATTGCAAAGATTTAAACAACTGAGGAAGGTCTCATGGCTGAAATGCATTTGGCTTGGTTTGATTTACATGTATTTTATGCAATTCGTAAATGTACCTGCTCATAGGAATGATGCTTGTAACTGTGTGACATCCCTGTATATACAAGTACAATTTTACTAAAAAGGTTTTATACACTAGGGGAAGGTACATATATATGTAACCAAAGACTGTTGTTTTGTGATGCATAGTTCTGAATATTTACAATTTGATCAACACTTCTGGCTTATAATATAGCATTTAAAAATTCATAGCAATAACTCTCTCTCTATATAGTGTGTGTGTGTGTGTGTGTCCCACCCTTCAGTCTTTTCGGTTACCTAGTCTGTTCTGGATTGGAAGTTTCTCCCCTCCTCTTTTTTTGTTTGTCTTCACTGTCTGCTGTGTCTCTGCATGGTTTAGGACATCTGGCCTGGGTTTCTTCCAACAGCCTTCATTAGCAGTATGGCCAGGTCATTGACTTGGTTCCAGTGCTGATATGCAGCAACATTATTTGCCATCAAAGAACACCCAAGGAACAGGAGGCTGCCTGTTATATCTCTTCAGGAATCACTGCCCAGGCATGCCTCCTTCCAGTTAGGAGACACAGCCAGGACGGTGACTCATGCATAGGGTTGCCAACCCCCAGGTGGTGGCTGGGTTACCACTGATATCTGGTAACGGAGATCAGCTCACCTGGAGAAAATTGCTGCTTTGGAAGGTGGACTCTATGGCATTATACCCCATTGAAGTCCGCTGTCCCCAAACTCCACTCTCCTCAGGATCCACCTCCAAAATCTCCAGGTATTCTCCAATCTAGAGCTAGCAACCCTACTCACGCACAACATCTAAGTGGGCTCCTCTGAGGCAAATAATGATTACTTATTAACACTGTATCCTCTATATTACTTGACTATATATAATATGAAAGTTGTAACATTACATATACTGTGATAATTAGGTTGTTCAGATTCCTTTTATGTTTATTATATTAAACTGTTATGTTATAGTTGGATAGATGCCATTTATCCTAAAATAATAAAAAAAATTCTTTAAAATATGAATGACTTAAAGCTCTACTGGATAACAACACACACAGACAGCTCCCCCAATTTCAAATAACTCCTCACCCACAATAATATCTAATTTGAACATGGACACTGGTACCAGAGCTTGCAGTAAACCCAGATGCCAACTTTTCTGCCCAGATGACGTTATAACTGGACCCAACAACATCAACAACACCATCTCAGGCTTATTCACTTGCTCATCTTCTAACACTGTATATACCATAAAATGCCAGCAATGCCCTTCAGTTCTCTACATAGGCAAAGCCTATGCCAAAGGACAAATAGATGCAAATCTGACATCAAGAATCACAAAACTGAGAAACCTGTAGGAGAACACTTCAACCTCCCAGGGCACTCAATGGGGAACCTCAAAATAGCTGTTTTATCACAAAGGAATTTCAGAAACATACTAGAACAGGAGATGGCTGAATTGCAAGTTATTACAACACTCAGGACAATGGAATCCCCAGGGTTTAACAGAGATAACGGGTTTTTATCTCCTACACATGCTAAGTCACTCAGTTCTCACTTGTACCCAGAAATAAATTGTGTTGGTCTTAAAGGTACCACTGGACTCAAACTCAGTTCTCACACCTGTTGTTAACTCTTTTATCATCTGTATGTCAATTTGCTGCTATTCACAGATCTTACCAAATGTTATTCCAATCTTAGCTGTATTTATTGATCAGTTACTAATGCATCCTGACTCTAACTAGCCTTTCCTGGGAACTAACCTCCCCCCTACCTATATGTAATGGCTGAAGGAGTTTTGTTTCACTGACTGGGGAAGTGTGCATGCACGCAAAAGCTTATACCTTGAATAACACTTTGTTGGTCTTAAAGGTGTCACTGGATTCAAATTTTGTTCTGCCACTTCAGACCAACATGGCTACCCACCTGAATCCCAAGATCTGTTTTCCTCGCAGTCTCAGCAAGTTCAGATCCTATTAAGATATACTTGAAGTTGGGATTTTTTGTTCTAATGTGCAACACTTTACACTTACCAACAGTGAACTTCATTCGCCAAATTGTTGGACACTCACCCAATTTGTGGAGATCCTCTTGGAGCTCTTTATAGTTGGCCTTGGTTTTCACTATCCTGAATAATTTTGTGTCATCTGCAAACCTGGCCACTACACTGCTAACCCTCATTTCCAGATCATTGATGAACAAATTAAATTGCAGTGGCCCTAATACCGATACTTATGGGACCCCAGTGCTTACTTTTCTCCACTGTGAGAACTATCCATTTATTCTTATTCTGTTTTCTGTTGTCTAACCAGTTTCTTATCCATAAGGGGACTTGTCCTATTATGCCATGACTGCTAAGTTTATTTAGGAGTCTTTGGTGAAGTACTTTGTCAAAAGCCTTTTGAAAGTTCAAGTATGTAATGTTTACTGGGTCATATGCCCCCTTCACTCTCTCAGCCTCTTTCTCCTAAAAAAACCCAACATGCAGAGACAAGATAAGCCATGGAAACATGATTTCCCCCCTTAAGCATTCAGAAGAGTTCTGTGAAACTCAAAGGTTGCATCCTGCATTATAAACACTAGCTGTTCAAAAGCAGTGGCTATTGCCTCATCACTTGCTCTTTATTTCTTGGAGCATTGACACACTGAGTATCACTAAAGATCAGAACATTGCCTAATTGAAAAATGAAATATGACTGTAATTTTCCTTTTCCTCTGGAAATGATCCTTCCAAATATTAAATTATCTAAGATGCTAAGCCATAATATATTAATGACTATAATAAAGAAGACATCAAATACGTGAGGGAAAGGGGAGTTATATAACATATTGTACAAAATACAAAATACTGATTTCTAAATCAAATCTAATGTGTTTCTAACCCATATTCGGAAAAGCAAATCCTCCTTTTGTGTGTATTCTATGCAAATAATGCCTTCTAGTACTTGGAATCTGCTGCTGCAAGCTTATGTTCATCACTGTCTATTGGTCTCCAATAATGGTTAACAAAACCTTGGCAGCATCCCAATGGGCTGCAGTGGGAAGGGAGAGAATGATACAAACAGAGCTCAACATAGTTAGAGGCTTAAATTTTATTCTGATCATGCACCAAATCTGGCTTGCATCAATACTAAACAGCTTCCCATTGACCACAAGGTATTTAATCACATTATTCTTCAAGGCTATGATGACCAACAGGGATGACCATAAATGAGATTTGTTCATTCATGATCTGAATGTCGTTTCAGTCATTAAATCTAATCCAAGCAGACCCTCAAAATGCAAATTACAGATGCAGAGTGCAAATCTATGCTACACAGCTTGCTTTTTAAGAAGTGATTGCCTCTTCCTATATAAGCCTCCCCATATAGTGAGACCCTGCTCCATATAATTACTTGCTGTAATTGAAAGGGGCTACCATTACTGGGCCAGGGCTTTTCAGCAGTGGCACCCCACTTACGCAAGGCTCATGAGCAATGCTCCCTCTAAACTGTGGAGTCTTGTGAGCAAAAATTCTACTTTGTGAGCTACTGGCATTAAAGCTGTGAGCAAGTGATTTGGCTACTTGTTATATATTAAGATGACCACGGCAGTGCTAGCTTGGCCATGCGTTCTAGCAGACCTTCGGGTCTAGAACAATGGACAAGTCGGATCCGAACGCGGACCAATGGGCTCGCGCGGATCCTAGTTTGGACCTATGGGGACTGGGTAGTGTAAATAGAGCCTATCACTGGGAGTGGAGGGGCGAGGTTTGGAGTGTGTGTGTTCACAGATATAAGCAAGTCATGGATGGGCTAGTTTGTCTTTAGTTTTAATCCACCAATAAACTATGAGCTGAATTCACTATGCCATGTGTCCAAATTCAGTACATTGCACTGGGGATTAAGGTGGGATCCCGATGAGCGACTCTGCCTCAGGCTCCAAAGCTAGCACCGCACCACACACCGGTCTCCAGGACATCGCGCCCCACATCACCTCAGCACGCTGAGTCATGGCTTCTGCTCCGGGAACCATCACCGTTTTCGACCCCACTCACCCTGAGTTCTGGGAAGCATAGGTAGAACAGCTGGCCAACTTCGGCAGCTACCAAGAGGTAACTGATGCAGACAAGAAGAGATCGCTTCTCCTAAGTATGTGTGGCATCACCTCCATTTGCCTAGCACAGAGCCTCCTCATGCCCAAGAAGTTGGCCGATGCCATGTACGATGAAATCATAAAGGCTCTCACCAATTACTTCACACCAAAGCCCACTAAGATGGCAAAGCGCATGGACTTGTTTGCATGCATGCAAATGTCCGGGGAAGTGGCCACCGTCTTCATGGCCGAGCTCCACCAGCTAGCCATCAATTGTGAGTTCCAGGACATAGAAGACATCATCCTCACCCAATTTGTCTGGGGAGTCTGGGATTCCAAGCTCCGTCACAAACTTATCAGGACCGCTGATCTCAAACTGGAATTGGCACTCTATGTGACCACCGAGTTCGAGCGATCTCATCGCGACCGCCCACCATCTTCCATACACTAGACATCAGGGGCTGCCGACATCTCAGACAAGGAAGAGGTTCATCAAGTACACCGCCCTGCTCATCAGGATCCCCAGCCATCATCAGCTACCATCCCACGAACTGAGACACCCATCGCACAAGCACCCTGCGCAAGCTGCGGAGAGGCGCATGAATGTAGGTTTTGTCAGTTCTGCAAAGCCGTCTGCCGCTCCTGTGGAAAACAGGGCCACATCACCCACACCTGCAGGTCTAAAGGGGTCCACCTTCGGATGACCATGCACCAGGAAACCGTGGAACTCCACACCACCACCCTTTACCGCAATCAGGTACATTACTTGCCCCAGGGGTCCACTGATAAGATCAACGTGACTGTGTTAATTGAGGGTGCCCCTGTGAAATGGAGTTAGACACGGGCTCATCCTTTTCCATCATATCAGAGGAAACTCTCCAGACCCTCTGCCCTAATGCGGGACCCCTGCTAGACACGACTGGCCTCACCCTAAGGGACTTCCAAAAGAACCTGATGTCCATTAAAGGGGTGGGCCAGTTCCGGGTGAAGTACAAAGATTTCGAGGGCCCTCTGGACTTGGTGGTGGTGAAAGGTCATCTCACTAGCTTACTGGGACTCTCATGGTTCACTGCCCTGGGTCTGGCTGTGACCGGAGTACAGCACGTACAGGCTGGGGAGTTCAATAAAGTGTGTGATGAGTTCCCGGGCATATTCGATGGAACGCTTGGCCACTACACAGGTCCTCCGGGTTTTCCAAGGGAAGAAGACATCAGCGTAAGTGGTCCATGTGCCTTTGGAGGAGTTGGCCATCTTCGGTCGAGACTTCATAGGAGAGAGGTCCCATTACGATTTGGCAGAAGGTCTGGGTAGTCAGACAGAACTCCCATACAAGTCAAATAATAAAATGAGTTATTGCTTCTTAGGGACAAGGAGAATAACTTCCTGCCAGTGAAAGGGGTTGGAAAGAGAACCCTGGTCTGTGATAAAGGGGAGAAGCTTAGTCACCCCGACTTAGTGAAAAACTATAATAAGGGAAAACCTAGATCTCTAAAGGGAGAAACCTAGAAGCGCTAAGACAAAGCTATTCTCTAAGAAACTGTATTCAAGATTCTGTGTGGCAGCTGAAATATATAATAAACAAAAACCTCTCACTGAAAAGAACTTGAAATTCAGAAATTAAGCTTCAGCAACACTCTCTTGTATGTTTAAGACACAATTCTATATATATTACAAAGTTTTATCTCAGCAACCTCTGTATCTGGAAACCTCATATTTATACATTCCCTGGTCTTTATTCTGTTTTTGAAAGTTAATCTGCCTCAAGTGCCATTTCACAAGGGCAGCTCCTGTCTTTTCCTCAAGATCTTGTACTGGGTCTAAAGCCTAAACAAATATCTGTGACAGAGTGGGACAATTTAAGCTTATCAAACAAATAAGAAATACATGTTACTGGAGGGTGACTCAGCCACTGAGGGGAACTAAAAATATTTTTGGTGGGAAAAACTGCCTGAGAGTGAGGAAGTGTCTGTCATAATAGGTTTATAAAGGACCAGATGGCCGTTTGGCTACCCTAATTCCAGACTGTTAGGACTTTAAGGTAAGAACTGGCATTTTCAGTTGAGTCTGCTGAGATGCATTCCTAATATCCTGCTCCAAACAATAGCCATGCTGCTTCATTTTTGGATCATCCAAAACTTCTGAATCATCTTCAAAGGCAGCTCTATATGAAACATATCACACGTGGGTACTTTTGCTAGATCTTGCTCTACAGGAAAAGGCACAACTAGTGAACCAGCCAAAGTTTGCTAAGGTGCTACATGCACAGCATTGGAAGATAATTGGACCTCCATCTGTGAACACCAATCATGTAGTAACAGCAGCTAGAATCTTATTTGCAACTTTTTGGAAATTTCCAACAATATCCTCTGAACAAGAACTAATAATGAAGACTATGGAAAGTGTGGAAATGGACAAATTGACTTTGATGTTAAAAGGGCAAATGGAAGAAGATTTTGTTGGACTATGGACTCATTTTTAGGATTGGATAAGAAAGAAATATAAAGATATGAACCTTTTGATAATATAATATGATGAAACCTTTATGAACTTTTAAAATTTCACAGTTTATCGTTTTGTAGTGTGAAATGATATGTGGAGAAGTTTTATGTGCAGAAGACTCATAGACTCATAGAATCATAGAATGTTAGAGTTGGAAGGGACCTTGCAGGCCATCTAGTCCAACCCCCTGCACTCTGCAGGAACACAGCCGAAACCCCCACAAGACTCATTACTTTTCTTTCCCATTCTTCCCCGGCCTACACCTGTATATCCCCCAAATTTAAAAAAGCATACTATACTGAACACCAATCTGATGCCAGTCCCAAGCTCCAGCCCTGCTCTTTCAAGAGGGCTGCAAGAACCCCTCTTCACTGGCTGATATCTCAGTCCCTGATTAGCTACACTGTTGACCACCTGGCCTGAACTTCAGTTTATTGGCCATCATCCCATTGCCATCTCAAGACACCTATACCAAAGATTCATGCCTAGTCAACAGAAGAATCCTGTACAGTAAGTGTCATAGAGTCAGACAGTTGTCTTCCCAGTACCACACTCTGCTACTTATCTGCCAGAAGGGAACATAACCACTGGAGCCAGGGTGCCATCATCTCAGACAGTTGGCACAGAAGGATGTTGACATAGTTTAAATATGCAAAGGAAGTGGAGCACTGACTGTTTAGAGAAAAGTAAGTAGGTTCATTAAAGAAGAACAAACTGTTATTATAGAATATGAAAGAGAGAGAACCTTAACTGTCTAACCTAACTGGCTGAAGGAGGAACAAGAAGGAAGTTCTGCAGGAGCAGAAAGTCTCCAGAAGAGCCAATCAGGAGACAGCAAGGACATAATTTGAAATTATGGGCAGTCCCTAATCTAGCTATGCTAACTACCAATCCTTCAGCTGTCCCCCTGTAGGGTGATCTTCAGATCTTCTTCAGAAGGCTGTGCTACAGACCTTGTGTATTCCAACAAAGGATACTTAATAAAGAAAGCTGCTGAATGATTTACCCATCAAGGTCATCAGTCAAAATGACTGAGGTGGTTTCCAATCCAAAACTGTTGGAAACCTGATTGAAATAAGTCTAGACAAATCATTTCACCTAAGAAAGCCCACAGCTTGAGACCACTGATAGTTTTTTTAAAATGCTAGGGTTCAGGGAGGGATTCTTCAAGCAAAGCATTACAATCACATCTTCCAAGGCAGGCAGAACAATCTCTTCCTTTGAAGAAGCTTTCAGACCCATCTGTTCACTTTCTCCTCCTCCGCAAGCCGGAGTGGGGGGAGGGAGGCAAGCTGCAATAAGTCAAAATGATTTATCATTTTTGTAAGGTGTTATCAAGAAACCTATTGGTTGAGGGACAGGATAAGAATATCAAAAGTAAATAGGTAAATAAATAAATATGATTGGCAAGGATTGAGTTGAGAGGCAGTAAAATGAACTGGCATCTTAAATCAAAAACTGGAGAAACTATCGACATTCTAGATGATGTATTTAACCAATTTTTTACAGCTGTCCTATAGCCATCTTGTGTTATCATCAAGGAGAATTATTTTAAAATGCTTTATTGATGATATATTATCCCTTATAGACAGCAAAATGTATAAAACAGCAAGGCTGATCTGAGCAATGCACCCTGCCATAAATGGTATTTATACACATGCCAGTTTAGACATATACCATAGTTGTGTCCTAAGGAAAAGATTTTGGGGAAAAATAGGTTAGTTCAATCAAATTCGTAAATAAATTAACTTAAGAAATTTTCAGTTTATAGTGCCATTGTATCAAATTTTCCTGGGACTAAGTCTCATTTAATATAGTGGGGCTTCTGAGAAATAAGACTAGATTTGTGCAGCAACTTGCTACGTATACTTCTGGGTTGCCTAGATTAGTTTTTAGGAAGTATCATATTTGACACAGAATTTCTTGGTAGTCGGCAATATTTTGGTAGCTTCGAAATGGCACTGATATAATGCTCCACCAGTGAGAGATGGAAGGACACTGTTTTTTGAAAACAACAGAGGTAACTAAGCTAAAGGAATAATAAATTCAGGAAGTCAGAAAATGTTGGCATGATTTTGCACTAAACTGCTCTTCTAATATGGATTTCTGCAAATTACAGTATGATCTTCATATCAATTTTTATAGATGCACTGCTGTAATCAGATGTAACAATATGATTGATATATATCCTTTCCCTCATGTATCTCAAAATTGTTATTTTTTCTGTCACAACACATGCACACATTTATATTGTTTTGTAAAATAACAAAGATACAATGTAAAAATATTTGTTTAATACAGGCATTCATACCAAATTAATTCAAAGCTCTTCACCATTGCATTCATTATAACTAGAGACTTACAATAATTTTTTTTGCAAGTTTATTGTCAGTTTCAGCCTGTGTCTCGTCTGCAGCTTTTAACCATGGGTACTTTTCCTTTCTCTGCCCAGTTCTCTCCCACTTTTTCCTTCCCAGAATCCTGTCTGCTTTTTCAGACCCACTCCCAATTACCTTATTTGATCACTTATTATTACACGATCCTCAGACAAATATGTCAACTAAAAATTATTGTGTGCTGGCATTTGTGTGATTTAACTTTTAAAATGTCTGCTTTATCTTTCTGCACAAAGGTAATAAAACAAGACCACTACAACAATTGACATAATTAATACAAGAAGAAGAGGAGGAGGAGGAGATTGGATTTATACCCCGCCTTTTGCTCGGAGTCTTGGAATGGCTTACAAACTCCTTTCCCTTCCCCTCCCCACAATAGACACCCTGTGAGAGAGCTCTTTCCAGAACTGCCCTTTCAAGGACAGCTCTTGTCAGAACTATGGCTTGCCCAAGGTCATCCAGCAGCTGCAAGTGGAGGTGTGGGGAATCAGACCCGGTTCTCCCAGATTAGAGTCCACGCACTTAATCACTACACCAAACTGGCTCTTAACTTTGACAGCAATTAGCAAAGCAATAAACCCAACAAACCCAAACCAGGCTCCATTAAGTGCTGCCAGGAATACAATAGTTGTCATTTGATGACTAAAATTATGTTAATATAGAGGCCAAGCAAACATGTTCTGGGAGGACCCCTATATAGAAGTTGTATCTGAGGGATGGTTCATAGATGTGAGAGAACACAATGGTTTTTAGCTGGGTCAGCTCATGCATTCAGCCACAAAGTCAATAAAAGTTCCAACTTCCAAGAAGCTGCTCTGGTCCAAGGAAAAATCCAAAACCAAAATCCATGCAATGCCCTTTATATATAAACTAGGAATAAGGCCTGTTGTGGAAATAAATTCAATGAGCTCTAGAAAGAAGCTCTGGGCAGGTGCCCTGGCCTTGGGCACACAGCGTCAATTTGCTACGGCGACCTCAGCAGGGTATCAGGACACAGAGTCCACTGTTTTCTCTGGGGGAATTGATTTCTGCCATCTGAAGAGCAGTTCCAGCCCTCTCCCAGAGATTGGCAACAATGGATCCCCAGGAATCATTGTACTTGTCTGAGGTCCCACCGCTCCTCAAACTCCACCCCCTCCAGGGTCCACCCCTGAAATCTCCAGGAATTTCCCAACCTGGAGTTGGCAACCCTATCTCTTTCCCAGCCAACCATCAACCTACCTTTATCTGCTCCCCTGACTTCAGCTTTCCATCTCCTCCTCCCTCCCTGCAGCTTTTACCTAGGAAAAGTACAGTCTTTCTCCACAGTGGGGACCAAAGCAGCTTACATCATTCACCTCTCCCCCTTTTGATCTGCACAACAACCCTGTGAGGTAGGTTACACTGAAAGTCTGTGACTGGTCTGAAATCACCTACTCAGCTTCCACAGCAAGAACCTGGGTCCGGCAGACCCAGTGCTGAAGTGCTTACTGCTACGCCACACTGGCTGTGGTATCACCTGGTATCACAACTGAACTCCAGACAACAGATCTCTCCCCCCCCCACCTTTTTACTGACAGAACCAAGCTTGGTTGCCCAGCAACAGCCACTGAGGGGAAGGTAGGGTTGCCAGCTCTGAGTAGGGAAATACCTGGAGATTTGGGGGTGGATCCTATGGAGGGCAGGGTTTGGGGAGGGGAAGGACTCAGCAGGGTATAATACCATAGGGTCTACCCTCCAAAGCAGCCATTTTCTCCAGGGGAACTGATCTCTGTCATCTGGAGATCAATTGTAACAATGGGAGATCTCCAGGTCCCACCTGGAGGTTGGCGACCCTAGGGGAAAGAGAGCTGCACAGTAGGAGGAGAAGAGAATGGTTTGATGGCCACTAGCCCACCTCAGTAGCCAGCCAGCCATGGAGGAGCCAAGCAGGAGAGGCTTCTTCGCTAGGAGAGACAGCTGTTTTGGCAGTTTATTCTGACAGGGGGAACAGTGGCCAAGCTGGCAGTGAGTGGGAGAGAGGCATGCCAATGGCATGCAAGTACTCTTGAGTGGCAGTTGACAGGCCAATGGCTGATGGAGTGCACAGCACAGCCAGTGGGGAGCTGGAGAGGGCCAATATGTTAGGGCTTTTATACATACCAGATGAAATGAAACAGAACCTTTGGAGGCACTTACCCCATTCAGATGTTTAGATAGGAGTCCAGGAGCATTTAGACCAGCAAGATTTTCAGGGTATGAACTTCCAAAATCAAAGCTCTCTTCGTCAGTTATCTTGGTATCTGACCAAGGGAGTGTTGACTCTTAAAAGCTCACCCCCTCCCCGTTTTATTTATTTATCAAGTGTATATCCTACTCCCTCTCCCCAGAATAGGATTCAGGGTGGCTAACAGCATATAAAATACCCCCAATAAAAACAATACAAAAATACAATAAATAATCTTGAAAATATAAAACAATTAAAAATCTGTCCCCATTAAAATCTATCCACTATCAAGCAGGCTAGGATGCATGGATGGTGAAGACACAGCTGAAGCATACCAGCTGCCTGGTGGATCACAATCACCCAAAGACTGCCTGAAAAAGAGCTGCTGCCTTGCATGCC
Source organism: Gekko gecko (assembly GCA_029375565.1). Classification (NCBI taxonomy): domain Eukaryota; kingdom Metazoa; phylum Chordata; class Lepidosauria; order Squamata; family Gekkonidae; genus Gekko; species Gekko gecko. Next base: position 43,050,646 of record JAPDNY010000006.1, read on the forward strand.
CTTTGGAACCTAGGGGGGGACCTTCAATAAATGCCAAGATGAAGATCAGAGAAGATGGGGAGGATCATGCTGGGGAGAGGCGGTCCCAAAGGTATGAGGGTCTCAGGCCATCTAGGGCTTTAAAGGTAAGTACCCACACTTTGAATTGGCACCAGAAACTAATTGGAAGCCAGTGCAGCTGACATAGGATATGTGTTATTTGCAATGACCAGGACACTCCTGTCAGCAATCTGGCAGCTGCGTTCTGGATCACCTGCAGTTTCCGAAGGATCTGCAAAGGTAGCCCTTCATATAGCGCATTACAGTAGTCCAGTCTTGATGTGATTGTTGAGTGAATTACCATGGCAGGGTCCACCCGATAGGGAGCCCGATGGCAGGCCCAGCATATTTGGCAAAACACAGTCTTTGTCACCGAGGACACATGTTTGTCCATGGAGAGAAAAGAATTGAGCCATACTCCCAAATTCCTGACAGAGATGACCCAAGAAATACGGACCCCATCAATGGTCAGTAGAAGTGGCCACCCCAGTGGTCTCGGCTTCTGCAGTCACATGATCTCAGATGGATTTAGCTTCAACCAGCTCTCACCTAGCCATTCCACCACTGCATCCAGGTAGGAGGCCAAGACTGGAATTCCAGCTACCAGTCATTCCTCAAATAAGAGGAAGAGCTGGGTGTCATCTGCATATTAATGGCACCCCACTTCAAACCTCCCAACAATCTGGGCCAGAGACCACATATAGATGTTAAATAACATTGGGGAGAGAATTGAACCCCCTGGAATTCCACAGGTTATTTTAAAATTTTTTCCAATTTATACCCTGCCCAGGCAGGTTAGGGGCTGTGCTGATGACCTCTCTCCACCTATGATTACCCTCTGGGACCGACCCTGGAGGAATGAGGAGAACCAGCTCAAGGCCGTATCCCTCACAGCCTGGGAGGCTAGGCAGTTGACCAGGGCCAAGTGGTCTACTCTGTGTTGAAGGCAGCTGACAGATCCAACAGGTTCAGTAGCGCCATCCCACCTGCATCAAGATGTAAGTGAAGATTGTCAGCTAGAGTGACCAGACCTGTCTCAGTCCCGCACCCTGGCCAGAAGCTGGATCAGAAGGATCTAGGGCAGACATCTCATCCAGGAACTCCTGGAGTTGTTCAGCAACTGTTCACCCAACCACCTTTCTCAGAAATGGAAGATTAGATACTACTGCGTAGTAATTGACTACATTCCCCTCATCCAACAATGACTTTTTCGGGAGGGGGTGTCACCACTGCCTCCTTGAGGGAGCTAGGGAAACAGCCCAGGGAGAGTGAGAGATTTGTAATGTCTCCCAAGGCTCCTCCTACCACTTCTCTGGAGGCTTTCACCAACCAAGGTGCTCCTGGACTCCTATCTAGCTGTTCTACTGCAGACCAAGACTGAAACAGGTACAGACACTGAGGGAGGCAGTGACAAGTTTTTCAAGAGGTGGAGGAACAGGTGCTTCCTTCTACCACACACAGGCTGATTCTGCATTGGCTTTTCCCTCCGTTGTTTTAGGAAACCCAGGTTGGAACAGAAATTCCCCTCTGGAGTGCATGCTGCTTTCACTTTCTTTGATCATCGGGGTTTTGGTAGCTTGCACTCTCCATGCCACTCTCACTTCCTTTTATCATCGGATTTTATTGTACCTTTTGCATAGATTTATGGCCGTTTAGGGGTGACTTTGCAGTACGTTGCCCCAAGGAATTTGAATGTGGTTTTGAGCTGCACATTTTCCTCCCAGTTGAGAAAATGTGGGGCGAATGCTACATGCATGCAGAATCGCCCACGGTCACGCACGATCTCTTTTTACTGAGGTGTCAGTGCGAGGCGCCATGCAGCAGCACACATCATTTGGGCGACAGAGGGAAGGGGGCGCTCCTCCTCCGCCACCTCGCAACGACTGTTGGTGCCTCACAGGGCAGTCCTACAGAGTTAACTCTTCTAAGCCCGCTACTGACTTAGAAAAGTGTCGCCTTGCTGGTTTATGAGACCAATGTAACCGTGCAATCCTCTGCCTCATTGTTCCAGGCTGCCCACTGACACCAATAGGTTGAGGCCGGACACCAATAGGTTGAGATTCAGCATTTGTTGTTCAGTCGCACAGTCGAGTCCGACTCTTCGCGACCCCATGGACCAGACCACGCCAGATTCAGCATAGGACTGCACAATTTTAACCGGTCCTGAGTAAACCGGCGCTGTGTGGCGGACAGAGATGCCTGGATCGATGACAGATAGATATATAGACAGGCAGGCTTGGGAGAGAGACGACTCCTCTTCAAGTCCAGGGGCGCCAGCCGGTGTCTCAGCTTAGTCTACCTCACAGGCTTGTTGCGAAAACAATACCGCTGTTGCCGGGAAGAAACCCCGCCTGAGCCCCCTCGGCCAAATCGGAGCGAAGGGCGTCCCCCGAAGAGCGCACGTGGGGTGCCAAGCCTCTCCTGCCTCGCCGAGAGGGAGCTCCGTTCCCCCTTTCGCTGCCGGACTGCTGCTGAACTCAGCGCATCCTGCCTGCAGAAGCAGGATCTCCCGAGGGATGGGGTGGGAGTGATGGATGGGAACGGGGCGGGGGCCTGGCGGAGCACAGCTCTCACCCCCCCCTCCCCGCCGCCTTCCCCGGCCTGCACGCGCCCTCCAGCTTCCCAGCAGGGGTTCCTCCGGAGGAGAAGGGATCTCCTGATTGGCCGGAGGGCAGGCCGGGGCCCCCCAGATAAAGTGCGAGCGCGGCGCCAGGCGAAGGAAGAGGGGGAGGTGCCGCCGCCGGTTGCCTTCCCTGCACTAAGCGCAGGAGCTGGGCGAGCGGTGCGATCGCCCGCAAGATGGGCAGCAGAATCACTTTCTTTGAGGTGGGTGTCCCGGCCGGCGGGCGGGCGGGAGGGGGCCGCGCTGGCGGGGGAAGGGCTCCGAAGGGGTGTGCTGCTGCTGGGTGATCCAGGTCCGCCGGCTTGTGGCTGCTTGGTTGGCGGGCTCTTTCCTCGGCAGCTTCTGATGAGCAGGGAAAGGAAGAGCAGGCTCTCTCTCTATCTGTCTCTCTCTCTCTCTCTCTCTCTCTCTCTCTCTCTCTCTCTCTCTCTCTCTCTCTCTCTCCCTCTCCCCTCCCTCCCTCCCCACGCCGCCGCCGCTCATCTGCATTGGAGCTCGCAGGAAACCACCCAGTCCCGGGCAGGTTCTTTCAGAAGTAAGTCTCACGGTGACCAGTAGGGCTTATTCCCCCCCCCGGCCCCCGTCTTAGGCAGACCTGGGACTTCGAGTCCTCACCCATTGCAGGTTCTAACTAGCTTAACACAACTAGTAAACGATTTCTCTCTATGTTTTTTTTTAAACTAGGGTTTAATTTTTTACAATTATCTTCCACCCTGTACTTCCTGCGTGTTATGGCCCTTTGACCCTGCTGTTGGGTTGTTTATGCCCCTACATAAATAACTGTCCAGTGAGGCGCCACTCATAGCATTGGAGAACGGGGTCCACAAAAGCTTGTGCTGGACTAAAATGCTGCCACTGTTACATTCCTTAGTTTCGGTGACATGTGAACTAGTTCGAAGTATGTCAGTGTATGACTGTCAGAGATGTAGCAGGATCTCTTTAGGACACCCAGGGCATCTCATTCTGAGTTTATCTGTGTACTTCTCCTGGGGTGGCTGTTTACTACTAAGAACTGCCAGTTTTGGAAGCAATCTGCCTTGTGCTATCTTGGCTCTCTGTGTACTGGTGTGTTGATTTTGTTCAGGTGGCTTACTGCAAAGAAAGTGGAGGATGTTGAATTTCTTTCACTTACAAGAACACCTAAGAATAGGACTCTGGAGAGACAGCATATAAATTCCCTACATAAATACAAAAATAATAGGAAGGGCAGAATATAAAGGCACATAGACCATCCTGCCCTACAGTCTTTATGCTCCCTGGTGGCTGGATTATTTGAACTGGTTTATTCTGAGATCAGCTCTCCACACCTTTCCACATCCCTTACAACCAACAGCGTATATAGAAGACAACTCATATTTCTGAGTGGATCACTGTTCCCCATAATACTGCTAGTCACAAGGAGATGTCATAAATATCTTGGAGGAGATACGGCAAGTAAGAAATTCAGCTGCCCTTCTACATCCCTTTCCATTAACAGCATACAACTCTTTTATTCCTATATTAGTATCAGTTATTTCAGCAATTAGAATATTTGTGACTATTCCATGGCACCACAGCAGCTTAGCCAACAAGTTCAAAAACTGGTGCTCAGGATTCAAAGACTGGTGGTTATGACATGCCCAGTTCATATTTTCCTTAGCCTGTACACATCCCTAAAACAGTTTCCACCTTACAGGTGGGATGGTAAGTAGGTAAGTCTTGACGACAAGTTGAGAACCCAAAGGAATTGATGGTAGGTGGTAGAGATAAACAATGGGGAAGTTCTCCCCCTCCCAAGCCAAATATTGCACTCCAGGATACTATAAGACATTATGGGCTTGAGCAGGCTGAGTTACTCCTCTCTTCTCCATTTACCCCCTTTAACTGTCACTAAACTGATCTCACCACTCTGTGTCTCTTACAGGGCAAGGCATTTGTCATCAGGTAATGGGGGGGGATTTTTCTCTTTCCTAGCAGTCTGAATGAATAGCCCAGCTTAGCCTGGGCTCATCAGAGCTTGGGAGGTAAGCAAGGTTAGCCATGGTCAGTACTTAGACAGAAAATCACCATGGAAAACTGGGATTGCTATGCAAAGGGAGGCAATGACAGACCATCTCTGCTCTTCTCTTGCCTGGCATGCCCTGTGGATAGGGTTACCACGGCACCTTCTTCTTCTTAAAAAGATCCAAACTAATATTTTTCTGCATACCCAGCAGGTACAATGGGTGCCCTGTTTTCATCTTACTGATAAGCAATTGACCACTAGGCTTTAGTATTAGAGGAAGTGATTACGTTCTGTCTGACTCAATGATATTCAATATCTTGGAAAATTTCAAATGCTTTTTTGGGTTCTGACTGGCAGGTTTAAAAGATTATGTCATCTTAATAGATCACAACAGCTTAATCATGTAAAATATCTCTGTAGAAATTACACTTGGCACACAGTGTTGAGTCAAAAAATATGTTCTGTCTCCTAGTTTTATGATACTAAAAAAGCACATAAGTGAAATTGGAATAGCATTGCTTTCCCATTTTTGAGCCACTCCAGGCTGCAAGATAAGCATTCACTACATATTCATCCATGCCAGAGAAATGAAAATTATGCCATAACAGATGGCAAAAACACTCGGCAGTAGCTTAACAAGAAGTACTTGCTTTGCGGCCTTCATTTTTGAAATCTTCAAAATATGGTACAGGGGACTGAAGTTTCCCCATATTCTGGAACAATACTCAATTCATAGGTATTTTCCTGACCAGTGTTCCCTCTAAGCTGAGTTAGTGTGAGCTAGCTCACAGTTTTTTAGCCTCCATCTCACACATTTTTGTCTTCATTAAGGAAGGACAGCTCCAGAGCAAACGAAATTATGCAATAGCCAAATCTCTTGCTCACAACTTTAAGGCTTACAGTAGCTCACATTGTTCCTGACATGCATATTTCAGGTGCTCGTGAGGAAAAGTGGAGAAAGAATGAAAAGTAACATATTTTTCTCCACAAAGAATCTAATCATTCACTCATCTGTTTTTTCATCTTTTTTTTTTTTTTTGAAAAAACCCTCCTAAAAAGGAGAGGAGTTTATTCTTTTTATGGAAAAAGGTAGGGTATATAGAGGGATAAAGAAAAGAGCGGAGTGAGTATTCTGTTAATAAAGGTTAGTTTAAATCAGTGTAAATACAGTTTTTGGCAGTCACCGTGATTAGAGAGTCTTCTTTCCATCTAACAAAGGTTCAAAATAACTCTGTTAATGAGGTTAGTAATGTCCTTTGGGGTTAGTTGTTAATCAACTCCTTCTTGACGCCTCCCGAACAGTTATTTCTTAATTTGTCTTCCTTTGGTGTCCCTCAGGTTGTAGGAAGGACCTCCTTTGATTTTCACTTCTCCCGCTCCGGCACCTCCCTCCTCTGAGCCGCTGTCATCCTCACTACTCAAATCTGTCCACGTTGCGAGTGCTGCCTCTTCCTCTGAACTGGCGTGTCTCTTCAGAAATTCTTGCACCTTGAAGATGGAGTCAATCTTTTCTCTTTTATCCTTGTACTTGAACAAAAGGCCTTCAGGGAAGGTCCATCTGTATATGATCTGTTTTCTTTGTAAAAAGGTGGTCAATCCTTTATAGGCTTTCCTTTTCATCCGGATTTCGTAAGGCACATCTTTCAATGTTCTAATAGTCTGCTCCCCAATTTTCAAGGGCACCGCTGAAACTGCACGCAAGATTTGATCTCTGGTACTCTGCTTAACAAACTTGACAACCACCTCAGCTGGCAGATTATTCTTCTTTGTAAATGTGGAGTAGGCCCTATAGACCTTATCCATTTCTTCTTTTAGTTCACGTTGATCTCTGCCAGTCGCAGGTGCCAAGGCATTCGCAAGTATAGATCTGAGATCTTCCTTCTCTTCTTCTTTAATGCCCTGAAATCGGAGGGTCAGATTCGATTTCTCCAATTGCAACATCAAAATTCTTTTTTCTTGTACATCCTGATGTTTTTCTAACTTATTGACCCTTTTCTTCACTTTTCCGATGTCTTCCGACGAGACCAAACATTTCTGTGTGATCTCTTCCATCTTCTTTGACGTTTCTGTTAGTTGCTTCTGTTGACTATTGAGAACACCTTCCATATTAGTTAAGGTTTCGCTGATTTTCTGTATTTGGACCAGCAGAGGGTGCAGTAGCTCGCTTGTCTGTTGACTGACAGTCGGCTCTGGAGGGGAATACCCGGACCGGAAGTCCCGCCTCCCTTCTTTTCCGTTTTCAAAGGGACCTTCTTCATGGCCGACATTTCTTGTATTTGTTTACTTTATAAAAGTTCGTGACGCGTCGCTCAGGAGACCTGCTAACTCTTTCGCTTCACTGGCACCCCAAAGGTAATTTCACCAACCCTTCTTCCCTTTCGTCCCCCTTAGCTTTCTTATACAAGTCCCGCTTCACAATGGGGGGGGGGATTCCCCCTCCTCCCAGACACTTATTCGCTTACGGGGGAAGGGCTCGGGTTTTCGCTTCAGATTCAGACCTCCAACTCACGGTTCACTGCTGTTTCTTCTTTTTGCTTTAAATCATCGCTGTTCCTCACTCCTGGTGGAAATCGGTGGCGTTGCTAAGTCCCATAGCGGGCACGCCGCAGCGGGGCCGATTGGGGCGGGGAGAAAGCCTCAATTTCCCGGCTGTCTGCCGGCAAAGAGGCTACTCCCCAAGCGCCCCCGGTTCGGAGCCTTTGCCTAAGGCTCACTAGGGTCTTTCGCACATGCGAAGACCCCCCCTAACTGCGCGTGGGCTAACCGCCTCCGGGAGCACCCCGAGAAGCGGCTGCCATTCACAACGCCAAAAACCGAGACCCATCTGTTTTTTCATCTTGGCACATTTTACTCACCTGTTAGGAAACTGGCTTCCAAGCTATTTGTTTCCCAATTTGTTGCCATTTTCATGACTTCTGACCGGTTTTGACCTGCAAACTGTAAAATTTCAGCCCTATCTAGATCCTTCCACAGTGGGTACTCATTTAGAAATGCTGCCCCCCAGTGCAGGGTGAATTTTACAGAGGTTTTGGCCTGGCAACAGAAAAGAGGTGAGGTGAGGTGAACTGTAGAGGAGGAGGGAGAGAAAAGAGAGTGCCTGAGGGAGAGAGTGCTGAGGTATTTTCTGAGGAGGTGCCTCATTTTTACTGAAGAAACACCAGAGAAGACCATGTTATGTTATTTATAGTTTGCCTTTCTCACTGAGACTCAAGGCAGATTATGCACCATAAGTCAATACAAGCAACAAGTTGGGACACCCAGTAAACAGTAATAGGATTAGAATTGCAGAGATCTGAAACCAAGTAGAAATCTAAAAACAGGTTAGTATTAACATGATATGTTAAATGATGCAGACATTACATAGTAGGATAATATATATATAGCAATGTAGTACATAGCATATACACTATTATAGTCTAAAATCCCTTTCCCTTCATTAAAGCATCTTTTGGAATCATTTCATTACACTGCAGCTCTATTATCAGTGTAAAAAAGCCCTCCTGAATAATTCAGTTTTGCATAGTTTGCAGAATGCCAGGAGAGTGGAAGTCTTCCTGACCTCATCAGGCAGGCCATTCCACAAGGTGGGAGCCACGACAGAGAATGCATGCGAGCAGGTAGTTTTTGATCTTGCCTATTTGCAGGGAAGTACCTGCAGAAGGCCCTGATCAGATCAACAAAGCTGTCATGGCAGAGCATAGGCGGAGAGGCAGTTATGAATGTCACAGCCTCTCCCCTTTCCTTAACCATAGTTAGGGGATCAAGAGTGTCACTTGTGCACTACCCCATTGACTGGCTCTGAGGATGAAAGAGTGGAAGACAGACCATGACAAGGCTGTGGGAAGGCTGCAGCAAGACCACCTGCAGTGTGGTAAATGTTTTCTGCAAGCCTGGATTACCCGTTCAAAGATTAAGTCACAATATAATGGGTTGGAGCCAATGACTCCCTTTTGCCAACACTCTCTTCTTTGTTTTAGAATACCTCTTTGTCAGTTAGAGGAAGTTTTAGTGAGAGAGAATCATTGGATCCAACTTAATGTGTCCTGTGTCAGCAACAAAGAGACCGGGAAAATGGGGAATGCCATTTCTAGCAGACACGCTCAGATTCATTGCTTTCTGCCATCATTTTCTGAATATGTACTGATTTCTACTTACCACATCTTTGACTTCAGGTTTGATTCCCCAACCTCCACATGCAGCTGCTGGTGTGGCCTTGGGTCAGTCACAAGTTCTCTCAGAGCTGTTCTCTCAGGAGCAGTAGTCCTTAAGAGAGCTCTCTCAGCCCCATCTATTTCACGGGGTGCCTGTTATGGAGAGGGGAAGGGAAAGGAGATTGTAAGCCGCTCTGAGACTCCCAAGTGAAGGGTGGGGTATAAAGCCAATCTCTTCTTCTTTTTGACTGCCTTTTCAACTTTTTCCTCTGTTCATGAGCACTTTGTCTATTACATGTGAAGCATCTAAGAAGCTGGTTTTATTTATTTTATTTATACCTTGAATTTCTTAATTGTCCAGTCCTTGCTATCGCAAGGCTCTGGGCAATGTACAATATCCATAAAAACATAGCATGATAAAAACAACAATGAGGTTGGCTGAAGAGTAGCCACCTTCTGCTTCCTCGGTGCTTTTGGGACTTCTCATCCTGTAAGAAAATGTTGCTCAGACACTTTACAGGAAGAGACCTCTACAAGTATCCTGCTTGAACTCTGACGCTGCTGGATATGGATGCCAACTCTTGGATAGAAAATTACTGGACAGTTGGCAGGGTGGGGTAAGGCTGGGGAAGGGCTTCAGTGGGGTATAATGCCATGGAGTCTACATTCTGAAACAGCCATTTTCTCTGGGGGAACTGTCTCTGTTGTTTGGAGATGAGCTGTAACTCCAGGAGATCTTCAGGCCCCACCTGGAGGCTAGCAACCCTGTTGCTGGAATTAGGGTTTACAGGTCCTTCCTGACCACCAGTGGGGAATTAGGGTAGGGTTGTCAGATATAGGTTGGGAGACTTCTGGAGATTTGGGGATGGAGCTTGGGGAGGACGGGGACTCAGTGGGGTACAATAACATAGAGTCCATCCTCCAAAACATCCATTTTCTCCTGGGGAACTGATCTCTGTAGTCTAGAAATGAGCTATAATTCTGGGGGATCTCCAGGTCATACCTGGAGGTTGGCATCCCTAGCTGGAAATCTACTACTTGCTGTTTTTCAGACTTTCCTTGTTTGTAGGTTCCAGTGCCAGCCATTAAGGAGCTGGTTTTCTTCCCTCATGCTGACTTTGGTATTACTCAGTATATTATTTTGCTATTGTTAATACTCTTTATGCCAGAACTCCCAGTTCTATTTCTCTCTTCCCTGCCTTTAAATAAAAGTTGTGTTTAAGCATTACTTCAAGTTTGAATGTGACAACAATTTCCCTGTGATCACTAACAGGCCATTAACTGTCCCTTCTTAAATTGAAGGATTATAGTTTGTAATTTCTCACAGGAATGGTGATGAGATGTGGCCTTCACCTCTTTAGGAATTCTCAGATCTGAGAATTATTTAAGAGAAGTCCCACAAATGTCTATCAGATTCTGTAAATATGTCGTTCCCATGTCATGACCGATGCTTCCCTCGCATCCTCTGGCCAAGTGGTATTCAGAATCGTTGCTATGCATAAAAGTCCTTTTGAAATTCTAAAACATTTAGCTAGCCAAAAAAAAAGGACTCTGAGGTGCTGTAGCACGTTGAGTAAGAAAAAACTTTAAAATTATGAGGCCAGTTTAATGGCAAATAGTACTTCTGGGTTCTTTTCCGTTAAGAGTACAGATGGTAGAACAGAGTCTAGTAGCACCTTAAGGACTAACAAAATTTGTGGTGGGGTGTGAGCTCACTTCTTCAGATCTCATACCCTACCACGGATTTTGTTAGTCTTTAAGGTGCTACTGGACTCTTTTCTACTGCTACAGACAGGCTAACATGGCTACCCATCTTCATTTATCTCCATAGAGAGGATGGTTTCATTCACCAAATAAATATGTTATGATATCTTGCTATCAAAACTTTCCACAATATTTGTCCCTCCCTTTCCTCCCTGCAATTATGAAGGCTTAGAAAATTATTGTTAGTGAAAGATGAATTATTTGGATGTTTAAAGTTGTGGGCTATAAAGAAGTCATGCTAAGTATATTCAGGTTTTTCCCAGCTAAAGAAAGCATAGAAACCCCACAGTGTGTGGAGGAAAATACTAAACCCAGGCATAATAAACCCAAAGCCAACAGAGGCAGATAGATTGGCAACAATGGCACAAATTAGCAGCACTTAAATTGAACTTTCTGCAGTGTTCCCCATCAGACCTTGAATTCTTGTGAGATATTTTAGCAGGATAATATTTATTTATTTATTTAGATTTATATTCCATAAGAACATAAGAGAAGCCAGTGTTGAATCCGACCAATGGCCTATCCAGTCCAACACTCTGTCACACAGTGGCCAAAAATACTAGGTGCCATCAGGAGGTCCAGCAGTGGGGCCAGGACACTAGAAGCCCTCCCACTGTTGCCCCCCCCTTGCTCCAGAGTCCCTGTTTATACCTTGTGGCTAATAGCCACTGATGGACTTTCATATGTTTATCCAATTCCCTCTTGAAGCCATCCGCGCTTGTAGCCGCCACCACCTCCTGTGGCAGTGAATTCTATGTGTTAATCACTCTTTGGGTAAAGAAGTACTTCCTTTTATCTGTTCTAACCTGACTGCTCAGCAATTTCATTGATTGCCCACGAGTTCTTGTATTGTGAGAAAGGGAGAAAAGTACCTCTTTCTCTACCTGCTCTATCCCATGCATAATCTTATAAACCTCAATCATGTCACCCCACAGCCGTCATTTCTCCAAGCTAAAGAGCCCTAAGCGCTTTAACCTTTCTTCATAGGGAAAGTGTTCCAACTCTTTTATCATTCTGGTTGCCCTTTCCTGCACTTTTTCCAAAGCTATAATATCCTTTTTAAGGTGTGGTAACCAGGACTGTACACAGTATTCCAAATGAGGTCACACCATTGATTTATATAGGGGCATTATGATATTGGCTGACCTGTTTTCAATATCCTTCCTAATCATCCCCAGCATAGCATTGGCCTTTTTATTGCAGTTACACACTGTCTTGACATCTTCAATGAGTTATCTACCACGACTCCAAGATCTCTCTCTTGGTCAGTCTCTGCCAATTCGGACCCCATCAACATGTATTTATAGTTAGGATTTTTGGCTCCAGTGTGCATCACCTTGCACTTGGCCGCATTGAATCCCATTTGCCATGTTGACGCCCATTTGCCCATCCTCGACAGATCCATTTGGAGTGCCTCACAATTCTCCCTGGTTTTCACCACCCTGAACAACTTCGTATCATCTGCAAATTTAGCCACTTCACTGCTTACTCCCAACTCCAAATCATTAATAAACAAATTAAAAAGCATCAGACCAAGTACTGATCCCTGTGGTACCCCATTGCTTACTACCCTCCACTGAGAAAATGGCCCATTTATACTCACTCTCTGTTTCCTATTAATTAGCCAGTTTTTGATCCACAAAAGGACTTGTCCTTTTATCCTGTGTTTTTTGAGCTTACTTAGGAGACTTTGATGAGGAACTTTATCGAAAGCTTTCTGGAATTCAAGGTAAACAATATCTATTGGGTCCCCCTTGTCCACATGGTTGTTCACTCCCTCAAAGAACACTAACAGGTTAGTGAGACAAGATCTTCCCTTACAGAACCTATACTGAGTCTGCCTCAATAGTTTTTGTTCATCAATATGCTTACTAATTCTTTCCTTAATAACAGTTTCCACCAATTTACCCAGTATCGTTACCAGACTGACTGGCCTGTAATTTCCCATATCTCCTCTGGAACCCTTTATAGAGATGGGAGTGACATTAGCTACCTTCCAGTCCTCAGGAATGGAGGCAGATTTTAATGAAAGATTACATATTTTTGTCAGGAGATCCACAAGTTCACATTTGAGTTCTTTTAGAACTCTCGGATATATGCCATCTGGACCTGGTGATTTATCTGTTTTTAAGTTGTCTATTAGTAGTAGGACCTCCTCTCTCGTCACCTCAATCTGACTCAGGTCTTTCAACACCCCTCCCGAAATCAGCGGTTCTGGAGTGGGCAAGCACTTCTCATCTTCCATAGTGAAGAGAGAGGCAAAAAAATGCATTCAGCTTCTCAGCCATTTCCCTGTCATCCTTCAGTACTCCTTTTACCCCTTGGTCATCCAAGGGCCCCACTGCCTCCCTGGCTGGTTTCCTGCTTCTAATGTATTTGAAGAAAGTTTTATTGCTGATCTTTATATTTTTTGCTATATGCTCCTCATATTCCCTTTTTGCCTGCCTAATCACAGACTTGCATTTTATTTGCCACAACCTGTGTTCCCTTTTATCAGCCTCACTGAGACTAGCTTTACACCACTTAAAGGAATTCTTTTTACCTTTTATAGCTTCCATTACTTTGTTTGTTAACCATGCAGGCTTTTCTCCATACCTATTTGTTCCTTTCCTAACCTGTGGTATATATTTTTCCTGAGCTTCTAGGATTGTAGTTTTAAATAGTTTCCAAGCTTCCCCAATGGTTTCCTCCTCATATGTCTCCTCATATCAGAGAAGTTACCCCTTTTAAAGTTAAAAGTGGTTGTGTTAGTCTTTTTGACCAATTCCCTATTTATACAAATGTTGAACTCAGTAACATTATGGTCATTGTTCCCAAGAGGTGCAGTCACTTTTACATCTCTCACCAGGTCTTGGGTGTTACTTAGGACCAAATCCAGGATCGTCTCTCCCCATCTGCTCCATAGCACAGTCATTGAGAGTGTCTAGAAACTCAATCTCTTTTTCCCGACTAGAACACATATTGACCCAATCAATGTGTGGTTAGTTAAAATCACCTATCACAACACAGTTTTTTTGTATAGCCACTATTTTTAATTCATTCATCATTTTATAATCCTCCTCTATCTTTTGATCTGGTGGGCGATAACAAACTCCCAGTGTTAAGTTTCCTTTTGGGCCCACTATTTCAACCCATAGCATTTCCAGAAGCGAATCCAATTCTCTTACCCTCTCAGTCTTACTGGACTGTATACCCTCTCTGACATACAGAGCCACCACACCTCCAACCCTTCTCCCCCCATCCTTCTGATATAATATATAACTGGGAATCACCGTATCCCACTGATTTTCTTCATCCCATCAAGTTTCTGAAATACCCACAATGTCTATTCCCCCCCAACACCAAGCACTCCAACTCCCCAATTTTACCTTGGACACTTCTAGCATTTGTATAGAAACACCTATAATTTCCCATAGATGTTAAGCCTGCAACCTTCCTCTTGCTGTCTTGAGACCGTGTCAGGCAGTCCATATCACTAGCTACAGTCTCAGTGGACAATTCCAATCTACCTCCCTGCAGAAAAGCAATTCCGCTCTCCCTGTGAATGGGCTCAGAGCGGATCATATCATAAGTAGATAAAAACATACATTAATAAATATATAGCAGTATTTAAAACAATTAAATAATACAATTTAAAAACAACTAACAGTGTGTAACCACAAACACAATTTCTGCTGGACTGATTGGATCTAAAGATCTTCTTAATCTAGGTCGAATAATGATGACAGGCTTCAGTAGAGAGGTCGGCTCAACCAAAGGCCTGATGGAACAGCTCTGTCTTACAGGCCTTGCAGAATGATAATAAGTCCCACAGGGCCCTGATCTCAAGCAGGAGGTTGTTCCATCAGGCCGGAGCTGGGGCCAAAAGATCCCTGGCACTGGTCGAGGCTAGACGGATGTCCCTTGGGCCAGGGATCACCAGTTGATGTTGATCAAGCGAGCACAAGGCTCTCCAGGGCACATATGGGGAGAGGCGGTCCTGCAGGTATGTTGGTCCTTGGCCGTGCAAGGCTTTAAAGGTCGAAACCAGTACCTTGGAGCAGATCCGGTACTCAATCGGTAGCCAGTGCAAATGGTTTAGCACTGGTTGGATATGTGTGTGCACAGGCGACACAGTCAGCAAGTGCACTGTTGCATTTTGCACCAACTGGCGTTTCCGGATCAGTTGCAAGGGCAAGCCCATGTACAGCGAATATAACATGAAGTCTGAATTTAAAATGAGTATCTTTGTGTATTTCACAAAGAATGCTCCTCTGTACAGTCAGCCTGCCGCCTGTGGATCCACCAAGCTGGACAACCGCCAACTGGTCATTTGTTATGGCCCACTGGGTGCTTGATGGCTTCTGCCATATATGGCTTTATTTGGCTTGGTGGATCATGACTTGTGTAGGCCTGCTTCACAGATTCCAAAGACAGGTTTTTCAAAGTACTGCTATTAAGTCAGCAGGAATTCACACATGTACACCTATACAATCTTAAGCTGGTAGAAGAGGTGATCTTACACCTCTTCTTGAAAATGCCTTATGCTTTGTAGAAAAAAACCCCACACTTCTTTTTCAAGCTCCGAAATAGGCCACTGTGGTATACAGCATTTCCAGAAGGAAAAGATTTGTTTTACTGTAAGTGAACAAAGTGAGCTTTTGCATTCTGAATAATTTATTTTTTCCTCAGCTGACATTAGTAGGTTTTTTCGCCTGTGTATTTTGCTGAGTTATTTTCAAAACTATTTGCTGTCATTAGTGGATTGTTACAGGTAGTAGGGAAATTGCAGAGCTCAGAAATGACAGCTTTGCTGAGTCATGGAACTCTTGGAACAAACAATATATTTCATTGCTACAGAAACTTATTTTCCAGAACAATGGCTTTTAAATGAAGTCTCAGCCAAATTTCTTACTGTCCTGTAAAGTGCATTTAACTGGCTTACGGCATGCATCCTGGAGGTGCCCATGGGATGGGATAGGATTGCTCCTAAGTCCTCCCCCTCTCCCATGTCAGCAGGTAGAAGAGGAAAAAAAATAACACTGGTATGATTGCTGGGAACTACTGCTGGCATGATCCTTGTGCTTTGGTGTTATAAGGAAGACACCTGGGTGACTTGCAGGGATGGCAGGGAGGGGTGAAGTAAGCTGGAGTTAGTCCCAGCTCTTCATGATGGGATAACATTATGCCTACGTTTTTTAAAAAATTTACTACTATTTTATCAGCGTTGGTGCTTTCCTGGTTTGTAAGCTGCCTTGAGTAATATTTTAGGTAGGTTCCACACAGTACAATTGTGGCATAATTGCCATCATCAGTTACATACATGTTATGGAGGTTTCAAACATTTTGAAGAACCAAGCTTTTTCTTGTTCTTTACTTGTTCTACTGTTTTTTCCTTTTGCTCATTTTTACATGTTTTCAGTTTTGTAAAATAGAAGTGCAGCCTTAATAGTATGGATGGTTGTGACATTCCGTGTTTGTTTGGCTTGGGTTTGCACAGGTCTTGTTATTTCTTTGTTATAATTATAGGTGGGTTGGTGAGCACACCCATGGCACCATTTTTATTTTGGTGGGAAAAGCCCACACACAGTAAAACACCACTGCCCTCTAACTGGTAGTGTGTTAAATTGTGAATATTCAAGGACTAACCCCACCCTGCCACTGTGCCCTGTCACCAGGCAAACTTAAAGAATATAGAGGCCAAAGATTTTACTATGAACTGGTCTGTTAGCATTTGGTAATTTACTGGGTGTTCGCCATCGGTGAGGTAAATAACTGGTGCCGATTATCTCTGCCACTGGAATGCTATGTAGACATTCCTGACCTGTCCCTTGCTCTGTTATTTAATCCATTATAACCTTGTCCATTCATATATACCAAGGAGGAGTCCAGAGGTAAACAAAAACAGAGCTTTATTTCCCTATATGGGAAAAGAAAGGTTTTGGTGTTTGGGAATAAACTGAATATAACTGTAGCTGCATAGAAGAAAGTATCACTATAGATAAATGGTTACAGAGACAGCCTGCTGGTTTATTGTATGAGAGTAAAACAGGCTAATTTATTGTGGGTTTTCCAAGGGTTTGGAGGGTTTTTTACACATACTTCAGTCTGTCCCTTAGATTCCCTTTCCCCAGGAAGACTAAATTTGAGAGTTTACTAATCAGTGTGTGCCCCTCCAGGGTACCACACTAGACTGAGTCTGCTTCTTCTTGAGAGTCAGGGCCAGCGTCATCCACCAGGGTTGTAAGGATCAGAACTTACAGATCTCGAGGCTTTCATTAAGTGTGACCAAGCTGTAAGATTTCACAGGTTAGTTGCAGCCTGTTTGGGCCAAGCATTAATAAAAAGCACCTGGTGGCCTTGACCAGCTGGCATAAGACGCTTTTATCTGGCTTCCAATGCCAGCTAACAACAGAAATTAATCTAACTATGCCCTGATTGGCTGAAGGGGGCTACCAAATGGGGGCAGCAGCCGCACCAGGGAGGACAGAGGTTGAGGCCTCTGCCACTGGACGCCGGAATGCTGAGGACTATTCCCGTTGGAGTGGACTCTCTTTCTTAAGCCTTTGGGTGAGAAAGCCAGGTCGCAAGACTGCCCCAGTGAAGGAAGCCAGCAAGGATCTAATGCTTCAGGCTCAGCCTCTGCCCAGAGCAAGTACAGTGTTGTTGTTTTTTGCCATTGCTGTAATCTGTGAGTGGTTTCTGCCAAGCAAACACTCTTCGTTATTTGAAAGATTCAAATAAATACAGAGGTATTTTTAATTTGCTGTGTTAGGAGTATCTGCTGAGCGTCTGTTGCATCCTCAAAGGGAACCCAGATGTAAAAGAGCCTCAAGAAAGGATCAGGACCCGGTGAGAACCCCAAAGCCCCCAGGTGGCTGTGAGCTCATCAGCACCTGAGAATGGGAGAGGGATTGTCTTTGGTCCAGACAAGGGCCCATGGTTTCTGGCAGGGCCCACTACTGCTGACTCTCTACCCTCTGATGCTGCACTCACACTCTTCCATTGCCTGAGTGTGACTGCTTTGTGTCACTTGTGCTCCCAGCTGTATGTGCTGGCTAGTGATGCCTGCTGGAGAATGGGTGGTGCACAAAGCGTCAGCATTCCTGGTGGCCATGGCCATCAGTGAAAGGGTGTGCTGGCAGTGTGGGCAGCTGTGACTGCAGGTGGTAGAAGGGCTTGTGAGTAGCCAGAGGAAAGATGCATAAGCTGGTGGGGGCATGCGGGTAGGTGGGCAAGAAAGGGGGGCTAGTAGTGGGCATAGAGGGCCCCCGAGTACTCTCTTCCCAGGGCCTCCAAAAATCTAGAACCGGCCCTGCTTCCTGTAGACAGATTATAAGATAGGGCTACTTGTAACCTGCCTGTCAATGTCTAGACCCTGTCTGAGGAGAATGACAATTAAATTCTGCTTTTCTACCACCACCTCTCCCTCCTTTCTCCCTCTGAGGCTTCCGAGGGCCCTGACTGGTCGTTTTTGGCTTCTCCACTGAACCAACAGGTTGAAAATGGAATTGGTTGATGGGGGGAGGGACGGACTTAGCCTTTTCTGTCAGAGTGGTATTTGTGATTACTCATCAGTACCTTGAGATGTCTGCATTGACATGGCTCTGGGGTATACCAAGAGGCAACTCCCACTGTGTTCTGGTTGATGGACATTTTCTTCCTTTTATTTGGGAATTTCCCCCCCGCATATTTTTCCCTCTCCCAGAATACTAGAACACGAGATCATCCAAAGAAGCCTTTAGGTAGTAGGTTCAGGACAGACAAAAGGAAATACTACTTTATACAGAGAGTGATTAAAATGTGGAATTCACTGCCAGAGGATATAGTGATGGTCACAGGAATAAGCAGCTTTAAAAGGGGATTAGATAGATTCATGGAGGATAAGTCTATCAATGGCTACGAGCCATGGTTAGTGTGGGGAACCTCCACATCCAGAGGCACTGAGCCTCTGAATCCCAGAGCCAGGCGGCAACATCAGGGGAAGGCCTCTGCCTGTATGCCCTGTTGTTGGCCCTTCAGAAGAACTGGTTGGCCACTGTGTGAGACAGGATGCTGGACTAGGTGGAGCACTGGCCTGATCCAGCAAGGCTCTTGTTATGTTCTTATGGAATAGTGAAGCATAAGAGCACTGAAAATGACACAATAACCGCAGTTGTTTGGATACGCCATTGTAATTTTTGATGTAGTTGATGCCACAGTAATGCCAACAGGACTACATTAAACAGCCCAAATATGGAAATGACCTTAGTAGAATAATAGGATAAAAATCAGTAAATTAATAAATAAATATATGAATCAGTCATGTCACACTGTTTGCAGTATATAAAGCTCAACCAGGGAAATACTGATCTTACCTATATTGAGATGTGTATCACACAGCTACACTAGCCTGCCTCTCCTATGTTTTGGAACTAAAAACACATACATTGAAACTAGTGTTAGTGCATGTTGAACAAGGGAAAATATTCCACAAACAAAGAAAAAGAAATGACAATCAGAAGAATAACATTTGTCTTCTCAGAACTCTCATAGTTCTGCCTCAGAGAGCTCCAGAAACAAAAAACCACCAGGACCTTTAAATTCACTTCTTCAGCTGAGGCTGCAGGGACAAGATTCACCAGACAGGCAAGCAAGAGAGGAGGCTTACTCCAAAACAAGACACCAATACCTCTTCCATACGTTTCCCCAAGCAACTCAGGAACAGAGATCAGTAAGTACAGTACACATTTCTGGGTGCTTTTGGTTATAGATATCTCCCATCTTTCTTCCTGCAATAGAAGGAAATTGGCTTAACAATCTTCACTTATTCAACAGGTAGCTGCAGTTTCTCCCACACCGAGGACACAAGGTAGGTATGCCCACAGGTAAACACCCACTGTATCTTGGTGAAGGAAGTAGGGAGCTCATCTCTCCATGTTGGTGAACATGAGTCTTCTCTGGCTGTTACCACTGTTGTTCAAATGTTTGTGACCTATTTTACTTTGCAGGGTATTGTCCAGAATGTATGGAATTGAACAAAAAGAAATTGCAGACAAGTTCAATGGAAAAGAGGGATGCTTGACTGAGGCCCGCAGAATGGAAGAACGCATTTCCCTCCTCCTCAGGCGATACCTCTTATGGAACAACTTCCATGAGCAACTAATCACAACAATTATCTGCTGCAGGCGCTGTCTGTTTATTCAGTGTTACCTCCAGGCTTGGCTCCCCACGGCAACTGGACGGTCATTCGGCATGCAAAGAGGCATAGTTGTGCCCCACGCCATCTGCCCGGTAGATCGCAAGCAGAAGTAACCAACAGGAAAACAGCTGTTCCTCTGAGAGTTGCCTTCTTTTTGTTCTAGCTGGACTTGTTATGTCTGCATCTGTCCTGTGGTTTTCATTGGTGCAAGAGTGCTAGATGAACAAAAAGTTTGGCAACCCCACTTTTCTCTAACAGTGTCAGAACTCACAATTGACATTGTTAAATAAAAAGTTGTGAGTGTTTTGGCTGTGTCTGTGGTTTTATGCTGGTTAATGTTGGGTGTGGGGAGTTCTCCACAATGCCCCACTGGAGCTGAGGGCCTGTACCTCACCATGGCCTTGCCGCAGGAGTACTTTCAAACAGAAGGGGGCAGAGACCAACAGTTAAGTGTGGTCTTGCTTTTTTTCACCTCCCAGCGATTCTTCAGCTATTTATGGGGTGATAATAAGCTGAGCAGTTGAACTACGGGGAGGAAGAGAGCAAAGAGTCCTGGTCCAATAATTAGCCATTAGCCGAGTGAAGACATGGGAGTAATTACTGTGGAGGGGGAAACAAAATGTGAGGTTACGTGCTACCGATTCTGACTGGCTAACATTGCTTCAGGTATGTGTTTCTTTTCTGTCCTTTACTCTGAAGACCATAGCTAGAGATTACATTCATGATCTGTATGGTAAAAGTGGGCCTTCACATAGGGCTCCTTCAGGCCTTGTCTGTTGTTCTTGGTTTGTATGGAAAAAGACTGTATCTTGGCCCTTGGCCCTAGGAGCCTTAATTCACTTTGTGGCTGTATGACTATGGGA
Organism: Gekko gecko; assembly: GCA_029375565.1. NCBI lineage: Eukaryota > Metazoa > Chordata > Lepidosauria > Squamata > Gekkonidae > Gekko > Gekko gecko. The sequence goes on from JAPDNY010000006.1 coordinate 43,071,230, forward strand.
TTACTCTGTGGAAGTCTTGGTTTCTAGTCTTACTTCCTCTTCAATTTTTTTTTAAAAATCTGTCTTCCTAAAGCAAGCCCAGCCTTGTAGGGCCACATGTGTATCATCACCTTTGAGTCTCAAATCCATGCCTTCTGTGTGCTATTACATATTAATTTCCACTGAGCTTGTGGTGGGTGTCAGGTGTATATTTGTTCTTAAGGCATTCATTTTTCTTTGTGCCTGTCTCCCTTGCAAAATGCAGATTCTTCTCACAGAGATAGCAAACATGTGTACACAGTGTCTGTGCAGAGGCATAGGTCCCACAGTAGTCTCAACCCCTTCCCTGGAGGAGCCTAAAAGTTCCTGAAGCACTGTGGCTTCTTCTGGCTGTGTATTCACTATGGAGGAATGTGTGTGCACTGAGCTGAATTAGAATCAGTTAGATTAATGGGCAGTGCCCTATGATGGATACTTTCTATATTTGATTGGTGCCTTCCATCCATAAGTATACTTGGCAGAGTTTCTGAGAGTACTGTAAAACTGACTGCCAGTGTTGCTGCAGTAGCTTTTGTTTCTACAGATATTGTGCTATTGTCTATGCTGTCTCAAGAGCATATGTTTGTTGCTATGTTAAGCTTGGTAGCTCTCCGTTGTAGTGGGACCATAGGATTAGGGTGCCCAAATTAGGGAGATTATACTTAGAATTTCTGTGAATGTTGAATGTTGCTACAAGGTGAAAGGTTTGCGTGTGGTGGTTCACTATGCATGTTTAAATGAATATCTCCATGCTGCTGGGTGTATATTGCCATCTAGTCACTGCTGACTAATGGTGACTCTGTGAATTAATGACCTCCAAAACGTCCTATCGTTAACAGCCTTGCTCAGCTCTTGCCTTTACAGAGCCTTAACAGAGTCAATCCAGCTCATGTTGGGTCTTCCTCTTTTCCTGCTGCTTTCACCTTTTCCTAGGATTCATGCTCCTACAAAGGACCAAAAAGAAGGCAGAAGAGTATGCAAAAATCAATGGAGCATTTTAAAGCAACCATTCAAACATGCCCACTAAAGTAACTAGCCCACAAAAAGTTCTGCTGATCTGCCTGTACATACCTTTGCATGTCAGTCGTTTGTAACACATTGATGGGGGGGGGACGACTCATCTCTTTCAGTTGACTGATCTTTGCTTCATTCTTACTCACTACAAACAATGAGACAAATGGCCCATTTTAAAGCAGCTTTTGGGGCTGTAAAGTGGCACCAGCCTTGTTACCTCAATTTGAAAGGAAATCTAGACACAGAACAGAGATCCTAACACAATGGAGTAAACTATGTGCATGAAGATGTCTCCTTTAAAGAGATGCTGAGTACTATCAGTTTTGACAGTGTTGCTTCCCCAGTTAGTGCAAGAAGAGGAAAAAAGTAGGAAGGATAGATTTTCCCTCCATAAATGTACACAACAAAAAACCTGATACAGCCAAGTGCTAGACACAGGATTTTCACAGCACCCTTTTACGCATTTGAAACACGGGAGACTGTGCCCATGGGTGGAGTCTCCTTCTCGATGTAGGGCCTGTATAATCACACCATTTCAGGATTCAGAGTTGTATTGAGCCGGTGTTCTTGGATGCTACAAGATCATTGCTGTTTTCTGCTTGTGATTTGCATTTAACATTTACACCTGCATTTATCACCTTCTTACTATTTTTATAATTTCATGGCTGCATTTTCCAAAAAGGTATTCTCACTTCTGTTGCTAGGCAAACCCTACAGGAAAGTCTAAGAACAAACCATTTGTAGGACTTGCTGCCTTACCATTTATGGGTGTATGCTAATAGCTAGACCAGCACATCATGCTGGCACTTGAACTGCCTTGTAATTGGGATTCTGCCAAGCGCAGCTAATATTTGTATTCTTATGTTTCTGTTTGTGTATGTATATTTATCATCTATCTATCAATGTACAGAGAGGTAAAAAGAGATGTAAGAAAAGGGGGAAAAAGGGGCCTTGTGCCCTACCAAGAAAAAGTTGTCTACCTTTAGAGAAGTTTATTTTATTGTACTGGAACATAAAAGTACTAAACCCAAGCACCTTTAGCCTACGTGGTACAGGTAAAGTTGCCTTCTCTTTGGCTCAACTTCTGTACCTTTAGTGCTATACAAAAGATAGCGACTGAAAAGGTGAGCTCTTCCTGCAGCAGAATCTCCATGCCTGGTAAAGCATTACCTGCTGCATTTCTGGCTGTCATACTCTAGAAGCCTCGCAAGAAAAAAAGAGATGGCAGCCTGGTGGCAGATAGCCTAAAAGTGCCATCTCTCTCCAAAAGGGGACTCTAGTCACAGGCATATCTCTGAAGGGCACAACTCCTCTTTTACTAACGGCTCAGAACCAGCATATGGAAATAGCATCCCAGCCATCCTTGGGTGAATCTGCCATATTCCTACCTAACCTACTCGTAAAGCATATTGAGTTGGATCTAGCCAGCTTTCCCACCACATCTCACCCAGTTCTGCTCCATACTAAAGTGTCCATCCCACATAGTTTCTGCCCATATGGGTCCCATCATCCTCAGCATAGCCTTTCTTGTGGGTCAGAGGGGCCTCCTCCTTTCTTTTTCACCAGCTGCAAAGCAAGTTGGATCAACCCACTGCTTCAAAAAAATGGCTCTAGAAAACTGTGGGGTAGTTTCTTCACCCTCATTAGGGCAATAGAGTCATCCGGTAAGTAAGGTGCTTGCAGTCATCATAGCTGTTTCTTCTGAAATTCAATTTCTTCATTTAAAATAATTATTCCGACACTGCCGACTGTAAAAGAAAGAGAAATCTTTCAGTAGGGGATCCATCTTTGGGAAGGGTGGCTTCTTATAACAACAGCATTTTTTTTTGACTCTATTATAATTTCAGATGCTCCTGGGTACAAGGAAACAAAATGCTAAATTGAATGCCAAGAGCATTTTCTGGGTTATTTTTGGCTGAACGCTTTAGAACATTTCTGCTGCTGGATTGAGGGTGTTTTCATACTCTGTACTTATAAAGCAAATTAGTGTTCTGGAACCAGCCATCAAGCATTAGGAGGGTAATTGACAGAGAACATCCCTGAATACATTCCATTTCTTTCAGTGGGGTGTTCTTGTCGTGAGAGCAGGAACCAAAGTCTTTAATGAGTGGATGTGTGTAGGCTGGGGAAACATTCTGAGGAACAGAAGCATGGGATTGAAACTGCAGGGAGAAGGAAAGAGTAAAGTGACACACAGCTTGCGTTTCCACGAAGCTTTGAAAGCCACCGTTGGACACAATGTTTTGATGTTTTATGGGCTTAGAATATTGCTCTAGGTGAAGAACTTCGGTGAAAACCTTATGTTTTGCACTAGGAAAATAAAGTGAAAAATACAGGTGTTAGACTAATGGGTAGCAAAACATTTCCTATTCTCTTGCTGTTGCACTTCTTTGTGACAGTACACCAATGTCTTACAACATGTATTCAAATTTTAGAAAGCCTATTGATGGTTAAAGAAGACTTATTTATCCAGTCTCATCCTCCACCCCAGTAGCCAATTGAAGCCAGCGCTGCTCCAGTTGTGCAAGCCAGTTGTGTTCCCTGGCTGCCTCTGATGCCTAGAAAGCAGGCTCATCTAGTCCATCCATAGGCAGGGCCATGCCCTGTGCAGAGATTCCCCCCCCCCAAGTGATTTTTGCTGCTGCAACTTTGTATGGCACTGACATCCTCTCCCCACCCTGGCTGCATGGATTCTTATGGGAAGAAGAAACTAGCCTTGAAAGCCCAGCTAGGAAAGATTCAGGTGGGTAACCATGTTGGTCTGAAGCAGCGGAACAAAGTTTGAGTCCAGTGGTACCTTTAAGACCAACAAAGTTTTGTTCAAGGTGTGAACTTTCATGTGCAAGCACTCTTCTTTAGAGACAGATATCTGAAAAAGTGTGCTTGCACATGAAAGATTATACCTTAAATAAAACATTGGTCTTAAAGGTGCCGCTGGACTCACACTTCGTTCAAGTAGGAAAGGTTAGGCCTAATTCAAGAACACAACAGTGTACACAAGGAGCCCAGCTTTCCTTCTGTTAATAAGTTGGTCTGGATGAGATCCCATGGAGTGTTTCTCCCCTGACCCACTGCAGCCCCACATGTCCCCCGGGGGGGGGGAAGTGAAAAAGCCATGCTCTTCTGATAGAAGTCCTTCCATCAGAAGAAACTCTCTGTGAGATCCAACCCACGTATGTATTTAAAAATTCTAGCAAATAATATTTGACAATTTTAGTCCCTTTTAGGAAGCAAACTCACTCCAGCAAGCAAAGGATAGCCAATGCTCCGAAATGCAAAAGTTGTCTTTAGGGAGGGGCTATGGATCAGTGGTAGGGCATCTACTCAATATGCAGAAGGTCCCAGGTTTAATCTGTCCGTGGCATCTCCAGCTAAAGAATCTGGCAGTAGGTGATGTGAAAGACCTCTGCCTGAGACCTCGAAGAGCCGCTTCCTTTGATGGACCAATAGACTGATTCAGTATAAGGCAGCTTCATGTGTTTGTGAGAACCCACTTTGCAAATGTGGTTGTGTTGTATCTGACACAGACCCTTGAAAGACAGGAAATGGAAAGCAGTTGTAGTGAGATATGTAAGGCTCAGTGGTCAGGGAGAGATTGAAATATTTAAACCTTGTTTATCCCATATTTTTAAAAGTTGCTCTAGTATAGCTCAAACTTAACTACAGTGGACACTCTAATACCATTTCCAGACAAACCCTGTTTGTATTGCCTCCGAGTCTTGCTGCTTAGCAACAGACAATAGCAAAGAATTAGTTACTGGAATGGTGTGTTGCCAGCTCCATCAGGGTGATTTTGATCTTTCCTGTCACTAGGTTAAAAACAAAACCCTTAAGGCTGGAGAGTATTAAATAAGGGGAAATAAGTTTCCCATAAAATTCTTCAAGGTTAATAAATATGTTAAGTAGAGTGCTTCTTTGAAGCAGTAGCAAAACCAATGGAACCTCCAACTCCTTAACAGAATTAGTACATGCGCTTGTTTACAGTTTTGTAATTGCTTCTTTTAATTCATGCTTTGGAATTCTTAAGAGTCTGAGCCTGGCTGATATGTTCTCCATGTAGCCTGGCTCTTTAGGAACAAGGAAAGGGTAAAATGACCCTGGCTATCCCATGCATCCCCTATGCACCTCCTTTTCTTCCATCCCCACGCTGTAATACATGGGAGCAAACAGTGGCAACCAGTGCATACCCATTCATGTGCAGCTTCTCCAACACTTCAAAGCAGCTTTTGGAAGAGCCTGAATGGCTACAAAGGGAAGGAAGGTCTTGGAAAGTAATTTGTGCAGGCCTCTGTACGTTGCTTTATATGGGGGGGGGGCCCTCATGGAGAGCCTGCATTCAAAATGCTGATGTCCTGAATTTCAAAGTTTGAGAAACACAGTTTCTGTGTAAACAGGATTTATATGCAGTTAGATACTCTAATGACAAATACACAGAAAATTACTGTACACTTAGTTGGGTATTTGTGTCTAAAGTCAGGTTGTTGTATAAGCTGTGATTTTAAAAAAGTCCACCTGGGTCACTCAAGTTCTATAAGTAGCTGATTTCTAACATATAAATTGAACATATCTGCATGGTTATTAGTTTTCATAGTTTTTTTGCTTTAGTTGGTCATGAAAACAAACAGATGCTGTGTCAAGCTCTAGTCATTCCGTCCAGGGATCTCCTGCTTAGTGTCTGCACATAATATACACACAAAGCTGATTCATGAGTTACTAAGTCCACATGGCCACCATGAGGACTTTGAATCAGGTGTGTGCCTGGAGTTCTGTGCTGGGAACTTGCACAGAGAAATATGTAATGACACTAATTTAACTACTGAGAAAGATAGTAGGGTTATGAAGAGAAACTAGGCCACAGCCCTAATTAAATCCAAAGGAGGCTCACCTTGATAAGCACTTCACAGTAACACGCCGATCATTAATTCATTTTGAATAGCTCTTTCTCTCTGGCCTGCATGTTTGTAGACTGTGAAATAAGCATTTTTTCCCCTCTCTGGCCCCTGGTTAGTCCTTACCCTTGGTTAGTCCTTACCCCAGAGTTAATGTTGCTATCAAGTCTGGTGAGGAAATTCATGTTCCAGAAGGTATGTGTGGGTGAAGAAAAATAGGATCCTGCCCACACTCCGGATTGGTCTGATTATGACTGTATTCGGATTGGTCTGATTATGACTGTATTCACCCTCTGACATAGACTACCAACAGCCCACTGACAGATCATGGTGTAATTTTTGGTGTAATTTTTCTGGACCCCTGGCAGGCTCGTAGCTACAGTGGGGCATCTTGGGGCTAGGCCCTCCGACTTACTGGGAATGCCCCATGACTTCCCATCCAGCCCAGGGCCCACAAGCAGTGTGGGGAAGGACCTGTTTGGTGCGAAGGGCCGGCTATGGTGGCAGCGCGAAGCCAGACAGCACCTATTCCCCCAGAAAATCTACTTAACTTTAATTAAATTACCTTTAATTTGATTAGCGCCCTAAGAAACTTACATTCCCCCTGACTAAAAAAATCCTGGCTACAGGCCTAACCCCTGGTGCTCTACCCAATTTTTTTCATGGTATTAAAAAGAATGGTGATAGTTTCACTTCTAAGGACAAGAAAAAATGTTTTCAAGTTATGAGAAATAGAAACATTCCACATTTGACAGTGCAGTGCTTACACTCCTCAAGTTAATGGGCTTAGGAGGGAGTAACACTGTTTAGGATTGCACTATTAATGTTGCATTGCTGGTTTTGATAGTATATGTTAGATTTATGTAAGTGTACATTGTTATATGTACTGAGTTTCAGCAAAATATATATTTTGGCCTCTGGACCACCATCTGGAGAATGCAGTCACCTCAAGAATAAGTAAGTTGACCAGCACTGGTAAGCGTGCTTAGTTATTAAAGTTTAGCCTTAGGAGTCTCATTTGTTTCAAATGACAAATGCTATTTGCTGTTGCATGGTAAGAATTTTATGCCTCAACAAATAAGTTTCCAGGATGGAGTTCAGTGATGCATCAAACGGATGTTGCAAGCCACTGCCACTGATATTGATGGCTTGCTGACGTTGCAAACTGTTGTGTTGTCCTGACTTTGTGAGTTATCTTGGAACACTGCGGTGTTAAGGCAGTGCAGGACAGTGTCCCATGCTAGAAATAGCACCAGAAGATGCATTGTTGCACCGCATTGGTATACATGATGGAAATGGATGAAAGCAGGATATGGAATGGATGAGATGGAAGACATCTTTCTCACACCATTTTGAACATCATGAACTTTTAATCTATCTGTATTAGAACTGACATTCATCACAGTAGGACACATGGACAATTTCCAGCAATTCTACTAGATTGGTTCCATTCTTTCTGCAGTGATGCCAGAGATCATGTTTACCTCCTTTAACTTTCTGTGAAACAAAGTGAAAAAGTTTGTTCAAGCTCTTACCTGCCACACCTGGCATAGCATCCTGTCACCTAACCAACTACTGGCATGATCTGCGGAACTTTGGGATCCATAGATATCATTGTGAGAATGTTTGATATTTTTCTGTAGGTGGAAATCCTCGACTGGAAGACAAAGCAGCAACTATGCTTTCTGGAGAAGGTAAATAACAATAGTTTCATTAATTCATTTCTGTAGTACTTCTTGAGTGTCATACTTCTCAGTACTACTACTTCTCAGTAAAAAGAACTTGTGAAGCAGGACAGGATCATTAACCTTCTTTTGTGGATATGATGGCTAACCTGTTATTTCCCTGTTTCCTAGAATTATTAGAAACTAATGAGGGTGAAAAACCCTCTTTCAGTGTTTGCATTCCAAATGAAAATATTTTTGTGTCCTAGGTTGAGCCGCATGCTACAATAAGTGATATCAGACTGATGTTCCATAAATTATGTAAGTGAACCAATTTCAGAGAATATGTGTTTGAAATATGCAAAAATAATTGAATTACAGATGATTTATGGAGTATGTGAAAATGTACAAATTATGATTGTACTATTTGCACAGGGGCATGCTATATTTATCCCATTGCTAAAGGTTAATTAATGGGGCCATTATTTCCTATGGGTGGTATACCTAGCTTCTAAGACTAGGCCTACCTTCAGTGCCCCCCAGCTGTTTGGCGACACATATGCCCTTTAAATTTTAAAGAGCAATTATTTTCTAATGGTAGACCTGGCCAGATCTTCCCATAGAAGTCAATCGCTTTTTAAAATTTAAAGGGCACATGTGCCACTAAACAGCTGTTTGCCAGGGCTTGCCATATCTTTCTTCCTCCCCGATCCTGCACTTCTCCCAAACATTCCCCAAAATTCCAGAAAATAAATTATCATTATTACAAAATTTGGGGAGTGTTTGAGTCATTTCAGATAGCCTTGACCCAACTCAAAGCAGCTAATTTCAGGTTTAATTTCAGTTCCAGTATATCTGAATACGTTCTGTACTGGTGAATCTCCAGGTATGCTAGGGTATCTCCAAGTTATAGTGATGTATCACCGTGTTACACTAGTGTGGACTTGGTTGCCATTTTAAGGAGTTTCCAACTAGTTTAGGATTGCTGTAAATCACTGTGTAACTGGGTGGACTTTTTAATTATTGCAATTAATATCATTTTACATCTTTTGTACTCCGTACAGATCCTCAATGGTATCCAGCAAGGCAGTCAATAAGACTTGAACCCAGTAAGTTCTAGTACCTACTAGACAAGTGAATTATTGTTTTATTCATCTTCCATTTTTGTTGCACAATTCAAAATGGTTTCAGTACAAACTGCCAGCTTTCAAATGAAGTCTCCAGGTTGCTTTTCTACCAACCATTTTGTCTGGAATTGTCATAATTCATTTGTGTGGTTAGTTGTGAAGCATTCAGATGACACTGTTGCCCAGTCATTACGGTCTGATGTTTTCCTCCTGTCCTTTCTCAGACTTGGTTTATGGTAACGTTCTTTACTTTGGATGAATTGTAGTCTATACTGTTCACTCTGGACGGATAAAGCACTATTGCTGCAACTGGCCAGGAGGACCAGTTAGGTTGATGGTGTGATTGGTTAGTGCCACACCATTTTGTGATTGCACTGCCATCTTAAAAATGTCTTGCAATGCAGTTCCTTTATTGTTTTTACACAGCCTGATATTGCAAAGACAAAAAAAGATATTTAATTAAAGGACATTGTAGAATTTTTAATTATCATCTGCAGTTCCATCCATTTGCAACAGGGAAATTGTGCAACTGATAGATGGATTTAAAAAGAGAGAATTAACATTAAGGATTGCTTAGTGGAAATGAGCTCATGAAGTGATTAATTACAAAGTAATTCCATAATGATGGAAGGGGAGTAGGATAATGAATTTGTAGATTTGTTGGAGGGTTATGTGCTTATAAGGATGCTTTTTATTATTTGCATTTTTTGGGTTGATAGCAAATGGTTGGATCATAAAATGGAAATAAGATCAGAAAAATGATTAGACTAGTTATATTAACAATGGGAGTGAGGAACCATGAGTGTTAGGATGGTGGTATATTTTTTTGTAAGCATGATTCTTTAATTTATTATTTTTTCTTTTCCATTGATGCATGGTAGTGAAATAGCGTGACTGATCAATTTTTTAAAAAAGCAAATGGTGCGGTCTCAAAGCAGAAATGAGGTCAGGAAACGATTAAAGGATCAATGGCAATACTGCTGGGAGGAAACAGTTCAGTCCCATTGCAACAAACAGACATAGTTCTGTTTAGGATAAACAGGCAGGAGTCCTGTGGCACCTTAAAAGACTAACAAAAATTATATTCCAGCATAAATTTTCATGGACTAGAGCTCGTTTCTTCAGATGTGTCCTATTTGGGCTTCTGCAGTGTGGGAGGCATTGCACTGCAGGATTTAAATGGGGATTTAGTGGCACTGTACTGGGTGTAGAACCACAACTGTAGTTGTACTTGCACCTTATTGTTGAAGGTATATGTGAGGTTTTGCAACATACGGTCCTTTAGTCGTTCAGAATGACACTTTTGTGGAAGCAACTACTGATAACATTTATAAGCCAATGCAGAACTATTCTGATTGAACTGAGAGAATGTTAAAAGCTCTCTCATAGGAATATAGAAAGCTGCCTAATACTGAGTTAGACTTTTGGTCTGTCTAGCTCAATGGTATTTGCTCTAGCTGGCAGTAGCTCTCCCTGCTGTTAAGGGAAGAAAGGGACCTTTCCCATCCCTGTTTCCCAAAAACCTTTTAGCAAGAGATGCTGTGACCGTCTTAGGGATGCCAGCTTCCAGATGGGATCTGGAGAATTACAGCTCATCTCCAAACTACAGAAATCAGTTCCCCTGGAGAACATGGATGCTTTGGAGGGTGGACTCTGTGGCATTGTGCCATCCCCAGACTCCATCCCCAAATCTCTAGGAGTTTCCCAACCTGGATCTGGCAGCCTAACCCCCCAGTTCTCTGCTGCTGGCCAGGGGAGACCCGGCAACCCTAGCACTGTCTGCCGCCCTGAGCCTGCTTGTGTGGAGGGCGGGGTACAATAAATAAATAAATAAATAAATAAATGCAAAGAATGCAAAGAATGTGCTCTGTGCTCTGTGACTAATCCATGGAGCCGCTCAAAGAAGACTGAGCTATAACCCGGCCGCTGTTGACAGAGCGGATGCTGTTGGCCAAAGCACCCTCAGAGGATACCCATGATTGGCACACAGGTCATGCAAATAGAGGGTTTTTAAAATGCAGAATGAGAATGGTGCTGCTGTTTGGGCACTGGACCTTTCCAGTGATGTGCCCCAGCATATCTCAGTCTCAGCACCCTCTGAAGCTGGCTCTAGACAGGGCACCGGCAAAAATGCATAGGAGTGACTCAGTGTGTAGTCTGCATTGTGAAAACTGAAACTCCAAGCCGACACAGAATTAAATTTAACTAGAATCTTTGTTTCCAGCCAGGGTTTACTAATACAAGAGTGTCAGTGTCAGAACTGGTGTCAATGTGTCAGCATCCCTGTTTTGATTAGAGACTGCGTGTTTCAGTTCTCCTCTCCTCATGGTAAGCATCACAGCTTTTCCTCTCTTCTTCACAGAAGGAAAATCACTGCGGGATGAAGAAAGCCTTCAGCTCCTCCCTGTTGGCACAACTGCCACATTCTATTTTAAAGATTTAGGGCCTCAGATAGGATGGACTATGGTAAGCGTCACAGGCTGAGACATTTAATTAATAAATGTTTCACTTTGATTTAATCCTTGCATTACTGTCTTTATTACATTGCTGTAAGATTCCCTTGTGCTTCCTGGTTTTCCCAGCAAAACAAACAGTAAAGGGCTTTTGGGGGGGGGCGGGGCGGGGGAGGTGTCAGTTAATCTAAGATTGCAGGATAGCAGCTACAAGTGTAAAATATATATATATATAATTGACTCACAAACTTGGCAGGCAAATACATTGCAAGGCAGCACTGGTTGCTCAGCAACATGACAAAATAGGCCTAGCAGAAGCAGTAATTATTTGGGGTGCAGCAAAAAACCAAAGACAGAGAAGAAACAGCCCTCCTGTGTTCAAGGCAAGGGATCCAACCAAGTGCCACTTACCTGACCCACTCCTGTGGAATGGAGCCACTGGAACAGGGACTTTTTCCTGGCAAAGCTTGTGAAGCATTTCCTAGGCCGAAGATGCAGTAAAAGGGAATGTTTCCACACTGAATTTCTTCCTGGCTTGCAGCTATTAAAGGCAAAACTGTAATGCCAGGGAAAGATAGGAACAGCAAGGCTACTGGTCTGATTGGATAAGAAGTGATATCGACTGAATGTTATGTGGTTGTTCTCCTGTGGTGAGGTGGGCAAACTCAGCCTGTAAAATACTGTCCTTCCATGTTTACAGTCCTATACGCGATCCATAACATGTGTCAAATCATAAAGTGATAAAAGATCTTCTTATTCCATTACTTTGCTGTAATATAAACCTCTTTGATGTAAGGGGTTACTGAAGCAAGAAGCCGTGGTAACCCTCTGGGACTTTGATCCTCTTGCATAAGCAGAAGTTAACTCTGGGCTTGGCTAATAAGCAGAAGGCATGTGCTGTTGTCGCCTCTTTTTCTCAGCCTTCATGCAACTCTACACAGAGAGTAAGAGGGGGCTGATAGCCAACATTTTCATATTATTTATTTACTTACTTCATTTGTACCTCACCTTTCTCCCCACTGGGGTCCCAACATGGCTTACATCATTCTCCTCTCCTCCATTTTATCCTCACATCAACCTTGTGAGGTAGGTCAGGCTGAGAGTGTGTGACTGGCCCAAGTTCACCCAGTGAGCTTCCATGGCAGAGTGGGGGCTTATCTACTTTCTCACTGAAACTCAAGGCGGATACTAACAGATGGCCGTGCATGGAGTCTCTGCTGTGGGTTGTGTGTAGTGCCACTGCTGAAATAATACTAAAAGCCTAAGATATGCTACACCTGCAGGAGTACAGAGGAAACATCACAACACCACAGTGCAATCTAAAAGCTTAAACTGTGAATAGGAAACAATAGTGAAGAGATTCGTAGATGGTGTTTCCACTTTTTAAAATGCATAGAAGTAACTCAGTGTGTAGTCTGTATTGTGAAAACTGAAACAAGCAATAATTTTAAAATAAATTATTTAAGAAAGTGCACATTCAGTAGAATTAATTCATCATGTTTTTTGACCCAATTATTGATGAAATGTCTAATCCTTCCAGTTCCCGCTGTAAGCATTCACCTATCTGGGCATTCTTGTGCCAGCATAAATACGTATCCTAAATGGAGAAAGGAAGTTAAAGAAAGTGAGAGGAAAGAAGTTACAGTTTGTTGGATTCCTAGTCAACTTTATGGTATAAAGACAGCATAAGGGGCTTGAGACAGAGCAAACCTGGAGTTATGTATAACCTGTGCTTAAGAAACTTCATGTTCTAGTCTAAGAGAAGCTGAACTCTGCAGTGGTGTACATTATGCAGACTGTTACCTTATTGCGTGTTTTGCATACTTTATTCTGCTTCTGTTAGTTGTGAGGAAGGGCACAGTGCAATAGAAGGGCATGGAGGTTCTGACCTCTGGAAATCCCACTTTGCATGCTTCTGGGCTCCCAGTTTTCAGTGTAATTGCTTATATCCTTTTGATCCTGTTCTCAAAATCATAAGAGGGGGGGGAAATCTGCTTGTCTCCCCTGGACAGCTTGCTCCCATCCACAGTCCTTATCTCTCGCTCCCAACTGATATTCCAGTACCTGTACTGGATGCTAAGGTCAGTGAGCCCATCATGTCTGTGGGCTTTGGAAACCTCCCTGGTCCTCGCAGGTGCTGCTGGTTTCTGTTGATCGTTCTGTCCTATGGCCTGCCCCCAACACTGCCTTTCACTGGGCGGGGGGAGAAGGGAAGTGGAGATGTAGGGAAGAGTGTGACACAGCAAGCACTTACTCAGTATCAATATTACTCCATACATTGTTGGTATAGGTGGAGATTAGCAATGGCCTGCATCTCTATTAGTTCTTCCTTTGCTGACACATGATGAAGCTGATTATGACAGTGAAGAGCTTCTAATAACCTTTTTTCTCTTTTGCAGGTGTTTTTGATAGAATACACGGGTCCGTTGTTCATCTATTTTGTGTTTTATTTCCGCATGCCTTTTATCTATGGCCTGGATGACAGGTTTACCTCAAGCCGACATCCAGTTGTTAAGTAAGTCACGCTTCAAGGCTAGAGGAGTTAAATTCTCGGGTTTCGTAACTTAATTCCAAAATGTCTTGCCATATTTGTCTTTTTAGCTTTCTGAAATGCTTTTATCTTGCTGTTTCTAGCTTGGCATGTATCTGCCATTCTTTCCACTACATCAAAAGGTTGATTGAAACAATATTTGTTCATCGGTTCTCCCATGGGACTATGCCACTGAGGAGTATTGTTAAGGTAAATTGTCACAAAATCTACTTGCAGCCCTTGTGTAAAATTCAATTTGGCCACTCCTCACAGGCCCACACTAGCCACATTTTTTGCTGCGGCTTTTGGCGGAAGGTATTGCCACTTGTACTGCAAACCTCTAACACCTCACGTTTTGCCACTTCAGCACTCTAGTTTAGTCTAGATTTTTCTGTTACTGCAGCAAGGTGTGATGCTTCTGTGTCCACTTAATTCCCTTTTTTCATAACCACAAGGAAAGATTGACAGCAGGTCTTCTCACTGGGGATTACTCTTCCGTCAGACTAGGAAGAAGATGATTGTATCACAGCGTGGCCTCCATGCAGAATTAGACATGAAGCTTGAAATGTGATTGCTCTTGAAAAAGGTAGCCCTGTGATGAACTCTCCTCCTGCCTCTTGTGACTTTCAGACAATTTTACCCAGGCTGTTTCCACGTCTGCTAGTGGCAGCCAGTGATATGTAGTTGGGTCAGAGAAATGAATAGTGCAATGACATTATGACCCAGGTAGCTGTCTAAATGTTATGATAAGAGAAGGAAGAGCTCTTAATGGGGATGCCATTTTCAGTAGCAGCTCCGTGTCAAGTCTAGTTCTGATTTCTTCATGCTCTTGGTCAGTTCCATTCTCCTTGGGGTCATCCTCAGTGGCCCCATCTAGTGCATTTTTTATCCTGCCCTCAAGGAGCTCAGAGTAGTATACAAAAAGCTCTCACCAACCCACATCCTCCCCTGCATTTCCCCACGTTCTTTTACACTCTCAGACACATGCTACAGGGGCGCTCTATCTCCTTCCTTCTGGTTGTTAGCACTCTTCTGTCCCACGTTCTCCAGTCCCTACACAACCTGCATGTGGCCACAGGCTCAGCACATTCTTATTGGTGCTGCGGCCAGGAAAAATGGTCATGTTCCCTGCTGACTTGTAGCACCTTGGTTCCACATTTTAGGCTGCGGCTTGTCCTTACAGCTTGTTTTCTCGTCTACTAAACTCTCCCTCACCCCACATACTTGAAGAAGAGAGCCTGAGGAGGTCAATCTCTCTCCTTGGATCTCCACATTTTAAAGAATGAGAAGTCTTGAAACACTGCAGTATTGTTGGCAAACATTGGGAAATACACTTAGAAAGTAAATGTGAACTTTGCTTTCAGGGGGAGATGATAGACCGTTCCTCCTTTTCTACTATGCTCTAGTTTTCCACTCAATAATTTACTTTATTGTGACTTTCCACTGCTTGTAGAGGGGGAAGCTGGGCAGAAATTAAATACTAGTTGGACACTTTATCTCATTCCAGCTTAACTCTCCTATCTAGCATTCGTTTGCGTGCTGAACTTAAACCTGATTGGTCATTGGTTTCATTCTGTGATGAAGTGGAAATTTCCACTTTGATGTTATGCACAGAAAATGGTCTACGTAAAAGACAACTGCATTAGCCAAGTAGTTCTTATCTGAGTTGACCAGATGGCCAACTGGGAGCAATAGGAGCTATTGAACACATGAAGCTGCCATATACTGGGTCAGACTGGCAGCTTCTCTGCAGGGGCTTCAGATAGAGAGTTTGTATATCGAGGATTCTTTTTTGGACTGGAAATACTAGGAATTAAATCTAGGACCTCCTGTATGCAGAACAGATGCTCTCACCTCAAATTTCCTGCCTTCTATCAATCTACTTATTTCCAATATATAGGTTGTTTTGTGAGTTGATCTCTGACTTTCTTTCATGAACATCCACAGATCTGTCTGGGAAATATTTGATATTCCTGGTTTATGGAAGCCTTCTGCATTTGATACTTTTTTAATGCGAACACTCCTTGACTTTCAGCCCTAATGTACAAAGCATCCTAGGGCCGATCTACACATTCAGAGAAATCATGTTAAGCAACCCTCCAGGGACTTGGTTAAAATTCCCTGAAGGAGGAAGTATAGCATACCAAGTATACCAAGGAAAGGAGAGATTAAAGCCATTCTCCATAACAAAGTAACTTTCATCATATAATGAAGGCTTGTTCAGTCGCTTTAAAGAGGGGAAAGTTTTGAAATGTGTGATCTCTCACCTAGAACGTGAAGTGTTTTTACTGGACATGTTCTTAATATAACTAGTTCTTTTGTCAGCGGGAAACTTTGAATGGCAAGTATGAAGTATGTCACTGTTAATCCACTTTAACTGTTTGTTTTTAACATATTCTGGAAACAAATTCATCTAGAAACAAAACAAAAGTGCTTAGACTGTGCTTTTCAGCAGTGCTTCAGATGGCAATCAGCAAGTTCTGTTTTGCATTAATTTCTGTAAGAGTTCCCGGTTTGTATTGATTGTATAAAGTCAGTACTACTAATCTTTTCGTCTGTGCTAATTTTATGTGTCAGATTTTGAATACAATTTCTGTGTATCTGGCCTGTACCTTCCAGTGTGCACTAATGAGCCCAAACATTATTCTAACAAAGGGCACTTTGACACTCTGGAGGTACTGTACGTGAGAGGAACAGGGGGCCCATACTCCTCCCCCTTTCCCCTATAATACAACCTGTTTCTTGCACTGCATACATCTGGTTCTGATATAATGGTATCCCACTGCAAAAGCACCCTGGATGTATCCCAGGTTGTTGCTGGGCTCCCACTACCAAAGTGCTAACTGGAGGGGGGGGGGGGCACTGTTTGAGTTACTAGATCTAGGTATTTTTTGAGTGGAGGCAGGGGATCAGAAAAAGGCTGTGGTTCCCACCTAAATCAGGATGGCCGATAGATACCTTGTGCATGGAGGAAATTATGAACGGTGTTCCTGGATGGCTGCTGCTGTGGGGGTTGGTGGTGGCCCTGCTTCCAAGGCTGAACTCATATCTGAAGCAAATTATAGGCTTTATATGCACACAGTCTTTTCCCAGAAAAATATAAATCTATTTGTGTTTTTTACTTATGTTTTCAGATACACTTTGATTATTGAGTGGTAGTCAACTATTGCAGAGGATCTTAGTCATGGGAGGGAAAAGAACAGCTCTTTTTGCAGGGATGGAAAGATTATTGTTGGTTGGGCTGGGCTGATATTTTCTTGAAGAAAGTTTAGAGCACAGTAGGTTGGATCCTGTGAAGCCTGAGGACAAAGGCACATGTGGATACAGATCCCCCTCCCCCCATGTGCTCCTTTTCTCAGCATTTCACTGAGACATCCAAAAAGGCAGCATTAGAAGATATGTGTGGACAAAAGGCCTATGAGCCTGAGAGGGCTGCAGTGAGGAGGGGGAACTGGGCAAAATCACCCTCATGTTCCTCTTCCAGCAGTGGTGCTTCTGTTGATGCAAGAAGTTTGGTTGCAGCAAGTTTGACCAGATCCCCTTCCTCACTGCAGCCCTCTGGACTGCATAGTTTTTATCCACATGAGTCCCACAACCTCCAGCATCAGCTACAGCTTAGGAGGTTGTGGGAGAGAGGCAGGAAAGTCTATATCTGTGAGTATTCCATAAGATGCAACCCATAATGTATAAAATGGAACAATACAGTGTAATGATATAGGGCTGGATTCAGGCTGCATTTTCCGCCAGCTAAACAGAACTTACCTGCCTCTCTCCTCCCGCTGCAACCCACTGATCCTGGAGGATCAGTACTGCAATTCTTTTTGGGAAGGAAACTCTAAGGAACAACATGAGGGAGGTGTGCAGTGGGATTTGGGAATTGGTGGAAATTGCCGATTTCTGTATGCAAAACAGATGCTCTACTGCTGAACCATGAACACTCCCTGTTTTAGTTTGCATATATTTATTCAGACTTTTCTATATAGAGGATACATTTGCAGACCACAGGTTCTCTGTAATCCTCACAGAGGTGTAGGATCAATCTCTTTGATAGCACTTTAGGTGCTCTTAGTAAGGACGTTCTCATTAAGCCTCATATTTAATGACAGTGTGCCTGAAGAATAAGCTGTTCAGTGGCAGGTGGCCAGTTATTTTATTACTTTTATTGATCTCAGCCGAGGCAAAGGGCTCTTACTCTAGGAAACTGCTATTCAAGCTAGGATTGTATTCTTATAGTAAATCATGTACGTTCCTTAAATATGGCTGTTTGCATTAATTACAACATTTACCACTGGATCAGATCCAACACTTCAGATTCTTCCTTAAAAAAGATTTTATGTCTCTTAAGTACATCAGCAATGATGAGAACATCAGTGTTCATACTCAGAGGTAACTTGCTGATCAACCACTGCTCTGGTTATTGGCTTAGGGAGTAGGCAAGAAAATGAGGCAGTCTTTTTGTAATATACACAGTTGAAGAAAGGAGGAATTCCTGCCCTGTATATGGTTGATAGCTATACAATATAGAAAGAAGACAGACAACATATTTTACTAGTAGGGGGTTTAGTTACTCTTGGTATGTTCAGTACAAGTGTACCTCTTTTTTGGGGGGTGAGCTCTGACAAACCAGTTTGTGAAGTTTTTAACAGAGTTTGCTTTAAACCAGGGAAAAGCTGGCTGTGG
The DNA here is from genome assembly GCA_029375565.1 of Gekko gecko. Lineage (NCBI taxonomy): Eukaryota > Metazoa > Chordata > Lepidosauria > Squamata > Gekkonidae > Gekko > Gekko gecko. The sequence continues at coordinate 43,089,605 of JAPDNY010000006.1, forward strand.
AGGGCACAAATTGGCTAGTGACCATTGCATCAATGCTACTCTAAGAATTTGCTTTTAAAAGGCAGCCCATTGGAAGCATGAGGGAAGGGACAAGAGCGAGGGCTGAACAACCCAGCCTGTTGCAACCTGTGTATGGCAAGTTGCAAAACTGACACCATGAGTGACAGCTGTGACCACTGCTAAATCATGACCCCTGCCTTTGGCTGGTGATGCCAAGAGACTGAATTCTGGCTATCCGTGTTGGTGATGCAGTTCCTTTCTAATGTTGGGACCTGTAGGCCAGTGTAAACTTTGGACAGTTAACATATACTGTTCCTCCATTCCTCTTTTTCTATAATTTTAATGTATCTATTCAGTGTATGAGAGAAGGCACCTAATAACACAGATAACAACATCCTAGGGCAGCTGCATCATCATTTTAAAAAGGGAACATTACCGTGCCATTAGGTTTGCTTATACAGAGCCCAGTGATGAATGAAAGAAGATCAGTAGTTATATCCTGTTCTGCCTTAATGGACTGAAAGAAGAGGCAATGTTGTAAAATAGGTGATATTTTCCAGCCTTATTCTTTTTTATTGTTTGTCATTAATTATATACCTCCTTTGGTGTTTGTAGCACTTTGCAAGCCAAATCTAAAACCATGTCCCAGCCTTTTACAGCCTAAATTTAGAGAGGGCAAGGAAGTTGGGGGGGGAGGGTGTAATAATGAAAGAGAATGCACATATTTTCTCCCAGAGGGTCAAAAAAGGATTTAGGATTGCCCTGCCCAGGATAGCTCAGGCAAGCACGATCTCGTCAGATCTCAGAAGCTAAGCAGGGCCAACTATGGCGGGTACTTGGAAGAGTGACCTCCAAGGAATACCAGAGGTGGGACACAGAGGCAGGCTAATCAAGCCACCTCTCTGAAAAACATCCAAGCCCCCAGTAGGGGTTGCCAGAAGCCAACCATGACTTCCAAGCAAGGACTGAGGGTGTTGACTACCTTCGCAAAATCTGGGATTCCCCACCTATTGCAGGTGTCCATTTTAGCATAGTAAGTGAATTATCTCTAAATCTTTCTTAATTAACATTTCAGTTTTACATAATTACATTTCATTCCATACTTCCTGTATCCTTGAGCCTGCTGTACCTTTCCCCTGCCCATACTTCCTACATAGCAGGCTTGCTTAGTGAGGAGCAGGCAACTAATTGTACCTTGAAAAATGGGCTCTAGCCCAGGGAATCTTATGCTAGAATGAGATGGTGTTAGTTTTTAAGAGGCCACAAGATTCTTATTTATTTTTGCTGCAGCAGACAAACACAGCTGCCCCATGTTGCTTCAATCAGGACAGGGACTAAAGGGGTTAGTGAAAGAAACAGATTCATGGAAGACATGTGGTTTGGAGTTGGCTTTCTTTTCCTTGGTCGGCTTCATAATTTACTTTGTAAAAATGCCTTTACTTCTAAGTTCAGGAATATATATACCCGCTCCCCCTATCATGGCAATGGTATGTTAAGAGTTTGAGAGAAAGACTGAGGGCTAAACCAGACATTGCATAGGAGATGTATGAAAAATTTGCTGGAAGTCTGGGATTTTTTAATATAGAAAAGCAGCCTCAGCAGCTATGATTTGGTATGGGGTAGGTGCTTTAAACTCTTCCCTTTTCTGCTTCTTGTTCGGTCAGAGCACATCCTTTCCCGTTGCTTTTTTGTAGTGTCCCTGCATCTAATGTCCCATGAGCTGAAAAGCAGCATCAGGAGGGTGATTCTAAGCAAACAAATGGCAACAAGAGAAGGGGTTAAGTGGACTCTCTCCCTCCCTCTCCCTCTGCTGTTCCTGTGATCAAATTGGCAGTGGCAGTTTTTCAGCCAAACCTTCTGGAGGCTGATCTTGCATCTCCTGGGTAGTTTAGCTATAATAGTATGAGCCAAAGCCAACTGATCAGTTGGTGTTGGATCTTGGATTTGAATGTAGGCCTTTCCTCTCCAAGCCCGGAACTCTGTTCACTGAGCCTGACTATAACAACTTATCTTTTTAGTTTCATCTTGGTGAAATGTGTAATAACATTTTAATTAGGCTGGTGGAGAATGTGAAATCACCAACTGTTACTTTCCTGGGTTATGTATATAACTATTCCTGGCTTCCATGGGATGACTTCCTCCATAGCTGGAAGTTCAGTGAACTTGGAGATGCATTACTACTATGGTGCATAGATATACTGCTATTTCTGGTTCCAGTCTACATAAAGAGTCCTGTAGATGGAACATAAGGACTCCCCCCCATCTTAAACATGCCCTTTGAGTGGCACAGCTGTTCCTCTTTGGGAAAAGTACTGGCAAGGAAGCATTGATGGCTATGGCAAAATTCCAAAACTTGGCCTGGATTAGGTCCCTGTGATTACTCAAGGGGATGGTGTCCTCTCACAGCAGTTGGGACCCATCCATCTAAACTTCATCTGCTGCCTCAATGGACTGGAACAGATTATTTCTGGAAGGAAAAGAAAAACTATTGCCTGTTGCTATTTGTTACAGTTAAACATTAATGCAGAAGGCATGCATGGGGTTGGGTTAAGTTAATGTTTAAGGGACAATGTTCACTATGCCAAAGATTTTAGGAACTTAACAGGTTGTTCATTCTTCCACTCACTTAATGGAATTGCCATAACTCCCTCTGGAGGATTGGAAAGTCCTTTGGTACCTTCTGTAGCAAGAAAGTGTAAGGATGAAAACATGCTACATTGGGGGTCATGTTTTTATCAGGTGGGTGGTTACAATGGCCATGAGATTAGCATGGGTTTGAAGCATGCAGGTGTGATAAACTTTCAACTGTATGACAAGACACTGGAAAACAGGTAGTGGTTTAAAAATTAACTAATCTGATGTGTGTACCATGAAATGTGATTTCCCCCCACACACTTGAAAAAACTGCTTCTATCTTTCTTTCCCATCCCCACATTTATAAACGCTTTTTTTTTTTTGCTGGTACTGGTACAAAATGTTAACAAACAATGGACTGAAAAACAGCTTTTCTCAATCTACAATTGAAAGTCATTTTGTTTAGTAACAAAATGGCTATCATAATGTTTATCTTTTGCAAGGATGGCTCCTATATTGGAAGAACCTTTAAAACCAGCAGGGAAGCATAATGTGGTTCTGTGAGCATTTCATTCATGTTCACCATTGAGTTTATATCCAATGAAAGCAAAACCACCCCGTGGAAAATTCTCCAAGAAACATCTATATCAGCAGTGCAGTATTTTATTCCATGTGTGTGAATGACAGCTGTTCACTTTTATGGGAGAAAGTAAAGATGTGTGCCCAGGGAAACACTGGGGTAGGGGCTAAATCTGTCTCTGGTTACTCCAGCTTTTTATAGGAAGTTGGTTTCCAACAGTCTTGCCAACTTACCATGTTTACCTTGTTGGATAGAATTCAGTGGGAGCCACTGAGATCTAACCAAACTCCTCTCAACATAACTCCCTCCTTCATTTAGTTTCTTGGTCACAATAGAATGTGACAAAGAGATGACACCTGGATATATATGTACAATAATGGCAATAATCATGTATAATTAATGCATATAAAATGATTTTTTAATAGAATTGTTTGTACTACTGGGGATTTGCTGCCTGGCTTGCTTATTACATCAACCATCCTCTATACACACCACCCTGTAAGTAGCAAAATAAATGTGAACATCATTTGAACATTTCATCCAGAAACCTAAACAAGCACTAAATGAGACCTTCACAAATATTTTGTTTTGTAGCTTATGGACAAAAACAGGTCAATTTTGCTCTCATCATGTGTCTGGTAAGTAACATGCACGCTTAAAAATATAATAGAGTAAGGAATGTTCTTTATCATATTAGCAAGCAAATATTTCTCAACAACTTAGGAAATTTAAACCAGAATTGATCTGGTGGATCGGCTTAATGCCATAGATATGAAATTTTGTAGGATTCCCAAAAGTTTGAAAAAGCATAGGGATTTAGGTTTGAGGGGTTGTTTCCATACCTCAGATAAGGAAGTGAATACAATTGAAAAGGCTGCTGTTCCATTAACTGAATGAAACGCTGGAAGTCCCATTAATGGCAACCTGCTAAATTCTTATGAGTGTGGCCATTCCTGTGTTTACATGGAGTTCTCACCACTGATTTAGAGTGGGAGGGAGGCTTTGCATTGGAACATACTCTGGATGGAGGCGCAGTTCATCTTGAGAAAACTTTGCTATCCAAACTAGCTACACACCATTCACTATTCCAGAACTGGATGAAGGAATCATCAGACACTTGATGGGTCCTGGATGCATGCACTCCACCCTTTAAATGAAGCTAGATTCACACTGATCTACTGTTGGGGAGCGGAGGGGGAAGGGTTGATTTAATTCCCTTTTGCACCCTCCTCCTCAAACAGCTAATGTGTGTGAGTCTCGCTTTGCTTTAATGGATCTGAACCAGACGTATATTTGATTTGGTACTGCCAATGTAGAAAGTGGGCTATCAGAAAAATAGCCTTTTTAAAAGTTGTTGAAATAACGATCCTAATCCAGCCGTAGTGACCAGCAATAGATGCCTGTAACGGACATTCTGGCGAGCACCAAACAGTTCAGTGGGACCCAGATGAGCATTGTGAAGTGGATAGGGTACATAAGGGCTACATGCACGGGAGGCTGCTCTTCTGTGCAGACTTCCTTTGCTGGGTTGGGAAAAATATCTTTAGAGCATTATTTATTTAAAGCAGTCTTTGTTATTGTTGTTGTAGGTTTTTTTCCTCTCTCTCTCTTTTTCTCTCTCATTACAGACATGTGAAGCTGGAAACTTTTCTATCCACGTTGCACTTAGTAATCTGAGAAAAGACAGCAAAAGCTGAGTTCTTGGCTTCTTCTAACTTTTTAAAAGTTACTTTGGATGTGAATAGAAACATGATAGACTGAGCATGCAGTGTAAAAGACCTCATAAGGGAGAGTCCGACCACTCTCAACTGCGTTCAGAACCTACAATACCCCAGTGAAAATCACCCAGTACCAGTGGGCAATTAGGCCTACAGTAGTCACATTTTAGAACACAGAGCTACTTCCAAGGGGTTGTTTAACCAGGTAGCAGCAGGGGGGTTGTTTAATGGTAGCCAGACTCTAGTTAGTGCTGTGCCAAGAGACTGAGTGGTGAACTGAGGAAGCCCACAGTTCAGCTTTCTCCTCTCTCCTGAGTTCACTGACAGTGCCGCCATCAGCAGAGTTCCACCCTTCTAATCAGTATTTCAATGGACTTTGATGGGCGTAGCTCTGTTTATGATGGCTCTGAAAGTGATCTTAGGCTGCTCACTATAATTCAGGCTCAGTCTTCTATCTGCAATGTGAAAATAACACTATTCTCTATACCACTGAATGGCTGTCATCCATGTATATTAGGACTGGGAATAAATCTACTGATTGCCTCTGGTGACCTGGCTATTGGGAATCAAACTTGCTCGATCTGCATCATAGTGGAATTCTGGATTCTGTTTCTTGTTCCCTCTAGGATGGGATGGGATGTTTGGAACTTGTTTCTAGATTCAAAGGTTATTAATTTGAGTCATTAAAACGTCTTGAGCACACTGTGATACACTTGACTTGCTAAAACAGATTATTTTTTCCCCTTTTTCTTGATTATAAAACAAAAGAAGTGAACAAAAGGAGTCCTTATCCAGCTCCTAATAAAATAAATCTTTCTCTCCACCTTATTTGCCTGTACAGTCCTGATCAAAGTATGCAACCATCAGAAAGCAGGCAAATAGGAAGTAGCTCCCAATTATTCAAACTAGCAAACTGAGCCATATGGTACAGGAAGGACAGAAATGGAAATCTGGATTATTTTTCTAGCATATTATTTCTTTACACATTTGTAAAGTTCTGAATTTCTGTGGATCTTTTAACTCATAGGATCCAAGACAAGTAAGATCCCTTATCCAACAAAGAATCCTTTCACATGGCTATTCTATTTTGTATCCTGTCCTAACTATACCTATGAGGTATGTATTTTAAATCTGCAGACAACTTTATAAGGTGTAGGTCTTGCTTGATGGATATACATTTAACATGGTTATAAACCTAAACCTATCAGGGAACTTGTGAGAATTTGAATTGCATGTAGCAAGATTATTCCATGTGTAATAAAAATACCAACATCTGTAAGCAGCTCCTGTGTCCCAGATACAGACAAGGTTTGTGTACAGGTGCATTTAGGGCTTAAGTAACTACATGGGCTTTTCTGCACTCTCCTTTTCATTGCTTACTTTTCATCACTCTTGGCTGTATTGAGTCACGTTTTTTCTTTTCTGCATGTGCTTTGCTCCCTCGAGTGGTCACTTTGATATTATACCATTTGTATCTCTGGTGTTATTTCCCTCCACTGTAAGTGTACAGGGAAATACTCGTGAGATACAACAATGGCATATCAAAGCAACCACTAGAGGACCCGAAGAAATAGGGGTACACAAGTGACAAAAAGAGGAATGCAGAAAAGCCGCATGCTACAGTTTCCACACGTTCCTCAAGCCTGATTCAGATTGGCACTACGGCACACAGGGAGCAGAGGCATCAGGCTTCCCTCCTAAGCTGTTTTCTGTCTAAAGTGGCCCCAGGGAGTGCTGTTTGCCTCACTATTGAAATCTACCTGTACTCTATCAATACACGTGCAGCCTCCAGCTGTGCAGACAGTGCCCTCCCCGGCTGTTTCAGGTCAGGAAGGGTGATCCTGATCTGAATCGAGCCCCTGCATGTTTGGTAATTCAGTTCCCAGTGGGGAACTCACAGCTGATAACTATCTGACTGACAGTCCTCAGGGCAGATTCAGGGAGGACATATGGAAGATGTTAGGACCATATTATTAGTTGCAGAAAATAAGTCATTCAGTCCTTCAAAGCATAAGAAGACTCTTGTTAGTATGTTACAATGGCTAGTATCATAACAATCACTTAGCAGTTAAGATGATGTAGAAAACTGTAAAAAGTAATAATTCTTTTTAAACCCCCCAAATGCTGGCAAATTAAGAGAGTTAAATCAGTATGTTAGCATTTGGTTGGGGAAGTCTGTAGAAATGAAAAGATTGGGAGGACTGTGCAACTCCCCTTCCCCAATTTGCTCAATAATTGAAGGGGAAAGGATTTGTAAGTCTGCCTTAGGTGCAGAAATGTACAGTTGCAATCTTATATGGCTCTCCAGATCAAACTACATATTCAAAACACATTGGTTATTTTTCTGGTTGTGTGCATGACTGCGTTTCTGTTGTTTATCAAAGTGTTTTTGTTTTCGTACAATGATGTTAGAAATGGATATGTATTTATCTTTTATTTGAAGGACTAGTTGTGGTAGCAGTTTTAATCATGTGAAATAGTTCTGAATTTTCTTGGCTATTACAGCTGGGGACGTGGATTGGTTTTACTATCATGACTCAATGCGTTCCAGGTGAATAGAATTCTTGGTTTTAAAATTTGGGAGTATTAGCCTCACAAGTGTGTTTTATAAATACTTACTGTATTTCTCTTTGTCTTTTGTAGTGGGATTATTCACTTTACTGTGTTTCATTCAATTGACAGTCTGGGCAAAAGACAAACATTACACATATCTACGAGAGTTTAAGGACTATCCTAGTCTTCGAATGTCTATCATTCCTTTCTTATTATAAAGTTTTATACTGAACTATAAGAGCTTTTTATGGACACAACTACAGGCCATGAGAGAGGCTATGAAGATGATTTAGGTGAGGTGTTCCCAGTGCATGCTGAATCTGCTCTACAGTTCAACAGCCCCATCCTCGTATTTCTGAATCTGAAACCTGCCATATTGATTCCCATTTTGCCTTGTTGGCATTAAAGGTCTTTTGGGACTAACTACACCTGACTTATCAGGATGCCGTCTGCTGGTGAGAGAAGGCACTTTCTACATACTTCTGGCTGGGCACCATGGCAAAGAGCATGGAAATTGATCATGTAACAGTCTGAAGTTCCACAACTGGGCTTGTTAAAGAAGAAGACTGAAATCCAAAACTGTCTCGAAGTAAGCTGATCGGGCTACCGCAATCAGCAGGAAAAATGGCAACTTGTTCACAGCATAGATGAAAGCATTAAATGAAGAGAATGATGGGGCTGAGAATAATGAACTATTTACACACAGTCCTGTTGGGATTATACTATTTCAGACTGCAAAGTGGGGGTTGCACATGTGAATTTTCCCCTTATAAGAAATTTCCTGAACAGAGAAAACTATCACATGAAGAAAAAAGGTTCTTGCCTGGCCTTTTGACCAATATCCTAGCTTTCTATACTCAGTAAGTTCTTATGTGGGGATTTAGTATTCATATATGCCCCTTTCCCCATAATCTAAAATTCTCACAGGATTGTCAGTGCCATTCTGATCAGGGAATCCCACTGATTTCAGTTGATTTAGAAAAGTGTAATTCTGTTTAAGTTGGCACTGTATATCATGTGCTTATCTTGTCTGCATTTCTTATTCTTGGAAAACATTTGGTGCTGCAATCCTGTGCTCACTTAATTTGGGAGTACGACCTGTTGAAAGCAACTGGGCAAATACACATATGATCAGTTGGTACTTAAACAAGGGGCCTAAACTGTAGTCCTGAAAGGAATGCCTCTGTTCACAGGTATTAAGAGTCAAAGGAAATATTGAATCCTCCAGTGTTGTATTTCTCCATAGAGTATGCAGTCAGTTTTGAGAAGACTGTGTGTAAACCACACTGAGAAAGTAATGCCCTATTGTCTTAAACACACTTTTAAGTACTTGTTTTAGACATTATCAATTAAGGGGCTCTGACTGTTTCCTGACAAGATTTATTTCTCTAGAAACGATGTATAGAAATTTTTTTGCAATTGTTTATAAAGAGAATATGCAATAAATTCAGGGTTATATTTTAAATTCAGTTCACATAATTACAGCAGCAGAAGATGCAATGTAGTTTGTCACTGAACTTTTATAATAATTTTGTTTAGTACCTCACTCAAGTTAAAAAAAGACATCCATCACAGGATAAAAACATACACACGCATACAGACGCAAAATATACATATATATATACAACCCATCTTTGTTGTATAGCATATTATACCTGAGAAGGGATGGTTTGGGACATACTAACTAATGTAAATGGAAAACAGTAAATCATAGTTATTGACTTAAGGTGAAATTCAAATCGATGTACTCCTATGTATATTTATTAGAAGTCTCTCTATTAAAAATACTGAAGACAACGTATAAATTATATTTTCTTTGTAATTTGACTGCTACTGGGAAAGGGAATTACATCGAAAATAGTGTGAACACCTTCCTACTGATACAGTGGAGGGGCAGGGAAGGCTTTAACCAACCTGAGCAGCCATTCAAAACAAATGTTGCATTAGCTTGGTTAAAAGTTTCCCAAGCTTTATGGTGAGCCGGTTCCTCAGAAGCTTCCCCCATGATTCTACACACACAAAGTTCCCTTTCTGGCAGCAATCACACTACAAAGATTACTAGGAATTAATATACTACTCTCCAATATGGTGACTGAAAAAAATGCTATTTATTATTTCCAAAACTTTCCCATGACAATATGGCTCAACAAGACCCTCAGAGTGCTTAAAGCATTTAAACATATGTTTAAATGTTGTAAGCCACCTTGAGCTCCATAAGGAAGACAGGCAGCTAATAAATGTTTTAAATAAATAAACTAACAAGCAGGGACCCTGAGGACTTGCAAAGTGGATTTCTCTCCCCCCCACTATTCCCTTTTCCTTATTTGAAAGCTCCCATAGCCTCTCCTTCTTTCCTGCACAGTAGGGAACCAGCAAGGACTTGTGAAGGGCACCCCCCATCTCAGCTTCCTCACACATTTCCTTTCCTTCTACCTGGCGACCTCCATATCCACAACCATCTCTGCCTCCGTCTCTCCTTTCCACCCACCCATCTACCTCTTATCTGCTCCTTCATTTGCAGCAATATTTATTTACTTCACTTATAGCCCACCTTTCTTCACAATAGGGACTCAGAGCACCTTACCACATCCCCTTCTCCGTTTTATCTTCAGAACATCCCAGGTGCAGGGGTGGACTGGAAGTGAAAAATCCTGCAAAAGAGCCCCTCCCCTAGCCCACCCTGGCTCTGTCCCAAAAGGAAGGAGGGAGGAAGGAAGAGGCAGTCTGTCTGTCACTGCCCCTCCCTCCCAAAGGGGGAATGGAAGGAAGAGGCAGCCTGTCTAACTAATTGTCTAGGTACTGCTTTCCTCACCTCAGGCAGGCGGTGCTTCTCTTGTCTCGTGAAGGCCAGGTATTGACTTCCTCATCTCAACTGGCTGCCTCCCTCAACTTGCATGAGGCTTGACTGGGCTGAGCCAGGCACCACCCTCTGCTTCACATGGAGCTCAGCCACGCGCTGCCCTCTGCCTTGCATGGGGGTGTGGATGAGTCAGGCTCAGCCCTTCTGTCAGAGGGCTGGCCAGTCCACATGTGGGTAAGAGGCCACTGGCCCTTCCTGTGAGATTAATTAGGCTAAGAATGTCTAAATGGCCCAAGGTTACCCAGTGAGTTTTTTATTTGTTGTTTTTTTAATTGTATTTTTGAATCCCCTAATCCCCACGAATGTGGGGCTCTAGGCGATGCACAGATTTAAAAACCTTAAAACCATAATCAGAACATACAATTCATTAATTAAAATCAAGAGGCGAAATTTGTGGTTTCCTCCAGTTGCTGGCCTGTGGGTGCTTTATGGGCAAGGGGGAGGAGGGATAGGGATCCAGGAAGGGTGCCAGCCATGATGTAAGCCATCGCTCTCCTCAACCTAACACCTGATGGAACATCTCTGCCTTACAGGCTCTGCAGAATTGCATAAGATCCCACAGGGCAAAATGGGGGTTGAAGGTCCTAGTCTGAAATTCTAACTACTACAACACAAGGCTTTTGTGGGATAGCTGCTATTGAACATTAGCAAGCAGCCAGACCTAGGTAAGTCATGCAAGTTAAATGGTATCAAGCTGCCAATGAGTCCTCCCTCAAAGGCCAAAACACTCCTGGAAAGGGCCCTGTCCTCTCCCCTGCCTTTTACTCACAGAAACCAAGCCTGTTGTGGTTGCCTAGCAACAGCCACTGAGGGCTTCTGTTTCTCAAAACTGCAGGCACTCCTTTTTATCATTTGGGTTTTTTAAATTCCCCATTGTATAAATATATATATTTAATTTCAGATTTTTCTGCAAACCTGGGCATTGTTCAGATTTGTAGAAAGATCTGTATTGTCTGTTCACAGGTCCAATCACTGGATTTAAGTATCCATTTGGCTATTGGAATATATGATGATAAAACCCAATAACAACAGAGGTTTATTAAGTTGGAGGTTAAAGTAATTCACTTGAAGAATGAGAAGCTTCTGCTAACTACATTTTAGCAATGGTGTTAACAATAATAGCACCTTGGGGATCTAGGCTTGCCAGCCCCCAGGTGGAGTGGGGATCCCCCAATTCCATGGTCTCCTGCCCACCACTGGCCACCTGGCCGGTGGGGGGAAGCTCCACCCCTAACAGCCACAATCCAGCACAATGTTCCCAACATGATGACATCATGTGGAAGTGATGTCATCACACCAGGGACATTGTATGGTGATGCTCTAGTATTTTGGGCAAAACTCTATGGTGACCATAGAGTTTTGCCCCAAATACCACAGCATTGCTGCATGATGATGTCACTTCCATGTGATGTCATCACATCATGGACATCACACATGGTGACATTGCCCCATTTTCCCACTCCTGGAAAACTCCCTTCCACCCCCCACCAGAGAGCCTAGGACCTGGCAACTGTATGGGGATCTTTTGTACATGGGTTTCCTATTGGCTTCACTGAGAGTTACAAACCGTATGAGAGCTAGAGTCCTAGATGAAATCCAAACCTCCATCTGTGTAGTAGAAAAAATGGCACTCATGTGAACTCTTCCACTGGTATGTTATCATTGGGCTTAAGTAGAATTTAAGTATTATCCAAGCTTTGTAATTCTCACCCTAAATGCTGATAGGTTTTACAAGTTACAGTTATAAACTAGCACAGGTGAACCTTGAATGCACTAAGGGACTTGGGAGAGGGAATGTTTCCTTGCATTCATAAAACTTTGCAGTTCCATAGCTGGCCATGAATCCCTTTGAGCTCACTGGCAAGTGCCTGTCCAGGTTTTGGCAGGAGAGAACACAACATAGCTTGTAATTGTTAGAAAGTCCTAGTTTGGTCCAAAACATAAATTCTACAGCATTACTTTAAAAACAGGTGCTTTTGATTGAAGTGATGGACTTGCATACTTGGTTTTTTAAAAAGTGCACACACACAAAAGTGATTTTGTATCAGACCATTTTGTATCAAACCCTATTCTGATTTTGTATCAAACCATTTTGTATCAAAGCCCACGCATTTGACCCCATTACGGTTCCCCACTGGTACTGCAATGTTTAACTGCTGTGTTGTGAAAAGCTTATCCTGTGTTTGCAGTTCTCTGGCATGGCAGGACCCCCAGCTCTGGAGGATTCTTTCAGTTGCTGCAGAGCTCCTTTATGCTCTTGTATGCTGAGAGGAAGCAGGGGTCACCTTCACCTGTCTGTTAGCACCAGCTGCACGAGGGTGAAGAGGAATTTCCTCATTCTCTGTCTGCTGTTTAGCAAAGTTCACGAAAACCTGTGGGAAGAAAAGCAGATAAGTGTGTCACCAGAATTGCCTTTGCTTCCCGTAAAGGATGCAGGGAACCCAGATGCCCTGTGAACATCAAAAATGTAGATGACTGCTAATTCCATTGTGTTAATCTTGGAAAGATCATTCTCTGCTTAACTAGTCATCATTACAGTTGCCAACAGGTCTGGAGAAAAATGTCCTTTCCCTTTAATTGAGGTTTAATGTTTGGAAATGGGCAGTTGAAGCTCTTCATGGCATGGCATAACATCCAATGATGCCTCTGTTAGACAGGGCATTTTTTCGCAGGCCTGCTGGCAGCCCTAGTCATCATCTTTCATACAGTTCTCCACATCTCCAGACTAAAGATCTGGAGAGAACCAAGGACAGAAGTCCCCAGTGTGGCACCTCTGGGTACCATGGCACCTGACTAGGGTTGCCAGGTTGTTCCTTCGCACTGACAGGAGGGTTTGTGGGGGGGCATTCCCGGAGTGGGTGGGGATGTCAGAACGTACCAGTGATGTTGGGGGGAGATGCTCTGCTTTTTGGGCAAGACTCTATGGTTAGAGAAGAAGAAGAGAGGAAGAGATTGGATTTATACCCCGCCCTTCACTACCCAAAGGTGTCTCAGAACGGTTTACAAACTCTTTTCCTTTCCCCTCTCCACAACAGACACCCTGTGAGGTAGGTGGGGCTGAGAGAGCTCTTGACAGAAATTGCTCTTTTTCAAGAACAGTTCTTATCAGAACTACAGCTTGCCCAAGGTCATCCAGCCAGGTGCAAGTGGAGGAGTGGGGAATCAAACCCGGTTCTCCCAGATTAGAGTCTGCACACTTAACCACTACACCAAACTGAGGACAATTTTACCACAGAGTTTTGCCCCAAAATCAGTCAACCCTTACGTCACCGACGCCATGATGTCACTTCCAGCACGATGGAGTGCGGGAAAGCAAGGTATCCCCCGCCCGAACCTGGGGAATGGTAACCCTACACCTAACACCTCTCCTGGTGCCCAACAGGTTTTATTCAAAAGTGGGCATGGCCAAGTGTGGCCTCTGCCCACCAGGCCTTCTAACTGGCCACTGGAGATTGTCGGTGATATTAAAAGAAACCCTATTGCTTCAGCTACTGCCGGCACAACACAAGGATCTTCACTGTCAGGTTAGGGTTCCCTGTATTTAACTAGCTTTCCCTACAGTCACACAGCAGCTGTGGGGAATAGCATTTTTAAAGCCTGCAGGAGCCCAGTTATGCTAGGCATTGCAGCAAAGAGGGAGGGGGCTCCTACCTTTCCCTCCACAATGTTTCCCAAAGCTGAAATAGCCCCTGCAGAAAGTTCTTTACGTAACTGGAGCTCCACGTGGTGCTTTCTCAACACGTGCAGCTACAAAGGTATGCAAATATCTTCTGCCAGGGCTGTATTAGTTCAGGATAATGGCATGGGGGGGAAGGCAAGAGCCCCTCCTCCCTCCATGCCACTGTTCCAAACAGAGTTGGGCTCCGGGGGACTTTAAAAATGCCTTTCCTTGCAGCTTCTGTGTGATGTCAGGGAAAGTGAGTTGAGTCCAAGGAACCTCAACCTAATTCATAAAAAAACATAACATGTAGTACACTCTTCTATGTACAATTAAGTCAACGGGTCAGTCAATCTCCCTATGCAATTTAAGATTAAAGCAAAAAATATGGAAACATGGAACCTTTATAAAGAATTGCCAAAATGTTGCTTGTTACTCAATCATATTCAAAACTTTTAACAAACTTTATTTATTCTTGGAACGATGTCTGCATTTCCTAGGTGGGTTTCTTATGGTTTCAGAAGGCTTTAACTTACCTGATCTAGAGTAGTTTGTGAGACAGAATATTCTTCAATATTCAGATAGTCCTTGTTGGAGATAATTAATCGGAAGATCCTGGCCACTGAGTAGGCGCATATCTGGTACTGAAGCATGTTGTAGTGCTTCTCTCTCAGTATGCTCCCTGGGAAGTTCAACTGTATGAAGTGCTCAGCTAGAGTTGGATCTGGAGGCAGTCCAGGTTTAGGGGCCTTGATTTTCATGGTAACAATGTAGCCATCTCCATATCTGTGAAATACCCAAAGTTTATAAAGTGGTGGGTTATACTGTTCAGTGAGAAATATTCATCTATCTCATAAATATAATCTGTCTTAGAAATTCACTATATGCAACATATCCTTAATATAGTTTCTATTTTAAAAGGCACTTGTAAATGATTAAGAGGGAAGAATATACCAATGCATATTCTTTCGAGGTGGGGCCATAGACATGTTTTGTATCCATCTAACATCCAGGCATTTTTAGTTAAAAGGATGATGAGGTAATGAGAAAGACTACTACCACAGGGAGCCACTGTCAGTCATAGACAATACTGATCTTGATAAACAAGTGATCTGACTGTATCAGGAGGACCTTGTGCCATTTTTAGTGAGATAATTTGAAAAAGAGTTGATGCAAAGAAAACCACAAGAGACCAGCACTCATCATTAACAATTTTATGTGTAATTGCATGGCAAAATACGAAAATTGTACAGTTTAGTGTTGTCAGTTATGCCCTTAGGGCATAAGTTCAATAACTAAATAGTCCCAACTGGTTATGCATAAGGGTTGACTTCATGCTTGGTGAACTCAGTAAACTTAATCATTTGTTCAACACCTGATCATCAAGTTGCCCCATATTTATTGGCATTCCCTGCTATGAAATTGGCCCTTGGGAGTGGTTGGGATGAGCTAAATTGAGGATCAGAGTAGAATATTCTTAAACATTGATTTCAGTTAGCTCAAGTATCTCTAAACTTGTGCTGTAATGTGTCTGAAGTGGTCCAAGCCTGGCAATCTAATCTTGGAAATGAAATAATTTGTGCGGAAAAGATCTGAAGCAAATACGCTCGTAATGGGGAATCAGCACTACACTTTCAAGGTTGGTCCTACCATCTAGCAGAGTGAGTCAACCCTCAGGCAAGAGATGGAGGCAATTAAAGGATGGTAAATATTTAATACATTTCATTATTTTTAACAAGTAAGTTAAAAGGGAGTCTTATGTATTTGTTCTTAATACTGCATCCTGTAAAAGTAATGTTTGATGTCTTAAAGATATTTGGGAGGAAATGTAATGTACACAAAAGACTGTAATAGTGTTTTTTGTCACAGCAAGAGTAACACAGATTCATGCAAAGCATCAGTTTGTGGCAGGCCCAGGTGGGCACTCTGTGGGGGCAGGTGAGAATTCAGATTTTCCAATTTAGGTGTCATAATACCTTAAGCCTGGTCTGAATAACTTGCTTCTTATAAGACTCTCTTATAAGACTTACTTTTACAAGTCCAGATGTTAACCAGTACAATTTTCATACAGGAACTGAAAAATATGAGATTGAGGCTGAATAACTGAGGATTCCTGCAGAATACAGCAGAAATGCAACCCAACAAGGGGCGGCTGCCACCCCTTGCTCCTGCTACTGCCCTCTCCTCTGCACCTCACAGTCTGGCAGCCACAGCACTTAACATCTGTGTCTTCCTCATTCCCCAGGCATCTTTAAATACTGCATCGCAAGCCATGCATGCTCCCCTCCATTTCCAAAATTCTCTCATCTTTTGAGAATTCAAGAAGCCTTACTGGGCATGACATGATATACTGTGTTTAAGGAGTGCTTGGAAGTGAAAGAGATGGCGGATTAGAAGCTATGGCTTTTGGGCTGGGTGGTGACAGAGTCAGCGTCAGCCATGCCCTCCCACCTCCTGAAGTCACTCATTGTAGAGTCAACCACAGTAGAGTACAAAGGGCTTTCCACCTTTGCAACATAGTGACAAAAGCTGCAGAAACAATTGCAGCCAACTAGCACAAATAGGTGGAGCTGAAATTACAGCACAAGTTTCGGGGGGGGAACAGAAGTAATGAGCCAGGTAGCCTTTGTGTTTATTGTGGTATCCAGTTCTACAAGCCAATAAGGCACTAACAGCAACTATCCTGATACATACATCACTGGGGAATTACCACTAAATTAGCACGGCCTGTTGGTAAACAGATTCAGAATTAGAAAATCAGCAACGGAATGACTTTCTCATTGCATGGGTATACCACAGAAAATAGACTAACCAGGCATTTGCTCTTCCAAGGGACTACTAGAAAATGGAAAACTGTGAAATGGGGCTGTGAATCTCTAATGAGAATTCTCAACCCCATCACCAACCTACATAATTACAAGATTCTTGTGCCGGGGGGGGGGGGGGCACAGCACAAGAATGAAATAGCTGTTTAATGCAGAGATGTCCCTACAGGCAGGCTTACTGTGGTCTTGCGCAGGAGATTCCCAGTGAACTGTGCCCAAGGCTACAATAACAAACCACGTTTTCCTCAGTGAGAAGTACTTAATAACTGTATAAAAATGAGAAGTGAATCTTTTAACATACTTGTATTTGAGATGCTGAATGGTGCCCAGGCATTTGAAGGTCCCCTTAACCATGATAGCCAGGCGTGTACAGAGTGCCTCGCATTCTTCCATGCTGGAAAAAAACAGAGATCAGTTACAATTTCAGGATTACAGCAAACATAATAATAATAATAATAAAGCAGCCATGCAGTGCCAATATGTACAAATAGTTTATACTGGACCTGACAACACACAGTGAACTGTGATCTAGTCTGGCCTTGCCATGGAGCTCAGCTGTTTTTTTGCAAACCAGTTGTTTCTTTCTCTAAATAATGAAACTGACCCCTTGAGGATCAGTGGCATCTGCTTCATATTCTCAGGTGTTTCATTTTTGTTCAAGATAAAAATAAAGTACTGTGGAACATACCTTTACTTTGGAGTATGGGCTTGTCAAAAGCCCCACATTTAGTTTGAAACATGTTTTTCTCTCCTAGCAGTAGGCAAGGAGGAGGGGGAAGTCAATTGCTCCAAAGTACCAACTAAGTATTAACCACCAAAGCATTGGAAATGCTAATGGTCAAACTGGCCGGAGACAATGAATTGACAAGTTCATACCTTAGCTGGAATTTTACATGTAGAAGGGACACAGAGACATGGGGAATGTGAAAGGACAGATGGTATATTCCTGGAGATTTCAGGAAAGGGTTATTTTACTCACAAGAGGCTGGGAATACAAAAGAAATAAAATCCTTTGGCATGGAGGGAGAGGGGTCCATTTGCAAGTCCTTTCTGGGCTGATTCCACCTGGAGGAGGGAGCTCTCACACCAGAGCTCCATCTTGACTGCTGCCATTGTCATATGAAGAGGACAAAGGGGTGGCTGCCTAGAC
The DNA here is from genome assembly GCA_029375565.1 of Gekko gecko. Lineage (NCBI taxonomy): Eukaryota > Metazoa > Chordata > Lepidosauria > Squamata > Gekkonidae > Gekko > Gekko gecko. The sequence goes on from JAPDNY010000006.1 coordinate 43,107,523, forward strand.
AAAGATTCTATGGTAATGGGAAGTTTTTAGGAAACTGTAACTTCTAAATTAAAGAGCCTGCCTTAAAATAAGACATTTATAGAGTGAAGAACAGGAAAATTGTATGTCTGCACCTTTCTTTTGTATTCCTTGCTCACCCTGATGCTGTGCACAGGGTATGTGTGTGGACTTTTTACTTTTAATTAATTCTTAATTATTTTACATGCTGGTAGTTGTTTTCCATATACATAGACTTCTGTTGTTCAAACTTGTTATTTAAAAGGGTGCCAGGGGAAAGAGAGTGGTTAGCTATTAGATCACTGTTTCCCTAGAAGCACGCAAGTGTGGTAAGCTGTCCCTGTGATAACCAGTTTCTGGGTAATGGGAGATGCAGGCACTAGGCAGAACCTTAGAATGGCAATGTAGGAAGGGAAACTCAGAGTACTGGCCCTTTTGGGGGACAATTCCTCAACTGACCAGTTGGAGGCAGAATACTAAAGTAGGAGTGAGAGAGAAACTCCTCCAAGGGTTGGGCAAGCTGGGAGACCAGCGCATTGTGGGGCAGAGGGTGTGGATGGTCACAGGTTGCCTAGATGCCTCAAAGGGCCAAAGAGAGCAGCACTAGTGGGTTAGTGGGGCTGTTCTACCACAAGCAATATTTATTTAACATTGAGTACTTTTTGGTCTTCCTTTGGGAAGCTCTATGAGACTTTCACAGGGTAGCCTCAAAGATTGTGTCATGTCCAGGTAACTAAAGAATCACCCAAATTGTGATTCCCCCCCCCCAGCAAACTGAAAATATAACCTATTCCCAGACTATTTGGGAAGCCCACAATGTTCTGGCTTCACAAAAACACAAGACAGCCATTCCTAGAGAAGTGTGGATGGTTGTCAGGGTGGATACAAGTGTTTTCCCTAATCCTTCCAAGTGGTAGGAAGAAATTCTCTAAGCCTCCTGTTTCCTGCCAAGTGGTACAATAGAGGAAGCTCTGTGCTCAGCTCCGTTCCTCTTGTGCTGAATGATCCACAGTACTGGAGACCTCAAGAGGGCAACCATCCATTTGATTGTAGGCGTACATTCCAGTTGTACATTTAAACTTATACACAGGAAGCCTGAAGATACAGCACAGGCACCTAGACTTCAATGGAATTCAGTAAAGAAGATAATAAAGGGCTTAATCTTCACTTCATTAATAAATAACAGACTGCTAAGAGTTAAGCCACAATTATTCTTGTTCACATTTCAGCTCAGTTTGAGACCTATCAACATCCACAGTCATTCTGGTATTGCAACACTAAAAAATAAAAAACATCTTTCAATGTTTCCCGGATTTAGAATGCTAGCACTTCAGGGAGAAGGTTTAGTAGGATTCCCCCTGATGTGCGAGTTTTCTGTCTTCAATGAGTTTTTAACATGCTGAAGCGCTCTGTTATTACGATAATGTACAATGTGTTTACCCTGAATATTTGAACTAGCCACAAACAAGAACAAGGTTCCACAGCTGATTGTATGTGAGTTATGTACATTACCTGTGTGAGGTCAGAACAACAGCTCTTCCCTCTCTGATCACGCTGACAATTGAGTTCCATAAGAAACGTCGAGACTGAGGGTCCATACCTGTAGTTGGCTCATCCTGAGAGAACAAGATAATCATAATGTAACTGGAGATGACAAAAAATATTACAACAGTCTGCCAATGAGCTTTATTTAGCGGTGTGCATTTGGCTATATCAGAGTCAAAAAAACAGTGGCTATTTTTTCAGTCAAATATACATTTAAGTATCTTTTCAGCTATCCAATATAGCCAAGTCCAGAAAATCCCAAAAATATTTTGGATTTTTTGGGACCACCAGATAGCCACAGTTAAAGGGCATTTAAAGGGATCAAGTCTTTTTAAATGCCTTCTGGGTGAAATCGCAGCTTGGAGAAGGCATTTAAAGGAACCACAATACTGTTAAAGCATTTCCCCCATTGCAAACAATGGAGGATGAGGGCACCTTTGGGGGCTCAGAGAATTGGACCCCCTGGTCCAATCTTTTTGAAACTTGGAGGTTATTTTGAGGAGAGGCACCAGCAGCTATCTTGCAAATCTGGTGCCTCTACATCAGAAAACAGCCTCTCCAGACCCCTGAATCAATTCCCCGTTATATGCTATGGAGACCTTTGACTATAATGGTCCCATAGGGCATAATGGAGCCAGGGGGGGAATCAGGATTTCTGAAAAATCCTGAATCCAAATACCTTACTGGTATTGGGATTTAGGAATATTGGGAAATATTGATATTTTTCCAGTTCAATATACTTAAACCCAAAAAATACTGACACAGATTCTGTTTTCTGAGGAGTATTGGTAGAATGAACGAACAAATCCTACACTGAGTGATGTAAAAGCTGGTAAGGAGAAGATATACATATAGATTGAAATGGTTTTTGTACACCCCTTTCTTTGATCATTATCAAGGATTTTTTTTCCAGACTTGGTTATAGTTGGTCAAAACCAGGCATAATTACTTATACAAGCAGATAAGGTAACAGAGAAGCAACCATGTGAATATTTTTCATTTCCAGATGGTATACTGCAATGATCTTAATTGGCACAAGAGCCATCTGTAAAATGAAGGCAATGGAGACAACTGCCGTAGCCACTGATTCTCTCCAGTATGTCATGTTAGGTTAGGTAAACAGGGTTCTCTAGCCAATCATTGGCTTCCCATTGGAAGCACTCATATGCAGGAAGGAACTAATGACAAAAAAGGGGAATTAAGGCCATTTTGGAATCTGGGAAAACTACATATGCATCCAATAACTACTTTCTGAGGAAAGATTCAGGTGGGTACTAGTGTTAAAGTTGCCACGGGACTCAAACTTTATTCTACTTTCTGAGGAGTATTGGTAGAATGAACAAACAAATCCTACACTGAGTGATGTAAAAGCTGATGAGGAGAAGATATACATATAGATTGAAATGGTTATTGATAAAAATTACTTTGCAGATATGTATATTTGTATATAGTTTGGGGTGTGTACTTATAGTTATGACAACCCTGCCAGTCAGAAAATGAACTAGGGTGGTATCAAGGGTGGATAATTCCTAAAGCCTCTCCCCAATGTGGCTCCCTAGCACCTTGGAAGAAGAAAGAGTAGGGAAGTTGGGGGAGCTGATGCTTGTCTCTGTGACTTCAGGAAGAGGCATCTCTTGGTGGAAAAGCACAAGGTTTGCATACCGAAGCTTAAGTTCCTGACCTTTAAAAGGATTTTACGTTAGGAAAACACTTCTTCCTGAAACCTTGGAGAGCTGCTGCCAGAAAGACAGAGTAGAAACACAGGGGAGTTAGATGGACCATTTGTTTGACTGAACGTAAGGCAGCTTATTGTAATACTGGACTGTTAAATCTCTCCCATGACTGAGGTGCTGCAGAATTCCCAGAAGCATGACTAGAACTAGCCTCACTCATAGAAACATGGTAGAGAGTGCTGAAAGGGCAGGTAAGAGAACATAAGAGAAGCCAAGGTCATCTTACTCTTATACATAAAGTAAACTTTGGGGTATGTGTATGAAGTGAGCCTCCAAATTTAATCAGAAAAAGTGTATCTCAAGTATTATAAGGCTAGGAATCAATTTTAGAGAATATGTAGTCACTTATAGACAATGCTCCCTCTAAGCTATGGAGTCCTGTGAGCAAAAATTCTACTTTGCGAGCTACTGGCTTTAAAGCTGTGAGCAAGTGATTTGGCTACTGCATAAATTACTTTGCTCTGAAGCCATCCTTCCTGAGCTAAGACAAAAATGTTAGCTCACACTAACAGGGAACAGTGCTTACAGGTACAATATGGCCAGGAAGAAAAGTAAGGCTAAAACATGACTAGCAGGGTCTGCCAAGAACTGTAGTATACAAAATGTAGCTTATGTCCCAAATGAAAGCCAGTGAGAATTTTATGTTGAGTGTCTCAAGAGAAGTCAAAGATACCACATTTTGGATCCAGAGACAGCTACAACCTTGCAGAGTCGCTTTGAGGATGGGGAGCCTAACCAGAATGCTATCCCAGAACAGCACAATAGTAAAAGGGACCACAGTGAACAACGAGAGTCAAAAATTATACAACACCATGCCAAAAATAATCTATTTTTACAATATATACTATTTCAACAGTGTATTTTAATTATCTAATAGTAATATTACAATTCACATGTAAGGCACAGTGAGCATATCAACACCAACAAGTGTAAATGCTCGCACAAAAAGTCTATTAAAATCTTTCTCGTAGAAGATGGAAGCAGTTGTCACAGGCTAGGCTTGGGCTGAGAGGCAGAAGTCAAGTCCAGTTCGAGGTCGTTGCCAGGAGAGTCAGAACGAGAGCCAAATTGTGAGTTTGAAAGAGGGGTCGTCTGAAGCAGGGGTCAGGAAGCCAAGAATTCGAGCCAGAGTGGGGGTCTGAGGACAGGAGCTGAAGGTGGATGCAAGGCACGCATGGAGAAACTCGTTGCTTCCATGAGAGCCCAATCCTGAGTGGGAGTTATATAGGCCTCTGGCCGGGCTTCCTGTGGTGGTGGCAGCGCTCTTGCTAATACTCAGGACTCGGTGCTCACCTTCCCTGCCAGTGTGCATCTTGATGGTGGGTGGCTAAGTCTCTGCAGAGCCGCTCCCCTAGCTGAACCACCCACAAAGGTGAGTCAGGTGGGCTGCCTGACTGCACCTGTGCCTCCTCAGCTGCTGCAGGATCAGGTGTGGGGTTTGCAGGCTCAGACACTGGCAAGCTATCAACTTGTGAGGAGTCAGAGGGGCCAGCTTCTGGTTCTGGCAATGCTGGCACCTCTGGCTGCAATGCCAACTCAGATGGGGATTCAGCGCCGTCGTCATCATCGCTCATGACAGCAGTCAGATGAAAGCAGTCAAGCAGTCAACTCTCTACTCGGGACTGAAAGGCGGTTTCAATCAGACTTCATTAGACTTCGTGCATCAATTGGAACCAAAGCTTGCATATATTAAATAAAGCAGAGCAAATACCTCCAAGTGGGTTTAACAGCTGCCTTGTTTCTTTCAGATAAGCCAATGGTTCTCATGAAGGCTCTGATCCCAGCTGATGCACAGGCCTGACAAAGTCTGATTGAAACCGCTTTTCAGTCCAGAGCGGCGAATTGGCTGCTTGACTGCTTTCATCTGACTGCTTTCATCTGCTATAAGAAAGACTTTAGTAGACTTTTTGTGTGAGAATTTACACCAGTCGGTGTTAATATGCTCATTGTGCTTTACGTGTGAATTGTAATATTACTACTGGATAATTAAAATACACTGTAGAAATAGTCAGTATATATTGTAAAAATAGATTATTTTTGGGACGGTATTGTATAATTTCTGTCCCAGGACAGCAGACATGTTTTGGGTGTCCATGCCTCCCAGGTGCATGTGACTCCTGATCCAAAATCAGCCCTCCCCACCCCAGCACCAGGAAATTAAGTTCCCATTGAGGAATTCACAGAGCACATCTGATTGAAACTACTCATGGCAGTCTTACACACAACCTGAGAACTGCAGTTCGGCCTGAACTACTTGGTGAATTACGTGGTTTCCTTACCATCAAGGTACTTACCAGAAGGACTAAAGGAGGGCAGCCTATCAGCGCAATGGCAGTGGAGAGCTTGCGCTTGTTGCCACCGCTGTAGGTGCCTGCCAACTGATCTGCATATGTCAAGAGACCAAGCTTCTCAATTCCCCACTCTGCTACCTGTGGAATAAAGGAATATAAAAGAGATTTCAAGGAATATAAAAGAGATACTTAAAATACAGTGGGTTTGATCGAATCTACAATGGTCCTTGCAACAGTAGGACACCCATAGGCATTATAAATCTTGTGTCATCTCCCCCACCGGAGCACAAGCACTCAACACGTCAGAGTTGTCTGGTCCCCCCTGGCCTAGCTAACCAGTGCTGTCTACAAACAGCTTCTGCTGAAAATTTACCAAAGTACTTCTCTTCAAGAGGAAACAGTACATTGGTAACAAATAGGATGGTGCTTCCAAGCCAGCCTGTTCCTCTTCAACATAAGACTGCACAAAGACAATTTAAGAAATTCCAGCAATGACAGAACACCATCTTCACTTTTGTGGTAAAATGGTAAAACATAAAGTAAGATTCTGAAAAATAAATAAATAAATAAAATTTGAGAGAGAGAGAGAGAGAGAGAGAGAGAGAGAGAGAGAGAGAGAGAGAGAGAGAGAGGTCCCTCAAAGCTCAACTGTTAACAATAACAGGGAGGAAATCACTTTCCACAGCACATTACAGCTGTGAACTGTTCCTCATGTCTTGCAGACTGATTTCCTAACTTCCATATGAAGTTGTCCCATGACTGTCTTTTGCCCGGATTCAAGCTACCACTCAGCTACAGAAGCTTGCTGAGTAACCTTGGACCAGTCACTCACTCTCAGCATAATGTACCCCACAGGGCTGTTGTGAGGATGGGATGGAGAAGAGGAGAACAATGTAAGCCACTTTGGATCCCCACTAGGTAGAAAAGCAGGGCATAGGTAAAGGTAAAGGTTCCCTTGCTTGAAAGCCAGTCGAATCTGACTCTAGGATTTGCAGTGCTCATCTCCATTTCAAAGCCGAAGAGCCAGTGCTGTCCAAAGACGTTTCCATGGTCATGTGGCCAGCATGACTAAACACCAAGGTGCACGGAACGCTGTTACCTTCCCACCGAAGTGGTACCTATTTATCTACTTGCAATTTCTTGCTTTCAAACTGCTAGGTTGGCAGGAGCTGGAACTAGAGACGGGAGCTCACTCCGTCATGCGGCACTCTCGGGTCTTGAACTGCTGAACTACTGACCTTCCACAGTCAGCGTCTTAACCACTTGAGCCACCGCAGCTCCTTAAAGCAGGGCATAAAGTAAAATAAAATGAATACGTATATGTTATCTGCTGTGTGAATTAGCTGTCTTAAGTGAACTTTACAATAACAAGGCGTTCACACCAGTTTAATGAGGTTATGGGGGTTATGTCTGCAACAGCTACCTCATATTCACAACATCCTATGGGTTCCCATCCGGCATGGAAGAAAAAGCATATACCTTGCTCTTGCTTTTTGTGCATGGAAATCTACAGAGAATCCCACTGGGGAGTTGCAAGGAAAAAATTCTGTGTAGATTGGCATCCTGTGTAGACTGACCTGGGCACAATGGTGATACACTGTAAACAGCCAGGCTGGCTTTCTGGATTGGCTACCTGTCTCTTAGAGACAAACAAATGTGAAATTCCAGCTTATGCACCAAAGAACCATTTATGTGCTAGGAGCACACTGAGTCCTTTGTGCATTTTCGATGAAGCCCAAAGAAAATTAGTTTTTAAATGTCAAAAAAGAGTCATGCTCAAAAGAAGAAGAGGAAGAAGTGTAACTGCTGAAGAAAAAATTACCCTTTTAACGTCTGCTTCTGGGACACCACGCAGACGGGCATAAAGGTACAAGTGCTCTCTTCCTGTGAGCAGATCATCAATAGCATCAAACTGTGGGCAGTAGCCCATGTTTTGATGAACATCAGAGAGATGAGTCAAAATGCTGGGGAAAGGAACAGCAAAAGATTAACTTATGAAACTGCATTAACATTCAATCATTAGCTGTGGGAGAGAGAACAGGATCCTTCCAAGTTATGCATTTATTTATTTGGAATATTTCTGTCCTAAATCTCCAGAAAACCTTCCTTAAGGCATGAATGTGCTTGAATACAATAATACATTAAAGTCTAGCCTCACTTAAAATGTAGCCAGATCTTAACCAACATCAGGGCTATTTTTGGGCAGGAACACACAGGAACGGAGTTCCGGCTGGCTCCCGAGTTGGCCACGCCCAGCAGGAACTTACTAGCATAACAGGCCACACCCAACAGCAGAAACTCATTAGGACTGGCTACATTAGAGCTGTTTGGCCTAACATGCAAAGGAGTTCCTGCTACAAAAAAAGCCCTGGGTTTTGACAACGAACAAGATAAACAGAATAAGAAGCAAAAGGTGGGTGTGGCTGGATGACCACACTTCTGGCAACATGGGGGTGTGGCCTAATATTCCTGCTGTTGGGTGTGGCCTGTTATGCTAATGAGTTCCTCCTGGGCTTTTTCTACGAAAAAAGCCCTGACCAACATGACTTACCAACAAATTGCAGAAGCAAACAATCACAACAACAATAAATAGAATGGACAATCTTATTTCTGACTCATTTTGGACATCAAATAAAACAAAAGCCCATTAAACAGTTCTTGATCATTCAAACACCCTGCTTTTTAGAACATTGATAGAGATCCTTTGTACATTACAACCAAAGTAAACATATTAAAGATACAGAGATTGGCCTGCTGCTACTGCATCACAGTGGGAGGTGCCTACATGTTCTGTTGTTGAAAAGTTTATGCACTGGTGACATATTGTGGAAGCCACTGATCCTGACTTGTAGATATGGACTTCTATGGTATCCTTCCTTATATATAACTGAGTTTTCGCCCAAAAGTCTTGCCCAAATATGGGCAAAATGCACACCAAAATCAGTTGGCCGAGGGACCTGCCTCTCAGACAGGGGTCCCTCGCCACTGGCTGCCTTGCCTTCCTGTGTGGGCGCAGGCCCGCCCACACAGCCAGCAGACAGCCTCTCGGCCGTGGTCTCTGCTGAGCCGCCAGATGGGATGCATGCTCCAGCGGCTGCGTGCTTAGGATCCCGGGACCATTCCTCACACTGTGGCCGTCCTCGCGGCCCTGAGCCAGCAACGGTGTGCCCTTCCTCAGCCTCCGCGCCTGGCGACTGGCAGCACCCGCTTCCTTGGGTGACCACCACAAAAAAGGGATCCCTCGCTCACCGCGCCTTCCCACAAATGCTAGGCCACTCAAAGCGAGCTCCTGACCCATCCTGACCACAGGGCCCTGCCGGCGCCACATCGCCTAATGAGAGCCAGCAGCACCTTCCTGGGGCCGTGGCCCCGAGACGCGCTCCCTCGCTCATGCTACACCACTAGGGAGATAGGGCAGCGGCGGCTGCCTTGCCCTGCGACCACGGCACGTGGCAGGACGAACGGTCCTTCCGTGCCCCTCAGGCTAGCACCCATTGCATCTCTGCATGCAACGGGCCTTGCCCCTAGTATGTTTATATATACATATAACCACACATATAACATCACAGAATTTGGTAAATTTTCAACTGGATTTCCACTCTGAATGAAGCAGCCCTCCTCCATGTCCCTCCTACAGCACTGTATCCAAAAAAATGCATATAAGTGCAACACAGCGGAATGTAAGTTGTATCACATTGAATGACCTATAGATGTTCCACATAAAATGATTACACCAAAGTGAGTTTTAAAATATATTTAGGAACAAAGGCAAGATACGGACCACCTCCTCCCATATGAACCTGCCCGCTTATAGAAGTAGGGAGATTTAGGCTTCAGGCAAAGTGTGCCCTCTTAGGCAAGGCTTTTGAGAGGTAAGGGATTCTTTCTGAGTTTTTTAAAATTTCCCCTTTTCTTTTTTTCCTTACCCACCTCCTATAGTCTAGCTGTTCTGCTGCTCCTCTGCAGTTTTATGTTCAGGTTTTATTTATGTATTCATTTATTAAATTGAATTTGCTGGGCCACCCTTCCTTGCGATCAGGGCTCAGGGCGGCTTACAACAGGGCAGAATACAGTAAATAATTTGATTCAAAATCAGCATTAAAATTACCTAGAAGCATGTCAATAAATAAAAGAATATACATTCCAGGATGGTGGGAAAAAAGAGATTCAGCTTCCCAGCCTCCTGGAGGGAGGGGTTAAGTGGGATGGGGAGTATGTGAGAATACCAGGTGTCATAGTGTCCCATTGCTGTTCTTATCCGAATGCCTCATGGAACATCTCTGCCTTGCATGCCCTGCAGAGGGGTAGTAACTCCCTCAGGGCATGGATGTTTTCCAGCAGAGAGTTCCAGCAGGCAGGGGCCAGGGTTGGAAAAGCCCTGGCCCTGTTTGAGGACAGCCGGATCTCTCTTGGGCTGGGGATCACCAGGAAGTTCTTATTCCCTGAGCAGTTTCTTTTTTAAAGTTTTTAATGTATTTTAAAATATTCTTGTAATATTTTGCTATTAGCTGATGATTTGTAAGCTGCCCTGAATCCCAAACTGGAGAAAAGGCAGCACAGGAAATATTCAAAATAAATAAATAAAATATAACATAAGAAAGGCATGCATCTCAGTGAACTGTCCAGGTCTGCAGCCCAGTAGTCAGGAAAACCACATTTAAGGACATGCTTTTAAAATACTGACCCATCAATCTCAGTAAAGGAGATGTTTCATTAAGAGTACTGGTTGAAGGTGCTTTTGTGTTTCTAGTTTAGCACTTTAATACCAAATGACAATTATGGAAGCAACTGCCCCACAGAGAAACAACATCCTGGTACAAGAGATACTTCACTCATTTGGACAATCTGGCCTCCACTATCCTTTTTTACACCTGTAGATGGATAAAGAGACCTCAGCAGGCTCAGCCCAGAGTAGACACATGAAGCTGCCTTAAACTGATTCAGACCATCGGTCCATCAAGGTCAGTACTCCCCACTGGCAGTGGCTCTCCAAGGTCTCAGGCAAAGCTGTTTCACATCACCTGCTACCTGGTCCTTTTAACTGTAGATGGCAGTGATTGTACCTGGGACATTTTCCATGCAATGCAAAGGCTCATCCACTGAGCCATGTTAACCCCCCCCACACACATACCCTACAGGGGTCAGATGAAATGGGTAAGTCCAACTCAAACCTCCTCACACCAAAAAGGACAATTTTTTATTTCCCCCACCCTGCCAGAGAATAGGCAGGGACTGGTAATGGTAGCACAGTGGAAGTGTGATATGGTGCACGCTTATTCAGAAGTAAGTCTTACTGAGCTCAATGGGTCTTAATCCCAAGTCTATTAGTGACTAAAGCAGAGTGTTCTGGAATTTCTCAGGAACCTACCTGTAGCCTGCCACTGTAGCATCACCAGAGGTTGCTTTAGTGTCCCCAGTCAGCATTCTGAATGTTGTTGTCTTGCCAGCTCCATTCACTCCCAGGAGACCAAAGCACTGAATTATAAATTAGTGCACAATTATTAATTAAGCGGATTATCAGATGAGAATTGTTTCAAAATCCAATAGAAAGCTGATATACAACCTACCTCTCCAGGACGAATGCCAACACAGAGTTGATCCACAGCTGGTGTGCATGCACCACTATAGATCTAGAATAAGATGAGGTTTTTTTAAAACAACAACAACAACAACAACAACAACAGCAATAATAATAATAATAATAATAATAATAATAATAATAATAATAAATCAATGCTGCTGTTTCCCATGCATTTTCCCCCATTGTACCACTGGAAACCTTTTTTTTAAAAAATGACAATCGTTAACGCAATTAACAATTAAAAAGAAAAGCCTTCCATTGATTCAGTGGGGGAAATGATGGCCACAATAGATTTATATAAGAAAAACAGTGCCAGTTTGAGTGAGACCTTTTAAAATGCAAACTTTCATATCTAGATGGACTCTGGAATGTGATTGGACTGAACCCCTTCTGAAAAGATTGCAGCAAAACGGGGGTGGGGAACCCGGAAACAGCGTTATTAGAGGATGACACTGTCCCCAACTCAAAAGTGTTCCAGTTCAGAATTCAAAGTGGAGACAAACCTCTGGGCGGATGCTTCATTAGACAGCCTAAGTACCAGGAAGCAGAGGAGCTATCCAGGTAGCTTGCTAGAGGCAGAAGCTGGTCATGGGGAATGTTTCATTAACAGCTGTCAGGCCTCAGATAAAGATCCTTGTCACCTGCCTACTTGCCACACTGTAGGGCTTGGCTTGGGGAGGTCCTCACACTGGCTTACTTGTATTTTTAATAGGATGTCTCAAAAATGCTGATTCTACATATTAGCCAGAAAAATAAACTAACAAAAAAATAAAACAAAGCAAAAAAAAGCAGATGTTTGGTATTTATTATACTGTCTTTCCTGCCCAAGTGGACGCTGCGGGAAATTGATATTTTATCATTCCTGGAAGATTACCTTGGTCAACCCTTGTAATTTCAAGATATCTGTTTTGCTGCCTCCATTCATTATTCGTTGTCTTTCCTCTGCAACATCCTCATCTTCATCCACAATAGGCACCAGGGTATTTTGAGGCAGCCTGACAAAACCAGACTGCATGAGTTAATAATGTCTGAAGAGCAGCATATTTTAAAAACCACATATGTGGTACTTCCCCAGTCAGACATTTCTACACGTTAACACTAATTTCATAGTTGGAAGTCTGAGGATTTTTCTACATACCATTCTGTAGAGAAGAAATTATGTTGCATCAGAAGATTCAGAAGAAAATAAGCAACCCCTTGCACTGCCAGAGCAACCATGTTCTTTCCAGCAAAATCCCAATGAAATGGATTCAAAACATGCTCTTCTCCTTAAGAGGTGAAACCAACCAAAAATCAAGCTGAATTTACTAACTCGATAAAGTCTTGCTCATCAGAACAAAAGCCATTAAAATAGTTGACCTCAGATGCAAAGATGTAATTCATTTCATAATTACTAAGCAACCACTGCACAATTTCCTGAAGTCTTCTAGTAAGGATGCTTAACTATGTACCTTTTGAGAAGTTCAATTATGTTAACTCAAATATAGAAAGGAAAGGAAAAAGCCAAACAAAGGATAGTCCAGGAATCTGCTACTTTATTTCCCAGCCCATCTGGCTCATCTCTAAGGTTGTCTCTCCCTGAACGTATATAACATTTTCCAGAATCCTCTACTAAAGAGCTTAAAATGTAAACTGTGATACAGAGAAACTAATTAAGGCGGAGAGGATGAAAAAAGAAGAGGTAAAGTAAAAGGGAAATGATGTGAAAATGCTACTACACATATTGAGGCTTTGTATATGCTGGGGGTGAAGCGCTCAGAGCCAGTCTACATATGACTCTTACAGTGTGGATGTTGTTGAAAATGGCACCTCCATGGTAGGATTTTTCATCCTACAGTTATAATGTGCAGCAGTACACCCACATGAATTGGAATCATCATACAGTGAACTTCCTCACTGCATCTCACTGTCTGGGGAACTCACTTAATGATGGCCCTGATTGACACATGGACTGCTGCTTTGGGTTAGGGATGGATGCGTTTGGATAAATCCCCATGGGAATGTTGTTGATAGTGGCATTCCAGTACTGGACCAGAGGGCTTTCAACAAGAGCAAGTTTATGCAGCAGTGAACTAAAATAACAGGAGCAGAGGTATATTCTAAGAGTCCCCAATAAGCCCATTGCTACAGGACTCTCATTTAATTTAACACAGTCCTAGTTATGAGACATTCATAGCCAGATCTTTTCCATTCAAGGCACAGTGACAACAAATATGAATATATTGTGTTGGTTTTGTAGTGGCAAGTGACATCTTATTAAAGGAAGCTCATGGAATGACAAAAGGAATTAATTTGGTGGTTACAGAATAAGAAATCACTACAGAAAATAAATCTACCCTGCCCCCATGTTGAAGGGACTTCTCAGGTTTCTATACCACCCACACCATCATTCTCAGTCCCTGACTTCTTACCCAACTGTCCCTTTTCTGTCTACCTCGTATTTGTTAGGATAATTAAGATCTGGGCAAGAAATATGTCACCTATGCAGTACTTCTCATTGTTGAGGCTAAACAAATATTACAAAGAGAAGTGCAAGGCAGAAGAAATGTATTCTTAATGTGAGTTTTATAGATACAGTTTTATAGAGCAAATGTGATAATAACCGTTTTCCTGAACTGTACCAGGTGTGGAGGTATGCTACACCATACAAAAAAATTGTTAACTGCTCTTCCTGACATCTAGCTGTTTATATGCATGTTATTTTGTGTATGGAAGGACTTCCACCATGTGATTCTGCAGCTGCAGTCTGTAATGAAACAGCACAGTCCAGGAACAGGGTTACCATCTTATCAGTTCAATATTCTCTACTCTGACTATGGCAAGAGTTCTCTAGGTTCTCAGGCAGAGAAAGGTCTTTCAGAATGTCTGCTACTCAAGATCTTTTTGCTGGAGATACCTGGGACTGGGATCTTCTGCACAAAATGTATGTACTCTTCCAATAAGCCCCAGCCCTCCCTGGAGTGCTATATTCATTTGATTTCTTAACTTGTGCAGGAAGTTTCTAAACTAGTTGCTCTCCTACATCTGTCACATCAAAAGGGGGGGGGGGTAAAGTGTGGTGTAGGGGTTAAGAGTGGTGGACTCTAATCTGGAGAACTGGGTTTGATTCCCCACTGCTTGCTGGGTGACCTCGGGTCAATCACAGTTGTCTCAGAACTCCCTCAGCCCTACCTACCTCACAAGGTGCCTGTTGTGGGGAGAGGAAGGAAAGGCGATTGTAAGCCACTTTGAGACTTCTTAGGGTAGAGAAAATCAGGGTATAAAAACAACAACTTTTCTTCAAAATAATTGGAAACGTCTTTCTCTAGATTGCAGAAAGACTGACTACAGAAGTCAATCTATCATATACTTAGTTACAAGGCACACAATAATAATTCCATTGTTATTGTACTTACCAAATCGAGCATACACATCAGTTACTGCCTGGTTCATAGCCAGATCAATGAGTCCACGGCCCAGGCAGAAATGAGGAAAAACTAGGAGAACGTTTTTCAGTGCTTTGTTGAATTTCAGCAAAGACTACATCAGACAAGAAAACATACGTGCTAATAAAACTCAGAGCCTTTATAATTTATGGAACCATTCTGAAGTTAAACTGAAAGACCACACAACTCTTTACCTACTAGCTTTCAGTAATGAGTGAAAACTCTGTATTGCTTGCTCTGCATATGAGGCCATACAAATGAAGTATGCAAAAGAGGCACAGGACATAAATGGCAGAAGGAGCTTTCTTCTCCTATGCAACTGAAGAAAGGAGAGGTGAAGTGACCTACAAAGGGGACTGCTCCTTCTGCATCATTTCATAATCTTCAGAGTTTATTTAATATTTTATGCCAAAGTCTAGAAGTGCAGGCATACCAAATGCTTTCTAAGAATTTCACTGCTGACTGTTACAACTATGTAACAATTAACTGGCTGCCCCCTGTGTGAATGACAAATGCCACAAAACCCACAGACCAAGCAGGATTCCCTTAGTATATGGAAAAAATATGACAATAAATTAACCAAAAGAGAAAAACCCTTTAAAAAAGTACAATTAGGGCTGAAAATTCTCCAAAAGGGAAAGAATGTTAAGAACAGTTATATTTCAGTTAAAGGGGAAAGGGGTGTGGAATCTAACAGATCAAGACCCAGAAAGTCCATATAATATTAGAGGGGAGGGCAGATTTCCAATTTATCCCTTCTTCCTATTGATTCTTTGTGGCCTCCTGTATGGATGATGAAAACTGAAAAATCAGGCTACCTAAGAACAAGATTGGGTTTCAACTTTCTTAGAGGCCTCCCATGTATGCAGACAAATATGACTTTGAAAATTAACCCTAAAAAAAGGAAAACCCAGCCTGATTACGACTTAATGTTGAGCAATGGAATGGAATTGGATGGAATACTGAGGGCAGCTGAGTTAAACTGAAAACGGGCTGGGGTTCAACCTTTTAAGAGCTCACAGCCTGCTCAACCTTTTGAGACATCACAGAATCCAGAAGAGGGAGGTTATGGGGAAGGGATTTCCAAACTGTTCCCTCAGTCTTGGTTCCTTGGGAGCCCCCAGGTTGTTTCTACAAAACTCTTGTTTGCTTCTTAAAACTGACTGAGTGTGCATCAGCAGAAACCACTTTCTGGATTGTGACTAAAAGTAAAGTATGTTTGTGATACTAAACCTTATGAGAAAGAGCCACTTACTGGATTGTTTTCAAAGAGCTCCAGGATAAATGTAATGGCACTACTGTTGATACCAATGAAGAGGTTAATGCAAGACAAGGCAACGTATGCGGTGCTGGGAATACTGAAGAAGCAGGATGCTGGGTACATCATTGGAATTATGGCCCATCTGCAGGCAAAAGCCAGGGGGGGAAAAATCAGTAATCCCCTGCATTGTTTTCCTGTGATGACCAAAGTAGGGTTCAGATGGTACAAACTTTTTCTGAAGCATGACAAAATAGGTGAGAAAGCATCTTTCATCTGGTTTTATTTCCACTAATGCATTGGCCTGTGCTTCCTCACTTCACCATTCTACATTTCTTTCAGATGAAGAAGAATCTAATCAATACATGAAGCTTTGGTATGCCCAACAGTATGAGCATGATGATGTTTCCTATGGTGATTGAACAACTATTGCTCTGCCACAGCCAGGGTATCTTCTCTACATCATTTGTCTGCGCTAGGTGGCAAGAGATCCAAACAACAGGCTGGCACAATTATTGATACAATTGTGCCACAGTTGTCTGCAATTAAGTATGACTGGTATTAGTGCAGAATCCATCAAGCCACACCATTTGCTTGACACAATGCAGTGATTTTCGGTAACACTGCCATTTTTATATCCCATATAACTGCTCTGAGGCATTCCTGTATTGCAATCCTGTGTTGTTCCCATGAATTTGTCTTTTTCTGAACCTCCACACAACACACATCACTTCAATGTTCAGAGCATCTGAACCTGTACAACGGTCTTAGTAGAAATTAATGAAACATTGAGATTACTTACCCATACAGAAGTAGCAAAGCTATAAGTGCAGGGAGGTTGCTTGGTGATGTGTAAGCTTTCTTGTCAAAACCAATGAATATTGCAACTACTAGGGCAGCACTCACAGTATAATTTGCCTAGCACAGAAAAGAAAAAGAAAAGGGAAAGGCCAATGAAAAACAAGTTCAAATCCATTTGGAACTATATTTTTTCTAGTATTTTTCAGGATGTAACATGGCTTGCCTATGGAGGAACTAAAAAGTTACCCACAAGATCAGGGTTGGTTTCAGGTTGGGCGGGGGCTAAGCAAAGGAGGGGGTCACCTTTGATCACCAAAGATGAAGTGCTGGGGATTGCGGGACCTGGTGTTCAAAAGTGTGCAGTGGGGGTTGTAATGAAGTGCATGTGCAGTGGGGGTTGTAATGAGACAGGGAATTATGTAAGACTGAGTGAGAAAGCTCTCTAGAACCAAGTACATGTTTCTCACTTCTGAGAAGTGAGTCAATAGCATGGAGAAAGAAGGAGCAAAAGAGCAACTAATCTTTTATGAAACAGTAGTGAACACTCAATCACTAGCTTTGGAGAAAAAAGAGAATCCATTTTAGGTATTTACATATTTAAAACACTTCTAACCTTCTCCAAAATATCTTGCCTTAAGTTATGACAACACCCAAATAAAAGAATACATTCGGAAATAGCCTCTCTTAAAATGAATTAGAAAGCCACCTAGAAGATAAACCTTAGCAAAAAAGAGAAATAGTCCCATAAGCATGTTTTGTCTATAATGGAATATATGAAGTTTTGAAAAATGTAGATTCTTAGGAGGCATTACTTAGGTCAGTAATGGAGAGAAAATGGCATTGTGTAATAGGTGAAGCAGTTGGGTACATGTTCAGTTCCTGTCCCTCCAGTTAAAGACCTGAGAGCTGGACAGCCATTGCCCACTGGTGATGTGGATTAGATGGAACAAGGCAGCTTTGTATGTTCAGCTGTGTAAAATACAAGAAGAAGGTGATACTGCTTCAAGATAAATTACAGGCCACAGGGATCAGGGCTAGTTCCAATTAATGAAAAAGAGCTGGGGAATTCGTTGGCACAAACCATCCTGGTGAGGCTTTATGATGATGTTTTATTGAATGTGTTGGATTCATTCCAACAACACACAATATTTTCCTGTATCACATTTAGAATCTACTCACTATGTCCCAAAGGAAATTGGTGGACCAGTAGACGACAGGGCTCACACCACTGACAAACTGGAGATGCTTGGCTTTCGTCACTTGTTCTTGGATGAGGTATAAAACAAAGCTTGCTGGGATGAAGGACATGGCAAAAATCACACAGATGGAAACAACAGCATCTACCGAGGTGGTCAGCCTACAACAGGAAAAGCAGAAGGCAGAGGGACAGTCCATGAGCAAGGATGGCCAGTGACATAAATCTCCCAGCTGAGATAATTTCTGGGTCTGGAGCCTGGTGAGGGAAAAAATTAGAAGCTGCCAAGGATGGGGGACATTTGTAAGGGAGGAAAGTTTGGCTCTCCCTCCTCCCCTACCATTTCTCACCTACAAGTATCCCTTCCGGCCACTGCCTTGTAATGTTAGTTCTGCCCCACAGAAACATAAAATTCAAGAACAGATGAGGCTGTAACACCAACAATACACCTTAATTATACCCAGAAAATAAGAAAGGCAAACTTGTGCTGCTTACACAGTGACTTCAGAGAGCTGCTCCTTCGTGAGATTCAGGGGGTGGTTGATGGCAGTTATCCCATACTCCTCAGGGTCCTTGCTTTTATGGAGATTGGCTCGTAGGACTGCATTGTTGGCGATGTTGAGAAAACTGACCATGGCATGCCAACCTTTGTTGTTAAACCATACCTAGAAGAGCAAAAACCACATTAGCAACCTGATGTAGTCTACGCCACACACAATGTCTGCTTATTTCTGTTGTTTCTTTCTTTCTTATATGGCTGCATAAATAGAAATATACTTAGAGGTATCTGCTTTATTGCAGTATCTTCACCATAAAATATCTTATATGAAAAAGGGACAGCATATTATTCCTGACATGAAAAACTATCCCAGACAAGCTGGAAGAATGTGATAAGTCTATTCAGTCTGTAGATCTATGCCAATAAAGGCACTGAACTGAACAGTCTGTAAAAAGGCAGAATTGTTTTCATTGTAGGGGACAGATGATACCAGGTCTCATAAAATGAAAAAACCTGCAGAGAATTCTCATATTTTATCTCCTAACATTGTCATATCAATGACATGTGCCATCTTTGTTCATATCTCCCAAGCTTTCTTCTAGCAAAAGATTATTTTTTTAGTTGAAGACAGTACAATATAGCAAGCAAGGAGGCATTTTTTCTGTCTTGCTGGTGTCTCTTATCAACCAAATTATCCAGGATACTTGGCTTCAAAAACATAAGAATAGTTCTTAATACCTTAATATTGTCTTCAGTTTCCATGTGTTTTAGAAAATCTGACATTTCTTCAGCGACAGCTATTGATGCTTCCCCCTATATAACAAAAAGCAAAGACTAAAATGCCATGTGAACATAACTAAGTCAATACTTTTGGTATGAAGAAATTGCTTAGAGCTCCTCCCTCAAAACAAAGCACAAAGAATGTAAGAGGTGCCCAGCTGAATCACACCAGTGGTCCATTTAGTCAAGCATCTGATTTCAAACGTGACCCACCAGCCCACCGTGGGCCAACATACAGGGCAGAGAGGCAAGGTCTGATGCTGCCTCCCAACACTGGAATTGAGAGGTTCACAGAAAACAGAAATTCCTATAGTGGCTAGTAGTCAATGATGGACCTGTCTTCCATGAGCAATCCTTGCTTACCGCTGTTATGTCCATCATTTGACCAAGATCTCTGAGAAAACGAACAATTTGCTCTCCAGTGACATCAAGGACCGGGAGTTTTCCTCCAATGGATATTCCTCCATATCTAAACACAAAAGCACATCATCATTCTTCAGTTATGGAGTACTGCATTGCGCTTTTAAGAAACTATGAAGTTATTGAACATTCACTCAGGAATAAATGTGCCTCTGTTTTAAAAAGGAAGCAAAAGTCAGGCACAAATATATTTTATTGATTTTGAATTGAGTAATGTTTTTGTTTCTGAGATCTCAAGATCAATTTTTGCATAACAGAATATGTACAGAATAGTAATCAAGGCGGGGGGGGGGGAACAAATTGGTGATATGAAAATATATTACATAATAGTATGAGCCTATTATGTAAGGATGCGGCTACAAGAATTCACTGCTACAGGTTTCCCAGTTTCTGCAGTAAAAAATTACAACAACCATTTAATTTTTTAAAAAGTATTTCAACAGTGAATAAGGATGTTGTAAAAATTATACTATATTATAATATTATCAGAAACACTGGATATGTTCCTATAAGTAAAACAAATACTAATGTAATACTGTGTTTTCACTAAAATTGCACAGTAGTATCCTTTGCATAAATGAGGAATGAATGTAATTGCCTTTGATCATGCTGGTATTTTACTCTAGGGCACTTGTTAAGAAGAGATTAGGAATGCTAATACTAAGAGTTTGGGGGTGTTTGTGATTTTATTTGGTTTTAACTGGAATAGGTTCTTTTTTAACTATTAACGTAACCCGCCTTAAACCACAAGGAAAGGCTGGGTAGAAGTGTTTAAAATAAATAAATAAATATGCTGCAGGAGCTGCCTGTAACCCACCACCTATAACCTTAGGCAGAACACTAACTGACCAGCCATATCATGCTGTCAGTCATTCTTTCCTTCTTCATTTGAGACCAAGCCTTTACACTCCAAAATTCAACAGAGGATCTATAGTATGTTAGAACAGCGTCCTCCTACCTTTGCTCATTAACCCAGTATTTGCTCTTCAAACTGCAGCAGAGAAAAGAAAACATTAACATTTCAACATTCTTTGTTATTCCAAACCAACTCTGGTTCATTAAGACACAATAGTCTATGTAAAAGGGAACTGCTGAATCAATTGAATTAATAATCTCTTATTAACTGTTCATGGATATTTTAAAATTTGTATTTTGTTCTATGGCGTTTTGCCTTTTGTACGTTACCCAGAGCCCAGTGTAAGCTAGGATAGGGTGATTACTAAATCAAATAAATAATAATGACAGCAGCAGCAGCAACAACTACATCTGGGGATATTGGGTTTATTTGTTTCTGCTGACCAAGACATCAGTACAAGAATTATAAAACCTGTTTGGATGACTAGTGGATGCAAAGGGGAGATGTGGTGGAGGGCTGAGTTTGTGTGTGCTCTCAATATCTACATGCTTATGGAGGTCAGCTAGTATCCTGAACATCTGGATTACAGATGATGATTCCAAGTTCCAGTTTGCTGTAAAATACTTCATAAGTGCCAATACATGAAAAAGACCGTTCAAAAGACCAAAGAACTGTGCAATATTTTTTCTACGGCCGATTAGTAGCGGTTTCCTTCACTGCACTAATGAATGGAGAACTGAGCAGTAGATTTCATATTCAGAACAGATACAATATCAAGATTTTGTTAGACTGTGAACTGACTCTTCATTTAATAAACTGGAAGATCCAAACCTGCTTCTTATGAGGTCAGGATAGGTTTTCACCAGGAAATCAGAAATGTTTCGGTGTGTGAGATCCTGAAGAAAGTCTGTGGTACGCTGAATCCTCTGAAAGTCAAATAAACAAAGAATTAAAAATATTTCAGTCATTCATTTCCATTATCACAATTTGGCCATTCAGACTGCGTTAATTAAAAAATTATCTTTTTACAGTTCTGGTTTAAGTGAGAAATCGCTACCCCACTGAAACGAGAGAAGTGACCTGTCTCCACTTAACAGTTTCAGTAGAAACTGCTGGCCTTTTCCTGTGTCCTGAGATCATAGCCAATAAAACAACAGAGATTTACAACCTTAAGCCAGGTCAGTTTCACAGGAGGCTGTCAACCAATTTTTAAGCTTTGATGAGCCTCACCCTAAAGATGAATGCAAGTGACATGCAAAACCCAAGCGAAAGTATCTCCTGGCTGGGAGCCACGCTTATAAAATCTTTTGTAATTTTAGAGCATAGTCATGTGCACAGAAACCATTCAGCAGCTAGCAAATGCGCTTATGAAAAATGTTAATGTAGTGTGTGAATTTGACCACCAAGTGGCAGCATTAACTTTCCTTAAGAGAAAGGTGAGGTGGCCAGCCACCATACCTGATGGTTTTCTTGAAAGAATACTATCAGCCACCAAGAGGTGAGTATTCTGGCATTTCCTTGTTTTTTACTGAAGCAGATGATGAAATCATAATGCCCAGTCCACCAATTGCCCAACATGAACCAAGAGTATTAGCAATTGAATCTCTACTATAGAATCATTCAGTACCAATTACAGTTGCCAATACCCTGAAGAAAAATGTCCAGTCCTTTTAATAGAGGTTTATTTGCCTCCATGTTATTTACCTCCATGCCCAGAAAAGCTTCAGCTGCTCACTTCTACACACTGTCATTAAAGGGACAGGCCATTTTTCTCCAGGCCTGTTGGCAACCCTAATATCAAGAATTCTCTTATTCATTACTACAACAACTCTGAAGAAGGTCATATTTATTCCAATTGAATAGATGGGGGAAATGGAGGCAAAAAGTTAACAACATGCTCCAAAGACTCTTCAGTGAATCCATACAAGCTGAGCGTGAATTTGAACTCAGAACTCCAAGGTCCAAGTTGCATTTCATTGGCACACTGGATCAAATACATTTTTAAAAATTCCGTTCCATTAGCTTGTTGGATAAAGTAGGACTGAATACTAGAATCATTTTATTCCAAGTTTATTCTGTTTTCTGTCAAGAAATTCAGTAACATTCTTGTAAGCACTCCTAAAGGTTGTAGCAAATCTAAATGAAACCCTTTCTAATTTAAAAGAACAAGAAGAAAGGAAGATAGATCAAGATGAGTAGCCATGTTAGTCTGTCTGTACCAGTAGGAAAGAGCAAGAATCCAGTAGTACCTTAAAGCCTAACAAAATATTAGGCAGGGTAGGATCTGAAGAAATTAGCAGTGACTCATGAAAGCTCATACCCCACCACATTTTTTGTTAGTTAAGAAGAAGGAACAATATGATCTCATCTCCTATGCTGACCTGGACTTTGAAAGCAGAGGCACAATGGAAACATTCCAAACCCAGACTTAACAACCCACTGCATTTGCTTTTTGTCAAAGAAACCAACAGAGAAAAGGCTGCGTCATTGATTTGGCTGTAGGCATTAATTAACTCTGCCCCCCTTAATTAAGAAACTGTAAATAATAGGGCACTTTGCCACTTGTTAAGCAGTAAGGTAAGTGTGTGGTTAAGGCAAAAGTGGTTGTGGTGCACAGACAGGCCAGCTCAGCAAATGCCCAGTGATATCATTTTGATGGGCCCTAGGAATTGGAACAAAAATGCCGGCTTCTAACAATTCTCATTTGTAAATAATATTTTGCTACTGCTAGAGAGAAAATTATAACACCGTGTGAACTCTTGGAAACAAAAGGCAATTAGGCAGGGGTGAAAGTAATTTAGATTTCTTACCAATACTATCTTTCCCACAAGGCTCAAAGCAGAAGACGGAATGTAACACTTCAACCACTTTCTTACCAATGCTCTGTACCAGCTTGCTTTCACCCCTGTAACTGGGAACCTCTTTTTAGTAGCTATTAAAACATACCAAAACTATGTGGTTGTCCTGATCCCAAAGCCCCAGGATGGACCCCACACCCCCCAGAGGCCCACTGGATGCCGGACTCGCCTCAAGAACCCCAGAACCAGATGCCATCAGCTCCAGAATGGACATTGGGACCGGGGCAGCGCAGCCTGTGACACAGAAGCAGCCAAACACATGCCGCCACCTCCACAGGAGCAACATGGTGCCACGGCCGGGCTCGGCCACGAAGCCGCGAGTCCTGGGAAACCGCGAGGAGGGACGGCGGCACAAGCCCTGCTGAGGAGTCTGACCCCACATGCTGGCAGCGGCGCAGCCCTCAGGCCAACAGAGCTGCCACCGGCCCAGCTCCAACCCCACCCTGAAAGCTGAAGCTGCGTCCAAGTGTACCACAGGGGGCGGGGCTGGGAGGAGGGGGAAGGATGGCGGTGCTGGGAACGGGGATGAAATTAAGAGTGGGGAAGACAGAGGGGCCAGGGAGAAGTAGCGTGCCCAGAGATACGAAAGCGAGGGCAGGGAGAGAGGGAAGCTGAGCTGAGAGGAGCTGGTGCACGCTGGCAGAGGGACCTACAAGGTGCTGTTAACCCTGTCCCCTGCCTATCTGAGGCCCCAATGCTTCCCCCAGCTTTAACGCCTCAGTTCCCAGGATCGGCCTCCCCATCCCAACGAAGTGCGCCATGGCTGCGGGAGGAGAGGCACCGGGGGTGCAGGGAGAGCTTGACAGAGGTTAGTCTCCTGGTCTGGTATGCCTCTGCTGCATTGCAGGTGTTTAAACAGAGCAATTCTGCATCTAGCATTCACGCCACATTTTCTCAACTGGGAAGAAAAAGTTCAGCTCAAAACCACATGCAAATACCTCGGGTCAACACCGTACTGACTGCAAAGTCACCCCTGATTGATCATAAAGCAGCCATAAATCTATGCAGAAGGTACAATAAAATCTGATGATCAAAGAAAGTGAAAGCGGCATGCAATGTGGAGGCTACAATAAAATCCGATGTTCAAAGGAAGTGAAAGTAGCATGCAATGCAGAGGGGAATTTCTGTTCCAATGTGGATTTTGTAAAACAATGCAGGGAAAAGCCAATGCAGAAACAGCCACAGTATGGTTCTTTGCTTTGTATAATGATGATATTGGAGAACTATTAAATCTTATTCTTACTAAGAAGCTGTTATAGTGAGGCTCAACAGGAAATTCTTCGGCATGCAAAGATACTTTGCTTGTGATGTATTCCTCCCTATATCAATGGCCTGGTTATTCCACATGCCCATGTATGTTACGCTGTGTACAGCAGAATCTTACCTTCTTGCAAATTTCTGCTTTTATTTTCATGAAGAAAGAGCTAGAAGAAATCTGCATGCACTCAGGAGAGGCGCCTCCAAGAGAAATTCAGGGTCAACGGTGTTAGTCTGGCTTGCCTTCTGCATTTCTCTCCCCATTCATTCCTCTTATCTGTCCCCTATAAACATTGTCTTCATCAAAATATTCCAAATTCTACATCAACTAACAATTTAAATTTGAACATGTTCAGCAAATCATGCAAATATGTGTAAAACTACTGCAAATGCAAAATTGGGGTGTGACTTTCCTTTCTGTATGGATACAGCAGCGTGATTAATTATTACCCAGTCTTTATGCAGTGCAAACCAATTAGATAGCAACCACAGGGCTTCAGACCAGTGAACAATGGCAACCAAGCACTGCACATTACCTGTGGGGGAGGAAGTCCTCCAGCTCCCAAAGGGCACTCAGGTAGCATAGTGAGTTTCTCTTCTGTGCTGCATTTGCAGGAGGGGGAGGGGTTGTCAGGGCTCCACTTGTTGATACGAAAAAGGATAGAGACATTAAAAGGAACAGTTGGCGTCTTCCAAGCCCCTGATGTATTAATGCAGGTATAATTCCTGTGCAAGGATACAGAGAAAGCAATTTCATAATCAAATTGGTCATGCTGGATCCCCAGATTTTTATCATACTTACATATCTCACTTTTATCATAGTGCCCACAGTCAAAATGAATGGCTCACAAACTCAAGCTCAGCCTGATCAATCATAAAGACTACTACCCATACTTACAAGGAGATAACAAAGATCGTATTTGCACACATTTGTATAAATGTTTATACCTATTTAATGGTCATGAATCTTCTAGTAAAGATTTATTGTATTTTTAACTTGGTGAAGATGCTAATAATTCTCCATTAAAGTTTCCTAGTGCCCCTCATAGAATGAATTGGGGTTACATGGGTGATGGGATTAGTATTAAGCCAGTCTGGGCATATCTAGAATATGCTATCAAAAATTCTCACATAGCTTAAGTGCCTTGTCTGTTGCCACACAGCAAATTGGACTATGTAACTGGAACCAGGAGTGGGTGTGGGGTTTTGTATGCTGCAGGGGTGAACTCAGATTGTCCTTTCCCTATGTATTTATAATGGTATGGCTTGTTCTTAATATTTCTTTACCATCATTGTCTTCATATTAGAAACACTGGGGTTGCTATTAAAGCTAGATCATGTGTTGTTATGGAAACCCAGAGAGGCAGAGTGGTGCAATAGGCAGAGTAATAGAAAACCTGTAGGAGACCAGATTCCATATTCCTGTTTTGCTCTTGGCTTGCTACATGATACTGGAAAAATAATTATTCAAGGTTTTAATCTGCTGGGAAAGACAATCCACTCTTGTTTCAAGACCTGTCAATGAATACATGGTCCTTAGACCAAGTCAGATCATTGGTTCATCCAGATCAGTATTGTCCACTCTGACTTGGCATTGGCTCTTCAGAGTCTCAGGCAGAGGTCTGCCATAGAATCATAGAGTTGGAAGGGACCTGCAGGGTCATCTAGTCCAACCCCCTGCACAATGAAGGAAATTCACAATTACCTCTCCCCACACCCCCAGTGACCTTTGTTCTATGCCCAGAAGATGGCGAAAAAAACCCACACAAAACCCTTCAGGATCCCTGGCCAAATTGACCTGGAGAAAATTGCTTCCTGACCCCAAAGTAGTGATCGGCTTTTCCCTGGGCATGTAAAAAAGGGCCACAAGAACCAAATATAGATGCAACCCTTCCTGCCCTCCCTCTCATGATCTGCCTAAGTTCACAGAATCAGCATTGCTGTCAGATGGCCATCCAGCCTCTGCTTAAAAACTTCCAAAGAAGGAGAGCCCACCACCTCCTGAAGAAGCCTGTTCCACTGAGGAACTGCTCTGTCAGGAAGTTTTTCCTAATGTTTAGCCAAAAACTCTTCTGATTTAATTTCAGCCTGTTGGTTCTGGTCCAACCTCTGGGGCAACAGAAAACAACTCCACAACATGCTCTATATGACAACCCTCCAAGTACTTGAAGATGGTTATCATATCACCTCTCAGTTGCCCCCTCTCCAGGCTAAACATACCAAGCTCCTTCAGCCTTTCCTCATAGGACTTGGTTTCCAGACCCCTCACCATTTTCTTGACCTTCTCTGGACATGTTCCAGTTTGTCCATGTCCTTCTCATATTATGGTGCTCAAAACTGAACACAATTCACATCACCTAATATCTGATCCATTTTACAGGAGATGATGGGGACTGAACCTGAGAGCTTCTGCATACCAAGCAGATGCTCTACCACTGAGCCACAGCTCCCTCCTCCCTCTGTGGTGCTACCCTAAAAAGAAAACAAAGTGACTCACTGAAGTGGCTGGGTCTTCAAGCAGCGATTTCCAAATCCTGGTTTTTTTAGGAAGGCGTCAGTAAGAGAAGCCATCTGCTCACTTCCAGGCCGCTCATTGCTAATGAGATTGGATGAGATTTAGGCTATAAAGAGATGTTGAATTACAGAAGCAGCACAGGTGCAAAACAAAAATGTCATCTTTGCCCTTGACCAAGGTACTAATTTCCAAACAAAGTCAATATCTGTATCATGAGGATACAGACATGTTTCTTTTCCCTGCTAATGAGGACATTTTTCAAATGTCAAATGCATCTAAACTGCTATAACAGAATCCCTTTTAAAAAATCTTGGAACTCCTTCTCTCCTGTTTATCCAGTTGCCTACATCTTTTAACATAGCTCTCTATCAGAGTCTGGTTCACACAATTTCAACTCTGGAAATGCTGTATGAATGATGGAGCAGGCAGCCCTCCTGAGGGACTCAGCGCTATAGGATAGAGTAATGGCTATTAGGTCAAATCAGACTTATAACAGAGGCCTGGTCCATCAATGGATATCAGCCATTATGGTACTACAGATCTAAACAACAGCTGCTAAAGGCAACAAGGAGAGACTCTGTGCCCCTGCTGTGCACCTTCCAGAACATCTGGATCATCACAGTTGGGGGAAAAGATGCTGGCATCGATGAAATTTTGGTCTGATACAGCAAACCTATTTGTGCTGAAACTAAATAATTTGGCTCAAATAATAATTATCATACACTAGAGTAAACGATCTTCACAGGTTGCTAGCATCAATATTATTAGGTTTCCAGAAAATGGCTACAGCATTGATCATTTTAGTTCTTGAACATTATACCACCTAGGCAGAAAGAAAATGCAAAATTTAAGTGAGGAATGGAGTGACCTCACAGGAACTAGTTCACAGGCACCAACTGAGATCAGCCACACTTGATTTATATTGGAGTAAAGCAAGAGAAAACTGAAGCCCACTCAGCAATGCCATCACAATATGCTATGTAAGAAGGTGTCAACAAAGAATGTCTACTTTGAATATCTACATGTTCTGACCTGAAAAACATGAACTGGTGTCCATAGATCCAGGGGTGGAGAGTTAAACTGGGGTATTCACCAAATGGTGGGATGAGATATGTAAGGACCAGAGCCAGCAGCACAAAACTAGCAGGGAGAACAATCTGCAGGCAATGTGAAAAATATCAGGCACTTGCAGCATGAAGCAGAATCCATGTGTACACTCAGATCACACATACACACACAGTGAGGCAGGAGGGCTGGAAATCTACTTTGGTTTTATCATAATTTACACCAAAGGTGATAGGCACCAACCAATAGTGTCAAATCTGCTATAAACTCAAAATCCTTAGAACCTCAAGATTTTATACTGAAAAGAGACATCTTCCCAAGGCAGTGAAGGGAAAATTAAAAAGACAGGGTCTCCCAGAAACCACAGATAATCTGTATGGAATTTCCAGTGCCTGAGGAGTCAAATTTCATGTACCATTTTGCTCCTCATTCCCCACCCATGATAAGCTCTCAGAATTAGAATTTCCTCTTCACTATCATAACATGCTACTTTCTTAATCACAGGGGACTGCAGTCTTTGACAATAATGTGTACCATATACAGAATCAACTGGGTGGTCTGAAATAGACCATCTGTCACGTGACCACAAAGGGTCAATCATACTGGCAACCACAGTCCCTCTGCAGGTCCCCTGTGGCAACTCCATCCTGAAGCCCCAAAGAGGCCCAATTCAGATCAGGACTACTGCACAGGAGGAGGAGAGGCTTCAGTCTTTCCCCCACCCCGTGCTGTTTTCTTGACCTAAAATGATCCCAAATGATGGTTATTTGCCCTACTGGGAGCTGTCTATGCCTTTGCAGGCCCTGTGACAGTCACATGATAGATGTCGTCTAGTTTGGGCCCAAGATCTTACAGTTTAATATTAGATTAGGATAGATAACCCCTAGAATATGTGATGAACACTCTTGCTTGGCATGCAGAGTCAGTTTTCCAGCCAAGGGGACTGAAGTGAGTTCCTGAGATGCTGGCAGTGCCAATGGGGCTGCACTTGCTACAAGGGCATGTGACCAAATTCAGCCCTCATATCTCCTCTTTCCATTTGTTTGTCAGCACAACCAGGATGATCACAGGTAGATGCTTGCTGCAGGTTTTTTTGGAACTCAGGAAAAAAGGCTGCCTTCCCTCACTATAAGGAAACACAACCACAACTTGATTTGTGGGAAGTGGTTCATCAGACAATTCAGGCACAGAACAGGGACAGTTGGATCTATGACATGGAGAGGTACTTTTCCAGAAAGATGGCACTTCATTGCACCTCAAATAAACTCAGGGGTAAATATGTGAACTTCATGAAAAGGGAAATCCAGTGACTCTAATAAGTACATACCTGAGCAAAGAAGTCTTTAAGGCTACGGGTACTGTGGTGGAATCGTTTGATGAGAAGTGCTTTGATATGCTGAAGGATAAGCTGGTAACCTTTATTCTGCCTGGATCCTTTGCCTTCATTCCTATCTAGTTCTGGAGTCACAGGGGTTTGAGAAGTGCCATTGGTTGCCGGAGAAGGTTGGTGGGCTTTCTCTTCTCGTCCAGCATTTGCTCTTTCATGTGTGGAATCATTCCCATGTGTGACTCCTAGTTTTGGGAATCAGAATGACCATGCCAATTAGTTCCTTTCAGGACTCACTGAATGCTACTTCCGATAATGCTACTCCTCACAATATTATATGTGTCCTTAGGTCTTAGAGCTCTAGCAAATGCATCTTTTCCTTAAACTACATATTATAACAATGAGACATATTAAGGAATTTTTGCAGGTCTAGCAGAAAGCAGATGCTTCCTAATTTTGAACAGGCTCCCAATTTTTTAGCAGCTGGTGAGCTTTCTCTCCACAGCTACCTTGAGTCTGGGTTTTCATTACAGCATGAGGCCACAGTTAAAACAGCTGCCTGGCTTCTCTGTGCACAGTCCCCATATTTAAATAGGAGGGGAGGGCCATCGTTCAGTGGTACACCATCTGCTTTGCATGCAGAAGGTCCTAGGTTTAATCCCTGACATTTCCAGTTAAAAGAATCAAGTAAGATCTCTGCCTGAGACCCTGGAGAGCTACTGCCAATCTGAGTAGACAATACTGACTTTGATAGACCAATGGTCTGAATCAGTATAAGGCAGCTTCATGTGACCCCCCTAAGCCTCCCCACATGGAGACTGCCTGGCAGTGATTGTTGCTGTCTCCTATCCCAGTGGGAAGAAGGAACAGGAATGAAAAGTGCAACCATATAAGGGCTGAACCAGACGAGACATCTGTGATTGTAATACCCACAGTGTTTTTTACAGTTCAATTAAGAGCCATGCAGAGAACTGATTCTGATCAGGACTACAATGGAGAAGGGGGTAAAATATTTCCCCCATGCTGTTATCCTGACTAGAAATGGTCCTGGGACTGGAGTAAACATTTCAATATTTGTATCAGTACCCATATCAATAGTGGTATGCTTCCACAACAGGCCAAATAGCAATTCCCCAAGGGCCATTTCAGCTTAGGAAAGGCCCCTCCCTTCTTGCTGCAGTCCCAATCAGAATTGGGCTCTTGCGTACATGATAAATGATTGTTTAAAAATACTGGGTTACTTAAGACAGTACACTGCCATTACAGATGTAGGTTTTGCATTTTCTTGCTGCTGCTAACTAAACCAATAGCAGCAACACAGAAAAAGCAAGCCTGAAAGATTCCAGTATACAGTGTAAATACTAGCCTTCTACACACAACTCCCCTCCACACATTGGCCGAATCTGCATTTGCCTTTCCCACCAGTGTCCCAGCCTTTTGACTCAGTCTTCAAAAAACCCGTCCACTTTTTCACACCTCAATGGTGCTAGCTTACTTTCGCATGTCCACATATGTTTATCGTCCCTTCGGGGTGGCTCCACTGTCATTGCACCTCCACACTGCTTTAAAAGAATAATTCAAACAAGCATAGGTTGAATCTGCATTTGCATTTTTAAATCAGTTTCGTGCTGCTGTGACGCTGTCTTTCTCTGTGCTTGACAGCGTCACAGCAGCATGAAACTGATTTAAAAATGCAAATGCGGATTCGACCAATTGACTCAACCTGCTCACCCCACCTCCATATGATTGCCAGGTCATCATCATGGTATGAACACTTGGAGGAAGTGTCTGTGCATATGCTCTCTCCCTGTGATACGGCCACTGATTTCTGAATGTTGCCAGTCGCAGGGAGAGAGAGCATATGTGGAGAGGCAGGGTGGGTGGGTGGGAAGCAGGACCAGCATGCTCATGCCCACTCTCCCTCTCAGTATGTTCATTCAACATGTGGAGAGATCAAATTTACAGGGCAAGTTTCTTTGTCTACTCCTTTCATTGTACACATGTTGCACATCACTTTACACAACAACAAAGCTGAACTGGTCTAACTCCCCCAAAGCCTAAAGCATGCTTCCCTTGCTTGTAATTGACAACTGCTGCCTGGCCACAGTCTATACAAAACTTGGCACCAAGACTGGTTCGGGTCATTCAGTCACCCCAAGTGAGTTACCTCCTGTGCTGCCCCCGCAAGGTGCAAAACAGCAACAGAAGTATGGATGGGGTGGGAGGGCTGGGAGCAAGAAACAAAGGTTTTGGATGTTGAATAGTCTTCATCTCTAGCTGGCTCTCACCTGTAATCAGACTCGCTAACTTTGGAAAGCTCCAACCAGACAATTTCCAGTATTACTTGGTAATTTTACCTGGTAATATTTCTGAACCAATGTTGCCTGGTAATATTTTTGAACCATTGCATACGCATCTAAAACATGCTCACAGATGTCTCTGGAAACCAACTCCACACTGCTTAGCAACTATGTAGATAGTGGTCCATCTGGTCCAGCATCATTTTTCACACAGTCATTAACCAGTTGCCCAGGAGGGCCAACGAACAGGGCATAGAGGCCTGATGTTGATTCCTGGTCCTGGCATTCAGTGGTTTGCTATCTCTGTATGTGGAAGTTCCTTTTAGTCACTGTGACCAATGTTCCCTCTAATTCCCCCCCCTACTGAGTGGAACAGTTCACATCCTGAGCAGAATATAACTGATTGTAATCTTAAAATGGGCAATGAGCAGATTGCTACTGAGCGGGGCTTCCTGTGTTCATGAGTGTCCGCTCATGCACACAGCTTAGAGGGAACATTGACTATGACTAGTAGTCATTAATAGACCTATCTTCCAAGAATCTGTCTAATCCCCTTTTAATAAGAGGGGCATGATCCAGTCAAATGGACCACTGTTCTTATTGAAATCCATCTCTAAAAGAAGCATGTTCAGCAGGCATACACAATGCAATCCAAAGTTTGTTACTCTAGTCTACATCTATTGATTTCAGTGGGCTTAGACTGAAGTAACTCTGCACAGGAGCACAGTGATAGTCACATGAATTATCAGCAGCAAAGATGTTATGGAGAACTATCCAAGGAAGATACATCACAGCCAGACTAGAAGTTATGACAAATCTGTGGCTACCCCCGTAAATGGTAGCTATATGCATAGCCCATGTACTTTCCAGGAACTTCTAAAACTTGCCCAGGTCCTGATGTCACAACATCCCTTGGTTCCTAACTCCCACGCAGTCAGTGGCAGCCAATGACATGAACCACAGACAAAGAAACACAGATCCTTATTATGTCAGGACATGGAAAAATCCTATTAAATGACAGGGGAAGAGGGAAACTATAATGACTGACCATTATTTTCAGATGCAGATGTTTAGCATAATATTTAGTTTGGTCATTAGGCATTGGATCATGGAGCATTTACCTGCATTTTGTGTTTCAGCTGTAACCTTCAAGAAAACCTGCAAGAGAGATGCATCAGAATATTAGTGGGTCACTTAGGAGACACTCAATATATCATTTTCCCCTGCCCAGGTATAATACTAACAAAGGGTATTGCTCATTTACCAAATAACGCAAATCAGATTTGCTAGAGGGAGACGACAGAAAGAAAGGCGAACAAAAAAAGGGGAAGAAATTGAGCTGTTAGGTCTCTTATTCCTTAACCCACAAGTAGTACCTGGTATCACTTAAATACATCGATGTATCTAATTCTGAACATAGCCAGAAATGCAGATCAATAAATCTACAAAATGAGGGTATCTTCAGATAGGGGAGATTTTTCTGCAGATCTGGGACGAACTCTCGGATTTGCAGAAAAATATGAAGATTGCTTTAGTAGGCAGGCAAGGGGGATTTAAAATCCTTCAACAGTAAAGAAAACTGAGATCTAGTGACGTTCCATTATGAGATCTCAGCCACTATCTTGGGGATTGCCTTCCAACCTGCCAGGTGCATTCTCAGGTGCAGGGTGGAGACAGCTGGGAGAAGAAAGCAATGGGCTCTGAGCACTGGCCATTTACTTGGGATGGGAGGGAGCCTGGGCAGCCAGTGGTTCCCTCATAGCCCAAAGAGTGCCACAGTGCTCAGCCGCCCTCATTAATCACAGAGCAGGGGAGAGACCTCCAAGAGACAGATGGTAAATGGTGGTGATGTTTAATGGGTGGGATGCTGAGGTAGGGGTGCTGCCTTTCCTTCCACAGCTGCTGACCCTGCCAAGGCAGCAGGCAACTGCAGCTGGGAGGAAGCAGAGCTGTTGCTGCTGCTGCTTTTCCGTTTCTTCCCTAACTCTGAATAAGAACAGGAAGTGAGCAGGCATGGCACTCCTGTCTCTGTCCTTCCTTTTCCACATGCTGCCCCATCTTCTGCCAGGGAAGGAAGATGGCAAGTGGGAGCAAGTATGGGGAGGCAGCAACAGCAGTTTCCTTTCCCCCATGAGTTCTTCATTGGTCCCTGATTGTAAATATTTATTACGGAACAGTAAAACTTATTGCCCTTTCAGTCTTCTATAAATCCAAAAGGACTAGAACCACTGTCTCTTTTAGGAATTCATATACAGGCTTGATGAGCATTACACCATTTGGGTATAAATTTTCACCCAAAATTATGAAAGAAAGGATTGATGGGGGGGGATGTCTAAAGATTAATGACCTCCTCAAGTGGCGTGTCTGAAATGCCAAAACTGCTGAGTCCAACATCAGACAGGGTTTCTTCCAATTCTCTGAAAAGACTGGCGTAGGCTCGTTGATTAAAATCCTTACTGGGCAGAAGGTAAACAAGCTCTTGGCCAATGCTTTCAATTAGCTCTGCTTCTGCAACATGATGATGGATCAGTTCGTTCAGTTCATTCAGATCACCTATGAAGCAACAAAGCATGGTCTGGGAGTGCATTCCAATAGTATTTACTAGGGCTGACATACATAAGGAGAAGGCACGGAATGGCTTCCCTAAGTCTAGAAACTATGATGCAGCTTAGTCCTACACATTCACTGCAATGGGATTTACGTGTAAACTCTGTGTTATTGTGGGGATCAATCTGCTTTAATTGAAGGCTAAATCAAATGCTGGGCATTTTAAAAGTCATATATCAGCCATGTTGAGCCATGCAGGTATGATACCCATAGGTTAGCCCCAATGATTCCCTGAGGCCACTTCCAGTTGGGAAAATGGTACAAGGCGATCTTCTCTTGCAGCTCTGAGCTACAAGATTTTTTGGAAATAACAAATTTTTCTTGGGTCTAATAGACCTGAACTGAAAACTACCATTTTTTTTGTATACCCCTAATCTTTACTACTACCCAAATATCTGAAAAGCTTGCTTGCAAAATAATAATTTGACCCAGCTGATGGCCCCTCACAAACAAGAAAGCCTGAGGTGTCACACAGTAAATAAGAACACAGGAACAGCCCACTGGGCAGGACCAATATACCCAGCATCATGTTTCTGAACATGGCATGACAGAGGCCTCAGACAAGAGCACAATTATGAGAAGAAGACAACAGTCCTTGCTTAGAGACTGGCCTCTGCACCTGGTATTCAGTGGCATACTGCTTCCAAATATGGAGATTCAGTTGAGCTAACTTGGCTAGCAGCCACTGATAGACATACTGGCAGTATCATCCTAAGAAGAATTACACCCTTCTAAGCTCACTGACTTCAATGGACTCAGAAGGGTGCAACTCTGCTTAGGATGGCACTTAATGTAACCTGATCACATTTCATAACACTGTACAAGCAGTGGTGCAATCTTTGTTCTCACCGTCCAATTCCTGTTCTAGAGTTTCGGCTTTGTTTGCTGGTCCACAATTGGAGCAGAAACAAGAACATTTGGATCCCAGGCTGCACGAGCTCTAAAAGCAGATAAGAAAACAGAAAGGGTGCAGAGAGAGGTAATACTACCACCTTTAACATGCTCATAATACATTTTAAGTACAGGACCTTATCAGAAGTGAATATTTCATCAGCCTTTAAAAAAATGAACAGCATGTCTCTTCAACCTATGGTTGGAAAGTTCTTTAGCTGTTTAGTGATTGCAGATTGGTTTCTACTGGATTTCTGGGAACTGACAATGGGTGTTTTTTTTTGGGGGGGGGTAGTTTTATGTGTGCATATTTGCACTTTGAATTTTATGATTGCATATTCCATGGGATTGTAAGCCACTTTATGTAAAATGGTGGAAAGGTAGCTTTAGAATGGATAACATTTGAATAATAATAGGTGTGTTTGCATGACTTATGCATGTCCGCATTATAAGCAGTACCTCATTTGCATACGTTCTAATCAAGGGGGGCTGCATGCAATTTTCAAGGGGAGGGGAGATTTTCAAGGGGGATGAATGGCATTTTGAACAGGCAGAGGTTGTTGCCTGGCAGTTGAACCCTGCTTGTTCATAATGCCAACTGGTCCCTTTTCTCTTGAATAAAACCTAGGCCAATGGGAAGCCCCTCACAACAGCTGGTACTTCTAATTCTGTTTAGACATTCTGTACACAGTGCCAAATGCTTACTGCATCTTTCCCTCCACAGTCCTGGATGCTTCTCATCTTACGGACCAAGGTGAGATAAAAGCCTGAACCAAAGGAATTCTTTAGGAAAACAGGAGATCCTGAGCAGTGCAGCTTCCCTTGGGAAATGATAGCAACCCGGTCTCCGAGGATGTCTGCCTCATCCATGTGGTGGGTAGACAAGATGATGGTCCTACCTGAAAGGAAGATACAGACTCTCTAGCACCACACTGACAGTACACAGGTCGTAAAGATTAGCACAGCGTTTTCTGAAATGTGGATCTCAAAAAGTTTACTGGACAGCTTTGCTTAAACAAACTGGGGTCCTGAAAGGATTCAGTAACTTGTGGTCTTGCAACTGTGAGGCAAAAATTCAGGCTATGTAAAACCCCTGAGCTCTGGTCAGAAGAGACAGTTAGAAACAGAGAGGCCTACAAGAGTCACCTAAACACATAAAAGGGTATAGTAGGTCATGTAACAAAGCCTGACCCCCTAATAAGATTACGTCTTTTTGATCAGCTGACTACTGCTTCTTGCTGCTGGTTATGTCATCTGGCCTTCATCACTGCTTCAACTCACCCTGCCTTGCCTTGCTCCTTAGGCCTCTTACCAAGCTACAAAACCCCACATGATGCCTTCCAGTGCCAGTTCTAGCAGGGCTTCTTTGAAGGAGGAGACTCTACATTAGTGAATTATAGAACTGAGAAAGCAATAAATGCATGCTTCAGGAGCAGGAACCGATACTTCAACAACATACCACCTACATGACCGTATGATCAGCGTTCCTATTTATCCACCCATCCTATTATATAAAATGTCCCTCCCCCTGCTTAATGCAGCTGTATTCTCCATTCATTCATGGTGTTTGTGGCAGTTAAGCCTTGCCAGAGACAACACCTGCATCACAAAGAAGATGGGAGTTGGAAAGGGACAGGGGAAAAGGTAGTGATGGTGGTGGAGAAAACTGGTGATGAGGTGATGAGACAGACAGAGAGTCACACACAAAGACAGAAAGAAGGTGGGTAAAATCAAAGAGATGGGTAAAAAGACAGCACTTCCGTGGTTCGTTAATTGGGTAGCTAGTTGAAGGCGCTGGTGAGAAGAAAGACTGAGTATGCTGGAATTTACCAACTCAAACAAGTCGGCTGGAGGCCCCTCACCTATCATATAATTAGGCCTAACCTAACAACTTCTTAGGAGGTTTAACATGCAGAAGCTTCAGTGCCTATAAAGTGGGACAAGCTATGTAAAGCACAGAGGCTGAACAAGTTCTCTGCCCTCAGGTTAAAAGTGCATTTGGCTTTGTCATCTCTGCTTACCCTCAAGCACTGATCAGCTAAAGCCAACAGAGCTAGTTGGTGTGTGTGTGGGGGGGCACACTTCCATGTGTACAACAATGAATAAACTGCCTTTGCAATTTAATGGGAAGCTTAATACTTGTACTTCCAGAAAGAACTTTTTTTTTATGCACTCGAATATTCCTAAGCAGGGAGATGCTCCAGGGGCAGCACTTCTTGGGCTTGCTTTTCTGTGAGTGAGACAGCACACAGGAAATGTTTGATGCCTTTTGCAAGAGTTTCTTTATTTACATCCTTATTTCTAACAACCATGAGTGGCCCACGAGTGGGCCAAAAACCTGCCCAGTGGAGCCAGCTACGGGTAGAATATGAGCTTCTGCACACCAAGTGGGGGAAGGGGGAAACCTCCAGGTTTGTATAAAAACATAAATTGCTTAAAAAAACAAAACTGGGGAGTTTAAGTGATCAGGGACATCATGCCACTCCGAGAGGTTTGTTCAGTGTATTGGATTGCCATAGTAACTCAAAATATTGCAACAGAATGGGTGAATTCAGAAATTAATGTGGCCCAGGAGCAAGCCAAGCTGTGTGGATCCTGTGGTGCTGGAAGCCAGCCCTGCAGGACCTGTTCAGCTCAGTCCCAGCCAGCGGTGTCAATTATGGGCACTTGCACAGGAGGCACCAATCGCCAAATCAGCGACAATTATTGTTGCAAAGTGGTTCCTACAGCACAAACAAATCTAGCAAGGTTTGGTGCTGCTTCTTCCTGGCCACCAGTGAACTTGAAGGCAGAAGCTCACTGGGAACTTTCTCCATAACTTAAACGGCCAGTCTGCCCGTATGCAAAAACCCAGGCTTGCCAGGTTCCCAGTCAGGGCAGGGGATCCCCCACTTTTGGGAGCTCTGGCCCTCAGCCGGCCAGCTGGCCAGCGGGGGAACCCCACCCCCAAACAAATGTCCCCATATCATCGTGTTGGGACATCAGGGGTCATGCTCTACTTTTTGGGCAAAACTCTATAGTTTGTAGCCATTTTAGCATAGAGTTTTGTCCCAAAAGTAAAGCATTGCCCGGACACTGCTAATGCAATGACATCTCTTCCAGAAGTTATGTCAGTGCATCGCCGACATACCCACCTACCCCTAGAACACCTCTCAAATCCCCCCGCCACCAGCAAGAGAAAGGCACCAGGCAACCCTACAAAAGCCACCTCTGGCAGCTTATGAGGAGAAGCTAGAACCAGTTTCATCTTGCCTCCCTCAGCCACCTATTCCCCCCCCCCCCATTAGCAAGACTAGAGAAGTGAAGGTGGGGGGAGTACAGTGAGTGGCCAGAACAGCAATGAGTACAAGTGTGGTGTAGTGGTTAAGAGCATCGGACTAGAATCTGGGAGACCCAGGTTCAGATCCCCACTTGTGCCACAGGAGC
Source organism: Gekko gecko (assembly GCA_029375565.1). Classification (NCBI taxonomy): domain Eukaryota; kingdom Metazoa; phylum Chordata; class Lepidosauria; order Squamata; family Gekkonidae; genus Gekko; species Gekko gecko. Next base: position 43,146,150 of record JAPDNY010000006.1, read on the forward strand.
TCGTTGGGTGACCTTAGGCCAATCGCACTTCCTCAGCCTAACCTACCTCACAGGGTTGTTGTGCAGAAAAATGGAGGAGAGGAGAATGATATAAGCCACTCTAGTTCCCCACTGGATAGAAAGGTGCGGCATAAATGAATTAAGTAAATAAATAAAAAGAAGAGCAGGAAAACCAGATGAGCAGCAGGGGGCAGGAGGAAACAAGCACAGGAAGAGGAGCTAGAGCAAAGGGGGAAGGGGGGAAGAGGGGGGATGGGATCCTTCCTCCCTGGTGAGCCCTTTCGGGTCCCCCTGTGAGATATTACAGTATACAAGAAGAGCGCAGGTGGAGGCAAGGAGGCTTTCCTACAGACATGAGCTCATGTCAGATTCTAAGAGAAACCCTGAACCCCAAGACACGCCAAGCAAAGGAATGGTCTGCTAGCAGCCATAAAAGTATAATTCTTAGCAGGTAGACTAAGCATAAGTTACAGGTTTAGACTTGAAATGAAGGGCCTTTTCTACACACACTGCTGTCTGTACATTAATGAGAAGTTCTGAAGCAGAAGACTGCCATATACGTTAATCATTTCTAAAAAAATCCTTCCTGATGCCAAAATACCTGGACGATACTTCAGTAGCAGATCCCAAATAGATCGTCGGGAATAAGGATCAACTCCAGAGGTGGGCTCATCCAGCACAATCACATTTGCTTCACCTACAAAGGCAACAGCAACCGACAGCTTTCGCTGCATGCCTCCTAAAGAACACAGGAATAATATGGTAGGCGTGTGAAGGATAAAAGATGGAAATTTGAAAGGCAAGCAGTGAGAGGCAAGTAGACTCCCAGTTACATGCAGAATGGTTTGCAAAAGCAATCAATCAGGAAATGCCTGATGAAGAAAGCTTTGGTTTGTGAAAACTTATGCCACAATTAAGTTTCCTAGTCTTCAAAGTACTACTTTGGCTGCAACTGAGTGAGACAGACTGCCCCATCAAAATGATCTCTTGACATATTCCATTAACCCTTAAAAAAACTTTGATGTGGTGTTCCTGTATGTACATAGATGTTTAGATAAAAATACTTGAATGCAGGATTGTCCAGCCTCAGTGAATGGCTCACTGTGGGAGAACTCTGTACCTTAAAGTAAAGTAAATTAAATATTGTTCAGGAGGCAGATTTTTCAGGCCAGTAAAGAGCAGGGTGGTTGTTGTTGTCATTTAAACCATGGGAGGGAGTCAGTTAGACTCATCATCTCAATTGTCAAAACATGCTAGACCAAACCTAAACTAGAAGCTACAAGTTCCATGGTTCTTTCATAAACAGGCACTTTTAAATGAGAAATGTACAAACAGGTAAATGAATACCTTTAATCCTTTCCAAACAAGTCAGAAAATGTTGAGTAGCTTGTGATCTTTTACATGTACAGTCATGAAGTACTAGAACTTTTCCTATCATTCATTAATTTCATCCCCTTTACAAAAATGAATAATGTGCTGATTTATAATACCTACAGCCAGTTTAAGGATATCTCACACTTTGTCAATGGTGCTATACACACAATGGTGCTATACACACAAACACAGACTTTTTTCTGTAGGGAAAATATTCCAGCGAATAAAGAAGTTTTTAAAACTAATATATTATTTTTCATATTTTGCTAACAAGAAACTAAAGTAGAACCTGATACACTGAGTGCAGTGTTGTGCAGGAAATGGAGATTTCATCACTTAACAGAGGCAAAATGGAAGAGGGAAGGATTAATTTGCAGTGGAGATGCACTGTGGGAGATGTTTAATCCTACCCTCTTCCTTTCTCTGAAAAAAGCAGACATGCTTGGGAACTCTCACCAAGGAAATAGCAGCTGTGGAAGTAGTTCTAGGAGATAAGCAGAGGCAAGAGGAAGCACACTACCTGCCACTTATCCCCTGCAAATAGTGCCTTTCCCCATGATTCGGAAACTTTTTCTGGAGTCCACCAGGGCTCATAGGGCTGCCAGGCCCCACCCAGCTACTGGCAGGGGATGGGGGAATAGGGTTGCCAGATCCAGGTTGGCGAAATCCCAGAGAATTCGGGTTGGTGTCTGGGGAGGACAGGGACCTCAAGTGGGGTACAATGCCATAGTATCCACCCTCCAAAGCATCCATTTCCTCCAGGGGAACTGATCTCTGTAGTCTGGAGATGAGCTGTAATTCCAGGGGATCCCCAGGTCCCAACTGGAGGCTGGCATCCCTATGGTCCCACATTCTCCATTCAATATCTAGTACAAAGGCAGGCAGCCACCTACATGAACGCTTAACAGTGGTGCATCAGATCACTTTTCTCAACATGCAGGGCTAGTTCTCTAATTTAGGGCCCAAGGCAAGATCCTGAGATACTGGCAACTTGTTTCCCATTGGCCAAGTACATGGTCCCACTGTACACTGCACTGGTCAGGCTGCACCTGGAGTCTTGTGTGCAGTTCTGGAGGCCTCACTTTAAAAAGATGTGGACAGAATGGAGCGGGTGCTAAGGAGAGGGATGAGGATGATCAGGGGCCTGGAGACCAAGCCCTACGAGGAAAGGCTGAGGGACTTGGGAATGTTCAGTCTGGAGAAGAGGAGGTTGAAGGGGGCCATGATTGCTCTCTTTAAGTATTTGTAGGGCTCTCACTTGGAGGAGGGCAGGGAGCTGTTCCTGTTGGCAGCAGAGGACAGGACTACGCAATAATGGGTTTAGATTAAGGACAGGAAGGTAGCAGTTGGATATTAGGAAAAACTTTTTAATAGTAAGAGTTGTGCAACAGTGGAAAGCTGCCCAGGGAGGTGACGAGCTTCCTCTCACTGGCAGTCTTTAAGCGGCGGCTGAACAAACACTTGTCAGGGATGCTCTAGGCTGATCCTGCATTGAGCAGGGGGTTGGACTAGATGGCCTGTACGGCCCCTTCCAACTCTGTGATTCTATGAACTGGTGTCTCTCCCCTACTCCTTTTGTTTGCCAGTAGATCAACCACAGGTAGAGATGGGGGGAGGGTTGGCACTTGGGCCCAAAATGCTGCCTACATTTGTTCTAAAGGCAGCAGCAAATTCTTAACCTTAAGGAAAAGTTGAGGTTGAGCTCTTGGGTACCTGACAAGTTCTGAGACTCTTCATTCCTTTTATGAGGGAGGCCTATATCTTCCAGCATTATCTCCATTTCCATTTCAGCCTCCTCTCTGGACCTTCCTTTCAGCTGAGCATAAAACAGGATGTGTTCTGCAACAGTAAGGCTGTTGAAAAAGTTCCAGAAAGAAACCAAATTGTTTTAGAACACCACAAGAGACAGCACTACAGTAATGCAGAGACAATGAACAATAGAAGTTTTTTTAAACATTGTTTTCAGAAAGGAAGGTAGGAAGAGGGATCACTATCCTAAAAGAAACAGAGGTGGGATGGATGTCCACACTATTTGGTATTGCTTCAAAATCCTACAAAACCCATTTGACTAGAGGTGACCATGGAACTAAAGAATGTGTAAACCATGGGAAGCAAAGCCTCAGCCTCACCACTCTTCATAAAACATTTGTCTGTCTCCAACCTAAGACACTGCAAAATGAAAGAAAAGAGTCACAAAGGACTACTAGTTAAATGCACATGCTATTTGTGGTATGCAGTTCATTAGTTCTCCATCTTTCAGAACAGTTGATCATCAGCTTTTATACAGCAGACCCTGAGGTCTCAAATTTATGATGGTTTCGAGTACCAGTGTAGAAATTCTGCCCAAACCACAGCACCTTTGATGCACATAATCTGGACAGCAACATGTTAATTGTCCAAGAGTGGTAACTTTGGTCCTAATTAAAGACTCACTAATACAAAGAGAAAATGGCTCACCCACCCTTTACAAATATTTCAAGGGGAAATGGAACTGTTTAATTAGGGATTAGACCAGAGACTCATCACAAGGCATGGGAACAACTACAGTCTTTCAGGTGGGGAATTCATTACTTCAGGGCAAGGTTCTGATGAGACTTCAGGGCAAGGTTCTGATGAGACTTACTGTTTGAACAAGATGTTGTACTGGGGGCACATGCCTAAGTTCTGCCGGATGGAGTCCATGTGCGTCTGGATGTCCTTACCACCAACTAGTACTGTTCCAGATGTAGGTGGGAACAGACCAGTGAGGACTGACCTAGACAAAGAGCATGAGGAAAAAAATAAAATTATTTTAATCAACTATTATCAAGCTGTTAATTTAAACAAATGGAAAAAGTAGTGTCAGATTAATTTCATATAAAGTTTTCAGGGTGCCACTAGGTGGTGCTTGAGACTTACATATGCTTTTGGAGAAATGCACATTGAATATAAATGTATGGATATGCAGACAGGATCTAGTTTTGGAGATCTCAAATAGTGTTATAAAAAAGTTCTCAAAGTCAACAAAAACCTCACATTTGCAGATTCTCAAATAAAATAGAAAAACCACACATTACTAATTATGCTATTGTACCGTGAGAGGAATGCCAAAAGACTTAGGATGTAAAGTGAAGATTTCTCTGGACCCTCATCTAGCAGATTTATCTAGGAGAACATAGTCTACTTTGTAATTATTTTCAGGGGTCATTTAATAGGAAAAGAGGCGCAGGAGCTCATTACCATAACTTATTAGCATAAGTAGTATTTGCATATACCACACCCCCTGACATCACTGGAAGTGTGTCAGAAGGCAACACCCACCGCTCAGGCTCCACTGGACTGTTTTGGATTGCTAGGCATGTGGCCGGGGGGAAGAAGTGCACAGATCTGCCCTCAGGAGGAGGGAGAGCTTGTACCTGAATAAAACTTGGTCTTCAAAATTGCCATTGGACTCTTTTGGATTGCTAGCTATGGGCAGGAAGGCGTGCAGATCTGCCCTCACAGAGGAGGGAGAGCTTGTATCTGAATAAACCTTGGCCTTAAAGGTGCCACTGGACACTTTTGGATGGCCGGCAAGCGCAGGAAAGTGCATGGCTGCTTGTGGGTCGAGGAATGCAGCACGGAGGGCGTGCATGGCCTCGAGCATGTAGGGGACCAGGGCAGTAGCGGGGCAGAGGTGCAGGAGGAGGCCGAGTAGGCGCAGGAGGCCAGTACAGAGCTCCTCGCAGGAGTCGCCGGGGCCCGCCTTGCAGAGGTGCCATGCCAGGGCCAGCATGAGGATGGGCAGAATTTGGGTGGGTTGGGTGCCACGGTCCAGGCTGTGGTGGAGCAGTTCGAGGGCTAGCTCGCAGCAGTGCTCCACTGGGCTGGCCAGCAGGCTGAGAAAGGCTGCTGGGAGCAGGGGGCAGGGCATGCTGCATGTGCCCACCCCCTGGGCTCCTTACTGCTGGAGCTTTGCTCCTGTGTGCTCCTGCAGGAAATGAGCCCTGCCTGCATGTAACCATAGTCCATATTGTCCAGTTTGCCTAATGAAAGATTAGGCATGTATACTTCCTATTCTGCCTGCACACTGTGTAATAAGAACATAAGAACAGCCACTCTGGATCCAACCACTGGTCCATCTAATCCATCACTGTGTTGCCAGCAATGGCCAGTCATATGCCATTGGGAAGCCCATGGGCAGAGCATGAATACAGCAGCCATAATCTGCTAACTGACAGTGGAAGTATTATGCCTCTGAATCTGGAGGCCCCATTTGAATAGCCAACCATAGACCTATCTTTGATGGATCTCTCCACCCTTTTTAAAATTCATCTAAGCCAGTGATCATCACCACATCTTCTGTCAACCGCCCACTGAAAGGAGTACTTCTTTTAGTCTGTCTTGAATCTACCTTCAGTCAGTTTCATAGAGGCCGATTTCCCACAAGCTGCTGCTCCGTGCTCACTCTTCCCTTTGCCTGGATGGTACATGTCTATTTCACACTAAGTGCTGCACGGCCGCATTTTGCCCCGCAGCTTCGCGCAATTTCCCCTGCATCTACTCAATCCTGTTTTTTGAGGACTGAGTAGACGTATTGAAAATCGCAGGAAGCTGTGGGGCAAAATGTGGCCAGGCAGCACTTAGTGTGAAATTGACACGTACCATTGGGGTAAAGGGAAGAGTGAGTGCAGAGCAGCAGCTTGTGGGACATCAGCCAGAGTCACCTCCAGTTCTAACTCTTGTCAGACCACGCCCAGTCACTTCTTTTCCTAACTACAAACCTCCTGATGCTTGAAATTTGCCTCATAGGTGCTACAACCCTGTCATCTCCAATACCATGGTTGCTCTTTTTTGTGCTTTCTCCAGTCTTCAGTATCCTTTTTTGAGATTTGACAACCAGAACTGTACATAGTATTCTAAATATGGCCACATCAAAGACTTGTACAAGGGAACTATTATACTGGCATCTGTGAGGGTTCTCCCTTCCCAGCACTGCCCCCTTTCCCTCCCCATCATGCCCCATCTCTTTGAGACTCCCTGAGCCTCAAAACAAGGGTGAAGGAGATAAGAGCAATGGTCAGAGCACCCAAGTCTGCCCTCTTCTTCTCCAGGAGGTTGCTCCTTTAGCTAACGCAAGCACTTCCTCTTTCCTTCCTGGCCTGGTTTTGGAGCCTCCCTTAATTCATCCTCCTAATCCTTCAGTAAGCCCCAGCTCCCCCACCCCACCCCACCCCGGCCCATCCTCACCATCTGTGCTACCACCTCAGCTAGGGGATGGAATACCATTCCCTTAAATGGCCTCCTTCAACCTGGCTAGCCCTTTTCCTTGTCTTTCTGGCCCCCTTTCCTGTAGGGACTTCTGCTGGGCCTTTTCTTTGTGGCCTCCTTGGTGCTCTGCCGGGCTGGGGTCCTTGGCTTTGTCTGTCCCTGCTGGGCTATTGTTGGTGGTAGCGAGGGCTGCCACACTGACAGCTGGCCACCATTGAGGCTTCTGCTCCTCCTGCTACCCTGAGCCCGCTGCATCACTGGGTACCCCCTGGGGACCACTGCCCTGCAGCTTCTGAGAGGGACATCAAAGCATGCTTCTTGTTGCGGAGCCTTGGGCACACCGCAAGGTCCACACTGTGTCTTCCTCCCTGGGAGAATCTTCCCCAGATGAGTGAGGAGGAGGGAAGGCTTGTGCAGTGTTGGACCTCACAGTAGCAGTGTCCTGCTTAGCTGTAAGCAGGGGTCATTTCCTGCCAGAGTGCGGCAGAGCAGCACTCCGGCAGTAAGGAACCCGGGGCTCCCCCCCGCCACCATTCCTGGCCTGCCTGCACAGCGGGCATGGAAGCCAGGCATGTCTGCCTCCCTGCCCTCCCCTTTTCCAGCCAGCTCACAGGGGCGGGCTGGCTGGAGAAGGGAAGGGGAGGCGGGCAGACATGCTTACCCTTTCCCCTGAATCTCTCCACTTATGCAGAGAAACTCGGTGGAGTGGGGGGATTTAAATGCCTTTCTTTCCCTTCCCCATCTGGGGAAGGGAAAGAAAGGCATTCTAAGCATGCCTGCCCTTTGTCAGGAGGTGTGGCATATGCAAATGAGTTATGCAAATGAGCTCCTGCACCTCTTTTTCTACAAAAGGACCCCTGCATGTAGGGAAAAAAAGGTACAAACTCAAAAGGTGTGATGAAATGATGTCTTTGAGGGACAAACTACTAACTTCTTAAGGATAACCCAATCCTATCTGTCCTTTATAATGTTTAATGCAAGGAAGCGGCCATTTGCAGGGAAGAAGACATTTGTAGGGAAGAATTGTTTGGCAGAAGATGGATACTTAACCCATATCCTGCTTGTTTACTAGGCCCCCGAATGCCTCTGCTTGATCATTTTAAAAGCTTTTTTCCCTTAAATGGCCTCTGAGAATGGAAGTTATGAACTAGGTGAAAAAAGCTGGGAAGGGGATTGCACAGCATTTGCAGAAGAGTACTGACATGCGGCAGGAATTAAGCATCTGTCCCTCTCATGCGTTCTCCCCCTGTAAACCCACACTCCTTGTTATCTCAACAAATCTGGGGGTTAGACCACATGTTTACACAAATAACATCTGGTTTCCCCTAGGAAACACAGCCCAAAAGAACATAATGGATGACCCTTGTTTCAGAATCCCTTTCGTTCAAGGAAAGCTTTTTTTATTTTTTATTTTAAAGATACAGATCTGCAATTTTTGAAATTTTGACCTGGCATCAGAATACAAGTGACTCAGGAAGAAACCTAGGGGCAACAGGAATGGAAAGCCAAGGAAATGTTTGTCCAGACCCCTGAGAAACAACACACCTGCAACTCTCACAGGCCCAAAGGGCATATCAGCTTTGCTGACCATTGCTTTTTCAGCTCTTTCATACAAAAGGCTCCCCATCTCTTTTGGCATATTTAAGAAGACCTGACCCCAGGAAAGTGCTTCTCTTCCAGAGACATCTGCTTTTGTTTCTTCTTTTACTTCCACTTTTATAAGAAAGGCATTTCCTTCTTTCTAAGGTCTTGCCTGTTTTAGAACACTCTTTGTAAATGTTCTCTGAAGTCTATGTGATCACAGACGCGAGTGATCAAACTTTTTTTTATTTCACACTAGTTTAGATAGGGTAGCAAGAGTAGGAAATATGGAAATAAGACCATTACCTGTGCCATTCACTACTGTATCCAAAACTAGAATTATTCCAGAGAACAAAATATATAACTATCTACATTTTATAAACACATGCCTGATACTGAGACTTGGCTTCCAAACAAATTCAAATCCCAAGGGCAACTGGTCATTCTATGCAAAAATGTGGATGAACAGACCTGCACTCAGTTCAAATGACTGTCATGACATTCATTGTTTATGTTGTGATGGAATAGGCCTGCTCTGATTTACAGACCCTGTTCTGCCATCTCTCCCCCTGCCCCCCCGGCTTTTGCCAATTCCTGGAGGGTATTATTCCACTTCCTTTCACAAGGGTACGCTGCCACCGCTGTCCTGTTGGGGTCTTCCTGCCAGGAGGGACACACTCCTGACACCCCTTCTGAAACTGAGGCCCTGCCTCTGGTCTCCTGCTACCCAGTGCTTGGTTACCACAGACACCAAATTCCTTTGGGGGGGGCTGGAGGATTAGCAATGGGTGTCCTGGCTGCTTGCCTGCCCCCTTCCCGGGGCTCCCCTCTTAAATTAGCATGGCCTAAGGCAGTTGGGGAAACTATGTGGTCCAGAGAACACTACCAGCTTTAAAGAGTAAAATATGTATTAAAAAGAGGAAGAGGTTACAAGCATACACAACACCCAATCAGCAACCAGAAGAACGAAGAAAAGCTGGTTATAATTGCATCCTCTGTTCCTGGCTCTAAAACTTACTCTACCAATGTTGAAACAGAGCAGGACATTTCAAGCTTAGTAAGTTGCAGATTGTTCTAAAGTTGTCTCATTACCTCAGCCTCTCTGCAGCCAGCGGGTCAGGTCACATGGCCAGTGGCCCCTGCCCTGCAGAACAGAGCTCAGCAGTCTGTCCGCTTCCAAGGACCAGCACCAGGAGACCCTCACTCATGGGAGCAAGCACACCACCCATTCTACATCACACTCTCCACACATTTTGACCTGGTCTGCTCAGGTCTTACAGGTGTACCTTGGGCCACCCAGGTGCATCCTGGGACCCCTCCTTGCATGCATTCTCGGAAATCTCCAGGAGTCGCTTGGAGATTCCTAACACCAAATCCTTCTGCTCTTTTGCAAGTCAAGCCATTTTCATAACTATGGCTGGTCATTGACCTAGCTTCCTGTCCTTCCAGAGAGAAGAGGAAAAAAACAGGAATACTTTAAAAACCCAGAATGAAAACTCAGGTGGTGGTGGTGGTGGGGGGTTTCTCCACACTTGTGTAATGTAAAGTGGAGTGTATCAAAAAGAAAACAACCCTCAAACCAGACAAACACATGCATCTTTTACAGGGCAATCTAGTGATTAGAATGTTGGACTAGGAGGAGCTGGATTCGAACCCATATCTTCAAATCCCCTCTCAGCCACAAAGCTCACTGTGTGACCTTGGGCCAGTCACTCTCTTTCTCTTTCAGTTGAAACACCAACAGAGTTGGCAGCCATGATTACTAAACCTTGTTAGCAAGTGATAGTTAAATCTGATCCAAGAGCAACTCACATTGTTGTAGTCTTTCCAGCTCCATTTTGGCCAAGGAAAGCGGTGATCTGGCCCTCATAAAAGGTAATGCTCATCCCGTCCACTGCTGGCCTAGAGCAACCAGGGAAGACCTTTACTAGGTTCTGGATGCGCACACCTGGGACCAGACCAGAAGGTTCAGCTTCAAATAAGAGGGCTGCTTGAAAGACAAAGATATGTAAAATGAGATAAGCATAGGAGTAAGCTTTGCAGCCACACACATGTTTGTGCAGTGCAATAAGCATGTGTTTCTATTACAAAGCACTGCGGTGTTTTAGGATGCCAACAATTCCCCATGGTGGACTCAGAGGCATTCACAACAGCAATGGAGCACCCACATGTGACAATTCTCCATTCTTTCTTCCCTATGCCTTTGTTAACCAGCCACTCCCCACCAGGAGGGCATCTGCTGGCTTAAAAACATGTGTAGTAGCTATACCGCAATAATGTTATGATATTATAGAGATACAGTTATACAGCACTATTTTGAATGTCACTGAAGGGACTGGTCATTTTTCTTAATTCTGATCAAAAGGCTCCCTCTGAAGTAAACGATCCCCCTGAGCATTTGTGAAGATATACACCAAAGGTATGTAGCCTGTTGATTTGTGTTTTTAAAATTACCTCAATATGTGCTTGTAAAGTTTTCCATAATGATTGTTTGTTTACTTAATTGTTCATGCTCCCAGAAGTGTTGTGTTTGAGAGCAGCCAACTCAGTCAGGGTGTGATTCATTCCACCGCTGGTCCCTTGGCTAGAAGAGACTCTTCCACTCTAACAAAAAAACGTTCTTTGAAGAGGGGACCCAAAGAGGAGAATGATCACTGGACTCTGCTGAGTTACAGCTCAGCTCACAGCAGTATATGTGAAGCAACAGTGATGGTCATAACAGATGACCAGTTTTATGGCTCTTGCATAACAAAGAACACTGTCAGCTGTCAAGATCTGTCAGTGCCCTGAGAAAGCAGGCCCAAGCCTGTACTCTGTTCTCAAAAGCTAATGCAAAACAGCACTGACTCCATTTCTGATATGAGCTATTGTTAGATAGGCAGGTCTCTAAACATAACATTCAAATCTACAGCAAACTCATTTCTGATTTTACCTTTTAAGATTTTTCATATAGGGATTCTGCCCTATGCTTTGTAACCATGTCAGCCAAAAAGTAGTTAGCTTGAAAATGTGCTCTAGTACTTCCCACCAGTCAGTTGTTATGGTGGACAAGAGACTGGAGAGTACCTGTGTATGCCCCTTTGGGTATAGATTTGAACCCACTGTTTGAAAAGAACAGACAAGTAGAAAAAAACTGTCCTTGTCAAGTTTAGTTTGGCCACAAATTATGTTCTTTTTGAATCTGGCTTTTCAGAAATACATCCAGTTCAGTTGTCAACCAAGCTGCCTAAAGGTTATAGGTTAGAAAAGGGAATGTTAGGTATTTTTCCCAGTAAGAGGCAGACCGATCCTGGTAGCATTCTCAGAGTTTGCAAGAAACTGGAAGATGAAAAGTAAAATAAGCCATGATAACAAGGTGCTAAAAAGACATTTGCTAAAGTGACCTTTGGTTATTGGTGGGCTAGTTCTTTTTTGAAGGACCGCTCTGCTTTCATTCATTCCAGAATGCATGCATCACCATCTGAGTCTCAAGATGAGTCCCAATGATTTTCAATTTACCTCAAACCATTTAAAGGGATTTTAAAGCTAAGTGTCTAGTTTGCTGTCAAAAACAGAAACTCCAACTTTGCAAAAAAGAATGGCACCTGAACCCCAAGTAGTCCACCTAAAAACGTTAAGCTTAAAGAATGGCCACTCCTTAGCCAAAATTACACATGAAGTAGACACCAAAATGACTGCCCTTCAATGCACTGGTAATTTAAATACCAGTTAATCCTCTTAACTTTCCACTCAGGATTTTCTTGAACGCTCAGTTTAACACTCTACAACAACATTACATGCACTGCAATCAATGTACATAGAGGGGGAGGCAGGCATGAACTCACTACCCCTGCCTTCACTTACGCACAACTGCAAACTCACGAGAATGGAGTCGACATGCATAGGAAGGGGGAGCCCATGCATGTGCACTTCCTATGCCCAATAACCCTGTTCTGTTGTTATGATTTTGGCAGTTAAACTGCACATAAGGTGAGATTGCACTATGCATGTTCTTCTTAATACATATGATTAACATTTTTGTGTGAACAGAGCAACAGGTGTATTTTCCAACTTCAGTACACATGACTGGAAACCCAGATGTTTGAGGTCACATGTTTGCATGCACCAAAGCTGGAAATATACATCCATTGCCCTCTTCACACAAACTGGTGACCACATACATTGGGAGGATCATGTGTAGTGCAATCTCCACTTACATGTAGATGGGGCACCAAAATTGTAGACTGATGAACTCTATGCTCATGAGATGGCAACTGCATGTGGCGTCAGAAACACTGTACTAGTGGTGTACATTCAGGTACATCTGGGCTGAAAAAATAGCCAAAAAATACCTCATTGGGATTCTTCAGCTATTTTTTCAGCCAAATACACATTTAACTATCTTTTCAGCTATCCAATATAGCCAAAAATATTTGGGATTTTTCAAGGCCGCCAGACAGCCAGTTAAAGGCATTTAAAAGGATCACAGTCCCTTTAAACATCTTCCAGGTGAAATTGTAGCTTGGAGAAGGCATTTAAAGGGACTGCAAGCCCTTTCAACACCTTCAGAGTGAATGTACAGCTCACAGAAGGCATTTACAGGGACTGTGATCCCTTTAAACATCTTCCCCGCCCATTAGAAACAATGGTTGGTGGCACCTTCTTTGGCAGCCCATAGAATTGGACTCTATGGTCCAATCTTTTTGAAACCTGGGGGTTCTTTTGATTAAAGGCACCAGCAGCTATGGTGCAAATTTGGTGCTTCTACTTCAAAAAACAGCCCTCCCAGACCTCCAGATACCCCAGATCGGTTCCCCATTATACCCTATGGGGACCATTGACTATAATGATCTCCATAGGGTATAATGGAGCTGAAAAAATCCAGGATTCCTAGAAAATCCTGAATCTGAATACCATACCAGTATTGGGATTTGAGAACACTGGAAAATACCAATATTTTTCCAGTCTAGTATACCTGAACCCAAAAAATACCTATTTTTTGGCACACCCCTACACTGAACTCATGCTCATTCCCCTTGTATGTATGTGGAAATCAATGTCATGTGTAGAGGGCTTCTGAAACCTTGGAACTGAAATAATGGATAATTCTTTTTCTGAGCAGTCATCGAGGAAGAAAATTGCTGTTGGATGGGTACAGCCTTGATTTCTAGTTGAAAGGATTAAGGCCAAACTAGAGTGAGAAAGGGATTCATGAGTATTTGTCGATATCTTCCCCTTTTCATGTGTAAAGCAAGGGTGGGAGTCTTTTTTAAAATACATGATAAAACATGCAGGCTTGGGGAGCTAAACCCTGTCCTCTCCTTCACTTTACCTCCTTCACTTTACCTCTGTTGTTTGAAGCTCAATTCATTTCAGGTATCAAAGTCAGACTGGGAAAGAAATGCCTCAGATCACACAGTGGCATAAAGTGAGGGAGAGCAATCCACATCTGCCTGCCACATTTTTAGTGACACCCCCCCCCCAAGTCCATCTTCCCCATTATACATGGGAGCAAGATAGGACTTCAGAATAAAAATATGTGCTCCCCCCCCCAATCTAATATGACCCATACTCCTTAGTGTTTGGGCTTGGGAACAGGGTGAGTTCACAGATGTTTAAAGCAAAATTTAAAACACTTCAATATTACTACATGATTGTCTTCTGTGAACATAATCAGGTGATTACTAAGAAGTCCATATCCAAGTAAAGCCACATATACACATTTTTCTCTACAGTAGCTGGTTAATAGCTACTGTCTGTTGCTGGTATAATTAACTACAACCAAAAGTGATTAAGTACCATCACACTAATTACTAGCAATAAGTAAACTGTGGAAAATCTTTACCATGCACTAAGGAACACAACTCCTTCCGCAGGCCAAATAATAAGCATTTTCACATCTCTCAGGATTTAATTACTAAGGGAAAAAAATACCCTGGTTTTAGTGGTCCCTTATCACTGGGGCTAGGTTTCCCTTGCTTGAAAGCTAGTCAAACCCAGCTCTAGGGGGCGGTATTCATCTCCGTTTCCAAGCCGAAGAGCCAGCACTGTCCAAAGACATTTCCATGGTCATGCGGCTGGCATGATTTAACGCCGAGGCGCACAGAATGCTGTTACCTTCCAACCAAAGCAGTACCTATTTATCTACTTGCAATTTCTTGCTTTCTAACTGCTAGGTGGGCAGGAGCTGGGGGCAGAGACAGGAGCTCACTCCACCACATGGTGCTAGCGTCTCAAACTGCTGAATTACAGACCTTCTGGTCTGCAGCTCAGCATCTTAACCTCTGAGCCACTGTGGCCCCTATCACTGGGGCTACCTGGTCTTATTTGAAATGCCACAGGACTGTACTATGCTTTCTTAGCAATGGCTAACAGCAAATTTATATATTCAGTGGAATCAAAGTATAAAGATTTTCCTGGATCATACCTACTGCAAGTGGGGAAAATACATTTTCTAGCACATCAGGAAGAACATTCACTCTGTATTTCTTATTTGCATGTTTTTTTATTTTATTTTTTAGTATGCAGAGACTCTGGCTTGTGAGTGAATATTCAAACATGAGATCTCACACCAGCAGCCTGATGCGACAAAGCCCTGGAAAAAAAGCTTTACCCTGATTCTGCTGTCTGGTAAACAGGCCCTCAGATCTCATTCTTGGTGATCACACAATTATATGTTTTTAAGTCAGCTTTTTAAATGAAAAGTCACATACATGAAAAAGTTATATCAAAATGGGTTACCAGTAAGAACCCATTAAAAAATTGCATGATGGTCAAACAATAAAGTAACACACCTCTGCCTTGCTACACCTGCTATCAGGTAGACACAATGTAGACAGACATGAATTGACAATGAAAAAGTGGTTTACATTCACGTGTAGAGTCACAATTACATCTCTTTCCTCTCTCCTTACTATTCATTTCAGCTTTGTCTTTTGCCTCTGCTGAAGAGGTCTCCAGTTCGCTGGAATCTTTTGTTCTTTTGTGTTTACATTTAGTTTCTTTACCGTTCTTCTTCCTCTGACTGTCATCTCCGTTGGTAGACCCATCTGGTACACTTCTCGCCTCTTCTTCTGCAGACTTGGTGTGGACACTGCTTTCCTTCTCTGAACGTTTGTCTAGGTTAATCAAAAGAGAAAAAAATGGTGGTTCACACATTACAAAGGCTTCGTTTGCAGATCAGGAATGTGGATTGTGCAGATAGCACATTTAAGTCTTCCCATCCTACACTGTTCCTTTGACCTGAAATGTTCACTGGGACCTGCTATTGGTTCTGTTGGGGAAACTTACATGTACTGATGGCTATGCATAAGTTTCACATATCAGTGCATAGCTGCTTCCAGGGGCCATTTCAAGTTTGGAAAATGGCACAGAGGGAAGGCTTAGGCCCTGGCTCCCTGAGTGCTATGGTCTCAATATTAATTTGGCTCACATGTGCCAGAGAATTAAGCTCCCATCATGGAATTCTCAGATCCTGTATAGTGACAGTTCTTGCATCCACCACCTTTGTAATATATGAATCAACCCTAACTTAGACTTTACAAACATGAGCTTTTGAAGACTACCAACCACTTTGTTAGGCACAATAGCAAGTATAAAAAGGCAGTTGTTTTAATTTTAAAAGATATCGCCCCAGTGGAATCTTCAGCCTTTAAAAAAAAAATCCTATAATTATAAAGATGAAAATTACCTGCTTCCTATTGAGAACTTTATTGGGGAATTCTAAATGCAAAATATTATTTAGAAGCAGTAGGAGTTGTAATTTGATTCCTAAAACACATAACTTATCTTCTACCCAGTTACATGGGAAAATATCTTATTTTCCTGATTGCTATGATCAACCAGTAGCCCCAACTTGTTATTTTTAGATATTTATATCCCACTTTTGTGCCAGTTGGGACCCAAAGTAGATTTCAACATTATCTTTGTCTCCTTATTTACTTGTCTATAGCTGACTATTTATAATTGGGTTGTATTAAATAGTCCTATTAAAATTGCTCCTCTCTTGGAAAAACAAACAATCTGGCATAGTAGTAGGGTTTAAACAGCAACATTTCCTTGGAGGCCACTGAGGGGGAAAAGGGCTATCAGAAATGCATGCACCTTAGATTTTAAAGATTTGCTTGACTGGTAAGTCTTTTTTTATAATAAAAGGCTTGCTATGTCTTTTTATAATACAACATTTATTACATGAACTGCAAAATGGATGGAACTTTAGACTTTCTATTTGTCTAACAGTATTCAGGGTATTTGTCTCCAAGATTTAAATGCATTATGAGACTTCTTTTCCAGAAGGCTAGGGTTTTTAATGGAGTCATAAGAAAGTTTTGTTCTTAAATTCCAATGATTGTAAGGCAGGCTTGGGTGACAATATTGAAATATGGATAGTATTCTCTTTAGAAAATTGTTTCCTGTTTGGCATAATACTGAATTCATAGTGTACTTAGTGCTTCAGTGATCAGGGTGTGTTTTACATTCCTATTAAAACCTTACTTCAGTCTACCACAAAAGATGGTGTAAAGAGGCAGCTGCCTTTGGCTGCAATGACCCAGTCTTCTCTTTCCTTTTAATTTACTGTTAATGTGCTTACTGACATAGTCCCTGAAAATAAGTTTGTCCACTTTTTCTGCTGTTAAGAATACCATTCATCTTTTGCTCAGTATCTTGGCTTCTGCAAGTGTAAAGGGGGAAACAAATCTGAAAGCCTGTTTCTACCAATGAGAGCTTGGTGACAGCGGCTGTCCTTGGGGACATCTTTGCTTGGCTTTGGTGAGAGAGCTCCTGCTCCTCAGGTGCCTTGTTTGCTCCCTAACAGATCAGCGTTAGGTCCCTAGCTGCCACAGGACTTCTTTACTGACCACTGTGAGAAGGGCCCCCTGAAATGACCCAAGCCGATTCGCACAATCACTTGCCCGGTGTCACCCCGCAATAATATCCAGGGAAACTGACCAGTTCCCCACATGTTGGTCCAGATCGGCAATTAACCCGATTCTAATGGCGTTTCTCCCCAGATTTTCCATCTCCACTATTTTCAGGATCTTTTTTTTACTATGGGGTTGAAGTCGGGGCATTGTAATGGGGATCTCATGAATCACGGCTGTCCTCTCTCCACCCTTTTAACGCCCCTCTGCTTCTTTCCCTCCCCTTCCTGCCTCTTTCCACCCCTTCAATGTTCCTTTGCTTCTCTCCCCTCCCCCTCCCTTCCCGCCTCCCCCCTCCCTTTCCTGCCCTGGCACGAGGGTTTTTTTTTGTTGTCCCCCCCCCCCCGTGTTGCATTGCAGCACAATAGTGATCTATCGTTGACTGGCATTTAAATGTCCTTTTAAATGTACCTCTGCTGTTTCCCCATTTCTGTGTTGCAATTCACTATTTGTACAAAAGTAGTGCCATTATTAAAAAAGATGCATTAAGAGTGACATGGAGGTGTGGACAAAATCTTTTGTGGGGCTAACCTACGGGCTGTAGTGCAACTGTTAAAAAGATACATTGAGGGTGACATGGTGGTATAGACACAATTTTCACAGGGGTTACATGTGTTGCCTTGAATGTCTGCTTCTCTCTCTCCCTCCCTCCCCTCCCCCCTTCCCACCTCACCTCTCCCTTTCCCCTCCCTTTTTTGACCTGGCACAATGCAACTACACATGTGTAAAGCACGCCTGTTTTCCAGTGGGTGGGTGTGTTACAACGTAACCATGCCCCTGATAAAAAAAAGAGGGGGAAGAGAGGGGAGGGGGCACTAGATTTGCGACAAGGCAACAAACTCCTCTAAGCTGTGGAGTCTTGTGAGCAAAAATTCTACTTTGCAAGCTACTGGCATTAAAGTTGTGAGCAAGCGACTAGGCTACTGAATTAGTTTGCTCTGGAGCCATCCTTCCTGAGCTATGACAAAAATGTGTGAGCCAGAGGCTAAAAAACTGTGAGCTAGCTCATACTAACTCAGCTTAGAGGGAACACTGCTTCAGAGTTTGACTCTTTTTTTGCACTCTGGACTAGAGGAACTTCTGGAGTTCAAAAGCTGAAAATTCTTCAATGAATATAGCCACACCAACAAATCAAGTGTAGGTGATCCCTACCACAGGTGCACAAACCTGGCACCCGATTTTGTTTGGCATTCAGGGCCAGTTCTTCACGGAAGGCACTGAGGTAGTGCCACTGGGGCTCACCATGTTCCCAGTGTGTCTGGCCAACTGTAATTTCCAACCCCCCCTCCAATTTGCCAACATACCAACATAATCAAAAGTAGAGACATTGCGGCTTTGGAGACATATGGACCAAAAACATTGCCTACCCCCATATATTAAAAGTGTTTGTGCCATCTATTGTATCCCTCCAATTTTCACAAAGCTTTGCCTAAGTCTTTCTCAGAAATTTATAGCCTTGTAGTACCTCTCTGATAGGAGCCAGGAAGAAAAAGGAAAAAAGAAAACTCGTCAGGAGTAATAACCATCCTCCATTATTCTGAATTCCTCTCACAGTGTGTCCAGTGGGAAAACTACTTTCAGCTGAGAACATAACAAAACCTAAAGCCTTTTCAGATGGAACAATGTTGCTGCCTCTTTTCTCTATGGCCATAACATGTGTAGACTGGGATGGGGCTGGTGGGAGAAGTTTCACAGTGTTTGCAGAGGGGATTAGCTCCCTGCTGGCCTAGAAGTACCTTCATCTGCTGAGAACCAGATGCAAACAGCCTGTCGGGGATGATGAAGTATTTCGGTGGTGATGAGTAGAATGGCCATGCAAATAACAGTTTTTCTTTCTTCCCCTGTAACCCCTCCATCTCTGTGGTATAGCAGTCAATTGTTACTGTGGGTTTGTGGATTGCTGATAAACAGGCCCCCAAAGGGCAGTTTGCTTATGCATCTCTTCCAGACATCAGAACCACCAAATTAGTTTAAAATTTTTGAAAATACAATGAGGCTGTCTGTCTGGAGGATTTCCTTAATTAAAACTAGTTTTTAAAGTTCCGCTCCCTTAATATGTACACATGCATACTAGGGTCAGTCCACCCATCCAAAGTACCTTCCACGTGATATGTTCTGTCTGTCCCCAGGAATACAATTGTGAGTGGAGGACATAATGCGGAACGGATAGATGTATCCGTGGATATAGGGACTTCTTGGCAGTCATCACACAGCAGCTTGAAGAGGCACTGCCTCGACTGTTGAAATCACTGCCAGGAAGCGACAACTGGAATACTCTGAAGTACACCAAGCCCTCCATTAATTGTGGACCTGAGAGTCTGAAAATGGCTTAAGCTGCCTCACAAAGGGAGTTTAAGAGTGTCTGAACTGGGCTACAAGCTACTTGGTGAAAAGTTAATGGATTTACAAATACATTACAGAAGCACATACAAGAACCGCTGTGAGTTTCAATGGAGAGCTGGGGTTGCTTCAAATTTTATGGCGCCCAACATGAAACTGTTTCTATGTAAGAAGGGGAAAAACACATAACTGCAAGTGTTGGGGATTCATGCTTGACTATGTCTTCCCTGCAGTTACATAGACTCGTGTGATTATTTGCCACCAGTTTTCATGCTTTTTCCATGTACAAAATGCTGTATTTACCCAAATGGAAGATGATCTTGAATGCAACACAACCCCTCTAAAAAATTATGCACACATACACACAAATTATTACACGTAATTTATATGTGAATGGCACATCTGGGGTGTGTGTGTGAGTCTTCTTAAGTGAGTAAACTTGGTACCTAACTTTTAAATTTGACTATGAATGCAACCTCAGCTGCTAGGCTAAAAGCAATAGAATTATATGTCCCTTTTACAAAACTGTCCCTTTTTGAAAGTCCTTTATGAGGGGCTCCTGCTCGTCCATTCTGAAATGTGTCAAATCAGCAAACAGAAGGCAAGATGGCCTGCAGTTGCTGGACAAGTGGCTGAACAAAACTGGCAAGGCTGCCCCAGGAATCCAGGATGTTGCCAAGATCTTCTTTGAAAAAGTAGGAAATGGCTGGTTGTACTATTTAGTGTAATGATGGGACCTGTGCATCACTTCTTTAAGGCACATGTGTGTGAAACAGATGAAAGAATATTGCTTTTTTGTTTTAGTTCAGGTCTGCACCACAGGGTGGATGGAAAAATATTCTTTCTACTTCCAGCAGAACTCTGTTGATGAGCTTTGACTGCAAGATGAAAACATGGGATGGCAGCAAGAGACAGAGCAGTGCCTCCCTGTGTATTTATCCTAGCATGGCAACTAAACGGGCTCTGGCCCACCTATGAGCAACAGGCTTGAGGCAAAGACATCATTTGCCAACTCTGTAGATTTAAAGCAATGGGCCAATGTAGCATGGGGACGTCAGAAGATTTTCAGGTCGGGGTGGGGGCATGGTTCTTGTAAGATCCATCTATCACCTTTCTGGCCTGCCTTTCCTTCAAGAAGCTCACAGGAGTGTACATCTTCCTTCCTCCATCTGTCCTCACAAACAATCCCATGAGCCATGTTAGGGTGAGAAAGGATGAGTTCAGACTGGCAGTTAGCCATGCTATACCCCTGTTTCAGCCACGTTTCACAAGTGGATTAAAGGGGGCGTTCACACAGGCACATCTGCCTGGCGTTCCCCACCAGTAGCCAACCCGTGCTGTTCCGCTTTGTTCCCGCATTTAAAATATACCTAGTGAAAGTGGTAGCAAATCCCTGAGAGCCCATTTATCCTGCTTCATTCCGTTTCTGGGAAGTGTGAACGCCAACCTGAAAAGCTGGGAGCAACCCGCGTTGCACATAAGGCAGCAGTGATATGATTGGCTGTGCTCCGCTCTACCTCCCAATGCAGTGCCGGTGCAATGGGATCCTCCCCAAATTGGTCGGATGCGCTTATGCGCATGAGTGCATATGCACTCATGCACACATGTGCATACAGTTGAATTACCAGGGGAAAGCTGTTTACAGCCGCTCCTCTGAGCCAGCAGTCTGAATGCTCCTGCGCGCCTCCTCCCGGTATGCTCCAGCATCAGTTGGCACAATGTGACCAGGAAAACCTGGAACAGTTTGTTCTGGGGCTTTTTTGCCACGACTGTCTCCCACTTCAAACTGCCAGTCTGAACTCAGCCAAAGAGTGACCGAATGAGCTTTACAGCTGAGCAGGGTTTTGAACTTGGGTCTTACTGGCCCTTTTCCAAAACTGTTATCACTATATCACAATGGCTAGTGAAATATTACCCGATATTGATAGCTACTCTAGAGAAAGCTCAGTCAAGTTCAGAATCATGCCCATTGATTCAGAGGCCAGCTGCATTACATCACAAAAACCCTTGTTAACTATCTCCAGACACATCAGAAGAGAGAGACATGATTCACAGGCTGCTACTTAAGCATAATTTAGGAGGATTTCAGACAGAACACTGACTCGCTTTCCAACAACAATTTAATAATAGAGGGCCACTCAGAGTTCAAAGCCACCTGCTAAGATTCCCACTGTATGTCTGCATCTAATCTCTTCAATGGCTCCCATAATGAATGCAAGAGTGCATTCGCCTCTAAACGGATCAATGGTTCTGAAGTTATTTCCGACCATCAGTTTTCCCAAACTTACCCTCAGCAGTTGCTGTTTTCACAGTCTTTAGCCGTCTAGATCCACACCAGTAAGACAGCTGCAAAGGGAAATACCAAGGCCGTGGTATCCCGTAGTCTCCTAAAACAAAAGCAAGTTGGTAGGGTGCACAAGTTTCTTTGTATTTTGCCATGGGGAAGAACCCATCTATGCAAATCTTACATTGCCAACAATTACTTGCCGTTTCATTAGCAAGAAACATAGCTGCACATTAGACATTCTAACAAAGCATAGACATCCAAACTCACTACCCACCACAGACCAGCCTTGGTTCTGAAAAAAAATTCAGTCTTGAAAGGACAAAAGAATATATACATTATCTATGGCTCCTTTGAAATGACTGCTGCTTTCAAAAATGAATTCCATTAAAGAATTAACCTCTCCTCAGCCTAGAGATGGCTGCAAGCTGTAATAATCTGCAGGATATGCCTCAAAGTGTCTGCCTGAGGCTAACTATGACTGGAGAAATTCCTAGTACTCATTATTAGCTATTATACCATCAGTTGTCCTAATTGCCATACTACCTTGCATTGCACAACAGAGAGTCTGGACTCCAACTGGAGAATCCTAAACTTAACTTTTATTTCAAAATTCTCCAGATAAAAAAGGTGACTGAAGACAAAACATTCCAGATGGTTTAACCATTGCATGGCCCGTCCCCCTTTGGTAGTGCATGAATTCCTACAACTGGTCTTAACCAAACTTCAGCAGTACATCAGCAGCAATGCCAACCACATTTAAGGCAAACAGGGATCCTACTAAATACATTCCTAGTGAGGCAAAGAGTTTCCTTGTTCAGGTTTGCATGAGCTCAGCATCTCATCTAAACCGTGCTGCAACCCACGCAAAGTAGTTATGCACACTTCAGTTAGCACACCAGAACTCTTTGGATCTCTCATTTGCAAACAAAGCACACAAAATGGCTTTGCATGGATTGCTGCACAGTATCAAACAGGATGCTGAGCCCAGGCAAAGAAGCAGCACTAAAATGTGAAACCAGAATTTCAAATAGGGTTGCCAACCTCCAGGAATAATAACTGATCTCCAGACTACAAAGGCCAGTTACCCTGGAGAAAATGGCTGCTTTTGAGGTTGGACTATATAGTATTATACCCCACTGAGGTTCCTCCCCTCCCTAAACCCCATCCTCCCAAGGCTCCGCTTCCAAAATCTCTACAAATTTCCTAACCCAGAGCCAGCAACCCTAATTTCATACTTTGAGCCCCATAACAGGCCATGGAATCCTCTGCAATCCTCATGCATTCCTTGTAACAATATTTATGGAAAATTTCCTTGACAGCAGAAAACCATTAACCTAGCATAATTTATGAACAAAGAAATGTTCTATAGGTGATGTCTCCAAATATAGAATTGTCTGTCTGTCTGTCTGTCTGTCTGTCTGTCTGTGTCTGGAAGAGGGGCAGAGAGTGGATCAGAATAAGCCTGGGCAGCTTTTAATTGGATACACAGAGGGGCAAAGGGCTTTGAACTTTCCACAGGAAAACATCCTGTGGAGTTTCAAGCAGTTGCTCTCTGGGAATCTGATGCAGAACCAGGGCTTTTTTCTGGAAAAAGAGGTGCCAGAACTCTCAAGAAGGAAATGAAGTTTTCATTCTGTATACTGAAAACTCATGATTTTTAAACATTTATAAAATAATTTTGTTGAAGAGGTTCTGGAACTCTGTTCCAGTGCGTTCCCCCAGAAAAAAAAACCTGTGCAGAGCCATAGGTTTTGCTATCTACTGAAGTGTGTGTTCTGTTTCATTCCACTATGCTGCTTGTATATTTGTAAATAAACAGATGTTACAAAGACAACATATTCTCAGTACTCTGCTATCCAAAGGAAATAAAACATTTTGGCACTGCTCCTGGGTTCCCCACCATTTAGGGAACATGTATACTGATAGATTTTGTTCCTTATATCAAATTATCATTTAAATGAACAGTTGTGTATTCTTCTTGGAATACGTTTAGGTAAACAGTACCACTGTGAGAACTGATTCTTTTTGAATCTTATCTATATTTTGCCCCCCCCCTTTTCTGGTTAGTTTAATCACAGGTGATCTCAACTGCTTATTTCTTCCTGGGGGTTTTCTAAACATTGTTTTTTGTTATTATGAATGCTGAGATAATTTTATGAGTACTAGATGTTCATTAGGATTAGGAACACAAGAAGAGCCCTGATAGATCAGACAAAGAGTGCATGGAGTCCAGCATCTTGATACTAACAGTCAGGTGTTTCCACAAAGTCCACTAACAGGGCATGAAGCCAACAGCCTTACGCTGTTTGAGTGTCAACAATTGGTATATGGGATTTTTTTTTTTGCCACAATGCATATACTTGTATTTCATCTCATTTGCCTTTTTTGTTGATCATTCACCCTATTTGGAGATTTCCTGCTGGAAATAACGATATGCTTGGGTTTTTGCTATCCTGAATAATTTGGTATCTTCCACAAATTAAAGTACCTTACTGCTTACCTCTGACTCCAGATCATTTGTAAATAAATTAACAGCATGGGTGCCAATATAGATTCTTGGGGAACCTCCACTGTAGCTTCCTTTCTTTGTGCAAACTGTCTGTTTATTCCTATCTAAGACAACAATTTACAATCATAGCTGAAAGAAGTCTTATAGCCAAACTAGGAGTTGGAACCAGTGGGGTATTGTCAGGGTACTTAGTTAGTCAGCCTATGTGCAGAGTACATAGAGTCTTCCTGTCCTGCTGCAGCTTCAAATGCCCCCAACGTAGTATTTCTGGAGGCATTTTGGGCTGCAGCAGGGGGGGAGGACAAAAGGTTGTATTTCATGGATGGAAATCCATAATGGAAACACTCTGTTGGAGCAAAGCCTGGGTGTGATTCAGGAACTCTGTGATCAGGATCTGCCTTTTTAAAAAGACAGTTCAAAGGTGCCATCATGAATCAGACACAGAAAGCAGTATTGGTATGTTTAACCCTTTGCCTCCAGTTATATTTTCTTGACCTAAATTGTCCTCCCCCTAAAAGCTATTTCCACTCAGGGAAATGTACAGGTAGTTATATGTTTTCCCCAGTAGGCATATATCAGGCTTGAGGGGAGGAAAATTTAGATGGAGGAAACAGTGTGAAGGGAAAGGTTAAACACCCCTTCCACTCTTTTGGTGTTGCTACTCTGACCTGATTTAGGTAATCTATAATTGCTTTTGACTTTAAAAAAAGGAAGGTTTTGGTTACAGAACTCCCACCTTATGTTTAGTTAAGCCCTTAGGGTCCTGTGCTCATTGCAGAAGCACACACATTCTTCCTTGTTGTGCCATGTGTGCTTCTAGGTATGGGAATGGGACCTGGTTGCTTTTACCCCTAATCAAATTATAGCTTGTCACTAGAAGAGAGTCAACCAGGTCAGAGACTAGGACTTCTTATGTAAGTCTGAGCCCTGGCACCTCCAGCACTGCCTGGAAGACAGAAAATAGAGAGGACAGACCAGAACAGGCCAAAACAGGATCTCTCCTCTCCCTGATACAGTCTGGTCACCATCTGTTCCTTCCTCCAGGCTGGCTTTGGGAACATCTGTCTCATTGGCAATCACTCCATGCAGTCACATTCACAATTACCCTCAACCAAAAGATCCACATTTACTTCCATCCCTGGAATGAAGCCTGCACCTCAGGGAGGTTTCTCTGGTGGTGGCCATTTCAAAATGGTAAGCAACTACCAACCACAAGGGCCACCAGGCAAGGCCTTGCCAATTTTCTGAATATGGGGCTGGTACCATATTGAGAAGCAGTGCTCAAAAAAGCCACAGGTGGCATATCAAAGAGCTACATGTAGCTCCAAAGCCACTGAGTATCACTGACCTATCTGGTTCCAAATTCTGTATGAATGACTTTAATTATTGTGTTATATGCAAAATCATTACTTTAAAAGAGTGGATCTCTCTCACTCACCTTGTAATGCTTCTTATGAAGGAAATGAGGACTCTAATTTATATTAGTAGTTGTCGAAAGCCAATTAGGGATGGCTGTTATTCTTTACTATTTAATGGGGAGTCTAATAATGTGATCTTTGATATACAGCTTTTTTTTGCCGTCAAGTCACAGCTGACTTATGGTGACCCCGTAGGGCAAGAGATGTTCAGAGGTGGTTTACCATTGCCTGTCCATGTGTAGCAGCACTGGTATTCCTTGGTGTTCCCTCATCCAAATACTAGCCAAGGCCGACCCTGTTTAGCTTTTGAGATCTGACAAGATGGGGCTAGCCTGGGCTATCCAGGTAAGGGTAATATAGCATGATTGGAACATATTCTGGTATCAAGATGCCTACGCCTGTTTCTACTGAATTTTAAGTGATGGAATTGCTACATTTAACTTTTCTGAGCTGGAACAGATTTTGAGTAAAAATAAAGACAAAGCTTGTTCTGCACACAGATACATCTCAGTGTTAAGCTGCATTATTATTTTTTAAAAGGCTATCTAAACTGAAAATCAGTAATAACATGTGATTTTTAGTTCTCCAGATAAGATCTTTCATGGTTCTTTGTTTTGACTTCCCAGTACACATAATATGTGGCCAGACAAGTTTCTCGAAATGCATGGAAATGCTAGTTTCTCTCCTTCAAACAGACACATTGATTGGAATAAAGCGACCCCTGAAGCCCTGTTGTATGCTCTTCTACACAGCACCAGAACATAGGACAAGAGGCTCCCAGTCCCAGCATTAGTGGAAAGGGAACTCTACCAAGATGCAGGGAGTCAGTCAGGCTATGCCCCTTCACAGCATTGTTCCAGCACACTAGGGAACCCTTTCATTTTATAGCAGCTAGGAGGGGGATGCACTACAAATGCATAGGATTGCACTGCAAATTTCTCTGTACAATTAAACACTTCAGGCCTAATGATGTTCATGGGATTTAATCTCAAGCAATATGCACTGGATTTTTTTTATTAGGAGGTGGAAAGTATGATTTGGCAGGCTCTAACTTTACATGTTGTAACTACTAGGTAGGAGCCATGATATTTTTAACCCCAGTTGTCTACCATTTCTACTAAATTTCTGGAGACAGGATTCTCTCCAATAATAGCAATAGTTACTGTACTGTGGCTGCCATTCAAAATGGGCAGAGGAAATACCATACCTGGAAAGACATTATCCAGGTACCAAGTGAACAATCCATAGATAAAAGCATCAAAAAGCATCATCTCTATAGAGAGCAAGAAACTGTACTGATCTCCCTCCAGTGGGCTGGTTTGGATGTTATCCCACTGTAGTCCACGACCTTGTTCTTCATAGCGTGACAAGTATTCTGTACCAAACCCAAAAGCCACAGGGGAAAGCAAGCTCTGGAAGAAATGGGAAAATGCCATGAATTTACAATGTGGAATACCTCTATGCATTCAGGAAAAAAAAGACAACCTTAGTATTGAACATAGCCTGTAAATGAATGAAAAGGGGAACACTAATCAACTAGGGATGGATGGATTTCCCTTTTTCTATTTCATCAGTTTTCAGCATTCCATTCTACTTGCCTTACAATTTTTTTTGAGAATTTCTATAATTAATTTTGGACATCATGCTCAGCTGCTTCCGTTAATTAGTGTTAGTCTTTCCCCCCTCCTTTCAGATAAGCCATCTGTTTGAGCAACTGTTAATATTAAAATGTATTTTTAGATAGTAGAAAGCACAGAAATCCCAGCTTTTTATCATTCTTAAAAATTCTTTGCTACAAAATGCAGATATGTAAAAAAAGACTGCCTAGATAGTAGTGTAATTAATGCCAAGAAAAGCCAGTCAAGTTTCACAGTTTTTAACTCTAATCTAGTGTATCCAAGGGTCCATAAAAAGCTGTCTATCCAGTCCCAGCAAGACCCACTTATAACACTATTGGAAAGGATTTACATATCCATGAATCTGTTTAACAAGCCTCAAGCCATGTGGGAGATAAAATGTTCTCTATGCGTGTGTGGGTAAAATTCCTTTTTCCTTTTCCTTTAATTATGTGACCATGTGCTTGATAGACTGGCTGTAGGCTCTATTTAACTCAGCTTGTTAAAATGCCCAGGAATGCTCACCTGTTCATTTCTGTTAAATAAAGTTTCTATCTAAATGATCAAATACAATGGCTAAAGGAATGCTGATGTAATCAGGGGCACAACTACATGGTTAAATAAAAGGCAAAAAAATTGCTTGGAAATGTTTATTGTTCATACACAAAAAATCTTCTCTCCCATGCACAACAGGGCCATTCTTGTGCAAAAACAGTGATGTGTATCCTAGCACTTCATGCCTGAAGCACAGAGTCTTCCTGTGTTCCTTTCTGTTCCTATAGTCCCTTTCAACCCCCTGAAGAGCATTCCCAGGACTGCAGGACCCACTTGGAGAAACAACTGTGGAGGGGAGGGGTGGAGTGAAGAAGGACAAGAAGTTGAAACTGCTAGTCCCTCCTCTCCTGAAAAGTGCAACTGCACAGGTCAGTTTCATCTGATTGTCCCTCCTCATGCCAGCCCACTGCCCTAGATGGCTGTTCCTCTGCCCAGTTGATCCTTTGCATGGATTCCACAACCCTGGGAATGATCTTTCCAGGTGCTGCAGTAACAGAGAGGAACACAGGAAAACTCCATGTGCCTTCCGGCTATGGATGGTTGGATACCTGCCAATAAAGGAGATTATGAAAAATAAAATAAATTATGAAAATTTGTATAATTTGTATGGGTTTTAAAACCCAGTTTATTACTGGCACAGAATCTGGATTGCCTGGGCACAGAATTTTGACTTTTTTAAAAAAATGCAGTACCGATGCAGCCTTAGTGATCTTGTGGTGCTACTAGGATTGTGAAGATTACAAGCAAGGAAAGAAGCCTCAGATCAACTTTTCTTTGCCAGGTGTCAAGTACTCTTCAGCAGATACTTACACACTGAGATTTTAAAAAACTGGGAATACTGCAAGGATATGAGAAAACGTCAAAACAATAAATAGCTAGGAACTGACAGAGTCGGAGCCTGAGAGAAGATGCCTTAGGTTACAGGCTTACTGAGAGGGTGGGGGTAAATATTCTCACCGCAATAATCTTCATCTTAACTGTCAACCGGTCCTGCCAGGCAAAGCAGACGATGTGGGGCAAGTACAGCGTGAAGTAGATGACTCCACTGCAGGCAGCTGCCAGATTAGCCTTGGAGAAGAAGGTGCTGAGCAAAAAGCATTGCATGATGCTGGCTGTGGTGAAGGTCATCAGGAACAGGAAGAGAAGGCAGGGATTGCTATAGTGAAGGACTTCACCATACTAGGGGGAGAAAAACAATCAGATAAGAAGAGGTCTGGTTAATCGCTGTCTCCAGTTAAGGGTAGAGGGCAGAGCACTGCTGATCCATGGCTAACTGTTCCTCATAGTTAGGCATTTGAATCATAGTCAGCGTCTCATTAGACAATATGTTAACTGCAAGTTGGCTTGGGGATAAACCCAGCCCAATTCATGTTTAAAATCCCTATGGAGTGACATCACTTCCACGGAAAATCTGGCACATACTGTTTATTTCTGGCAATGTCACTGTTGGGGGGGGGGAGATTTCCTCCCGCTGGCCAGCTGGCTGGCGGTGGGCAAGAGTCCGCAAAACCGGGGGGATCCCCCACCCCAACTGGGGTACAGCAACTGTAGTTTTGTGGTAATTCCCACAGAGGCCTTGCGTCACTTCCAGGTTTTCCGTGGAAGTGACCTCACTCTATAGTCCCAATAGTGACTTTTTAAATTTTATTTTTCTTCTGCTTCCCACTCAGAGCTGGGGGTGGGCGATCCCCCATCCCACTAGGGGATAGGCAATCCTACTAATACTGGTTTTGATTGGCTCCAGCAAATCTCACAGGAGCTCTGGACGCTAGATACATCAAAATAAGTTTCTATAAATATCCCCTCAGGCATGATCTATATTTTATCACCAATTTTTTTCCTCATGATAATGGGGATTGCAGCCAGGACTGCTTGCAGGGCACCTCCAAATTTTTGGGCCCCAATAAAGTATACCTTACCCCCACCAGGGGGGAGGCTCTGGACTTCCTTACAATGAGATAGTTGCAGACCATTTCTAGCTTTGAACGACAACTGAATTTTTGTTTGTGTGGGACTTCTTCAAGGATCACATGATCAAGCACGATGGCCAATCTCTGCTGTCCACATGCTTGGACATATTCGGAACAACCATAATGCCAAATTAAGCTGTGCTGTTTGCACTGCCTGGTATGTTATGGTAGTACAGTTTTTCTTCAGACAAACTGCTGCAACGTCCTTTACTGTAGTGTGGAACTTAATTGAAGAAGAGATTGGATTTAGACCCCACCCTCTCAATCTCTGTGGTATATATTGGCCTCAGCTCTCTGGCCCTAACCCAATGAGTGAAGAACTGTGTGGCCCAAAGAGATCGACCAGGAGTCAAGGCAGTTGTGCCTCTTGCCGGAGAGTGTGTTTGTTGGAAATTCTGCAACTCAAGAGATAACAGCTGCAAAAGTGCTAGCTGGACAGGGAAATAGAAAAGAACACCAAGTACCCTTAGTGTTGCTGGCTCTGGGTTGGGAAATACCTGGAGGTATTGGGGGGGGAGCCTGGAGAGGGTGAGGTTTGGAGAGAGGAGGGACCTTGGCAGGGTATAATGCCATAGAGTTCACCCCTCAAAGCAGCCATTTTCTCCAGGGGAACTAATCTTGGTTGTCTGGAGATCAGCTGTAATAGCAGGAGATGTCCAGGTGCCACTTGGAGGTTGGCAACCCTAAGTACCCTACAAAGAGCTCTGTGTGTGTGTGCGTGTGCATGTGCGCGCATGTGTGTTCTTACAGGCACTGGTACATTATACCAGCAGCTTTGTGGTAGGCAGAAGGTGGGGAGGTTGGGGCCACAGTCCAGAGGCTGGTAGAGCAGCAGCCAGTATAGTCTCTCTTTTTATCCGCTGATGTCATTAGCAGTTGTAACATGGGAATTAAGGGCCCAGGAAAGGACGGGCTCAGACATACCTGAGTGATAAGGCCCAGCCCCTGGCAGACCCCAGTCTCAGGAGAGAAGCTGGTGGGGGAGGTGTCTTGAGCATCAGATGGACCAGAGTTATGGAGGAGCCCAGTGACAGCTGGGGGCTTATCTGGAGACAGCAAGTAAGGGCCAGATAAAAGAGCTATACATTTGCTATTTACAATGGAGAAAGGTTTCCTCTGATTAAAAAAGCCTTTCTTTGTTTAAAGAAGTTTTGCTGGAAGGAGGTCATAGGATCCAGCTTAGTGGAATGGTGTCCTTTATATTTTCTGCACATATTGCTTTTGATGGACAGACATGATATTAAATATATGGTTATTAATAGCAGTGGTTGTATGCCAGTTACACAGTAAGGTAAATTCTAGCATTCCTTATGGTCTTTCTAGACATTATTTTGATCACCACATTTCCCCTTTTCTTTTTTGCACTGGGTGGGAAAACACATAGGGTTGCCAGCTCTGGGCTGGGAAATACCTGGAGATTTTGGGGGTGGAGTCCAGGGAGGGGAGGGATCTCATTAGGGTATAATGCCATAGAATCCACCCTCAAAGGCAGCCATTTTCTCCAGATCTTGGTCATCTGGAGATCAATTGTAATAGCAGGAGATCTCCAGGTACCACTTGGAGGTTGGCAACCCCAGAAAACGGGGCAGGAGTCCTGGGAGCACAGTATGGAGTTAAACACGTAACACAGAGGACTTTGCCTGGACTTTTGGGTGTGGCATTAAAGAACCTCCCATACATGCTCGTACATCTTGAAGTCACAAGGCAGATCCAGTGTGGGTGACTTGTGAAAGCAACTACCTCTCATCAGTCATTAAGTGCTTGCACAATGCCGCATGGATATCGGCTATTGAAAAGGTATCATTCACCACCACATTCCAGTATCTGAATTTGCAGCCACTCTCTGTTTATCAAGAGCAAACTGCTTTGTTATGAACCCAAATCAACCTGCTGGGTTTCGGTTTTTGTGCCATATGGGAAGTACATGTTTATGGCAGAACTGAAAATTTAAGATTTTCGTGTCTTCCAACTCTTTGTTTTGCTTAAAGCAGTCCTTTAGTCACACATTTAAATGAGGTAGGAAGCAAATTTCTTTTAAAAAGAATACCGAATTGTTAGAACAAATCCTCATCCTCTCCTTTCCCTAACTGACAAGCTCAACCACTGGTGGGTGTGGAAAAACAGCCTCTGCATGGCCAAAGAAAGTGTCAACTGGCTTTCTACACCATTGTTTTTTCAACAATGGAATAGTGTATTTGGCCACTGCATGGCACGGACACCCAAAACTAGGAAGGCTGCTGAAGGTAGCTAAAATCTGACAGAAGTCCTGTCTTGCAAGTGATGCAGAGGATGAATTTTGGATGATTGATGGGCTGTACATAAATTTTCTTGGACTCAAGAGCCAATGGGATGTAGTGCTGGACTGGTTTCTTGGAGACCTAGATTCAAACCCCCCACTCTGCCATGGGAGCTTACTGGGTGATCTTAGGCCATTTACAAAAATTCAGCCTAGCATACCTTACAGAGTTGTTTGGGGACCAAATGGAGGAGACTGAAACTATGTAAGCCACCTTTGGTCCCCAATGCAGAGAAAATGGGGTACAAATAAAGTCAATAATTTTTTTTTAAAATGATCCCCTTAAAGTGAACAGTGGGGATCTCCGTAGTAAATTTACTGACAATGCAATTTTATACAGCGTTACTTCAGTTTAAGCCAATTAATTTAAGTGAGCTTAGACTGGAGAAGCTGTGCACAGGATTACACTGTTAAACCAGTAGAAAAGAGATTTATTCTTTATTCCTAGGCCTCTTATCCGTGATCATTTTGTGACAGGAATTATAACACTGATAAGATACCACAAATGCTGCTATACCCCATCCATGGGTGTGAACTTGCTCCTGAACAGCAGTAAGTATTAGCATTAAGAAGTATTATACTTGCGCAAGGAAGCCTGTTGCACCAGAGTAGCAATTATAGCACCACATACACCACCAAGGATTACAGCTATTAGATCACTTCTGATGTTAACTTACATAAAAGAATGTGTTAGCCATCAGTGCCTGTGATTATAATACCAGTGGTTTACTACCAGTAGTAATCTTGTAGTTTGCTAATATAGTACGTGGAATTCCCGCTCTCCTGGTTTATTCCTGTGAGGTAACAAAGTATTGCCAGCTCTATTCTCTTACCACTAGTAATACTTGGTCACATATATGGAGGTTAAGAGCTTAAGGTGTTGGATAACTATTTGCCCTACTGGGGAAAACCCCACTTATGATGGGCCACATGTAATGCAGCAAATAGTGCTCCTCTCAGGGCTATTTCTGGATGAAAAAATAGTACAGAGGGAAGGCTTAAAGCAACCTTTCCCTACATGCCACAGTCCCAATCCAGGCATCTCATCCCATACATACCTGGTAATCAGGTTCAGGGCACAGAACTCACAGTGCCTATCTAATTGCCAGGACACAGGGAGGACATGAGAAAAACATATGTCATTTGGCACTGAGTAGACACTTGAACCACCCAGTTCCATATTGTCTGCTTTATCAGAAACCATTTCCCCAGTAGTGAAATTCCCCACACTGACACTGTTAAAACTGTGTGTTATGTGAAATTTTCTGCAGTAGATTTTTCCTTACCAGGCACAAACCTGAATTTTTCTCCTCCTTACGCTGTGTTTTTGGAATTCACCAAAAAGGGGGATTCTGAAAACATGGGGTAAGAAGGAGAAAACTTCAGGTTTGTGCCTGAGGAGGAAAAATCTTCTGTGGAAAATCTCACATAAGACACAGTTTTTAAAACGCCAGTGTGGGGAATTTCACTACCTCAGAAACTGTCATACATGCCTTTGTGTCTGTGAGGTCTCAACAGAATCAACAGTCACAAGAATTCTCCTTGAGAGATGGGGTGAGAGATGGAGTTTGGCTCTCCCTGAGGCCTCATCTCTGTGGTCATTTCCAATATGAGGGCTATTCTACATTTTGCAAAAACCTGCCTGTTCATCATGTGTGGAAAAACAGAAAGAGATTGGGAAGTCTAAGCAGTCAAAAGATATGGCAAGACTTTACAAATGCAACAGCTGAAGATAGGACAGCTTAAAAAAATAAACACAAATAATGTGGGGGCATTTAAGTACAACATCCATATGTGCTGGTACCCTTAAGAAATAACTTATTTCAAACCAAGCAAATAGGGAGTCATGATAAATGAGTCAGAGGGGTAAAGATTCCTCACACTGAAGTCTTATTAAAAGACCTGGGCTTGGACTTTTCTGTAATGTTTAGAACGTGACCTGTCAGCATAATCCAACCTGAGGCACTTGTCATGAGGCAGTCTTTAGAGTCTCGAGTGAATTTATCTCTCTCTCTTGTCAAGTGTTGATGCTGCCTTTGGGGGCTTCTTAGAGGCATGTCCCTGCTTCTACGTGCTCAAAACAACCCAGGTCTCCAGTGCGTCTCCTCTTCTTATGTATAGCTCCTATTGTTTCTTACTAGCAACCTAATACCTGTCTCACAAATGTCAAATGGCACGTCTGGGCCTTTTCAAAAAGAAAAAAAGAAAAATCACCCTCCCCAGGTGATGCTTACCGTGATGAGTGTTGTCAGGAGAAACGTGCTCACAGCCATCATGATAAAGCTGTCAAGGAACCATGTGAACCAGATCACCCCATTGGTTACCCCCCTGTTCTTCATGGCCTCCTTTAGTTTCATTTCTTTCTCCAGCACAATGCTCTTTACTATCATGGAGACAGAATAGATCCAAGCCAATACCATGAAGATGGGGAAGGAACGGTTCAGAGTAATCATGAAGCTACCCAGGGAAACAAAGAAAACACAGATAAAATTAGTTGTTGTCAAGAACCAATAGGAAAGGAGAGGAAGGACACAGATACACTAAAGATTTGTCATTCCCTCTTCTCAGAAAATCCTGGGAATTGTAGTTCTGTGAGGGCTGGCTGGGGAGGTACAATCCTAAGCACCTTTCCTACATTATAATTGGGGGGGGGGGTTTGGAAGAAACCATGAAATTTAAGTTGGTATAAAATTTATTTATTTTATTAGATTTATATCCCACCCTCCACACATAGCAGGCTCAGGGTGGGTTCCATCAGATTTAGTAAACAATATACAGTACAAGAAGTGGGGACCCGCAATACTCATGGGGGAAGAAGGAGCTCCACATGGAGGAGAAGGAAGCAGCCGCACGTGAGCCTTTTCCCCCACCCCACCCCCACACTGACAGCGAGGCCCAGGCCCACCAATCCTTCTCCCCCGCCCCCCTGCACCAGTGGCAAGCTGCACGGGCCCACCAAGCCTTCTTCTACTCTCCCTAGGCACCAGTGGCGAGGCTCGAGCGGCTCCTAGCCACTGGGCCTGCTGAATCTCCCCCTCAATGCCCAGAGCGTTCTCTGCGCATGTGCAGGGAACGCTTTTAATTTTGGGGGGATTTAAATATCCCCATATTATTTTTTCAACATTTTAGATTTTTCTGCACACAGGTTTCTGGACTAATACCATGTTTTTTTGCCCATATAGAGAACCTCTTCCATTTATACTCCTATGACCTTCCTGTAGGTCTGCATGAGGCAATCATTAATCACCCTCTGTGTCAATGGCGGTAGGGGTTGATCAACCAAGCTGTCAGGTGTAAGGACCTGATCTCGGGTGGCAAATTGAGCCTACTTGGGAGGGATTTGTGCATTCCCCTTGTCAGGTTCCAGAGCAGTGGTAATACATAAAACAGGTGCCTATTCCAGCATAGCTGGAATGCATCCCCAAACAAGTTGTGATCTGCTGCCACACTGGAGCTGAAACAGGGGCATTTGGTGTTGGCTGTAGTCTATTTTGAGGAATCCCCATTCCTGAAAAATTGGATGAAGGTAATGGTTGGTAATTGACCACTCTTGGTTTATGCACGCATCCCTGCTTAGGATGTCTGCTGAAGTCTTGTGTTGCCCTGCGATGTGTATGGCTGTTAGATGCACCCAATGCCAGATGCAAGACGTTTCTGTGCATAAACTGACGGAACGTGTGCCCCTTTGCCTGTTTATGTAAAATCTGGCTGTCAAAAAATCAAAATCAAACCTTTAATGGCATACAGAATAAATTAGGACAGATTACAGCATTGTCAGAATAAGAGTAATAAAAAGATTTATACAGTTAAAAATTAAATATAACATCGAATCATTACTGTGTAAATTTGGCTGTCATGTTGTCTGTAGCCAGGAGCACTCACTGACCCTGAAGTAGTTCTGTAAAAGAAGCAAGAGCATTCCTTATAGCCTTAAACTCAAACAGATTAATCTGTAGTTTAGCTTCAGCTTTGGACCATAGGCCCTTATCCATATGCACCTCACAATGTGCTCCCCAACTTGCTAACCCACATCTGTAAAGACTTGTATTTTATGTGAATGGGTTCCCAACCAGGTTCCCCTAAGCAGATGTGGAAACCTACTCCATCAGATGGATCTGGGAATCAAAAGCCTTTTCTATTGTGAGACTGGATGGAATTCTTGGAGGAACCAGTTTTGGAGCAGTCTCATTAAGAGCTGTGAGTGTGAGGTCACTGCTGAAGTGGATGCCATATATCTTAGTAATCTTTTAACATTTCTGGCAGATTGAAATCTGCAAGCTAAGAATTTCTGAGCCAGTGATCTACTACAACTAGCTCCTGATAATGGTAGAAATGCCCTTCTCTTTATCAAAGTAATACTAGCACCTATGAATTCTATGGACTGAGTAGGAGAAAGGCGAAATTTCTCCTCATTGATAAGAAACCCAAGATGGTTTAGGGTTCACAGAGCCCAATCCAAATCCTTCCTAGGGTCCATGGGGAGTCAGCTATGATGCGCCAGTCATCCAAGAATGGATAGATGGTGCATTCATGAAGTCTCAAGTAGGAGACAACCACTGATGTGCACTTGGTAAATGCCCATGATGCTGATGCTAGCCCCAAATGCAAGACTGTATATTCGTATGTGTTGCCCTCATAAAGGAACCTGAGGTACTTCCTTCAGGTTCTTTTGATGCTTTGTGAATGTAGCATCCTTTAGATCAAGAACTGCAAACCAAAGTCCTCTGCCCAGTAAGTCCTGCAGGGACTACATCCTAACTTTGGAACATGTAAGTATTTATTAAGGGCCCTGAGATCTAAGATGGGCTTCTTTCCACCCCCCTTTTTGTCTATTGCAAAGTATCTGGGGGGGGGAAATCTGGGGCAACCCTTGTTATGGCCCCCATTTTTAAAGTAATGAAGCAACCTCTCAAGTGAGAAAAGGCGAAGAGTGTTTGGATGACTTAAGAGGCAGTTTGTAAGGAGGCAGAGAGTGGAATTCCAAAAAATAACCTGTATTTATTATCAATAACATCCAGGCATCAATTATAATTGTTGACCAAAACCCCAAAAATGTGGACAATCTGTCCAGAAAGGTCTTGCCAGCTAGTCAGGGCATTTCCAAACCCCTAGGTTGTTGATCTCTGGGGTACTGGGAGGGTTGCTTATTCATATTTCTATTCTGTCTCCTACTATGGGACTGCTAGGAGTACAAAGATCTAAGACAGGGTTGTCAAACATGTGGCCTATAGGCCAGAACTAGCCCGTCCAGGGCTCTTATCTGACCTGTGAGCAACTGGTGTGAGGGAGGGAACGGAAAGCTGCTCAGGGGCGACGAGCAGGTGGAAACACTCCAATTATGATGTCAGTATGGTGAAGAAAGGTTAAAGCACTTGGGGCTCTTTAGCTTGGAGAAACGATGGCTGAGTGGTGACATGATTGAGATTTATAAGATTATGCACGGGATAGAGCAGGTTGAGAAAGAAGTACTTTTCTCTCTTTCTCACAATACAAGAACTCGTGGGCACTTCTTGAAATGGCTGAGGGTTAGAATGGATCAAAGGAAGTACTTCTTCACCCAAAGTGATTAACACGTGGAATTCACTGCCACAGGAGATGGTGGCAGCTACAAGCATGGACAGCTTCAAGAGGAAATTAGATAAACATATGGAGCAGAGGTCCATCAGTGGCTATTAGCCACAAGGTATAGATAGGAACTCTCGGTCTGGGGCAAATGATGCTCTGTATTTTTGGTGCTTGAGGGGGGGCAACAGTGGGACAGCTTCCAGTTTCCTGTCCCCACTGGTGGACCTCCTGATGGCACCTGGTATTTTTGGCCACTGTGTGACAGAGTGTTGGACTGGATGGGCCATTGGCCTGATCCAACATTGGCTTCTCTTATGTTCTTATGTTTTTAAAACTGAGATTGTAGATACCATGTAGGAAAATGCTGCTGGTCCCATGAGCCCCACTGTGTGAGGAACATCATTAGAAAAGGGAACCAGTGGACATTGTGTGGCAGCCCTTGACTTGAGGTTCCATCATCTTGTTTTTCATGTTGCACTGGAGGTTGCACTGGCGGGATTTCAAAGACTTCCTGTTCTGACAATCTCGGAGATTGGTGGCATTGCCCTGAAGGCAACAGAGTTCTCAGCCTCAGGGAGAGGTCGATATCAATCAATATCGGTGATGATTGATGTTGTGGTGACATTGAAGCATGATTGGTTAGCGACAATGCACCGTTCCAAGGCTCCGCTTGGGAGTGATGATGACCCACTGATTCGTGTCAACCCTGAGGTGAAAGTGAAGCTGAGGCAACAATTGGTGTTGAGGTGACAGTGAACTGCATAGCGAGGCATTGTATTTGTTGCCTTTTTCTTCCATTTTTTGGCCGGCAGCTCCAAGGCCAACTGAGTCACGATCGATTTTTCAGGTGGTTGTGGCATCGAGGGGGTTGGTACCGAGCCAACTGACGGGGCCCTTGATCTTTTTTTTTTAAGCCTGAGCACTTATCTGAATTCGGGCCTGGGGCTCCCAAAACTTTTCCCCACAAAGCCACTGTGAGTCTAGCCACTCTCCCTTCTTCAGCCTTCAGCATGAGGTGGCAGCAGGACAGACATAGGCAATATTGTGACCTTCACCCAAACATAACAGGCATAATTTGTCCTTGTCATTTTGTGCCATTTTGGCTCCACATTCCTCATACTTCTTAAAAAGTGCCATCCTACCCTTCCTTTTGAAGAAGAGACAAAGAAATTCAGTCAGAAGCACTGAGGGATGTCATTCACAGTAGCTTGCTATATATGTCCTCGCCTTATGGTGGCAAGAAGAGAACTGAGGGAAGAGTGCTCGCCCCTCTTCCATCATGTGACCCTTTGGGCAGGAAAGGCTACACTGAAGTCAGAGGGGAGGGAGAGTACTCTTGGGCTCTAGAAACTTCTCTGTAAAGCTTGCTAGCTCCTCTCCATGGTCAACCTGTAAAAGCACAGTCCCCAAGTGGGACTGCACAGAAGCCACAAAAATGAACAAGTATCAGTTGGCTTCCATGTTCCCATTGTTCACACATGGAGCATCTGTGGGGATAAAACTAATGCATTCTTATTCCACCTTTCATCCAAGAAGCTCATGGCAGCATACACACTACTCCATTCTCTATTTATCTTCACAAGAAGCCTGTGAGGTAGATTAGGCTGAGAGAGTACAGTTGGTCCAAAGTCATCCACTGAGCTTCATGCCACCATGTGGACCTGAACTCTCAGTCCAACACTCTGAATGTTACACTATACTGGCTCAAGGCTCTTGAGGTTCTATGAGATAGAAAGATGACTCCCTAATTTTATTGCCAAATAATGAGCTGCTCTGCATATCTTAAAAATAGTACTGACTGTTCTTTTTACCACTTCTCACAGGCTCCAAGTCTTATTCTGAGGCTCACGAGGCAAGTAGTATCACAGCTCTCTAACCAGTTACCATTCAAATACCAGATCTAGAGACAGACTCTTCCCCTGTGCAAACCCACATCCTTGCGCTGATAAAATCATATTTGTGCACAGAGATGTAGTAATTAAAGAGGAACAAAAATAGACCTACATCATGTGTTTATGGGGATTATCACCAGGGAGGGGGAGGGGAAGTCAAAGGTAAGATCATGGTTGGATGGCATCAGCTGGATAATGAAGGAGCAGAGGGGAAAGGGCAGAAGTAGAAGATTTGTTGCCCCAGGCCAAAGTTGCTAAATGAATTTGCTACTGGACAGGTAAAGAAAAAGGAAGATCCTGAGACTGAGCATAGGTTTTGTAATCCCTTTGAGAAGAGGTTTTAAAAATTGACTCACAGAGATTTGAGGCCAAAAATGGTAGCTCTAAGGACTCTGCTAGCTGACCACTTCACATTGCTTTGTGGTAAAGCTACCCTGCTGAACTCCATTTTCAAAACACCGAGCTGCATGACATATTTATTTTATAGTATATCTTACCATTGAAATGGCAGCCTGGGAGAATAATTTCTGATTTTGTCATGTTTTTGTAACAAAGTACTTTATCAAAAAAGTAAACTGTATTGTGGAGTTTGAAAATCAACAGCATGCTCAAATGTAGTACATGCAATGTTACCTTAGCACATTTCAGAGCTGCTCCACACATGACATGGGAAAATTCATGTGAAAAACCTGCAGAAATCTATTTTACTACAACTTAGTATAGCAAAACAGGCAGCAGAGTTATTTTTAAAATGAGTGTATGAACAAGTTATATATAAATATTGCCTCTAAATGGAGTTTCTCTCTAGGTAAGAAATATGTCATGTATGAAACAGCCTTTATGTGAATACGAATTTGTGGTATACCAAATGTAACTTACTATGTTAAGCTACAGTCACCAAGGGACAATTTTACCACAGAACTGCACCCAATCAGAAACCCAGAGAAGCATAGACATGGTAAAAGATTTCCTCACTATAAGAAACTATAGACTTTAAGCTCCCCATTTGGTTTTTGGCTTCCTGTAAGAAGTTATTACATTAATTTACATTCTACTGGTTTATTTTGTATTTTGCTTCATCTATACCCTATCACCTCTGAATGTCTCTTGCCTTGAAAACCCTACAGGCTTGCCATACGTCAGCTGTGACTTGACTGCTCTTTCCACCACATACCCTGCCTTTCACAAAACAGCTTAAATTGTTCTCCTCTCCATTTTATCCTCACAACAACACTGTGAGGCAGGTTAGGCTGACAGCATGGCCCAAGGTCACTCAGCAAACTTTCATGGCAGAGTTGGAATTTGAACCTG
This sequence comes from Gekko gecko, assembly GCA_029375565.1. NCBI lineage: Eukaryota > Metazoa > Chordata > Lepidosauria > Squamata > Gekkonidae > Gekko > Gekko gecko. Next base: position 43,186,993 of record JAPDNY010000006.1, read on the forward strand.
CCCTCCTCCCAAAATCCTAGTCTGACACTAGGGAGGGGCCATGGCTCAGAAGGTCTCAGTTTCAATCCCTGGCATCTCCAGATAAAAGAATCAGGTTGTAGGTGATATGAAAGGCATCTCTCTAAGACCCTGGACAGGCTGCCAGTCTGAGAAGACACTACTGACTTTGAAGGACCAAGGATCTGATTCACTGTAAGGCAGCTTCATGTGCTCATGTGACACTCTAAACACTACTAAAACTTAAGTTGTGTTAATGTTTAAACAAATGTTCCAAACACTACACTCAAAAGCTTGCACAATGTTTCTGAGTCACTTTGGTTGGTCTTCATAGAAGTCATTAGATGTGTTTTGATTTTTCTTCGTGGCAGGCTATTACAGTGGTGTCACTGACCAGCAGAGGGCTCCCTGTCACCAGAGGTTCCTTTTTTGTTCGCAAACGCACAAGACATGCTATTCCAGCTCTGGCTACCTGTCTACTACTGTTGAGTTTAGAAGACCAATTAATAGTTTTGAAACAACTTTTACAACAGAACTATGAAATGTTATAGAAGTAGGATCTCCTCTCATATTACGCTACTTAAAGAGAAGTGCCATTTTGTGCAAAACCAGTTACAAGTCTTAAGAACCCTTCATTCTGTGCAACAAAGAGAGATCTGGGGTTGATGATGATTGATGATAAATTAAAGTTATGTGAAACCTTTAGAGAAAGCTATACCCTCTCTGGTCTCTCCCTCTTTAATGTGACAGTCTACTCTTGTTAACCTCAAGGGGTTAGATACCTCAGAAGTGAAAAGTTGCAGCAGTGAGCCCAGCTAGTTTTACTTGGGGGCTGATTTGCTAAACTCACGTGTTGTTGGGATTGCACAACGTGAGTCCTGCAGAGCAGTGCAGACAGCTGAGCCCCAACAAATCCCATGCAAAACTGGGAACGCAATGCTGCAGATGTATTCCTTCTGCTAGAACTTTAAAATCTCCTGGCCAGAAATGGAGAAGTGCCAGCCTAATACCTTCATCCTGGGATTTCTCCAGCAAGATCAAAGGCAAAGCTTCCGAGCCTCCTGGAAGCTCTGTAGTGCCACCCAGCCAGCCACCCAGTTAATTCGGGGGGGGGGAGGGATGGGACAGACAGACACACACACACACACACATACACCAGGGCTGCATTTACTCACATATCATCTACAAAGCATGGATAGGGCATTTGTTGCAGGTAAATCCCTGAAGGCACTTCAGCACTGGTTTGGGTTTTGATAATGCCATGCTCAATCATATCTTGTAGGTAGGCAAACCCTCCCCAGATGTAACGTAAATCATCGACCGGGTCAGCTCTTGGACCAGGATCCCAGTACCTGTGAAGGAAAAACACATACTTAGCCAGGAACCTGATGGGGGCATGTGGTTCTTTTTTTTTTGTAAATACAATTTATTATTGGATATATCACAAGTTCATACAATTTAAACATACCAATACATACCCATTTTTCTTTTTTCCCTTTCTCCCCCCCACATCAGGCTTCCAGCACTGCTCCAACCCCATTAATATCTCTCTTATTCCATTACAATTACTTCTAAACTTATTTTCTCTTACTAACGGTAACAATACAAAAGTCTAATTCTCTTTCCGTTTCTTCTTAATAACTGTCAAAGCAAATCAAACCACTTTTAATGTCCCAATTTTTCAACAAATATTCTTGAAAGTCTTTCCAATCTTTAAAAAAAGTTTCATCTTCTTCGTTGTTTAACTTTCTTGTTAACTTATCCATTTCCGCCAAAAACAACGTTTTTTTAATCCATTCCCATGTTTCAGGTACTTTATCTTGTTTCCAGCATTGAGCAAAAGTCAGTCTTGCTGCTGTAGTCAAGTACCATAATAGTGTTCTCTTGGCTACATTTATTTCTTCCATTTTAAGACCTAACAATAACATCTGTGGGTCTTTCTTAAAAGTACAATTCAAAAATTTTTGTATCTCATTGTGGATCTCTGTCCAATATTTTACTGCTTTATCACATGTCCACCACATATGGTAAAAAGACCCTTCATGTTTCTTACATTTCCAACATTTATTAGACATACTTTCATTTATGATAGCAATTTTTTTGGGCGTCATATACCATCTGTACATCATTTTATAACAATTCTCTTTAACATTTACACAAGTTGAAATTTTCATTGACTTTTTCCACAAGTATTCCCAAGATGTCATTAATATCTCTGTATTAACATTTACAGCCCATTTTATCATTTGCTCTTTTACAACTTCATCCTCAGTATACCATTTCAATAGAACCTTATACAGTTTAGAAATCATTTTTTTCCTTTCTCAAGCCATACAGTTTCAATTTCAATATTCTTTTCTCTAAAACCATATTCTCTTTTATCGGTCTTAAATAAATCATAAATCTGTCTATACTTCAACCAATCATATTCAAATTCAACATCAAATCTGTCTTTTAACACAAAATTTTTCCCTTCAGATTTTAAAAGATTTTTATAAGGTAGCCAGTCTAGCCCTTGATTTCTTGAATATGGATTAATCACTTCAGCTGGTACAATCCAAAGTGGTCTTTCTTCTGAGAAGAATTTTCTGTATCTCATCCATGTCTCGAACAGTGATTGTCTTACAAAGTGGTGTTTAAAAAATTTATCCATTTTTACTTTTCCATACCATAAATATGCATGCCATCCGAATTTGTTATCATGCCCTTCCAGGGCCAATAACTTCTTGTTCTCCAGATTAATCCACTGTTCCAACCATGTTAAACAGACGGCATCATAATACAGTCTTAGATTTGGTAGTTGTAGGCCTCCTCTCTCTCTTGCGTCACATAAAATTTTCATTTTAATCCTTGGCTTTCTTCCTGCCCATACGAATTTGGATAATTCTTTCTGCCACGAATCCAGTACTTTCCTTTGTTTTAGTATTGGAATAGTCTGAAATAGAAACATCAAATGCGGCAAGATATTCATTTTTACAGTCGCGATTCTTCCCATCAATGATAAATTCAAAGTGTCCCATTTCTTCATATCTTGCTGAATCTTGTGCCACACCTTTTCATAATTATTTTTAAACAAGTCAATATTTTTCATGGTTAATTCAATTCCAAGATATTTAGTCTTTGTAACTACTTCACATTGAATTTTCTCTTGAAGTTCTGTTTGTCTTTGTTTCGTCATATTTTTACACATCACTTTGGTTTTACTTTTATTAACATAAAATCCCGCAACTGAACCAAATTCTTCAATTTTTTCCATCAGTTGTGGTATTTTCTCAATTGGGTCTTGGATCATAAACATTACATCATCTGCAAATGCCCTGTATTTATAGGCAAAACCTTTCACTGTAAGTCCTTCAATACTGTTATCTTTTCTTATCGCTGTCAATAATATTTCCAATATCCAAATAAACAACAACGGGGATAACGGGCAGCCTTGACGTGTTCTCTTTTGGACTTGGAAGAAGTCCGTCTTTTCTTTATTTATATTCAAAGCCGCTTTTTGTTCTGAATATATTGCCACAATCATATTTAAAAAGAAATGTCCAATGTCCATTTTTTCAATAACTTGCAGCATGAACTCCCAATTTAAATTGTCAAAAGCTTTTTCCGCATCTAAGAAGAGGAATCCAACTTCTTTTTCAGGATGCTTGTCATAGTATTCAATTGCATCTATCACCACTCTTAAATTGTCTCTGATTTGTCTGTTTGGTAAAAATCCAGCTTGTTCTTCCGCTATTGTATCTTTCAAATATTTTTTCAGTCTCTCCGAAATTATTTTTGCAAATAATTTGTAATCGTTATTTAATAGCGATATTGGCCTATAATTCTTTACTTGAGTCAAATCCAAACCTTCTTTAGGTATCAATGAAATATTTGCTTCTTTCCATGAATCTGGGATCCGTTTGGTCTTTCTTATCTCATTTGACAGAAGTACTAAAATAGGGATTAGCTCCTCTTTAAATTACTTATAAAACTTTGCAGTAAAGCCATCTGGTCCTGGAGCTTTGCCCAACTTTGCATCTTCTATCGCCATTGTCACTTCTTCTTTCGTTACTAAACCATTTAATGATTCCTTAATTTGTTTTCCCAGCTCTGGAACTTCAATAGTCTCCAAATAATTCTTAATTCTCTGTTGATCAATTCCTTTCTTTTTAAATAATTTGGCGTAATATTTAAAGAAAGCTCTTTTTATACCATTCAAGCTCATAACATCCTTTCCATCTTCAGTAATCTTAGATATAAAATTCCTTTCTTTTCTATTTTTCAGTTGCCATGCTAAAAACTTTCCTGGTTTATTTGCACCCTCAAATGCTTTTTGCTGTAATTTCTTCAAATTCCAATATAATTCTCTGTTTAATAAAACATTCAGCTGATCTTGCAGAAAGTGGATCTCTTTAATAATCTTCTTCTTCCCTGGTCTTTTCTTTAATTCCTTTTCTTTTTGTCGAATTTTTTCATAAAGGTCTTTCTGTTGTTGGATCTTTTGCTTTTTGTCCTTGGAGTTCAGAGAGATAAGCATACCTCTCATTACCGCTTTGTACACATCCCATACAACTTGTATATCCGTACCTTTATTCAAATTCAGTTCAAAAAAACTTTTCGTTTCCTTTTTAAAGATTTCATTAATTTGTTTTTGATCCAATAAATCTTCATTAATTCTCCAATATAACTGTTTAGGTTTTGCTTTAGATATCCAAAGTAGGGGATTATGATCAGAGTTAGTTTTTGGCAAAATTTGTATTTTGTAAGTTTTTTGCGCCATCTCCTCTGACATCCAAATCATGTCAATTCGAGAAAAGGAGTTGTGTCTATTCGAATAAAACGTGTAGTCCTTAGTCTTAGGATTCCACTTCCTCCAAACGTCTTCCAGTTTCTCTTGCTTCATCAATTGAAAGAAATTTTTTGGTAACTTTCCGACTGTCTCTCCACTTGCTTTGGATTTTCTATCCAATGTGTTGTTCACTGTACCATTAAAGTCTCCAGCAAGAACAATTTGGTCATAATTTAAACACTCCAACTCTTTGGTCAAATCATTAAAGAAAGTCTCTTTTGCACCATTGGGTGCATATATATTTACAAGCAATGTCTTTTTTCTGTTCATCCATATTTCCACGCCAACATACCTTCCTTCTTTATCTGAGAAAATTTGTTTAGGATCCAATTCTTTTGAAATATAAATCACTGTTCCTTTTTTCTTATTAATTGCTGAGGAATGAAATTCTTCTCCCAATTTTTTATTAGTCAAATATTTGTTGTCTTGTTTTCTAATATGTGTTTCTTGTAAACAAATTATGTTACATTTTTGTTTCTCCAGCCAATGATTCACTAATCTTCTTTTACTTGGTGAATTTAGTCCATTTACGTTCCAAGATAAAAATTTGTAATTCATAATGGTGTTGAGTTAAATATCTTTAAAATCATCCAGATTGCTCTCTTTAAATCTGTATAAATCTCCTTCAGATTTAAGAGTAGATCTCACCGAGTTATACATAAATGTAAGTCCATATGGAATCTCCCATCTGAACCTAATGTTCATTTCTTTTAGTCTGTCTGTCAATTTCTTGAATTTCTTTCTGTCTTGTAGAATCGCTCTCGGAATTTCTCTCAGAATTATTATTTTCTTTCCATTAATTTCCAACGGTTGTGTAAATTGTTTCTTGAAAACGTCTTCCTTCATCTTTGTTGTCACGAATTGAACAATCACATCTCTGGGTAATTGCTTTCTTTTGGCATAAGCTGAATTCACTCTATAAATCAAGTCAAAGTCTGCATCCAAATCTCCCTCATCTTCCCCTACATAAGTTGTCAATATCTTAATTACTAGAGCCTGTAGATCCTGATCTTCCTCCTCTTCTATCCCTCTCAATCTCAGATGATTCTGAGTAGCCCTATATTCCATCATGGTCTCCAGCCTTGTATTTTCTGACAGGGTTTTTTTAACCTTTTGTTCCATATCTTCAGATTTTGTCACCAGACTTTTGACTTCCTTTTTGAGTTCTTCTGTATCTTTTTTTATCCCTGACACTTCTGTAAGTACCAGTTCTTTCAGTTCTTCCATATTTTTTTCTGTACTTGGACTTGCACTTGTTCTATTTGCTCCAATTGAATTTGCAGCTGTTGTTGCAGTTGTTGTTGCAGCTGTGATTCTATTTGTTTTCCAAAATTCTGCACCACTTCGGTCATCCGTTTTTCCATCGCTTCCATAGCTGCTTGCCACTCTTTTTTTCCTTTGCAGTCATTCTTGGGCTAGGTGATGAAGCAGCTCTGGGTCTTGACCTCAAATCCGTCTTGGAGACAACTTCAATGCTAGTCAGTCTTTATATTAGCAGTCTTCAAGCCAAATCGCCACCTTTAAAACTTGTTTAAACTCTTTTTCGGCTTGAAAATAACTTTTTAAAATTTAGTCCTCCCCAAAATGTTGGGCGCAATTTCTCTATGATTTTCTGGCTAGAGTAGGCTCCTTCCAAACTTCCTGTTCATCTGTCCGTCTCTGTAATCCAACTTCCGGTAAGGGTGGTGTCACACAATAAAATGTCCGTCCGTTTCCAGCACAACAGCCTCTAAAACCTCCACTCTAGCCCACTTCCTGTATCATAGAGTCACAGTTAGTTTCGTTTCTGCTACGTAAAGTTTAGACTTGACTGACCACAGGAATGCAAAACAAAGTCACTTTTCAGCCTTTTTCTCTAAAGGAAAGCTTTCGTTTTACTTTTAATTCAAGCGGAATAGTTCCTTAAAGGTTTCAACGCTTATCTGTACGTTTCAATTTCACATTCTTCTTTAAACCGGTAAGCGCTTATTCGTTTGTTACCTTGCTTGTAATCTCGGGGTTTTGCGGTGCTTCTTCTGTAAACGATGTTAATCTTGATGATAAAGAGATCGGTAGATGGCGAATTTATGCTGAATTCTCAGCCCAGCTGGCATCTGTAGAGTTGATTTGCAACTGCCCTCTTCACGGAAGGAGATCAAAGTGTAAACAAGCTTCCTCCGAAGCTTATCCACACCGATCTCAACTCCCCCTCAGGCTTTGCTGCTTGCTTGCCACTCCCCCGCCTGGAGAGTGCTGCGCTGGGCCAGATAAAGCCCAGACTGTCATCAGATGCCGCAGTACACTCTGCACAACTCGCAAAGTGTGTCAATTCGCCATTTTACTCCGACCGGAAGCCCGGGCATGTGGTTCTGACCAGTGGGTTTTAAAAAATTATTTACAGTTCTGAAAGGTACCATTCAGAATTCAAAGGTGGCAACATTACCTTACTGTGCCCCACTGGTTTAACTCATTCACCGAGCCTTCTCTTTTTCTACTATTCTACAAGGCTGGGTCTAGAAATAAATTCAGCTCTGTATCAACACGGGAAGGAAGACTGTACAGTATCTGCATGCACCCATCTGTTTGAAAGCCTCCTTCGATTCAGGAGCAACTCTATCATTAGATGGCAGTTTTTGAAATGTCAGTTATTTTATTTATCATTATATTGTTTCCACTGAGGCCAGGCATAGCACTAGCATCCTATCTGGATATTCTGCCTCGGGATACAGATGTCTTGAGCCATCACTTTTCTGATTTTTACACTCTGACTCTTACCGCCATGTTCTTAGGGCCACATAGCAGGCAAAGACTTGGGTCATATACACACATTATGAGATTAAAGGAAGCCATCACCTGTCTTTGATTTTGTTTGTTTTCTGCACCGCATCTATATCCATACGTATCTTGTACGTCACATGAGGTGGCAACTGGTTGCTTTCTGGGTCCAGGTCAGGAAAGACAACACCAGCCCAAAATTTGTTTTCCTCCAGGAGGTAGACAGCACGATGGGTGATTTGATCTTCATCAGCATAGCCTTCAAATTTATCAAGGTTCAAGCACTGTGGAAAGTCAAAATTTGGAAGACACATTGGAATAAACCAGCCAGGCATATACACTGGGAATATAAAATGACAGCCTCCTTGATATGATCCAGATATCCAATGAGGAAAATAGGTTCAATATCATTGTATTCCTTCTTACTCTAATTATACATCAGCATTACATATAGAACTAGATTAACTGCCATGGCTTCCCTCATACAACAATAAGACTCATGAGGTTATAATAATAAATTGTTGGTTATAATAATGAATCTATTCAAACATTATTTCCCAGGAAGAAACTGCAACTTGGTAGGAATCTCTGACACATCTCTCTCTAGATTTTTGATGGTGGAGGGGACAAATCTCTTTGACCCTTCCATCACCCACCCTATGGAAAAACTAGGGTCTGGGTACATTTCCAGTTGCTGAGAAAGGGAGTTACTGTGCTGAAATAAATATAGTACTCCTTTAATCAAATGGTGATTTCTCCCCATGCTGACAGGGTAGAAAAAAGGTAAAAGGAAATAACAACTGAAGATGTCAAAAAATTCCTAGTCCTCTCACAGAAACACAGTTCCAAGAGTTCCTTGGTTGGGAGGCACACAAGTTAATAGGCTTGAAACCAGCTACAGGCCTGTTCTCATGCATAAGTGAAGTGATTAATAAAATTGGGATTAAAAGATATACAACCAAAAGCCATCCTAAAATTCTGCACCTTATAATAACACCATCCCATATTGCAGAAACTGAATGGAGTAATAAAAACTTCAGAAGGTTGTTCATTAAAGAGATGTTTTGCCAGCAAGAACACCAAAGCTGAAACTTTCAGTATACCACACAGAAGGAAGTTAACATGAACCAGCCAAACTGGCGTTTTAATATATAAGCAGCCAGGAAAACACCGAAAACTGTGTGGATACCAGAGAGACCGTTTGCTACAGGAAATGGGCACATGGTTCTTATAACCTTATTTTTATTTCATTTATTTATAAATTTATACACCACTTTCCTGCCTGATAAGGGCCCAAAACAACTTACCACATCATTCCACCCTCTTCCATTTTATCTTCACGACAACAACCTCATGAGGTAAGTAAGCTTAGGAATGTGTGGCTGAAGGCCCAAGAACTAAGATCCCCAGAGAGCTTCCATGACAGACCAGGAATTTAAATTCGGAACTCCCTAATCCCAGTCTGAGACTCTTGACTACATTGCACTGGCTCAGATTTGAAAAATGATGGAATTTATAGGAGTGCCAGGCCCAGCCTGGCAATCATTGGGAAACCAGGGATGTGGGGGGATTGGATCAACAACAGAGTGACAGGACTTGTGGCTTTTCTCCAGAAGTGACATCAGTGGTCTCTAGGAATCGCCAGATACTCTATGGAAAAACCATAAACCCAACAGCAATTTTTAATTTTTATTTTTCTTCCACTGCTGCTCAGAACAAAACAGGAGATGGGGCAGGGAATCGCCCACTCCCAGAGGGGTGTGGCAATCCTCGTCCAACCTGTTTCATTCATTTTCCAGCTTTAAACTAGAATGTCCTATTCACTGTCTTTTCTCAAAGAAACCTTAAGATTTGATAGTATGGACAACAGCCAATCAGCTCCTTCTGCTTCTCCATTGTCACAGAAATCTATTGATGAACAATCTCAGACAAGAAAAAGCTACCGCAAGATCATAGGCAATTTCAAATTACCTTTTTAAACTGCATGGTTTCCATTATTAGCCCGTCATGGAGGAAACTGGTACAGGGACAGCTGTTTCACACAGCATTTCCCTTCCGGTAAGGAGCCGTCTCTGAAGCACTGTGGCCTTTTCAAACTGTGCTGTTTTCTTTTCCTGACATTTTCCTCTGCGTGCACGATCTCCCTGGGAGGGTGTGGTTTTTTAAAAAACATTTTATTGGGAGCACTACAATGCTGATTTGACATCCTGTTATAGCGTTACAGCGCTCCCAATAGAACATTTTTTTAAAAAAGAGGAGAGATTGCAGGCCGGGGGGAAAGGGCGCAAAAACCCAGTCACTGGAGAAAGCGCTATGGGGCATTTTACACAGCCCACTGTAGTGATACAGATCTGGAAGAAGGGATTGAAGACCTGAGGAAAGCACTTTTCGTCAACAACACCTCAGACACACTTCCCAAATGGGAGTCAACCAGCATTGTATGAACAGGTAAATATATTCTGTTAACAGCTGGTTACTAAAATGGATCTGTCTGAAATGACAAAACCACAAAATCCTATCCCCTTATGGAAGCCACTCTGTGATCTTCTGAAGCACCTCCTACTCCAACAAAGTGAAGGAAAGGAAAAATTGACTCTTCCCTTTGGGCAAGAAGCTAGTGGCTGCTGGGAAACACTATGTCAATGACAGGCACCACGTGGGGAATCATTGCATTACACCACACTGGGTTTCGGATTAAATGAGCTGGTGTTATACAGGGGTTAGGAGCATAAATTTCCAGTATGGTCTAAGGTGAGTCACTACAGCAACATGATTTGATAGCATTTATTTAACACTTCAGAATGTTCAAAGAACTTGACACACATTACCACTGAAAACTTTACAACAACCTTGTAAAGTAGTCTAGTTATCCCTATGTTATGTATTAAGATGGCTGTGACCGCATGCGCCTGGCTATGTGGTCAAACGGACCTACAGACCTTCGGTCCTAGAACAATAGACACCGTGGATCCCAGGTGCGGACCAATGGGAGCACCAGGATCCTGCAGGGAACCTATAGTTATCAGGGCCATGTACACAGAACCCATCATGGGGGGGTGTTGGATATGTGTGCTGACACGAATATAAACTAGCTGTGGACCAGCTATCTTTTATCTTCGTTCCAAAGTAACTAAATAAACTTGAGCTGATTTCACTATGCTGAGTCTCCGACCTCAGTAGTTTTCACCCTATATTGCAGATGGGGGGTGAGAGACAAAGGCATGCTTAAGGCACCTAGTGAGTTCACATGGCAGATATGAGATGTGAGTAGTGGTTTTCCCAATTCACTGCTCAGTAGCATAGATGTATAAGTTTGCTATGTGGCATTTTTTCTAATTGCTCAAACCACTTTAACATGTATTACCTTAGTAATTCTACTAACTCTGTAAGATAGGCTGGTGTTTTCATGCATATATTAAAAGTGGCGGCGGGGGGGTCTAAGGTAACAACTTGTTCAAAGTCCCCCCAATGAGTTCATGATGAAGCTGAGATCCAGCATGACACCTTCCACTTTAAAGAACTATGCCACATTTGTTCTTATAACAGACATCATGCCACAATTCAGCCTTCATCTAATGGTATTTAACTAATGTGCTAGATCAAAAAATACAGTATTTACTCAAAAGGAAGATGACCAGGAATGTAATGTGACCCCTTTAAAATGTTATAAACACACATACATATATAACTAGACATAATAGTAACTTGTATGCAAATATAAGATGACCCCTCTTTTTTTGTTTTTTGATGGCATACCTGGGAATAAACCAAGACATCTTGCACTTGAGCAAATACTATAGCAAATGGAAACCGCATAAATGGAACTTCAAAACATACACACACAGACACACACGTATCGTTCTTACACTTCCTACCTCTGAAATTAGAGAGTCATTACCTGGTTCTCATTTTGGAATGTGAGGAGACAGTGTTCAGCTCCCAAACAGTATTCAGCTCCCAAAGAAATGTATTTAATTACCTCACTTCACAGATTGCCACAAAGCTAACTTGTTTGATCTTATCTTCTTGATGGTCTCTTGCAGGCCAATAACCAATAATTACTCTGCTTCAAAGTGTTCACAGACAAGTTGTTATTTAACAGACAGAAAACTCTGTAATGTAAAGACTCCTTTGTTCATCCTTGTCATCTAACGAAACTTTCTACATTTTGTGTTTATGGGACGGTCAAGGGGATGGGGGGTCTTTGAAAATCAATCACTTCCTATCGAATTCTGAAATGATAATATTCCAAAAGAAACCCTAACCTTTAAAGGGATATGCCAGCCTGTACAGTTGTTTTTAAAAGAATGCATCAGTTAAGACATGCATTTAATTTATCTTTATTATTACTATGCTTATTATATGCAGCATGGACTGGAGGCACGGAAACCTAGATTTCCTGTCTCAGTTCCAATGCTGATTTCTCCATGCCTACTACCCCACCTAATCCAATCACACCTGCTATTGTCATTCACCTGCTATTGTCATTTGGCATCTGAAATCACTCCACTCTCCAACATATAAGGACTGATAGACTCACATTCTAGCTGTATCTGAAGAAGTGAGCAGTTACTCACGAAAGCTCATACCCTAACACAAATTATGTTAGTCTTTAAGGTGCTACTGGACTCCTGCTCTTTTCTACAGCTACAGCCAGACTAATATGGCTACCCATCTTGATATAGCCCTCGAGTATATGAATATTTTCCCTGAGAATTTTTCTTTACTACTCTCAAAGATTGCAGAAAGCTGCAATTTGCATTGGAACTTTGGGTGGGTAAGGGGAAGATGCTTATCTCTTTCCCTATGGCCATTTTTAAAATCAAAACTGCCCCCCATCAGCTCCCCCCTCTGGATGGGGAGGAGGTATGCAGATATTTGTTTCTCCCCCCCTCCCAGATGAAAAGTAGTTTGGAGGGGACACTTTTTATAGGAAGTAACCATTCAAGGAAATAGTTTCAGAGGGTAGCCATCTTGGTCTGAAGTAAAACTGTTATATTTGAGTCCAGTAGCACCTTAGAGTTCAACAAGAGTTTCAGGGAATAAGTTTTTGAGAGTCAAAGCTCCCTTTGTCAGACACGGGAGCATTGACCCCTGAACGCTTATACCCTGAAACTCTTGTTGGTCTCCAAAGTGCTACTGGACTCAAATCTAACCATTCAAAGGAAGGCATGCTATCCCTCCCTCCCACCATGAAAATTTCCAGTCCAGATTGCAGCAAATTACAAATCCAGCAAAGCAGATCAAAACACTCACATACAACTGTTGACTTTTCAGATTTACCACATGAACAGATGTTTGCAAGCAACTGCTTGCACTGAGTTCCCTTCCACCATTATTCATGTAGAGTCTGCCCTTCCCATAGCCATCAGTCAGAAAGACATAGGCCTATAATTAATGCCTGCCAAGACCACTCCTTAAAACCCCAGGAGAAATAATCAGTCCACTGTTTTAGACATCCTGTCCCACCCAAAGAATTCACCTTCACATCTTGTCTTTTGCTCAGCTAAGACCCCCAAAGTGAAAACCCAAGCATAATCAATGACCAGATGAAAAGTCTCTGAAATAGGATTTGGAGCTACTTTAATTACACCTTTAAAATTCATACTGTTGCCAGCAGTAAAAAGCTACAACTTCAAAAATATCCCAGGTAAAACCTATTAGTAGAATATTCCTCAAATGAAATTTAAATTAACTCTTACTTGGTTGGAAAGAACGACACATCACGCACAGTACTGTACTCTAGGGATGCCAGCCGCCAGGTGGGACTTGGGAATCCCCTGGAATTATAGCTCATCTCCATAGATCAGTTTCGCTGGAGAAAATGGGTGATTTGGAGGGTGGCATTGGGCTCCACTGAGGTCCGCATCCTCCCCAGGATCCATCCCCAAATCCCAACCTGGATTTGGCAACCCTCCCCTCCCCATCCCCTGCTGGTGGCCTGTGGGAACCTGGCCACCTACTGTACCTCAGTTCTTATTACAGATGGTATCTGGTATGGCAATTTGCAGTATGAAAATAACACGTGTGAAAATGATTAAAAGGCTCCTTTACTCCACCCCAGCTTCTTTCCCCCAGAAGCAAAAAAAAAAAAAAATGCAGTTTACCTGTGGAATAACCTGAAAGCAAACAAACAAAATCAAGGGGAACTGAAGAAAAGGAGGGGAACCCCTGGAAGCATCTGTCAGAGGTAGTCCACTTGCCCTGCTTATTCAAATTGTGTAAATGTGGATAACCAGCATGGGGGGGGTTGAAATTACTTTTAATGCTAAAAGCCCAGCTCTAAGCATGATGTCCCCAAAATTAGTCCTAGTGACTCCGATGGGACTGCTTCCTAATACGTACACTCACAGCTGCCCATGAAAAAAAGGATGAAGTCCTACATAAAGAATATTAAAGTGCCCTGGCATTTTTTACTTAGAGATTAACTGAGGTGCAATAATAAATCCATGGTTCTCACAGGTAGCGGATAAGATAATAATAACACCACTGAGGCTATCAACACAGCCGCCAAGACAGCAGGTAGTTGTATTGGTCCAATCCCAAAATAATTGTCATGTAATACTTTTGACTATGATCGACCCAAGTACAGTGTGCAAACATTTGAGTTCTCCAAAACTCTTCATCATATTGGATGAATGTCTGAAGAGGGGGATGGGAAAAAAGATATTTCAGACCACTTGTAAGCAGATTGGGCTGGATCCATGGATTAATCAGAAGCTCTAGACATTGATGGTTGGTGATCTTCCCTGCTTTCCTCTCCCACTAGTAGTCCTGTCCAACCCTGGGAAAATTTATTTCCACGGCTGAGGAACCAACATGGAATTATAGCCATGTACACTGGCGGGCTACGCTGAGGAGAGGAAAGAAGGGGGAAATTACCCTTCCCATATCTTCCATCAGGGGCCTTCACACAGCTGCCAGGGGCAAAGATTATGTGCAATCCATGTCTGAGAGGGACAAACTGTCACCACCCCCCTTGGGAACTAGAACACTCATCTTTTGGGGGCTAATTTTTTCACAGGGCTGCCAGCAAATAAGCTACCTTTGGAGTAGTAAATGCAAGGCTCATAAACTTTGTTGATACTCTGTCCTTACACTACCAAAGCACCAAACATTTAGTGGTATCTGATAAATTTTGATGTATCAGCACTGAGCCTTATACAGCAAATTGTGTGGATTTTATGACATTTTTGCTATACTCCTCTGAGGTACAATGATGCTGCACCGCATTGACATCCCTCTGATCTCTATACCTGTCCCTCCCCAGGCTCTACCCCCCCCAAATCTCCAGGGATTTCCCAACCCAGAGCTGGCAATCCTAATTTCAGAGGCATGAAGTGTCTGTATAGGGAGGTTCCTTTAATTCACTGTGGCTAGTAGACAGGGATGGACATATCCTCCACAAGGTTGCCAACCTCCAGGTGTGGTCTGGAAATCTTCCAAGCTTAAAACTAATTTCCAGACAATTTAGATCAGTCCCCCTGGGGAAAAAATGGCTGCCTTGGAGGGTGCACTCTATGGTACTTTCCTCCCCAAACCCCATCCTCCCTAGGCTGAGCCCCAAAATCTCCAGGAATTCCCCAGCCCAGAGTCGGCAACCCTCTGTGTTTTCAGAGGTCTCTTGCTGGACCTGTTTGAAAACAGGGTATTAGACTTGATGGGTCTTTTATCTGATCCTGAAAGGTACTTTTTTGAGGTTGCTCAGATTTGAAGCCATTTAAAGCCATGACTTTAAAATAAATTGCAGATTTTTGTATTAATAATAACTGAATGATCCATTCATATCCAATGTAATGATGCAGGAGAATTACTGACACTCAGATAAAGCTAATTACAAAGAGATAAAAGTTTGAGTCCAGTGGCACCTTTAAGACCAACAAAGTTAATTCTAGACATAAACTTTTGTGTGCATGACGCACATGAAAGCTTATACCCACGATTAAATTTTGTTGATCTTAAAGGTACCACTGGACTCAAATGTTGTTCTATTGCTTCTGACCAACATGGCTACCCACCTGAATCTGCAAAGAGATAACAAAGACTGCAGCAATAAATCATGCACAGATACAACAGAGACCCTCTCTGTTTGGGTTCATAGAATCCCTAATTAATCCATTTATTTCTCACAGCCTAACATTTGGAAGTTTCCTTTTTGATCAATTGCTCTATGTCTCATTAACATGCCCCTCATTAATTTATTTGCAATGTTTTACAAATCAAAAGTATTACCATCTTGTGAGTAAATACATGTGTAAATAAATCATTGATTTGTATCAGTTGTATATAAACAAACAGCATTATTTAAAATGTATAATTGTCTTCAAGGAAGCAGCGGCTAAGGCTTATGTGCTGATGAGAAGCCAGTCTTTATGCAAATCCAAAAGAAGCACCTGTGGCCTTGCAAGAGCTTCTCCCATACAACAGATCGACTACTTAATATGTGCAAATTCTCCAACCAAGTAACAGCTGTGCCGCTGGTTTGCAACTTGCTGCTTCCATGTAGGAAGGAGACCTTCCAAACATAGTGTAGACTATCCCCTGTGTTTGTTAGGGAAAGGCACTGGTGTTAAAACACAAACGTGACTGTGAGGACAACAGAAATGGAAATGCCCCCAAATTGGGAAAGTCCTGCTCACCTCCAGGTGCTGGTGAATTGTAGTGAGAGCCCGGTTGATGACATTGAAGACATTCCTCCAATCAAAATTCTCCATGCTTCCCCTTCCTCTCTCTGGTGGTCCATTGTGCAGAAAACTGATCACATCTTCTGCAGTCAGACCTTCAGAACCCAGCTGCTCATTTAAGAAACCTTTTACTGTAGGATTCTGCAGAGTATCCTATGGTTTAAAAAAAAACCAGGTTTAATTTCACACGTTTTTAAATAATATTGTTTCAGTCCAGGTGGGAAATAGCTGAATGCACCCTGACTTAAAAGTTATCTGACAAATATATGTTCTCAACCCTTCCTTTATTTATTTACTTAATGTGTAATGTACCTCTCTCACTTTGCTTCAAGGCAAATTACAGAACTTTACGATTTCTTCTGTGTTTATTTGAAACAACATTTTTTCTTTGTAAACGCAGTCTCAAGGATCACTGTATTAAGGTACCTAATAAAAGCAGTGGGGCGCAGTGGAGGCTTTTCCAGCAAGAAAATGGCATGAGAGGAATTACAGCTCCTTTTCTTTGCCTCCCCTTCATGTTCTCCTTCTTGATGAAGCAATCCTGGCAGCTAACTTTGAAATCAAAGCTCAAAAAGCTGGTTTAAATTAAACTACCTAAGAAAAGGTAAGCTGTTGTGGAGTCTTGTGTTTACAGATGTTTCCTGCTGCCCCCTAGCTGGAAATAGAGTATTGGACTAGATTGGACTAGTTGGAAATAGAGTGTTGGACATAAGAACATAAGATGGGTGCTTCATCTGATCTACCAAGGTACTTTTTATGTTCTTGAGAATCTTCAGGTTTATTCTTATTCAAAGATTGAATTTTCATTCATCCTTGACTGTTGACTTCCCATTTCTACATACCCGAATCATGTTCATTTGCACACTGTCATGAAAGAAGTTCCACACCTGAGGTCCCACTTCTTTCCAGGCTTTAGTGATCAGTCTCAGGCGCTCAAGTTCTTCAAATGTGGAATTTGCCTGGGACAATAAGACATTGAAAGAGAAAGAGGCAGGAAGAGCGTGTGCATGGTGTGAAGAGCGTGTGCATATGTTAAAAATATCCTTATTATTATCATACAGCAAAATATCAAGATTCCACAAATGGAGGATACTCTGGAATTCTCACATTTGGCACCCAGATCAATGAAACTTTCTGGCTACATTTGCCAGGTTGCCAGTAATATATGTAAAGATTAATGCAATACAACATTATAAAACTAGGTTTCATTAGGGCCCTACTTAGTTAAAAAAAATTTGGAGGGAAGAAAAACAAAATGGGGCTTTCAAATTCTATACAGCTATCCCAGACAGCAAAACATTTCTCCCTTAACAGAAACAGACAAGGGATCCATAGATAAAAACCATAGACTGAAGGAGGTAAAATTAGTTAAAGCTATGAGGATGGCATAACATTTTGCTAGAAAAGCAATACAATGACAGAATGTTGCTTTGTTATTTCAGTGTAACTGTGAGAACCCTCTGGCATGTTAAAATGTATCATATAAATGAAAATAAATAAATAAATCAGGAAATGGGTTGAAGTTTGCTTCAGCTCTACTTTTTGGGAACTTGACTATTTCAGACTGGGAAATCAGAATGGGGAGGAGGAGGAGAATGAGGAGGAAATTGGATTTATACCCCACCCTTCACTGCCCAGAAGAGTCTCAGAGCCACTTACAATCTCCTTTCCATTCCTCTCCCCACTATAACTATGATGCATTAGCTGAAATCACTTTTTAAAAATGTCATACTCTTTCAGCCTAACCTACCTCACAGGGGTGTTGTGAGGATAAACTGGAGGATAGGAAAATGAGGTAAGCTGCTTTGGGTCCCCACTGGGGAGAAAGGCAGGGCACAAATAAATAAATAAAATATCTGAATTTCAAGCAGCAATAACTTGAATCAAATTGCTGGATTCCTCTTCTCCCTCTCCTCAGGAGTACTGAGCAACTTTGGATCCTGTGCCTTTTTTTTATGGCGACTAACAACACAAAGAAATGGAAAGAAACCTTGGCAAGGAATTGCTTGGTTCTTGCTTGTTGTTCAGGGGCTCTCCCTTATAGAGTGCTTAGTTACAATGTATTATGTATAGGTTGCTGGAAAAAGAGAGAATCTCTCTTACATTCATCAGTATCTCCCGTACAGCTGGCGAATCAGGAGCATACAGGATTTTCCCCATCAGAAGTGGTTTCACAGCATTCCAAGCAATTTTGGTGATAGTGTTTGATTCCATGTCTTGTATCAATGCATTACAAAATGGTGCTGTTGGGACAGAGGAAAGAAGACATGTATCATATAACCTTTGTCCATAATAACCTTTATTCATAATATTCTACAGATTCAGTTCTCTCCATTTAGTCCATATAAAACTGCAGCTATACCAGCTTCTGGGAAATTAACAGGCTGAGCAAAATGTTAATGCTGTCTCAGTGCAGCTAACCTCATCATTACAGGAACAACATCATATGGTTTTTGATTTTTATCCACTGGCCCTCTCCATTACCACACTGCAGATAGCAAAACCAAATAGGTATGTTATCAGAGATCAGGCTGAGAGTATTTAATATATAAGGAAGTTTAATACATGAATACAAAACATTCATGCATTCGAGCATTCAGACTGAGCAATGGTACAAAGAAACGGTGAAAACTGTCAGACTCTTGAACAAACTTACTCCCAACCACACTCTCTTGGCAGTGATTTGTTTATTGAGAGATAAAGATGTTTTAAGCTAAGACAATCGGTGTCAGAACTGACTCCCTTGGCTCCAGTTCTGGATTTATACATAATTCAAACAGGCCCCCCCATGACTAGTCTAATCACACTAATAAATCCAGCCCACCAAAATCTACTGTGCACTGTTAACCCTCCGCCAGCACCTGCAAGCTTAGTATCTAGCAGTATCTGGTGTCCAAAGTCAGGCACACATTCTTCCCAGAGATGGGAGGCACCGCATAAATGCAGTTACAAGCTAGCACGACCTCCATCAAAGCAGCTACACACACACTCACATGCTCCCAGACTCCCCATCCCAACCAGAAGAAAACAGGATAAGAGACATACAGAACCAAAAAGAACTAAAGAACCATGGCAAATGAGGCCCGAGTCTGAAAAAACACAGCTCCTTTCCCTACACATAGAACTTATCTTAAACAATATTTAAATAGCACTGGCTAGTATTACTTGAAACTGCAGTAGTTTAAAATTCACCATTACTTTAGTTTTCTTGATTGCGTGTCTTCTCCCTATTGTCCTTGGCCATGTGGACAAGATGGAATCCCTAGATAAAACTTAGTCCTTCATGGTGTATAGTTCCAAATCAAGAGCAAGATGCAAGAATAAGAGAGTTTCTTCTCTTTGTCCTGAGAAGTTATACTCTGCCCTGGGCACAGTGCCCCACCCCCCGGTCATTCATACTCCTGTCCCACAAGAAAGAAAATACATTCTAGCAATTTGGCTGTTTCCTTCTCTGTCCCTGGGTATCACCTTCTAGCAGGGTGGTAAACCATTGTCTTGCTTTGGCCAGAGCCATTAAGATAACCAAGAGCATGACTGCTCTGTGCTTGGAGGTTGATGGCTCCTTCCACAACTCCCTCCTTTCTGACAGCTCTGCCTTTGGTTTCCTGAGCACACACAGAGTGTAGTCAGAATGACTGAAATTCTAGAGTGGAGGACATTTCTCCACACATATGTTTTTGTGAAATACATATAATATGTATAGATATGTAAAATGTGTATAAATTAGAAAAATACAAATATTTCTGTTTAGGAAAGAGCTTGCCTCTTCAAAATACTCTAAGAACACTTTTCTTGGACTAAGACCCACTGAACAGAACTTAGTGGGATTCTGAGTAGGCATGCTTAAGACATCTCTCTTTTCCACTTCTTTGTTATCCAAATAGTGGTCTTTTGTGTTTTTGCTGCCACTGGAGTAAGTATTTCAGTATTAAGTAATGATTATCATCCCTAAGATTTATGATTCAAGTAAACAGGTTTAAGACTACAGCTTGATTCTGTCTCCCAACCCACCCCATTTAGTAGAAGTCTGTAGGTCCTGAAAAAAAAATCCAAATCCTTTTTTTCTGAGGAGACAGCAGTCACAGGAAGATGGTTTATAGAAGCTAGTGTTGTGTAGGTCTTTTGACAGCATTAGAGAAAATGTAAAGGTTCAGAATTCTTGGCAGGAAAAAAAGATGGCAACCCAGAGGCAGTATTATACTCGCATTCCATAACAGCTCTTGCCTCAAGCACTCACTTTTCTACTTACCTGTACAGCAAAAGGTGATGTGTGTGTTTGGTGGGATGGTACACAGAATATACAGTAGCCTTTCAGTTTATAGTAACTGCAAATATTTCTCTTTGCAAGCCAAAGAGTGAGCACCACTGGACTAGGACAAACAATCTAAATTATATAACAAATAACTGACCATTTGTTTTCTGTTCTTTATTGGTACTCAAGATGTGGTACCTAAGCCTTTTCACTATGTTCTACCTCATGATAGGGCCAATCTTGTTGGCAGTTCTCAACCTCCTAGGGAGTTAAAGTTCTTAGGATGGGATGGAACAATCCAAAAGAAGAAGAAGAGTTGGTTTTTATATCCCACTTTTTTCTACCATCAGGAGTCTCAGAGTGGCTTCCAGTCACCTTCTCTTCTTCTCCCCACAACAGTCCCCTTGTGAGGCTGGTGGAGCTGAGAGAGTGCTAAGAGAACTGTGACTGCCCCAAGACCACCTAGAGATCATATGGAGGAGTGGGGAATCCAACCAGGTTCTTCAGATTACAGTCCGCTGCTCTTAACCACTGCTCCATGTTGGCTGGACAATTAGATGTCTAGGTTTAAAGATCTGAACATATGCTAAATGCAAAAGGAAAAATGAAAATAGGCTCAGATCATGGCGTGCATAAGATACAGTTAACCTATAGCTACCTAAACTATCAGATCTGTATGGAAAAATCTATCTAAGCAGAGGCAACTGAACAGAAAGTTCAGACAAAAATTATTGTCATATTGTTATATTGTTATCAAATACATCTTGGGTTTTAGATATTTCCTTATGAGCTGTACCAAATGTTAGAACAGACAATAATTCTGTTTATCCTGTCATACCATAAGAGTATAATGCCACTTAAGGCCATTTCAAATGTTAAAGAGAAGACATGTCCTTAGAGCTACACATTCCCCATTGAATAACAAGGGACTTACTTCCTGAGTAGACCTGCTTGGGATTTGCTCCCTAGGTGTTCATTCTAGGTCAACCACTTTCCTCAGAATATTGGAAAGGCATTTTCATGTCCAATACCACATGGAAAAACAAGTGGATATATGACAGAAATGATAACAAAGGAAAAGGGAACACCAGTCATTGCACTAATGTGTGAAGTGGTCCTGAGTAAAACTAAAAGCAAGAGCATTTAATTTAAATGATCTATAAATTTAAACAATATAAAACATAAATGATCAACTCATGGAATATTCTACTGCATTATATTTTTGAAGTTCTATACTTAGCAAATATATTTGATATCTGTACTGAACACATCCCCAATATTTATAACAGACAGGACTGGGCTTTTCAAAGAAAGCCATTTTAAAAAACTTTCCTTGAGTCCAGGGCTCTTTTTGTAGCAGGAACTCCTTTGCATATTAGGTGACACACCTCTAATTTAGCCAATCCTCCAAGAGTTTACAGAGCTCTTCTTACAGGGGCTACTGTAAGCTCTTGGAGGATTGGCTACATTAGGTGTGTGTCACCTAATATGCAAAGGAGTTCCTGCTACAAAAAGAGCCCTGCTTGAGTCAATAAAATTACTTCATCAATAATGACATTTATAAAGTTCTTTCCATAATGAACAGAGTATCCATCACTGTCTTAGTTTGAGTCTCCCTGTAGCTCTCTTTGAGGCATCTGGTGCTTGTCATCATCACAGCCAAGTTACTACAACAGAGGAAACCAGCTAGCCAAATTTAAATGACAGCTTTGGTAACTTTGCATTGCAAGGAAACATGCACATCATACCAGCTCCAGCTACCTTATGACATGACACAGATGAAACACTAATTGTTTAAGCCATGTACCTAACATAACTGATTGTGTAAATAGCAGCCTGATCAATCTTTATCCAATCCCATATATTTAATGCAGAGTCACAGACCAAGGAAATACTTACTGGTTGTGTTATCATAAAGATAAACAGATTTCTGCTTTGTAGAGTCAACCCCAAGGAAGGCCTTGTAATTATTATCTTCATACCAGTTGAGAGAGATTATTCTGGAGCCGCCTCCCTCGGGATAGCCACAGAGAAGATCAGATAAAACACCCATCAGCTGCCATAAGGATTCTGGCTCTCCATTTTGCAGAAGTGGTTGTAGAACAGACAAAAGATCCTGAACACTTGACCTACGTATTAGCTGTCATGAAACAAAGCATCTTTATGAGCAGTTGTACTAGAGACAGAAGGACACACCTACGTGGAGTATAAATTTATTGATTATTTATTTCATTTATAACCCCACCTTTCTTCCCAATGGGGACCCAAAGCAATTTCCATCATCCTATCCTTTTCCATTTTATCCTCATAACAACCACATTGTGAAGTTGGTTAGTTTGTGAGGCTGTGACTGGCCCAAGGTCACTCAGCAAGCAGACTAGGGATTGAAAGCTGGATCTCTCAGATCCTAGTTCGATGGTTAGAGTCTAACCATTACACCACACTGGCTCTCTGATCAGAGCTTCCAGTTTGTTTCCAGGCCCAATTCAGGGTGCTGTTCTTAATATTTAAATCCCTAAACAGCTCGGGCTCTGAGTACCTGAAGTACTGCCTCCTTCAGGTGCCTGTGCACTGAGATCAACAAAAGGTGTTCTCCTGTGGGATCAAGTGGTTGCTGTGGTCTGATTTATCAGTACTGGCATGAGGGATTGTCTAGCTGCTGCCTCTGGTTGATGGAATACCCATCCCCTGGAGGTGAGGCTGGTGCCATCATTCCAAGCCTTCCAAAGGCGCGCTGGTGAAAATGTCCCTCTTTAGAAAATCATTCAGTCAGGAGACAATGCATGGTTTTATTGATGTGTTTGTGATGGAAGTTATATATCTTGCAGTTTATTATAATCGTGATAAATTGAAAACTTTAAAAAAGTAAAATAAATAAATAAATAGCAGCACCTTTGCAAGACAAAGAAACTGCAATTGTATACATTTAATTTAGTGAGATTTATTTCTGGGTACATTTGTATAGGAGAAGGACGAGGGTTGCCAGTCTCCTGGTAGTGGCTGGAGATATCCCAGTATTACAACTGATCTCCAGGTTACAGAGATCAGTTCCCCTGGAGAAAATGATTGCTTTGGAAGCTAGATTCTATACCCCACTGATGTCCTTCTCCCCAACAGCTCCCACTCCCCCAAAAACCTCCAGGTATTTCTCAACCATAGAAAAAACTGCAGATCATTCACAAGAAGATCACAAACTACACTGCAGAGTTCCCTTACTCTTTCCTCTGTGTTTTTAAAGCTTAAAACAGTCCTGAGCTGGCTTTATCTCTGGGCAGGGGAATGGAGAGATGCTGCTTATCTCTTTTATTACAGTTCCTTTGCCATTCAGAATCAGTCTCCGCAAGCTGCTTTTTCACCTGCAGAGTGATAGATTTGGGGGGGGGGGGCTATTTTGAGCTGAAAATGATAGGAGACGAAAGAGTCAATAGGCCTCTCTTTTCCCTGCCTTTGTACATAGACACAGCCTGCCCCAGACTACTTTGGGTTAAACAAAATTCTGCAGGATCACAGCGCTCTGAACAATAATGAAGTTTGAGCTTCAGTTGTGCCCTCCAGCTCCCCAGACACTTACCTGTTGCACTGCTTGAGACACATTAGAAAGTATTCGGCCCCACAAGCGCAAGTCAGCACCTGGTGCGTTAATGTCTAAGACCCCTGGAAGCTGTCAATGAAGAAAAGTGAAGGTTGAGACACAGTCAGACTCAGTCTTCTGAGATCCAGAAAATACTAGAAGGGTGCTCTGAAGCCACTTGTTGGACTTCACTTTCTCAGCCAGCCAAAGGCTGGGGATGAAAAGCAGGAGATAGTGATGGCAAAAGCAGCTGGGAAGTGCCAGTGGACTGGACCTGAAGCCTCTTAGATGGATCGTTTTGAGCCCATCAATTCCTGGGTTAGAGCAATACAAAACTACCCTTTAGAGACTACCAAGCGCCAGCAAGAAGATCTGAGCTGAACCATAAGGTGAGTGATAGTATTGCCTGAGCCAGAGAGAAGACACCTGGAGGGCCTCCTTCAAAGATTATTAAGTCCTTACCAATCGTTGCCTCCCAGCACAAGTACATACATGTGTATGTGTGATGATTTGCAAGCAGGAATACTTTCAGTGTAGGAATTGTGAAGCAGCTTTCAAACACACCCATACACTTGCTAGCCCACCAGCATTTCCAGTGCTACTCCCTCTACATTGATCAGGGCTCTCTGGCATATTCTTCTGGCCTGAAGGGGAGTGGGGGGGAATGGGACAGAAGTTCTGGATGAAACGAATATAAGCTGACTGGGGAAGGTGCTTTTATACATACTTTTTTATTTCACACACCCTGTTAAATATTCCAATTTCTTGCCATTCCCTCTATTGCCAAGATTCATCAGTCAATAGCTTCCTAGACCTGGGCCTTCCCCACTGCTGCTTAACTCTTCCAGAACAGCCTCACAGAGGAGGAAACAAAAGCTCCTACTTTGCTGACCTTCTCTCTAGCCAGACTTAAAGACTGAATTGTTTTAAAAGGCTCTTGAGATAGCTAAAGGCTGATTCTGCACCCATGTGTTTCCTCTCAGTTTTTCCACAGCCATATCGGGAGGTTAATCTCCCTCTGTACTGCATGCCACTTTCACTTTCTTAGTTCATCGGGTTTTATGGTACCTTCTGCATAGCTTTATGGCCATTCAGGAGTGAGTTCGCAGTCAGTATGGTGTTGCCCCAGGGTAACTGAAAGTGGTTTTGAGCAGCACCTTTTCCTTCCTCTGCTGCTGATTCGAAGGGAACAATACGCAGGCAACTTGAAAGGGCTTCACTGATCTCTGTCAGTTCCCCTGCCCCTATTTCCCCCTCTGTATTTATCACCTTGCCATGTATTACTTGGCTCAGGCGGCTAATGACCACTGAGGCAAGTACTGACACAGTAAAATCTGCATACCAGACTGAATGAAAACAGATATTCCGAGGCAAGGGGGAACCAGGTTGAATGCTAAGAATGCCAGATTCAGAATGGACCTGAGTTTTGTGCTTGGGCTAAAGGTTCGGTAGCTAAAATACCTGGGGAGAGAGAAAGACAAACACAGACAGACACCCTGGCTGGGAGAATGGTGTACCTGGATATGCTTTAAATAGATAAATACCTCTTGTTTTTAAGCTTACGGATAAGGTTATGAAGAGGATGCACCAGATAATATGTGAGAGTTTACCCAGATTCTAGGCTGTTATTAGGCCTGGGCATGAACTGGGAAAACGTAATTCAGTTAGTGGTGTGCCTGGTTCAGAAACAACAGGCTGTCATGAACTTTTTGGTGCTAAATGAACTGGTTCAGTTTGTTAGATTTGTGATTCAGTAGGATGCTCCCTGCTCATGTGCTAGAGACACCAAACTTGCATGGGATCTCCAGCTAACTCTCCTCTGCCTGGCCTCCAAGTTTGGTGACTGGATTTACAGGGTCCAAATTATGCCCCCCGTAAAGTAAGTGCCCCCAGGAAAGTGTTTTCTGGGAAAATGACAGGCATAGGTTCAGGAGGTTCAGGGGTATATAGAACAGATCCTATGCAAGCTAGAGACACCAAACTCATCATGGACCTCCAGCTGACTCTTCTCTACCTGCTCTCCAAGTTTGGTGATGATTGGATTTATGGGGATTGTAAGCTGCTCTGAGACTCCTTTGAGTAGTGAAGGGTAGGGTATAAATCCAATCTCCTCTTCCTCCTCCTCTGTGTGGCATGAGCAGAGAGACAGGGTGGCTCAGAGCTCTGAGTCTACCTAACACATCTAAATCTCGGCAGGGGAAAGGAGTTCACAATCAAGATGTGGGTCCTCAGCTGAGGAACTCACTAGCTTTGCCCCTCTGCTCAGTATAAGCAGAGAGACAGGCTGGCTTAGAGCCCTGAGTCCATCTAACATCCCCAAACCCCAGTGGGAGAGAGGAGTTTATCATCAGAATGGATTGTGCTCTGCTAGTCTGCTTTTAACAAGTTCCCTGCCTCTCTGTAACTGCCAACAGCTGAGCTGAGCATATATCCCACAAAGCAGAATGGGAACTCTGTTATTGGCAGGCAGCAGTGCCTGTTAAATTGTGGAGGATTCCTTGGTGTTTTTAAGGCTGGGGATTTCTACCACCACCCTGTTGCCTTGGAGTTTTGTAAACAGTTTAATTGATTGGAGACAGTCTGTCTGGAAATATATCCATTCCCAAATCACCACAAACAGCACCAAAGTTTGTGAAGTGTTCATGCTGGGCACCCTTCCACAAACATTGCATCATGAACCACAAACCAGCCAAAATTTGTGATGAACTTTACTGTGTGAGCCAGGTTGTTTCCATCCCTAGCTTTTATGCTGTCATGCAGTAACACCTTAAAGGTTTCAGAAAGAAGGCTTTGCAAGCCCTGCTACCTAAAATTCCTCCAACCTGGTACTACAAAGCAATGACTTCTCCCCAGTAAATTGGCCTCCTCTGCATTTCTAATTCTGCTGGCCCACAATGGCCAATGAGGATCTTGCAAACCCAGAAGAATCCCCAAGTTTGCTGAAAAATCCAACTCTGTAAAAAAAATTCTATTTGGGGCAACAGCCCTCTCCAATAAACTTAATGATTACATCATGCACATGTACAGCCATGGAGTGTGTGTGTGAGCCAACTGTCAGAGTCTGAGACCATTTGAGTTGCCATAGTAACTGCAATGGACACCAAGACGTCTGTGTCAAGATTTGGCATGGAACATTAATGATGGCTACCAGAATGAGAAGGAGGTGGCAAAAAGCATGAGGGGAAGGGAAGCAATGGAGACCAGGCAGAGAGGAGGAGGAGACAATGGCTGTGGTCACACACACTAAATAATCCACTTTCAATGCACTTTCAATGCACTTTCAAACTGGATTTTGCCAGTTCACACAGTAAAAATCCAGTTGTAGAGTACACTGAAAGTGGATTGAAACTGTATTATTTAGTGTGTGTGATCGCCGGAAATGACTGAGGAAACACTGAGCAGGAGCAGCAAGGGAGAAATGGGGTTTCTTTCTCATGATTCCATCCTAGTTTGACACTGCTATGTAAAATTGTAGAGACAGTAGTTCAGCTGTTTTCCTAACAAAGAGCACCATTTGTGTCTCAAGAGATATAGAAAATTAGGCCCTGAAAAACCAAAAACATAATTTGTGTCCTCAGGGCTGAATTCCCATGAAATACTACTTAAGTAGTTTTTAGCCTGTTGCTGATTGAAGAATAATGCCTATTGCAGTTAACTGACTATGAGCATCACTGTGCTGGATAGAGTACATGGTCTCTCTAAATTAGGATTAATTTATCTTGATAGTGACCCAACCATTGGCCATCAAAGACACTTGATGATCCTGTGGAAGCAGCAGGAATGGGAACAGATGGTTCAATTTATTCTTGAAGGAATTGGAAGCCATCTCCATTCCATGCTCACCTTCCACCTATATGATTGTCCATTTTTCTAGACTGGAATTTGGTTGTGTGTGTGTGTGAAACCTGAAGGAACACAGTGTTGAATGCATGTGAACATGGTGAGCTGTCTGCAAGGTGCAAGATGAAAACAGGTGTGAGTTTTTCTTGTTCTAGTTTCCCAGACCGCAGGAGACATAAGATTCAAATATGAAGATGAACCACTGCCTTTTCACAATTATATCTATCCTCTGGACACAGCTCATCAGGCTTGTTAAAATGATTTCACAACGGATGAGTCTGTGACATCACACATACCACAAGTGGGGCCTCAAGTTTATCCTCCTGTGAGAAAGTCTCGTCAAACCAGGAAATTGTATGGTGGGTGATTTTACAGGGCAAACAAGGAATTTAAAGAATTCATCTAATCCCTATTTGTGTTCATTTCCTTGCTTTGCCACACACACCCAAGCTCACACTGGTGACTTGGATTAGTGAAGATATTCAACTGTCCCTTAACTTCTCATTACAATTTGATTTTTTTTTTCATTTGACCTATGTCATTCTTTAACATTTTTGCCATTTCTCTAGGCAGGAAGGGGATGTGTGTGTGTATGACCAGTGGTGTAGCTAGGATTCTGAGGCCTTGGGATAAAGCCCAAAATCTTTTCTACATGTACACAGCAAAAACTTTGGGTTGGATCAAGCCAGCTTTTCCACTGGTAAAAAAAATACAGCTGTCTCTCCTGCCCCCCTCCCTGATAGCACAAGTATTGTGATTTGGATCAGAGTCCTCACCCTACTCAGAACATGCATAAAATTTAGCTGAGCCCCAATAAGCACTATGACTGCAGTTCCCTAACCAGCTGAGGATCCACCTGATGGTACAATCATCTAGTCCACATTTTACCAGTTTCCCAGCAAAAATATCATTGGAAACTCTGTCAGATATAGCTATCAAGGTCTATTTCATCCGTAGCACTCTTATCATCCTCTAGGCTAGTAACCTGATCAAAACAACATGATAAGATTAGTCTGGCAGGATTTGTTCTGACAAATCCATGCTGGCTTCTCCTAATCACTGTGTTGTTTTCAAGACGCTTACAGAATGACTGCTTTATAATCTGATCTAGTATCTTCCCAGGTCTGTAGTTTCCCAGATCCTCATTTCAAACAAACAAGCCATTTTTAGGGGTTTATTGTAGATTGTCAGGTGCTGAGGGGAGAGAGCGGTGGGGGGAAGAGTGCTGCAAAAACTTTAGTTGATATATTAAAAATTCTGCACTGCAGCTGCATGGAGCAAGCATGCTTTGAGGCAGCAGCTCCACACTTACACAGCCAATCATTTAGAGACTCCTGCTAATCTGATTTTCTCCCCACTCACTATTTTTTTACAGGAAAAAAATTACGCAAGAGGGCCTCTGTTTAAACAAACATGGACTCTGAAAACTTAGCCGTTATGTCCCATGTGACTGCAACAGGGCTCCTCTGAGCAGCAAAATTCTGAATTAATGAACTGGGACTAAGTGAAACATATGTAACCAACTTTAGTAGTGGAGACAGGCAAAGTATGAGCTCATTCTGGGGCCCACCAATATCTTCACAGTAGCTCTAAAAACATCCCTTTCCCTCTGCTGCCACAGTAGCAAAGACAGGAAATCAGTTCCAGAGTTATGTTGAAAGGTAACTGTGCCAGGCCTGTAAATATGTATTTCCTGACACATTGCAACAATTGTTTGGGTCCAGGATGGAGTAACTTTTACTCTGGAAGTTTTTTGTCTGCCTTTCTGTAGCCTTCTGTTGCTCAGCGGGGAACCTCTTTGAGTTCAGATTCTGTATCCTTAGGCAGGGCTGTAAAATTAAACAGCCCTCCATCAGATGGCAGATTTAAAAAAAGCTTCTGGTGGAACTAACCATACAGCTAAAAGGTATCATTCCTTCCAGATAGCAGTCTCGGCTGTGAAAGCAGATATAAGCTTCCACTGCACAGAGTAACTCATAGGCTGTCCTGTCACAATACTGACAAAGTGACAGCTTTATAGGAAGCACAGACTGGTATTTATTACCTGTCGTATACAGTGAGCAGAACTGCCTGCAGCCCAAACACCAAGTTATTGTTGAAGTTGTCTCTGAAGGGGTGAGACAAGAGGTACTGTGATGCTATTACTCCTTTTCCTCACCTGAAAAAGTTTTATAACACAGAGTGACTTCCAACACAAACACAAAAGCTGGCTAAAGTATACCAGTTCTCTTCCATGGATACTCTTCCTCAGCACTTCTCCCGTTCTGTCTGCCCACTTTTTCCGCCCCTGGTACAAGGCTGCTGAATAGTTCTGGAAGAAATCTAAAGAATGTGCTGACTTTGAAGATTATAAAGCCAATCGTTCTTTTCTCAGCTGCACTCTTTGCTTCGGCAGACAAAACTCTACTATTTTTCTCTCCCTGATTTCAGAGTTTAGGCTAGAGTCTTGGCAATTTCTTTTTCATTCTGACCCCAAATCCTCCCTTTACTCTTCTCTCACTGTCAAGGATCTCACATTATTTCCCAAGAATATGTATTTCCAGCTATTCATCCCTGTTCTGATCCCCAGTTGACTTTTCTTTTCTCTACCTTTGTTTCATCTGAGCATCTCTCGTTCCTGCCCTGTGTTTCACCACCTTGCCTTATCCTCTGCCTTCTTCATTAATATGTTTAAAAATGTTCGAAGACAAATTTTTGCAAAAAGCTAAATAAATGACAGATTAGTGACTCAAATTATGAGAGGTTTCTACATAAAATCACCACATTTCAAGTTCTGCATAATTGATTTAAAATATGGCAGTGTTTTGGGGCCTCTTAGAATTGATGTAGCTTATAAGGGGCCTGAGCATGTGTTAGTCCATCCTTGCTCCTCTGAACTATCTTTCAGCTGCTGTACTCACCAACCTGGATTTGGGGTGAATGAAAGAAAGACAGCCACCAACAACAGTCTCTGGCATGTGTGGAAAGAATACATGCAGGACTTTTATGATGACTTCAGCATTCTGAAATTCCTCTCCCCACCTTTAAAAAACCCTACTCCTTGCTTGTTTTTAGAAAGCAGTCCAAGATGCTCCCCCCCATATGTTTTCATTCCTCTCTATAGGAGTGTAATGTTTAAACTACACCCATGTTTTATAGTTTTTATTTTAATCCAGCTCTGAAAATAACCATTCAAATGTTCAGATCCAATATGGGCAAAAAAATCTGGCTTGGAACACTAAGTGCTTCCAAAACACTTTGACGTCTTGCTAAGAAGAAACATTGATTCTGGTTATGGATCTAGAAGATTAGAGCAGGTTCCGTACTTTGTGGTGGGTGAGACAGGATTGAAGAATATAATCAGGCATGAACTGGCCCTTTAATTGACTGGGACAATTATTGATGGGGTAGTACTAAGGTGGCTCAGAGGCCAGTTCAAGCTCCTCTTTAACAAAGAGACCCTCTGACCCTTCTTCCTCTCAAGGAGGAGATTCCATGCATCTGAGTTAATGAATTTTGCATTCTTCTTGTGAGGAGGGTGACACGAGACTGTGGCAGTAGCTGCCACTGCTTGCACCTTAGTAAATCTGAAAAACACTGTAATGAAGGAATACACACAAAATTCTATTTGAAATTACAAAAAACCTCTTCTTAGACTTAAAAGAAGTAATACCAGGGAGCAGGATTATAGGCAGGATGTTACTAAGATGTGTGGTTTTTTTTAAAGAACATGGTTATCCCATGGAGCATGTTTTTAAGCCATTGAAGGAAGTGAATAACAGTGACAGAACTGAATTTTTGAAGACCCAATCAAACTGCCACCAGAATAGCATGTGCTTTTGACTTTTCATCAGTGGGACATAAGATCAAAAGAAGTATATATAAATATTGGCACATTCTTAAGGACTTACCTGGTTGTGAGGAATTGCCAGTAATTGGATGGACAAAATCAAATAGTATTAGTGATATTATCATTAGATCAGACATAAAATCAAAATGTATAATAGGGAGTGCTTTACCATTGGGAATATATAGATGTGGCAATTGTGCAGCCTGTGAACTACTGATACAGGGTCCAGTTTTTGAATGTAAGGAGCTTAACATTAAGTGGCAACTGCAACTATTCAATAATTGTAACTCTACCTTCACTGTATATTTGGAAATCTGTTCCTGCCCAGAATCTTACATAGGGTCAACTGTTAGACTGTTGAAGGCCAGGATGCTGGAACACAAAAATCGTATTAAAAATGCATTGTAAGAGGCTCCTATGGTTTCCCACTATCTGGAAAAAGCCATTAGGTTCACTGTTTGTTCAAGCTAACCAATCAAATAGAATGGACATCCATAAACTCTTACTTCAGAAAGAGTTATATTTCATATTCAAGTTTCAAACAATGTACCCTAAGGGATTGAACATGTCTATGGATTATTTTGTATTTTTGTAATTCTTACATGTACCTTTAAGATCTAAACACTTGTAAGCAATTATGAGAATTGGAATGGCTTTTTCAGGAGAATGTTATTCCCTAATACCCAAGGCTTTTGGCTTTGTGGAGCTGGTTGGAAAATTGAATAGACTTTAGTAGTCAAGGGAAATAGCAGAGCTCCTCAAGTATGTATCAATGTGTTTGTGGGAATCTCCCAAGCTTCCTATG